>OY740800.1:20677937-21277937 GCA_963514005.1 Raja brachyura
AGTCATGTGAGTGATTCCGTGAAGGGTTCAAAGCCCTGTGATTTTATGCCACAGATCCAAATCTCGCCGTCTCACTGCATCGATTGACTCGGGATGAGTGAATATTCAAAAAATGCATTAAGCATGACATTGATTCAAATGTATTAATGGTTTCATTAATAAATAAATCAATAGCAACCCCTGTATCTCAGGGGAGGCTAAAGTGGACGCAAAACAGAATGGGCAAAAACCCCGGGTCAGTGACCGGCCTATGGTAAAAATAATTTTTTTAAATCAATTCAGTTGACCATCCTGCGGTCCGCGAGGATATGGTCGATGGGAATGTTCATTTCCCTGGCTGCTGGCATTGATGCTGCCCTGGTGGAATGAGATATACAATCGTCAGTGTTAATACCTGCATAAACCAGAACCTGCTGCAGCCAACTTGAAATATTCTCAACCGACTTTCCTTGTGTGGTTGTTTGTCACTTAATAAACAATGCTGATTCCACATTTCTTAGGATTCTGGTGGCCTTGATGTAATATAGCAAGCCTGCCCTCCCACATAGATGTGAGTCCGTGGGGTATCCGAAAATGATCTTAAATCCTGCCACCCCTGGTCTGCTCTGCTTGTGTAGATCATAATGTAAAATGTAATGGCATCTGCAGCCAATTCCATCCTATCTAGCCACACCATTTGCAATGTTTGCCTTTGTTGTGCTGATATTAGTGTCATGACTAAGGATGTAGCTGGAACCCCCTGGTGAAGTATTGTTAACACATTTTCAATATCCAAACTGCATATTCTTGTAGTGGGAGAACTTGCGTCAAGATCTCTTTAACTGAATTATTTTCAACACCATTTAAGAATGAACTGGAAGGCGTCAGTAATCTGTACCATATTAAATGTAACGTTAATATTTAAACAAACCGCCTCCGATCCCCTCAATAGTAATGTACTGCTTTTTGGGTGCTATCCCTGCACTCTGTAGTGAGCACATCCATGGCTTGATGTGACAACCAGAACCATAAGTCAATCCATTTAGAATGTGTAAGTCAATAATTGTTTTATTATGCAGAGGCCAGTTTCCTGAACCACAGTTTGAACCAGCAAAGTTATCATTTTTTTAAATAACCGTATACTTTTGTATGATTACACCTGACAAAAGCAGTATTTCTCCGCACTGTTCTGCCACATATTTTTGCAATCAGTGAATAACATGAAACCAACATGTCGATATTCGATGTAGCATTGAACCATACTTACATAATACTTTGAGATCCAATACCTATTCAGTGTTGTCATCGATCTGAACTGGATGATACACCAGTGGCAAAGGAGATTAGGTAAATTATTACAGGATACTTTTACTTGATTGCCATGTGACTAACATATGCCACCACCGTAGTGTAGCAACTTGAAGTTGAGCATGTAGATTATGTATATTTGCTCAATAGCCCCTTACCCATGGGGTGCATCTAGTGTATATATTTAGTTGATACCAACAACTGAAGAATTGGTAAGTCATGCAAATCTCCACTATCTCCAACTAGAGATGGTATTCAGAACTTATCACCTTAGAGCCCTTAGCATCAGTTTGTAATAACTGAATTCAACCGACCAAACTACTGGAGCGATGCTGAATACTGTTTGTTCATCATTGTGACTGAGGTAGCTTCAGCTGATAATAGCATAAGGTTGTTAACAATGGTCTACATGTCCTTTGAGAGGTCGCTACTTTACACGATATCAGTTCCTTGATTTGCACAGCTGAAACACAGCTACTATATTGCCAGTTACACTTGATGAAATAGAAGTCCATTTTGTAACAGGTTGCTATTAACTCCATTCTCTTGCCACAGGGCGGAGTCATAGGCTAATTAATAGTTATAGGTAAATCCCAATGACCAACAAACAGTTTATCCAATTCCGCAATGTTTTACTGTTTAGTACAGTTATTTTGCCTTTGATAACCTCTGTAATGGGAACTGCATGGAATGGATCTTTGACCCCCTTATGAATCTGTTAGTCAGGAAAATAAGTTTCCATATTCGGAAAGTTCATATGCCCGACACTCTCCATTTTTCATAATCAACAGGCCACTCCTGCCTTATTCCATGGGTGCTTTGCATGAGAACCCTGACCCGATTTCGGAACCTTATCTTCAATGACAACCCTGATCATAATCCAAACTTGCTTGGAATGCTAGTACTGTGCCTCTAAGCAGCTGTTTTTATCCTCTGTGTGTTGTAAAAACAAGTGTAAATATTACAACTTGTGAGTGGTGCACTTACCCATGCTTCGGAAGTGCCAGACTCACTTTGTTGAGTAGGGTTTGTAGGGTGCGTGGAATGTCTATCCAGCTGTCATGCTGCCCCCCCCCCCCCCAGCTCCAGTGAACCGCCTACTGCCGATGAGTGCCTGGGGTGCGCTCTGAAACGATGAACCTTTGCCCGCTGTTGGTCTTAATTGATTTGTCTGCCAGGTTTTCTCCCCTGTTGAATAGGCCTTACCTGAATAACAGATTCGGCGGCTGGCTCTCACATCCCCCTGTTGGCGCTGTTCACTGCCAGCACACATGTGCTCTAGTATGTTCCATCGACCTCTTTAGAGCCTGGAGTCAGTTATATCTTGACCTTTCGCACTCCCCTTCTCAGAGAGGGTGATTCATAGACAGCCCTAAACAGTCGCTGCCACAGGCCGCAGGAAACCTATGCTGATATGACCCCATTGGACCTGTACCTGAATGGAACATTCTGCTGGGATGGCAACTTTGTTGTCAGGAAAAAGTACCTCTGACACATGCCCTTCATCCCTTGGGGTATGCCCCACGGCTGTACACTGAGACTCGGCGTCAGCAGGATACTGATCCGTCTTGGTCTCTGCCTAAAAGAGGGAGACCTGAAGCAGCTTTGTCAACTGACGTTGCTGGTGCGGCCTGCAGAGGTGGAACATCTGGCTCAACCTTACCATCAAAGTCGGGGTCAGAGCGAAGATGAACCATGGTACGTGCCTCATCATCCATGAGGGTGCTATCAAGCAGCTCTCAACTAGGTGCTGCTGGCGCCTTTTGTTCAGGGTGGCACTGACACTCTTCCTGCTGGCGTGTGCCCTGCTGCAGCACTGTATGCAATAGTTGCTGCATTTGGGATAGTCATTCAAACGCACTATCCAGCCCCGGTGAGGAATCATCCCCCGACTTCGTGGGCCTAATATTTTGCTATCCAGCCCCGGTGGGGTATCTTCCCCCAAATCCGTGGGCCTAGCAGACTTACGTGTTACCTAGAGCAACCCTGTCCCAGGCATTGCCAGCGCCACCTGTCATAGAGGCTGCTGCTTTTCAGGC
Organism: Raja brachyura; assembly: GCA_963514005.1. Next base: position 20,681,264 of record OY740800.1, read on the forward strand.
ACTGCTGGCGTGGCTCTCCCGTAGACCGGCAACGTCACAAATGAAACAGTCGTGTCCCAGTTGCTGCTGGCATGGCTCTCCCAAAGGCCGGCGCTTTCATACATGAAACAGTCCTATCCCAGGCGCTGTTGCCGTGGCCTGTCCCCATAGGCCCACGCTATTACAGTGTAGGATCACTAATTCTAATTTTTAGTGTAGAGCTTCACCTGTGAAGTGTTAAAGCAATTTTAACCCTTCACAGCAACTTGTGCTAAGCAAAGAAAGAATTTCATTGTCAGGGACACATGACAATAAATCCTATTGACTTTTGATTTTGACTTTAACTTTTAACTTTGAAAAAACACTGTAGCATACATGCAAACTTTATTATTAGAGAAAAACCATTGCAGCCTGACTCTCCCGAGTCCAATATGGCTGAATGAGTCTTTTCTTCCACCAACTTTACTCCGTGCCTGGGAACCGACGTCAGTGAGCCGCTGACCGCACTGTCAGCGACTCTGACGTTACTTACTTGCCACTCCACGGCATCCCCGCAGGCTGGAACCCATTGACTGCCTTGTCAGCGGCTACTTATCTCAAAACCCGACCGGGGTTTCCCCACAGTCCATAGCCGGCTCACTCATCGGGCTGTGAATCTGGCAGGAAAACCTCTGTGAAGAGAGGCTCCTGCTGAAAAAAACCATAGTAAGTATAAAGAACTTACCTTCTAGGTTTAACTTACCGCCGGCAGGGGCGCTGCCCTGCAAGTCTGGCGCTTGCGCCAATGTGGATGATGTACTGACGCGTATGCGAACTGGTGAGGTTCTTCACGAAATCACTCACGTGACTCCAAAGTAAAATTGTAAATTGTCTCTCATGTGTAGGACAGTGCTAGTGTACAGACTGATCGCTGTCAGCGCAGACTCGGTTGGCTGAAGGGTCTGTTTCTGCGCTGTTTCTCTAAAGTAAAGTAAAGAGTCTAGGGTAACCACAAAGCAAATGGGTTTCTACAGCAAGTAAGATGAGAACTATTTGTTCCCATTGCAATTGGTCAGGTAAAAGAGATTGGTTTATGATTCATTGCGATTTTAATTACATTGATTGGTAGCACAATAAACAGTACAAACCTTATGATGTGCTTAATATGGCCTGAGGACCCAAAGGGTTCTTTTTATTCAGATGTTTGGCATAAATATCCCTATGATGTTTGGATCAATTGGCCTGGTCATATGGCTTGTTAGCCAAGAGGGAGAGGTTGGAGGAGCCATTGTGTCCCTGTTCACTTGACAGTCCCTCCATTTGAGTCATTCAGTCACAATGTTCTCTGCTTCCACAATCTAATCCTTTGGCTTCCCTTTCTTCAAAAATATGTTTCAACTTATTTTACTCCCAATCTCTTCAGTTTTCCCAGATGTTGAGGGCCTGAGCTACAAGGGGGTGGGGGGTGGGTTTGAGCAGGCTAGGACTTTATTCCTTGGAGCGCAGGAGGATGAGGGGTGATCTTATTGAGGTGTATAAGATCATGAGGGGAATAGATAGGGTAACTGCACAGAATCTTTTACTTAGAGCAGGGGAATCAAGAACCAGAGGACCGAGGTTTAAGGTGAGAGGGGAAAGATTCAAGAGGAACCAGAGGGGCAATTTTTCACAGAGAGTGGTGGGTGTATCGAACGAGCTGCCAGAGGAGGTAGGTGAGGCAGGTACAATAGCATCATTTAAAAGGCATTTGGACATGTAAATGGATAGAAAAGGTTTAGAGGGATATGGGCAAAAACGAGGGCAGATGGGACTAGTGTAGGTGGGGTTTCTTGGTGTGCAGGTGCAAGTTGGGCTGAATGTCCTGTTTCCGTGCTGTACGATCCTATGTCCATCCCATCTGGTGGCTCATTCACCTCATTGATTAGGACATGGCAAATGTTCTGTGCGTGAAGAAAATTATGAAGTATAAATTGACATCATTCCCTTGCAAATTGGGAAATAATTTTAATGCTTATGGAATACAATGAGGTAGTATAAATTGACATCATTCCCTTGCAAATTGGGAAATAATTTTAATGCTTATGGAATACAATGAGGTGTACACGGTGCTTGGTTGTTGTGGGTGAGAGCTTATGGTGCTTATTGATGACAGGTGCTAAGTAGCTTCCTGATATAATAATTCCAGAAGGCTAGCATGGCCTGATTTATGGTTATCCACTGACCTGTAAACCCAATGATCTGCCAGCACTCCTTGAGTTAGTACCGCAGCCTAGCTTGGCGGAGGCAGAAACGGTAAATATTGCATGAGCTTCAACTTTAATGGCTCTTTTGTGTAACAAAGCACGGAAATAATGGAGTGAAGGAAAAAAGCGTGCAACAGTGATTTATCCCGCTGATGCTCCCCATTAGTTTGTCATGTTAAAGTGAGTGGATTTAAAGCAGGGGGCAATCACAACATGGTGCCGCCCAGTCCATCACGGGCACTGACCTCCCCCACCGTCAAAGGGATCTTCAGGAGTCGCTGCCTCCAAAAGGCAACCAGCATCATCAGACCCACACCATCCTGGCCACACACTCATTTCATTACTGCCATCGTAAAGAAAGTATAGGAGCCTGAAAACTGTAACATCAAGGTTCAGGTGCAAATTCTTGCTTACCACCATCAGGTTATTAAACACTACAACCTTCAAATAAACTCTGAACTACCATAGACTTGGGGGCACTTGTTTATTGTCTTTGCGCTATTATTGTTTGTGTGTGTATGTGTGAGTCTATATCTATATATTTTCTACATATCTGTATATATATATATGTGCTATTTGTGTATGTGTGTGTGTATATTATATATATATGTGTGTGTGTATGTGTGTGTGTTTGTGTGTATGTATGTATATATATGTATATATATATACACACACACATATATATATATATATATATATATATAATATATATATATATATATGTATATGTATATTGCTGATGCTGGTTTATACCAAAGATTGACTCAAAGTTCTGGAGCGACTCAGCGAGTCAAACAGCATCTCTGGTAAAAAAGGATAGTATGTTGTGCGCGTGTGTATATATGGGTGTATAGGGTTTCAGATTAGCTACCTGTTGTGTACCTGGCATGAATGTTCTATCAATGCCACTAAAGGGAACTGCCAATAGGTTGTGGAAGGGCTGTGCACCACCTGCTGCTTGCTTGCTACCAGAATAGATGAAGATAGGAAACTTTTGGCATAGGTGGCTATGGGTACTGAAATATTGAGTTTATTAAAACTTAAGATAGGCATACCTTTGAACTGTAGACGACTCCAGGCAAGAATGTGGAATTTAAACTGTGAGACCCAATTAGTTGTTTCTCTTTGCAAAGCGGAGCAGGTTTGAGGGGACTGGTGTGTCTGCTCTTATTTCTTCAATTTTATTTGCATGGCTCAAACCAAAGAAACCAGTACCGACCTGCCTTAAGAGAAGGCTGTTTGAATGAAGATGCAGAGATAAACATTAGAGACCTTCTCACAAAGTATCTTTGCTTTGTCCATGCTCCTCACAAAGATTTTGCTTTTTAATACAAATCCCTATTTGTCCTTAATATTCATTAACTCACATCTGCTTGGAAACGGTGAAGTTTGATCTCAGGATTGAAAGTACCCCCACTGTTCCACAATGCTCAAAGCCGCATGGTCACTGTACACATCTGGAGCAACCTTCAGTCATGTTGGCATGAAACCAGGGCTCAATTTGATTCATTACATCCTGGAGGAATATGTACTGTTGCACATGCTGAATGGATTTTCAATGTTGCATACTCCCTCGCAATTGAATTCATGATCTTCCTCATTACAGCCCTTGCACTTTAAAAAAAACTGCACTTTCTCTGAAGCTGTAATGCTATAATCCAGCTTGGTGCAGTGGTGGACTTGCTGCCTTACAGGGCCAGGGACCTAGGTTCGAACTTGACGACGGATGCCATCTGTACGGAGTTTGTACGTTCTCCCCATGATCGCATGGGTTTTCTCTGGGTGCTCCGGTTTCCTCCCACATTGCAAAGATGTACAGGTTTGTAGGGTTATTTGGCTTTGGCATAATTGTAAATTGTCCCGAGTGTGTAGGATAGTGACAGTGTACAGGCATCGGTGGTTGGCGCAGACTCGGAGGGCCGAACATCCTGTTTCCGCACTGTATCTCTAAACTAAAACAAACAAAATTATTCTGCTCTTTGTTTATGTTCTCGTTTTCGCTACCCGATTTGTGCTCGTGCATGATACGATTTGACTGGATAGCACACAAAACAACGTTATCCACATTAGTTTGGCACAAGTAACAAGATAAACCAATACCACCTCCCCTCCCCCCCAACCCCTCAACCATCCCAATGCTCCCATCATCCCTTGTGAAATGATTTGGCAGCTGGGGTCCAAGGTTAACATTATCACTCAGGATGCAATACAAGTTGATTATAATGATGGTAATATGTGTGCCTTTCTCAAAAAAACATTTATTCCTCTCAATAGCCTGCACCTCTTCCAGAGGTCTCCCTTGTTTCTGACATTTACACAAAAGCAACTCAAAGAAAGTAATGAGGTCAGTTTGCAACAAAATTGAGTGATTTTAGTTTGGGTGACCTTTGAAATGGATTTTCTCGTGATCAGTGATGGGGCATTTTGGTTTGATGTTGCACTGAATGAAGCTTCTCATTAAATAAAATTACAGTGCTGCAGCAATTGTGTGTGGCATTCACCCAGGAGTGGCAAGCCATCAGTCCTCACATGGCAGAGAGATTCACATTAAAAGTGCTGGCATAACACACCATAATTCTCTCAACTGATTAGTTTAGTAATTTAGTTTATTGTCTCGTGTACGGAGGTACAGTGTAAAGCTTTTGTTATGTGCTAAGCAGTCAGCGGAAAGGCAACACATGATTACAATCAAGCCGTCCGCTAAGTACAGACACATGATAAAAGGAATAACATAAACATTGTTCAGTACAAAAGATCGGAGGAATCTAAGGGAATAATGTTTAGTGCAAGATAAAGACCAGTAAAATCCAAGGGTCTCCAATGAGGTAGATGGTAGGTCAGGACCGCTCTCTAGTTGTTGATAGAATGGTTCAGTTGCCTGATTACAACTGGGAAGAAACTGTCCCTAAATCTGGAGGTGTACATTTTCACACTTCTATACCTCTTGCCTGATGGGAGAGGGGAGAAGTGGAGAAGGTTATTCTATTTAATTCTATTCTACTTTTATCTCGGCTTGGTCTAAGGTTTATGAATCAGGTTTGGTTACAGTCACGGGCCTGTCCCACTACTGCTTATCTTCTTTTTCCCCAATGCGCCAATGAAATTCACCGGTCAGCACTGGCTACAACCTACGAGAACCTCAGAGAACTTTCGACCTCCTGACAACCTACTAGGACCTCCTGGCAACCGACCTACGGCATGAGAATTCTCGCTATTCTCCATGGCGGCTTCATTCTAGTCGGCGCTAATTTTTCAACATGTTTAAAAATTTGCGCCAACCATGTTAGGGCCGCAACTAGTTTCCAGAATGCGGGAACTCCTTGCGACCATGAAGGCGACTCCCCGGCAACTACCCGCGAACATGTGGCGACCATGTCGCAACTGCAGAGTCTCCTGCAGTCGCCTAAAAAGTTGCCAATGTGGGACAGGCCCATCAGGTTGAATTGTGGGCAGGTCAGTGAGACCTTATTTGAGGGAGTAATCAAAAGCAATCAGGTTAATGGACTTGCGATGTACCACACGCTCTCGCAATTACATTTGGGATCTTCCAATCTACCTCATTACAGCCCTTTGAATATTTTTAATCTGCTCTTTCTCTGTAGCTGCAACACTATTGTGCATTCTGTTCATTCCAAGTGATCATTGAGTTAAAGGGGGTTATTTGGGAGCTGAAGGGAGCCACACTGGCATTAAATGAGGAAAACTAGTGGTTAAACCCCCAAAAAGAATATATGTGGGAAGGAACTGCAGATGCTGGTTTCTTCCGAAGATAGACGCAAAATACTGCGGTAACTCAGCGGGTCAGGCAGCATCTCTGAAGAAGAGGAATAGGTGACGTTTCGGGTCAGAACAATTCTTCAGACTGCGTCTATCCCCAAAAAGAACAGATTACTTAATGCTGCCATTTTGTGATCTCATTTGCAAAGAGGAACCGTACAAATGTTATCTACTTCCAGCCTTTGTAATAGTGAACAAATATGCAAGCTACTGCCTGAAATTCAGCATGATGTTTCCATATTGCCTTTAATCTATTGCTCATAACTCTTTCCAGTCTTCTAACGATGGACATGCACATTATCAAAGTGGCTACAACAACATAACACTGACATTGAATATCTGTACTTTATCTCCTAGGCAGGTATAAGCCTCCTAGGATTAATGTGTGCTTGAGATATCAATCCCTATATTGGAGCCTTAACCACCAGGCAACGTTTTTTAATGGAATGATGTGACCGATTAATTTTAAACCTCAAATGTGAGTGTTGTGTCCGCAGTAACAACTGAAAATTAACTCTTACATAGAAACATAGAAACATAGAATATAGGTGCAGGAGTAGGCCATTCCACCCTTCGAGCCAGCGCCACCATTCAATATGATCATGGCTGATCATCCAGAATCAGTACCCCACTCCTGTTTTCTCCCCATAACCCTTGATTCTGTTTGCCCTAAGAGCTATATCTGTCTATCTCTTGAATACTCTCTCTTCGCAAAGCAGCTCATTTATATTGGTTTATTTTAAATAAACTGTGTTACTACCAGCCCATTCATCTTGATAAATTGAAATCAGCTTCAAATAATTATTCGCTTGATTATCTGAGTAGGTCCAGTGGGTTTTAATAGTAAGATGAAATGAGAACTCATCAGTTTGAAGTTTGATCTTGATTTTATGAGGAGTTGCGATGAGCGATTACGTGAAAAAGGCCGTCAGTCCGCTAGCGCATCAATCTTCAAAGCAGCGGTGTGAAATCACAGATAACAGTAGTTGAACTGAACATAGTAAGATTAGAGAAGAGTAGAACTACCAGATGACCTTAATAATATGAGGGTTGGGAGCGTTGGGCACGTAATCGCTCATCGTAACTCCTCATAAAATCAAGATCAAAGTTCAAACTAGTAAGTTCTCGTTTAATCTTACTATTTTACTTCGGAGTCACATGAGTGATTATGTGAAGGTTTCAAAGCTCTGTGATTTAATGCCGGAATCAAATCCTTGCGTTACACACTGCATGAAGTGACCATGGATGAGTGAAAAAGATTAATGCATTCAGACATGACTTAATTTGTTAAAATGCTGATGCTTTAATCATCAATAATAGTGACCCCTTTTATCAAGGGGGAAACTATAAAACAGAGTCTAAAATGGAGTTGGCAAATACCCCCAGTTTAGCAATGGGTTATTTAAAATGTTGGTAATGTATGTTCGTTTGACCATTCTGCAGCTGCTAGGCTGTGGTCCTGTGAAACGTACATTATATCCTTATATTCTGGAGATCGGAGCGTGAGGCCCGATAGTGTGGGTCCCACTGCTGCAGCAAATATGATGAGAAAGCATGTAGGCATAGTGAATGGCACTTTTCTTAATTTGAAAATGAACTGTAAGACATCAGTACCCGTACTGTGTTGTACGTAACATGTATATTTGAACAAACGTTTCCCATCTGCTGAAATGGAAATGTACTGCCTTATGGTGCTTCCCCTGCACTATGCAGTATGCACTACATGGATCGGTCGGACAACCCGAGCCGTAGGCATTATTTGTCTCAGAGTCTGCAAGTCAATAAATTCATTTTCTTGCAGTGGCTGGTTTCCCATGTCACAGGCAGAACCAGCAAGTGTTATGATTAGAATAACCATATTAGGTTCTAAATCATTCCCAACATTAGCAGGAAACCGTGGCTGCATATGCCAGTCAGGCAATTTGAACGCCTGAAGCGGTGTCTTGCTGGATTTATTGCAAGACCCGACTGATGTGGCAGTATGGAGGGAGGACATGCAAGAAACATTCCTCCCAAGTGTGGTGATTGTGTATTCTCGCCACTGTATGCCACATATTTACAACTGGTAAATGAGCCAGGATGTAAACATATCGATATTCGATGTTTTATCGAGCCATGATGACATTAAACACTTTGTGATCCAACATCCATTCTGTGTTGTCATTGATTTCACTTGATGATACAATAGCCTCAAACGAGGTTAGGTAAATATCATGGGATACTTTAACTTTATTGCACCGATGTGACTAACATATGCCACCACCATAGTGTATCAACTTGGAGTTGAGCATGCAGATAATACATATTCGCACATTAACCTTAACCTATAGGATGCACCTAGTGTTATAGGTAGTTGATACCAATAACTGAAAAATTGGTGGCTCATGCAAACCGCACCCACCTCCATAACTGGAGATGGCAGTCGTAATTTCTCATCTTTGAGGACTAGCATCAGTTTGTAATTACTGAGGATACTGACCAAACTTACTGGAGCAATGCTGAATACTGCCACCATTGTGACTCCGGTAGCTTCAGCTGAGATAGACATGGGTCTATTAACAATGACCTACATGGTACTTGAGGGGTTAATTCTTTGCACATTGTAAGTTCTGATAATGCAAAGGCCCAATTTGCACTGCTGGAACACAGCTGCTATATTGCCAATTACACTTAATGAGTAGATGGCTGCTTAATAGCAACGAGGTTGTTACAGGCTTCTGTTAATTCCACCTCCTGTCCCAGGGCAGAGTCCCTGTTAAGTTGATAGTAAAATGTAAATCCTAACAGTTAATTGTTCTGATTGGTATCAACTTAAATTTAACTGGATGGATTAAAGGATCCCAATCCTCAAATATAGTTTGGGCTCCAACAGTTAATTTAGTAAAATACATTTTCCAGATAGGTGATAACAAATGTTCTAGAGCTCTGAGCAGCCCAAGCACTGGTTTAACTAATTTGGTAAATAAACCTGGGAGCTAAAGTAGCCCATTTTGCAACGGTTTTACTGTTGCATTGACCCATCCAGATAAATTGCAAATATCTGGAACTGAATAGCATGCATCTTTGAGATCAATGCTTGCCATATAGCTCCAATAGAATCAATAATTAGACAGTAACTAAGTATCCCATTTTGAAAGTCTATACTGCACATAGGAGTTAAATCTGGATGAAGTGACATCCTGCATCTTTCACCCTATCCTGAAAGGCAATCCAGCCCATAATATTGGGCCTGCCTCGAAAGACAACCCCAGCCCCAATTGCAAGCCTGCTGTGTTGTGCAGTATAAAGTAATCACATGTTATCATCAGTTTATTAAACCCAGATCTAAATCTCATGCAATCATGGTCACTTGTAGAAAAAACACAAGTGGAAATATTAACAACATGTAAATGGTCCACAAACCCAAGTTTTGGAAGATCCAGACCCACCTACCTCAGTAGCTACCGGTGGTCTTATGTTAAGCCCTTAGGCTTTTGTATGAAAACTCTCATCATACTGAGCCTGCCTCGTAAGACAGCTCTGGCCATAATTCTGAGCCTACCTCAAAAGGCAATGCTGGCCATTTTCCGTGCCCAACTTTCAAGCTGCCACCGGCTTCAGTGAACCGCTGCCCCCAATGGAGGTGTGAGGTGAGTCGTCGCCTGCCGATGAAGCTTTGCATACTTCAGCTTCCACATCCTGGTCTTACCTGTGGGAAAAATCTTACCTGAAGAGAGGATTCGGCGGCTGGTTTCATTTCTTGGATTTCATGCCCTCCAATGTCACCCGGATAGTGCTGTTCACTGCCGGCAATTGTAGCATTTGTGAGTATCTCTGAAGCCATATGCATGTGCTCCAGTATGTTCCACAGACATACTTTGAATTTGAAGTCAGTTCCATACTAATCACTCGCACTCCCCTCCACAGAGAGGGAGATTTGTAGCCAGCCCTGAAAACAGGTGCTGCCGCAGGCCCCTGAGGCTACCTGCGCTGACATGGCCCCTCCAGAGGCCCTATGTCAGGTTTTTGCTCTGGGTCAGACTGAAACTGACCCTGCATGCTCCCCTCCTCAGAACGGGAGACATTGTGCAGCCCTGAAGCAGGTGCCGCTGCCTGCGGGTTCTCCATAATACCCGGGCTGATAACTCTCTACTTTGGAATATATCATTGTGGAGCACCTCTGCATGAGATGTTACCATGTAGGAGGGGATCCTCTCCATCAGGAAACCTCCATCAGGACTCCCCTAGTCCACAGGCCTGACCGTCTTACCTTAGGTTTGACCCCCTTTCTGGGGGCCCGCAGCGTTCGGGAAGCGGCTGACTGCTATATGTTGGTGGGGTCCCTCCTGGCCTGACTTCCACAGGCCTGCCCCACTGCTGTCGGTTTACCTCCTACCTGGGGAACCACAGCGGTCTGGATATAGCTGGCCCTGTATGTTGGGGAAACCCTCCTGGCCTGACTTCCTAGACCTTTCCGGCCTGTGGTTCGTTTACCCCCTTCCTGCGAACCACAGCCGGTCTGGAAGCAGACGTCCCCTATTGTCGGGTGATGGGACCCTCCTGGCCTGGCTTGCAGACCTTGCCGACGTGTGGTTAGTTTAACCCCCTTCCGAGGAATCACTGGCGGTCTGGAGCAGATGCCCTCTGTGTGTCGGGGGACTCTCCTGGCCAGGCTATAGACCTTGACGGCGTGTGGTTGTGTAACCCCCTTCCGGGGAGCCACAGCCGGTCTGGAAGCCACTGACTGCGATGTCAGTGACTTTAGGGGGGCGTCCGATGGCTGCCGGCTACCCGCACTTCCGCGGTCTCTGTAGCCGGTTTCCCCTCGGTCCAGATATCCGTGGCCGAGACCGGGATTCCCCGCGGTCCATGACCGGTTCCACGGCCCGTCTGGACTTCCCCCCCCAGTCGTGCAGGTACCTCTCTGAACAGAGAGTCCTGCAAAAGAAAAACAGAAGAAACCTGGAAAAAAGGTAACTTACCGTGAGGTTGAACTTACCGCTGGACAGAGCGGAGCTGCCGCGAGTCGGCTCGTTCGCACAGAGCGGGTCAACGTAATGACGTGCTAGCGGACTGACTCACGTGACTCCGAAGTAAAATCCTCATCTAACTCAGAAGCAGCTCTGCGATCCGTTGAGTCATGGCTGACAACCGGCCTGCAAAGTATTCTGTCACTGTCTCTTGAGTTTAGTTTAGAGATACAGCACGGAAACAGGCCCTTCGGCCCACCAAGTCTGCACCAACCAGCAATCCCCACACATTAACACTAACCTACACACACTAGGGACAGTTTTTACGTTTACATCAAGCCAATTAATCTACAAATCTGAACGTCTTTGGCATGTGGGAGGAAAATGAAGATCTTGGAGAAAGTCCATGCAGTTCACGGGGAGAATGTAAAACTCCGTACAGACAGCGCCCGTAGTCTGGATCCAAGCCGGGTCTCTGGCGCTGTAAGGCAGTAGCTCCACTGCTGTGCCACTGTGTCGCCTTTGACTAGAAGATTAAAGGACGTGACCAATGGTTCAATGGTTCTTTACTATTACATGTACCAAAGTACAGTGAAATTATTTTATTGTACACAGTTCGGTAAGATTATTGCCATACATAGGTATAATCCCTGAATTAATTACAAAATGCATAGAAACAGCCCACTGAGTCCATATGCCCAGGTTTTGGCACCATTTTCAAAGTCCCAGCTGCAGCTAGCCATAAAGGCCCATTGCAGCTGTCGCCTCCATCCAGACCATTCCGTGAACCCTTATCCCTCTCCTTGCCCGGCCACCTCCAGCCCTTGTGCCTCGGGGTCGCCTCCTGCTGCCGACCTTGAGAGCACGGAAGGTAAGACCGCCTGAGACTTACTGGGAGTTTTTAATCACTTGCTGGAGCACACTGCACAATATTACCCCAGAACTGGGTGGCACGATAGCACAGCGGTACAGTTGCTGCCTTGCAGTGTCAGAGACCCAGGTTGGATCCTAACTACAGCTGCTGTCTGTACAGTTTGTATGTTTTCCCTGTGACTGCGTGGGTTTTCTCTGGGTATTCCCTTCCACATTCCAAAGGTGTGCAAGTCTGTTGGTTAATTGACCTCTGTAACTTTGTCCCTAGTATGTTGGATAGAAGTTGTGTATGGGAACCATTGGTGGGCCAAAGGACCTGTGTCCACACTGTATCTCTAAATTTAACTAAATGATACACACTGCACAATACTGTCACAGAACCAATTCACCATCATCTTACAAGATTCCTGAGCTTAGAGCAAGAGTTTTGACCTGAATGTTTGACTTGGATGTGTTGAGTTGTTTTGCTGAGAGCACATGAAAAATACAAGACTGAAAGTGATATCTTGCATTTGCATGTATTGTTTAGCTGCTGTGAGATATGCTGCCGTGCAATAATTAATATCACGTCTCCACTTTTGCAAAGGTGGGGAATGGGCAAACAGGCAGAGCAATCAGTCATTCACACACGTGGTTCCAGCTTAGAAAGATGCCTGGCAAACACAATTGACTGAAAGAGCAAACGACTGTTTGCTTAAAGCCATCAAAGAAGCAAGCAAGATGCAGGCTTTCTTTGTTAAGGAGTCTCATGGCAAAAGATGTGGATTGCAGAAAGGTGCTGGGAAAACGCCTCCAAGGTTACATGGCCAAGCATCAACTTGTCAACGTGTTGCACGGCTTCTGCATTCATTAACTGAAATCCAACTCCCTCACGACTAGCCCTTTTGAGCCAGTTGGGCTAAAAACATTGCAGGCATTTGCACTGCTAAATAATGCAGTGAAACACTAGAAAATCACGAGGTACTTTCCTAAAGTCGGCCTGGTGCTTCAGCTTTAATTTACGTTAGGGACTACAAAATTGCTTATAATCTATTGAAGACATGAGACCAGGGAGAGGCCGTCTACACCACCTGCTTTCCATAAAAGGATCTTCCACCAAAGTACCCCATCACCATTTATTAAAATCGTCACGCAGTCTATCACCTAAGGTGATTACCTTGTTACTTATTATCGATTTTACACAATGGAGTTATCAGTCAGTGCCTTTTTTACTGTGCAGTGGGCAATATCTTATCAAATACTTTCCCCCTTATCTGATTGTTGCTTAAGGACCTAGATTTCCTCATAAAACCTTTAATTAAAATAAAGAAAGGACGTTCAGGGAGGATGGTAAAATATGAGTTGAAGCAATGTAAAAGGGAAGATAGGTTATTCACCAACATTTATATGCAAACTTGAAAGCGAACCTCATATCTCCTCCCCTTTCGGCTTTCCGCAGAGTCCGCTCCCTCCGTAACTCCTACGTCAATTTGTCCCTTCCCACCCAAACCACCCCCTCCCCTGGTACTTTCCCTTGCAACTGCAGGAAATGCTACATTTGTTGCTTTACCTCCCCCCTCGACTCCATCCAAGGACCCAAGCATCCATAGATGCTGCCTCACCCGTTGAGTTTTTCCAGCATCTTTGTCTACCTCATATTTCGCTTGGTCAGCTTATAACCCAGCAGTATACATTTGATTTCCCTAGCTTCAAGTAACCATTGCATCCCCTCCCTCTCTGTCTCTCCCCCACACCAGTCATTGTACAATTTTTACTGTTGTCCTGCTGAGTTTCACTGTTTGTATCCAACATTTCCACCTTCCCATCTTCTCCACAGCCAACAATGCACCATTGTGGGCTCCACCTTTCCTTGATCATCGTCTCTGCCTTAGATTTGCCCGTTTCCATATCTTTCATCATTTGTTCTATGTACCTTTTCATACCTCCGGTTTCTCTTTCCCGTGACTCTCAGTTTATAGAAGGTTCTCGATCCAAAACATCACCTATTTATTTTCTCCAGAGATGCTGCCTGATGCACTGAGTTACTCCAGGTTTTTATGACTATCTTCCTTGAAAAAATATTCTTCCTTGAAAAAATATTAAGCAAGTTAAATGGTTTATTTACACACCTAAATGTTTGGGAAGTGATCAGGAAGAAAACTGTAATCCTCAGAGAAATGAAGGAGAAAGTGAAAGGCTGTAATCGGTGTGTTACATGCAGACACAACTTCAACATTACGATGTGCAGGAAATTGAAGTTTACCTGTAATTATACTTTTCATTCCAAACAGGACCGGTGATCTTGAAGCACCAGCATTGGTCCACTGGTAAGACGTTGATGAGTATATATGGATGGGAGAAAAGACGTGAGAACCTTTGTACAGTATCCAGCATGATTGTGGAATTGCCGGTACTAAGGAGGGAGAAAGTTCATGTCAAGATGGCGGACTGCAGGAGTGGGGACCGTTGTGTATGGCTGCTCTGCCTGCAGTCCATCCTTTAACCCTTTTCTATTTTTATTTTCAGTCCTGTTAAAAACAAAATGTCTTCTTTTATGTGGTGGGTGGGGGAAGGGGAAGGGGGAAACCTTATTTCCTAGTCCCTACCTGGTCGGAGAGACGGCTTCCCTCCGAGCTGCTTCTTCACTCCTTCGCGGCCTACCATCGGACTGGAGCGGCATTTCCTGTCGGGACCGGCCGGAACCCCAGCTTTGGCGGCGGGACAGCGCTGGGACACCATCACGGAGCGGGCGATGCCCGACCCGGGTCGCCGTGCGGTCAGCTCCGGAGTGCTGTGACCGCCGACTCCAACATCCGAGAAGCTGTGGCTGCGGGCATCCAGCCGCGGGCGGCGCTGGATTTAAAACACCGCGGACCCTGGAATCCGAGATCGCCAGAGTTGGAGCTCCACCCAGAGCGGGCTGAGGACTTCGGGTGCCGCGGTCTCCGGGGAGGAAGCGGCCGCTCCAGACATTCCAAGCCGCTGAGGAGTGTTCACCCGACACCGGAGTTCCATCATCCGGCAAGAGGGCCTGAAAACATCGGACTGGCTGCGGAGGCCACAAATAGGCCCCGACCTCGGGTGATTCACAGAGGAGGAGGACTGAACTTTCAGATGCCTTTCCCCACAGTGGAAATTTTTGATTCTGCTGTGGGGGGCGGGGGTTCATGTTGAATTCTATGTGACATAGATATACAGGGAATGGAGGGATGTGGATCATGTGTAGGCAGAGGAAATTAGTTTAGTTTGGCATTATGTTTGGCATGGACATTGTGGGCCGAAGGGCCTGTTCCTGTGCTGTATTCTATGGTCTAAGATCTTATTGAATGGTGGGCAGGCTTGATGGACTCCTTTTATTGCGTGTATAGATACAGCATGGAAACAGGCCCTTCGGCCCACTGAGTCCATGCTGACCATTGATCATGCATCCACTTTAGTTCTATGTTGTCCCACTTTCGCATCCATTCCCTACACACCAGGGAGCAATTTGCCGAAGCTAATTAGCCTAAAAATCTGTACGCCTTGGGAATGTGAGAGGAAACTGAAGCGCCTGGTAGAACCCCACAAGGTCACAGGGAGAACATGCAAACTTCACACAGACAGCACCCGCAGTCAGGATCGAACCCTAGACCCAGGCGCTGCGAGGCTGCTCCTCCATCGCTGCACCTCTGTGCCGCCTGTGTTCTCCTGTGAAAGGCTTGGCCTCCAGTTCTTAAGTGTTGCCCGTGATAAATTGCCGACTACATCATGGATTCAGAACTCCCTGAGACGGCTCCCACAGTACAAGCACCTAAAGCTGGAAAAAGTGATTCGAAAAGCTACAGAAGGAAGGGAAGGGTGGAAGTTCAAGTCTTGTAATTTCATCCCATTGATTTGTGGTAAGTTTTTTCTTCGCAGTTTGCAGTTGTAAAATTGACATACGGTGAACAAAGCAGACCTTTGAGGTGAAGTGAGAATTTCTATCTTGAAAGCACACTTTAATTTCCACTCCTTTCTACCATTCCTCCTTCCCCCCACCACTTCTGAAGGGTCATAAACAATCTTCTACCTGGAATGGCAACAATGTCATTAAAATTAACTATGTGTCAGCAGGTCCATTTGTATTGGATTTTGTGATTACCAGGAAGGTGAACTAGATAAACCCCAGTCTTCTCTGGTTTAACAGTTCCAGTGTTAACTCTCCACGGACAAATAAACAGAAGCTTCACTGTCAGATTAAATGTGTGGCTTATCTAACCATGATCTGTGCATTGGCGATGTAGCAAACTGAATGCTGTCATGTATACCTGTGCCTGTCGATGGGCAGATACCCAAGAGTACTTTTAGGTGTCAGCTTGACGGTAGTTACCATATCACAGTGCTAGTTGTGAAGCACTCTACTGGAAAATATTTGCTCAGCTGAAGGAAAGGGAGGTTTTCTAAGCTAGTTCTTTATAAAGTCACTCTGCCATTGTCGTGTTTTATTTGTAGGACATTATGTTGAGAATTTTCTTCGGGAATCTTGGCGAAAGGAAGAATTTAGGGCATGATAGACACAAAATACCGGAGTACTTCAGCGGGTCAGGCAGCATCTCTGGAGGAAAGGAGTAGGTGATGTTTCTGGTTGGAACCCTTCTTCAGACTGAAAGATGGGGGGAGGGATGGAAACTGGAGGGGCAAAAAGGAGAGAAAGACGTACAGGTTTGTAGATTAATTGGCTTCGGTAAAGATTGTAAATTGTTCCTAGTGTGTAGGCTAGTGTATGGAGTGATCGATGGTCAACGTGGTCTCGGCGGGCCAAAGGGCTTGTTTCAGCAGGTTGTGAAAAATATACATCTTCTAGATGCGCTGGGACGCATCCTCAGTGATTTGACCTGGGGCTATCGGGTGTTTCGGGTCTCACAACATCAGACACCCTCGCCCAGGCAACCCAGCCGGGGTTGATCAGGCCCCGACTTGCGTCCCAGCAGCAACCGCACACGGATCAGCCATCTTAATAACTACTCTGCAGGGGTTGGGAGACTCTAGTGCATGGAGGGACTGGGCTCTGTGGGGTGACTCCCGGCCGGGCTCCTCCTGCGTCTCACCAGGTTCAAGGCCTGTGCGCTGCACCTCTTTCTCCTTCTCCGAGCATTTCATTCTCGCCTGATGGATGTTTAGGCCACGATGGTTCATTAGGCCTTTCCGTAGCTTTGTTGGGTGTCTTTCTCATGAAAGACACAGTCTGGGGCGCTAACCCAGCCTTTCCCGGGTGCCGTCTTTCCGTGCCGTCAACTGTCTCTCCAGTAGTCACCAAACTATTCTTGGTTGTCACCCAGTCTATTCCTAGGTGCCACTGGCTGAGCCAGACTTCAATGTTAAAAATATTAAATGAGGATCTGCTCTTCCTGTTTGAAAGTTGGCAAGACCAAAGGAGTGTGGAACAAACATTTGTTTCAAACCCACTGCTGGTCGAAGAAGGAGATACCTCCACCTGCATTGTTGGAGAGGGACAATATTTGCCAGGTTTTCCCAAACATCCCAAGAGTGAATTCTTTATTTAAAACAATAACACCCAATGAGTTTTATGTACAGTATGTCATCATCCCTGGAGTGATCAGACAGGTAATATTGATGACATATTGTAACCTCAAGCAGAACGATTTATTCCCAAACAGGATTCTGTGTCTCAGCCTTCCGTAAAAAGAGAGAAAAATAATTAAGACTGGCTAAAAGGTATTAAAAATCACAAAACATTTGATGTTAAATAACTTTAGGAGGTCCTGTCTACTGCGAAAAGTATTTGCATAGGAACTAAAGATAATGAGGTGGGAGCAAAGGACACATTTGTGTACCAAAATGAATGAAGTTAACATAGAAGCTAATGGATTTAGACTTTAGTGATACAGCGCAGAAGCAGGCCCTTCGGCCCACTGAGTCCATGCTGACTAGTGATCACCCCGTACACTTCTACCCAACACACTTGGGACAATTTACAATTTAAGAAGCCAATTATCCTACAAATCTGAACGCCTTTGGAGTGTGAGTGGAAAGCAGAGCACCTGTAGAAAATCCACATGGTCATATACAAAGTCCATACAGACAGCGTCCGTGGTCAGGATTGAACCCGGGTCTCTGGCGTGCACGGCAACAAATCTACCCCTGGACCACGTGCCGCGCCTAGTCACGCTACAAGAAGAAGTAAGAAGAGGAAATAGTATTTGCGTTGCCAAAGATACCAATGGGGAGATGCAGGAGAGCAGAGAATCAGCATTGACCATGGGAAAATGAAGGTACACTAATCATCCATCAAAATTATTCATACTTGCCTGCGAATTGAAATGAAATGGCATGATTAGGTTGTATTTTCAATCAATGTGAAGACTTACTTATAGATACAGTTTCACAGAGGATCTGACAAGCTGTTGCAGCAGTTAGCACTGGTTCTGGGATTTGATCATAATCTTGCGAGCTTCCTGTAACTGAGTGGATTTCCACCGGGTCCTCGGTCTTCCTCTCAAAGCCCAAAGATGTGTTGGTGGGTTAATTGTACAACAAGGATTGTGTAAGCAGTGACGCAGCTGGTAGAGCAGCGAGTTCGAGCCTGACCTCGGGTGCTGTCTGTGCAGAGTTTGTACCTTCTCCCTGGTTTTCTCCAGGTGCTCCAGTTTCCTCCCACATTCCAAAGACATGCAGGTCTGCAGGTTAATAGTGAGATTAAACGAGAACTTACCTGTTCGAAGTTTGATCTTTATTTTATGAGGAGTTACGATGAAGGATTACGTGAAGAAGCCCCGCCTGGCGCTGGATCGGCATACTTCAAAGCAGCGGCATGAAAAACACAGAACCAATAGCCGAAGTAAAATAGTAAGGCTCAAAATAGACTAGAACTACCAGATGATCATTTACATTATGAGGGTTGGGAGTGGAGGGCACGTAATCCCTCATCGTAACTCCTCATAAAATAAAGATAAAACTTCGAACAGGTAAGTTCTCGTTTAATCTCACTATTTTACTTCGGAGTCACGTGAGTGACTACGTGAAGATTTTAAAGCTCTGTGTTTTTTATGTCGTAAATTCATTTCATACGACTCTCTGTTTAGTCAAAACAGTAGTGAGTAAATAGTATTTTAAGACATTGTTACAATTTATGTAATAAGTCCTTTAATCATAAAAAGAACAACTTTTTAATAATAACCCCTCTATCGCAGGGGAAAATTACAAAATAAATTGATAAATGATGTCAATGGTAACATAAATCGATAATATAAATCGATAATATAAAACAAAGCAAGCATTTAAAGAGAACCCAGTACTGCGTGTCCAAATCCTGGCATCGTGACAACAGGTTTATTGTAAAACTTTGAAAAAATCTCTTCTCTAGACCACCCTGCGGCCTTTAAAATTTTATCGAGTGGTACGTCCTGTACCTTTGCCACAGACGTAGCTGCCGCCCTAGTGGAGTGAGATTTAAACACATCAGTGTCTATTCTTGCTAGACCCAAAACCTGTTTTAAACATCTAGAAATGGTTTGAACTGAAACTTTTGTATGTGGCTTTTTGTGTGTTATCAATAACGCTTTCTCAGAACCTCTGAGATTTTTGGTTACCTCAATGTATTGAGTTAAATGCTTAACTACACACAATGTTTCATCAATAGGATATGCTTTAAACATTACCTTCATTCCAGTTCTTCCTGGTCTGCTTTGTTTGATCAAGTCATAAACATAAAACACAATGTTATCTGTAGTCACATGCATGCAATTCAACCGTAACAATTGCAAAGTTTGTACTCTTTGAGCTGATACCAATGCCATTAACATTACCACCTTGAATGTTAATTTCTGCAAGACATTGAATTAATTGGAGTCCATCGTTTAAGCAAAGTGAGAACAATGCTAACATCCCAAATTTCTGTATATCTGGGCTTGGGAGGATTTTTATTGAAATTCCTTTCATGAATCGGGATACTAATGGGTGAGACCCAACTGAATCCCGATCCGAAATTTGTCCTAAATAGGATGACAATGCACTACGAGCGCAATTAATGGCACTATAACTCAAATGCTCATCAAAGTGTAACCCAGCAAGGAACTCCAATACATTTGAAATGTTTGCAGTATGATAAGTTATCTTTGACTATGTACAAAAACTTCCCATTTCCTTATATGCGACATATATTGTTTTTTAGTGCTATTCCTCCAAGCTGCATCTATAACATCCATGGTCCTGTCCGACAGTTCAAACTCTTGCAACGGTCTGGTCAGAACCTACCTGCAGATTTACAAATTCATATGATCATGCAATGGATGAATTTCTTTTGTTGCTGGTTGTGTCAACAGATTGTCGCAACTGGGAATTGTCATACATGGTTCAATAGTCATTTTAGCATCAATGGGAACCATGACTGCGTGGGCCAATTTGGCACCACCAAATGCCTTTGGCAGCGTCTTGCGCTATTTTCTTGAGACATTGCCCAATGAGACAGAATGGGGAAAAGCATAAAAGAACGTATTCCCCCAGTGTAGCGAGAAAGCATCCACCGCTACTGCCCCTGGATCGTGTTCCCAAGATACGTATTTGGGCAATTCATGATTCAATCTAGATGCAAACAGATCAATGTCCGGTACTCCATACCGACTGACAATATTTTTGAAATTTGTGGATTTAACATCCATTCTGTATTGGTTTTAAATATTTGTGATCTTTTGTCTGCCACAACATTGTCTCTTCCCGAGAGATAAATAGCTGAAAGCCAATATTTTTTGCCATACACCATTGCCACATCTGGTTTACCAGATGATCACATGATATTGATCTGACACCACCCATGTGATTGATATATACCACAGTTGTGGTATTATCTATTTGTACTTGGACATGCAAATCTTTTAATGAAGAGCAATAAGCTTTTAATCCATAAATGCTCCCAGTAGCTCCAAATATTTAATACCATATGTTTGGAGCAAAAAATCCTCTTGGACAGCCCATCTGCCTCCACAGCTGGTCTCATTATCCGTAGCCCCCCCATCCGGGAGAACTTGCGTCTTTTTTAGTTTGCAAAAACACTGCTGGCTGATGAACTAAATGTTCTTAGCAGCTTGTGGAACATACTCAATCCACCAATGTAATTCTGATAAGCTTCCTTAGGCAATTGCATTGGCCTATCAAAATGGCCTGCTCACTGAATAAGCGCTTGAATTTTTGCCCTTTGAAGATTTTGGTAATGTAGACGACCAACTCTACTGCTGGAAATGCTGCTACCAATTTACCAATAACCTTGGCAACCTCTCGGATGGAGGGATAAGGTTTGTTAATCAGGTTCTGACACACATTTGTCAAATCCAACACCTTATCCATTGGTAAAGTTACCAACATGGTAACTGAGTTAATCACAAACCCCAGATATTCAATGGTTTGGGATGGCTGTAACTTAGATTTGTTGGATGGATCAGGAACCCAACTTCTCAAACAAACTTGGAGTTGCTGAGACTGATTTTCCAGCTGACTCCTGATTAGCATTGACAATTAAAATGTCATCTAGATAAGCCATAACGATGTGTTTATTTTTTTTATTTATTTATTTATTTATTTATTTATTTGTTGTGCCCTTAGCAGTGCAAGTGCTGGCTTAATCCATTAGGCAAAGCTTTGTATTGCCACAGCTGCCCCATCCATAAACTTTAATTACCTGCAAAACTATGGTGAATTGGGACCAAAAATATGCATCCTTCAATCTATTGTAGCCATATAACAACCTGTTGATACCAGCTGCATTGCAGTGTTGAATGTGTCCATTTTAAAATGTTTATACTGGACAAATGTATTCAATTGTGTGAGATCTAAATTGATTCTACAACCCCCATCTTTCTTCGGTCTGGGGAAATATTTGATACAATTGTTGTGGATCCTCTCCTGTTTTCTCAATAACTCCTTTCTCACACAAATACTTAACCTCTTTTGTCAATTTGAATACTTTCAAGACTGAACATCAAAGAATGATTAGGCTTATTGTGTCCCAATGGATCCATACCTCCCTTTCATTATAAACATTCTGAGTCTACCACCAATCTGAGGTTCATCCAAACATCCTTCTTTAATAGGATATAGTTTTTGTACCTCTTCAACTGGACAAAATGATCTCCTTTCCCAATAAATGGGTGTACATTCAGCTGTGCTGGCTGGTAATTCTTCCTTATCATACTCTCCTCGGCTTATTTAAGCTCCAAAATCAAATCCCCTTCTCATATGACCAGCCTTTCTGGCCAAACTGAAGGGTTTCACAAGGCCATACAGTTTTTGCCTCTTCATCCATTTCTTTAATTTGTTTAGACTTCCTCTGAACAAATAACCAAGAGCTTGAACATTGCTTGCCCTGCACAACCCTGAAAAAACTTGGATGTAAAAGAGGCCGAATGGCAATCTTCCATTTTATATATTTTATCTCAAAATGAGTTTGCAGAATAAGCCCAACATATGTTTTTTATTCTGAACTTTGGTCATTCCACAACCTTCCAGCTTGTCTTCCAAAAGACAGTGAGGCCAAAATTAGCTTGAGGATTCTTTGAATCGTAATGCCTGCGCCCGCATTATTGCTAACATTGGCGCCCAAAAAACGTCGGATTCACCATAGGTACCTTCTTTGAGGTACAATAATAGGTGTTTTAATCCGATCTGCTGTCTCAATCATAACAGCTTTTTTGAGGCAGGTGAGAGACCATATAATTAACATTGGCCGCCAGATTTCATTCCAAGGCCTCACCGCCTCCTCCAGGTATAGTAACTTTGTGCCCCATCAGACACACCTGGATTTGTATTGTGGTGGGTACTTCTGACCACAAACACCACTTTCAGGGTCAGTCTCATACAGCCCTGGTACCACTGTAACTTGTTCAAGGAGACTTCCTCCAGCCCAATCCCAGGCACTGGAGTTTCAATTCCCAATTCAAACTGGCACCATATTCATATATATGGAACCCCTTCAGGGGCTGCCTGGGAATATTCTGGGTACTTAGACCCTTGGTTGATATTGTTTGGAGTATTTTCCTCCATTAGATCCATACTTAGCCAAAGGCTTTCCTTTCAGGATCTTTCAGAACCTCAGGCCTTTCAAGCTTCTTTCTTTTACATTTTAGGCACTGGGTTTTCAAAGTGTTTGTTTGTGGAGCAACCAAAGGCTCACTAACGGGTATTTCAACGGCCACCGGTATCGGAACCAGCTCCGCAATAATCTGCTGTCCCGACTTTCCTACACCCCGGGACGCACGTTTTACCCGCGATTTTTTAAAATATTTTTATTTTTATTTTAACTCCTCCTGGTTTACCTACCAGCCTGCGGAGTTTTTAGAAAACGCCCTGGAAGTAAAATAATTTTACTTATCTGCGGGCCGTTTCCTTACCGCTGTGTTGGAGCTGCGCTCTGCAGCTCTTCCTCTGCCGATAGCGTCGACGTAATGCCGATCCAGCGCCAGGCGGGGCTTCTTCACGTAGTCACTCACGTGGCTCCGAAGTAAAATTGGCTTCTGTAAATTGCCCCTTGTGTGTAAGATGCAAAAGTGGGATAACATAGAACTACTGTATGGGTGATCGATGGTCGGCGTGGACTCTGTGGGCCAAATGGTCTGTTTCCACGCTGTATCTCAGAACTCTAAAGTAACTGCAGATGCTGGTTTACAAAGAAAGACACAAAGTGCTGGAGTAAGGCAGCATCGCTGAAGAACATGGATAGGTGGTTAGTTATATGCTGCCTACTTGTCTTTATTGCAATCATGCTCAATTTGTACAGGAGTAGGTATACAAATCCCTCTTTGGAGTGATATATTTCCAGGACATTAATGCAATGAAAATGTGAATAGAAGTTGAGGAAGTAATTGTGGTTATAGACAAATCTCTCTGGGAATCACTGACTCCCGTCTAATTGTGAGTGAACCCGAGGTCATTTATATGCAGCATATTAAACTGCTTCTTCAATTGGCTTGATGAGAAAATAATAGTCTTTGATGCTGCTGAAGGTGGGTATTGGAAAATCTACCTATGTTCATCTGTTTTCTAAATAATCTATCGGAAGACCTTTTTAAAAGAACTGACTGAATAAATCTTGCTTTCAGTCAGTGTCTCTAAGCCTTTCCGCCGACTTGTATGTTAAACACCAGGAATCCAGATTTTTCATAGATTGTTATACACACTGGGCCTTTTAAACACCAATTACATTAATTCCCAGAGCAGCATTAACAGGAAAAAAAAACTGGACTAGGAACATGCAGGTAGGAGCTCTGTGTGAAGTGGAAATACTACGATAGTGGAACGCTCTTACCGAGAAGGTAGATTTCTGCGTACAATCTCATTTTTCCATGACGTGCATATCAAAAGATAGCACGACAAATGAAAGAGAATCGAGGAAATACAGCAAGCCGTTCAGCCCCTCAAGGCTGTTCTGGATTTCCCTTTGGGCATGACTGACTCACTCATTTTAGCTCTACATCGCTTAATACTTTTTGAAAGACACTTAATTCATTCTCTTGTACTCGAGTAAGGTTTATTGTCAATTGCACAAACAAGGTGAGGTACAGGTACAAATCTCGCTTAAATAAATTATACGTAAATTACACTTAAATCACACTTTAATTATACACAAATTACACTTACATTATACACACAAATTACACACGCCACATAAAATAATACACAAACTACACACAAATTATACACAATTTGGCCACAATCCAGATTACACACAAATTCCACACAAATTCCACGTAAAATTGCACACAAATTCCACACAAATTTCAAAAGAAAGAAGACTGCAAAAAACTGAGACGTTAGTACAGGACACAATTGGAAAATAAACCAAATCCATGGTAGTGGAAGGTAGGAATAGGGTTTTGCTGGTTGATTTGAGAACCTGATGATTGTACGAAAGTAACTGTTCCTGAACCTGCTGGTCTAGGACGTAAGGCTCCTGTACCTTCTGCCCGACGGTGGCAGTGAGAGGATGGTGGAGGTCCTTGATGATAGATCCTGCCACCCTGAGGTAAACAGTTTCATTGCTGTGCCCATGGTAGACTGGGCTGAGTCTACCACTCTCTGTAGTCGCTTGCATTGGTGTATGTTGGAATTGCCGTACCAGGCCATGATGCATTCCTTTAGGATTCCTTCCTACGGTTATTTCAACAATACTTTTACACTACATTCTCCATTTGAACTACAGCTTCTAAGAGGAGAATGATCCACACACCTCTCTTTCTGACTCCCCTGAAGATTTGCATTCTGCTGAAGCTCTGAAATGCCTTTTCACCTATTCTCAAGATTGTCCAATTTCTTTGTAGTATCCTCCCATGCCCCAAATCAACACTAGGGCAATAGGTTACTTGCCCAGAAATGTGCATGTAATGAAAGTGCAATTCGGTCCCCTCTGCAGCTTCCATTGAAGTCAATGGACCCAAGACTTGGAAGCAGAGCCTATTATCACAGAATGACCGACACAAATACAGTTCTTTCCCACTTTCCCGCCATAGACAATCGATTATATTTAAAACTTTAAACATTTTTAGAGGTGTACAAAATCATGAGAGGAATAGATCAAATAGCTGCACAGTCTCTTACTCAGAGTGGAGCAGGCACGTGCCGTGAGTAATTACTCAGGGTAGGCACTCGTTCGCTTAAAAAAAAAATTAAACCGCGCATGCGCAGTTTGTTCTCCCCAATAAATAAATAAATAAAAACAGTGACATTTCAATTTGCCCAAGGCTTCCTAGTCCTAGACCAATTGGGGAACAGTTCCTTTCACAGCGTGTGGAGAGTCTGTGCCAGGGGTAAAGTTGTGGGGAGGGCACGAGTGTTGAGAAGGAGGGTGTCGGGGATACTGCCAGTAACTCACTCACCGCTACCGCAGCTCTCCGGGCGCGAAGCCACGTACTGTAGCTGGGGATAGAAGCAGCTCGGGGAGCTACGAGCGGCCACCGGGACCTGACAGCAGAACTGGCCGCCACTTCAGCGCCTTCTGCCGGCCCGCTAACCTTTGGCAGTGCTCTCCGTCGGAACACCTGTCACCTGCCGTTCACCGACTTCGCTCATGTCAGCGGCTTCCTGCAAATCCTTAAATTCGCACAGCCCAGTAACCTCAATCGCGCTGTCGTAATTTAAGGAAATGAGTGAGGCCAGCGAGCGGCAGGAGAGAGGTTTTTAGACGGAGAGCTGCCTGAGGTGAGCGACCGGCAGAAGGAGCTAAGGTGGCGGCTGGTTCCGCTGTCCGGCCCGGCGGCCGCTCAGCCACCCGAGCTACTTCTCTCTCTTCCCCCCCCCCCCCCCCCGCCTCAGAGCGGTGGCATCCCACGCCTCCGTGCAAGGAGCATCGCAAGTGGATGCTCCCGACCCCTCATTCATAACATTCGTGCCCTCCCCGCAACTTTACCCCGGGCCAGACTCCCCAAACGCTGTGAAAGGAGCGCTCCCCCCACCCGCACACCCCGGGAAATGTGGTATTTAAAAACATAAACACAAAATGTACTTACCACATTATTGGTACACGACAAACCATAGATGAAAACCCCGCCAAGAAACTTGCACTGCGCATGCGCAGTAAACTGATGCGCATGCGCAGTGCAGCAAAGGCAGAATTTCTGCTGCCTTCAGCCCCGCTTGAAACTGACGGCTTCAGGCAGTGCTGACGGCACGTGGGCTGCACAGAGCTTCCCGTGTTACAAGCGCTGCGGATGAAAGGCACGGAGAATTATGCCTACCTAAGAGATCGATCTTTTACATAGGCATAATTCTCCCATGCCTTTATTATTTATATTTAGTTATTACTATGTTATAATTTTAGTCAGGGTAGGCAGTGCCTACCTTGCCTACCCTGACGGCACGTGCCTGGAGTGGAGGAATCAGGAACCAGAGGACATAGGTTTAAGGTGAGGGGGAAAGATTTAATAAGAACCTGAGGGGTATGTTTTTCACACAATGGGAGGTGGGTGTATGGAACGAGCTGCCAGAGGAGGTAGTTGATTCAGATTCAGATTCAGATTACCTTTATTGTCATTCAGACCTTTCGGTCTGAACGAAATTTTATGCCTGCAGTCATACATATATTAAAAGTAACAAAAAACCACAATAAACAC
The DNA here is from genome assembly GCA_963514005.1 of Raja brachyura. The sequence goes on from OY740800.1 coordinate 20,708,114, forward strand.
AAATTTAACATCCACCACAGTGAGTTCACCAAACATCTCCTCACTGTGGTGGAAGTCTTAGAGTCTCTGTCTTCTTCCCTCCTTGTTCTCCCTCTGCGCTGATGAGATCCAGGCCTCCGATGTTGCCGTCCACCAGGCCCGCGGCCGAGCCTCCGAAGCCGGGCTGCCGCCACCGCCATCGCCGTCGCCGGAACGCCGGAAAGTCGGAACACCGCCACAGGGCGCGCCGCCGGAACGCCGGAGCACCGCAGCTCCAAAGCCAGGTCGCCGCCGGAACGTCGCTGGAGCACCGCAGCCCCGAAAACCAGGACGCTGCGGATTGGGGAGGGAGGGGGAGAGAGGGGGAGGGAGTTGGAGGGGGGGGAGTGGAGGAGGGAGAGACGGGGGAGAGGGGGAGATGGGGAGAGGGGGGAGGGAGGGGGAGTGGGGGGTTGAGAGGAGGGAGGGAGGGGAGTGGAGGTTGAGAGAGGGGGAAGAGGGAGAGAGCGGGGAGTGGGGGAGAGCAGGGGGAGGGGAGAGGAGTGGGAGGAGGGCAGAGAGGAGGGGAAGGAGGGTGGAGAGGAGGGGGAGAGGGGCTAGCGTGCTTCGTGCGTCGACCTCGGAAGCGCTCAGAATGTTCTTGAAATGCTAGAGTGCGTCGTGCATTGACCAAAGCTCTCGGCAGCTCTTGGGTATCCACATCCAAGATCAGAGTTTTAATAAGTATATGATGCCAGTGGTTGTAAAATCTTTTGGGATGAGCTTGCGATTTTGTAACGCACACCGCAACCTCAGGTTCCTCTCATTTGCTAACCTCCGTAGTACATCCCTGACATTACTCTTCCTCCACAAAGGGGCACCAAATGTGAAGAGCTACTGCTATTGCAGAGTCCAGCGATATTAATTTAGTGTACATTGTTTCAGTCAAGCATAAAAAGGCTGCTCTCGGCATAGATGGTCAAACTATATTTTAACCCCTTTGCCCCATTTATTAAATTTAATATGGAAAAAAAAGTGGATGGAAAGACACAAATATGTGTTCCAGAAATGATGTTACACTGTAAATTCATATTACAAAATGTGCTTTAGTCAGGAAAGTTAAGAATAAGTTGTTAAAATATGTGTATTTACAATTCAATCAGCTACATGTTTTACGCGCATTTGTTTTGGATCATTACTTTAATGAATAATTGCACAGTGTTGAGTTTTACAATTGGAAATTGATTTAATTGATCTAATGAGCGGACGAAAAAGATCATTATCTGTTTTTTTTTTAACCTAACGTCATAGAACAAAGGAATATTGGAAGAGATTTGTACTAATTAACTCCTCAAAATAGTTCCATAATTCAACAAGGTCATGATTTGTAACTTATCTCTACACCTTTGCCCCAGATCTTTGAATATCTTTAATTAAACAAAATGAGCTTTAAATGTAAAGTAAACAATTGACCTTGCATCATAGACAGAACAAAGAACTTCAGAATTTGGTTTAAAAAAAAAAGTGCTTGAGTAACTCGTTTAAGAAGGAACTGCAGATGCTGAAAAATCGAAGGTAGACAAAACATAGAAACATAGACATAGAAACATAGAAAATAGGTACAGCAGTAGGCCATTTGACCCTTTGAGCCTGCACGGCCATTCAATGTGATCATGGCTGATCATCCAACTCAGTATCCTGTACCTGCCTTCTCTCCATACCCCCTGATCTCTTTAGCCACAAGGGCCACATCTAACTCCCTCTTAAATATAGCCAATGAACTGGCCTCAACTACCTTCTGTGGCAGAGAATTCCAGAGACTCACCACTCTCTGTGTGAAAAATGTTTTCCTCATCTCGGTCCTAAAGGAATTCCCCCTTATCCTTAGACTGTGAGCCCTTGTTCTGGACCTCCCCAACATCGGGAACAATCTTCCTGCATCTAGCCTGTCCAACCCCTTAAGAATTTTGTAAGTTTTTATAAGATCCCCCCTCAATCTTCTAAATTCCTTATCCTAATCTGCCACCATTCAGATAATAGTCTACCCTCCTGTTTTTGCCACCAAAGTGGATAACCTCACATTTATCCACATTATACTGCATCCGCCATACATTTGCCCACTCACCCAGCCTATCCAAGTCACCTTGCAGCCTCCTAGCATCCTCCTCATACCTAACACTACCCCCCAACTTAGTGTCAGCCGCAAACTTGGAGATGTTGCATTCAATTCCCTCGTCCAAATCATTAATATATATTGTAAATAGCTGGGGTCTCAGCACTAGTGCGGTATCCCACTAGTCACTGCCTGCCATTCTGAAAAGGACCCGTTTACTCCTACCCTTTGCTTCCTGTCTGCCAGCCAGTTCTCTATCCACATCAATACTGAACCCCCAATACCGTGTGCTTTAAGTTTGTATACTAATCTCTTACATGGGACCTTGTCGAAAGCCTTCTGAAAGTCTAGATATAACACTTCCACTGGTTCTCCCTTATCCACTCTACTAGTTACATCCTCGAAAAATTCCACAAGATTCGTCAGACATGATTTACCTTTCGTAAATCCATGCTGACTTTGTCCAATGATTTCACCACTTTCCAAATATACTGCTATCCCATCTTTAATAACTGATTCTAGCAGTTTCCCCACTACCGATGTTAGACTAACTGGTCTGTAATTCCCCGTTTTCTCTCTCCCCCCTTTTTTAAAAAGTGGGGTTACATTAGCTACGCTCCAATCTTCAGGAACTACTCCAGAATCTAATGAGTTTTGAAAAATTATCACTAATGCATCCACTATTTCTGTGGCTACTTCCTTGAGTACTCTGGGATGCAGACTATCTGGCCCTGGGGATTTATTGGCCTTTAATCCGTTCAATTTACCCAACACCACTTCCCGGCTAACCTGGATTTCACTCAGTTCCTCCATCTTATTTGACCCCCGGTCCCCTGCTATTTCCGGCAGATTATTTATGTCTTCCTTAGTGAAGACAGAACCAAAGTAGTTATTCAATTGGTCTGCCATGTCCTTGTTCCCCATGATCAATTCACCTGTTTCTGACTGCAAGGGACCTACATTTGTTTTAACTAATCTCTTTCTCTTCACATATCTATAAAAACGTTTGCAGTCAGTTTTTATGTTCCCTGCCAGTTTTCTTTCATAATCTATTTTCCCTTTCCTAATTAAGCCCTTTGTCCTCCTCTGCTGGACTCTGAATTTCTCCCAGTCCTCTGGCAGGCTGCTTTTTCTGGCTAATTTGTATGCTTCATCTTTTGTTTTTATACTATCCCTGATTTCCCTCGTTATCCATGGATGCACTACCTTCCCTGATTTATTCTTTTGCCAAACTGGGATGAACAATTGTTGTAGTTCATCCATGCAGTCTTTAAATACCTTTCATTGCACATCCACTGTCAACCCTTTAAGAATCACTTGCCAGCCTATCTTGGCCAATTCACGTCTCATACCTTCAAAGTTACCTTTGTTTAAGTTCAGAACCCTTGTTTCTGACTTAATTATGTCACTCTCCATCCTAATGAAGAACTCAACCATATTATGGTCACTCTTGCTCAAGGGGCCATGCACAACAAGACTGCTAACTAACCCTTCCTCATTACTCAATACCCAGTCTAGAATAGCCTGCTCTCTCGTTGGTTCCTCTACATGTTGGTTTAGAAAACTATCTCGCATACTTTCCAAGAAATCCTCTTCCTCAGCACCCCTGCCAATTTAATTCACCCAAACTATATGTAGATTGACGTCACCCATTATAACTGTTTTACCCTTGTAGCACGCATTTCTAATTTCCTGTTTGATGCCATCCCCAACTTCACTACTGCTGTTAGGTGGCCTGTACACAACTCCCACTAGCGTTTTCTGCCCCTTAGAGTTTCGCAGTTCTACCCATATCGATTCCATATCCTCCAAGCTAATGTCCTTCCTTTCTATTGTAGAGAAAAGTGCTGGAGAAACTCAGTGGGTGCGGCAGCGTCTATGGAGCGAAGGAAATAGGCAATGTTTCGGGCCGAAAACCCTTCTTCAGACTGATGTAGGATGGCGGGGGGGGGGGGGGGGGGGGGGAAGAAGAAAGGAAGAGGAGGAGCCAGAATGCTGAGGGAGAGCTGAGAAGGCGAGGAGACAATAAGGGCTACCGGAAATTGGAGAAGTTAATGTTCATGCCTCTGGCGTGCAAACTGGCCAAGTGCTGCTCCTCCAATTTCCGGTGGTGTTCACTCAGGCCATGGAGGAGGCCCAGGGCAGAAAGGTTGGATTCGGAATGGGAGGGGGAGTGGAAGTGCTGAGCCACCGGGAGATCAGGGAGTTATTGCGGACCGAGCGGAGGTGTTCGACGAAACGATCGCCAAACCTACATTTGGTCTCACCGATGTAGATCAGTTGACATCTAGAGCAGCGGAAAAAATAGATGAGGTTGGAGGAGGTGCATGTGAACCTCTGTCACACCTGGAATGACTGGTGGGTCCTTGAATGGAGTCGAGGGGGGAGGTAAAGCGACAAGTGTAGCATGTCTTGTGGTTGCAAGGGAAAGTGCCCGGAGAGAGCGGGTGGTACGGGTGGGAAGGGAAGAATTGACCAGGGAGTTACGGAGGGAGCGGTCTTTGTGGAAAGTAGACATGGGGGGAGATGGGAAGATGTGGCAGATGGTGGGGTCACGTTGGAGGTGGCGAAAATGACGGAGGGCTATTTGTTGCATGTGACGGCCAGTAGGGTGGAAGGTGAGGACTAGGGGGTCTGCCCTTGTTATGAGTGGGGGGATGGGGAGAGGGAGCAGTGTTACGGGGCATTGAAGAATCCCTGGTGAGAGCCTCATCTATAATAGGGGAGGGGAACCCCCATTCCCTGAAGAATGAGAACATTTCCGATGCTGCAGTACCTGAGTGGGTCAAGCAGCATCGCTGGAGGACTTGCATGGATGATGTTTCAAATCACGACCAGTCTTCAGATCAACCATCAATTTGCTTCACAGTTTACTATAACTTATACTTCCAAATGATATTCCATTAATTTCTCTATCACACTATTCTTGCTAATGCTCCTGCCCGTTGCCTTGATCATTTTACTTCACTTAGCCTAGATAGTGTGGATGTGGAGAGGATGTTTCCAGGAGTGGGAGAGTCTGGAACCAAAAGGCACAGCTGTGGAATAAAATAAGGTATCTTTAGGATGGAGATGAGGAGGAATTTCATTAGCCAGAGGGTGGTGAATCTATAGAAATTATTTCCATGACATTGGGTATTTTTAAAGTGGAGATTGATAGGTTTTTGATTAGAAAGGACATCAAAAAATGTAGGGAGAAGGCAGGAGAATGGGGTTGAGAGGGAGAAATAGATCAGCCATGCTTGAATGGTGGAGTAGAACGGCCCATTGATGGGTCAAATGGCCTTTTTCTCCTCCTACGTCATATGGCCTTCAATGTGCCACATGAATATATCATTGCAGTCCCAATATTTGACATTATTTTTAAAGGCAAGCCGACGCTCTAGTGTTGTCACTTGCACATGAATGGCAGAGTGACTGGTCACTAATTTGCCTAGAGGGCATAACGTTAAGGTGGAAGGTTTAATGGGAAGATGGAGGAAGGTTTTCAGTGACACATTATTTTGGATCTGGAAGTTGAGGTCACTGAAGTTTTGTTGGTGTTTATTATTGTGTTCTGTCATGATGCTGCAGGGAAGAATGCCATTGTTCTGTTCGGGTCATACGACAGTAAAACGCTCTTGGCTCTTGACCTGACTTGATTCTATGACTCTCTGAATGTCTTTGTAAATGATTGAAGGAGATGTTGCAATAGTTCAGAATTGTAACATGAGTGTAATAGAAATGTAGAAACAGGAAAACAGGAGGAGGTTATTTGATGCTTCAAGTCTGCTCCACCATTCTATACGATCATGACTATGAGTATCTAGTTGAATCTTTCTCCAAAACTCCTTGATCACTCTAACCCTTTAGAATGCATCCAACTCCTTCTTGAATATGTTTAACCATTTGGAAACAACTCCATTCTATGGCAGAGAACTCCCACTGTCCAGGTGAATAAAATTTCTCCTCATCTCAATCTTAAATGGCCTACCCCTTATCCATACCCTGTGACCTCCGGTCTAGATTTAGATTTAGGTTTATTATCATCATGTGTAACGAGGTAGAGTGAAAAGCTTTATTTTGCATGTTATCCAAACTGATCAGATAATATTATACATAAATGCAATTAAGTCATACACAAGGACAATAGGTAGAGCTCAGGGGCAGATACAGAGTGCAGAATACAGCATTGTAGCACATCAGTTCCATAGACCAAGTCCAATGTCCGCAATGGGGTAAGAGGTGAGTTGGATACTACCCTAGTTTATGGAAGGACTGTTCAAAAGCCCAATAACAGAGGGGAGGAGCTGTCCCTGAGTCTCATGTTGCAACCTTTCACATTTCTGTACTTTCTGCCTGGTGGGGTAGTGATCAGAATGTAGTAGTGGGAGGTGAATTCCTCTGCCAGCTGACCTGTACAGATCCTGAGAACGTGACCCGGAACTCCATCCGGGCCAATTGCTTTCAGCAAATTCACTCTCAGGATGGCCGATCTTACATCTGCCACATTAACCGTTGGTACAGATGCACCTAAGACTGGCAAGATGCGTGATGTTCCTCCACCAGCCTTCCGCTCAAAGCGAGCATCGCATGGATTTAGCTCCTCCCATGACAACAGAACATCACGGTCCAATACTTAAATTCTCTCAATACGAAGGCTTGCGTGGCATTTGCCACTTTAAGAGGTACAAGAGGTGCAGGTGTTAAAGTTGTAGTAACTGCTTGATTTTAATCAATCATTACATACATTTAATAGTTTAGTTTAGTTTATTATCACGGCACAGTGGCGCAGTGGTAGAGTTGCTGCCTTACAGCGCATGCAGCGCCGGAGACCCTGGGTTCGATCCCAAATATGGGTGCTGTCTGTACGGAGTTTGTATGCTCTCCCCGTGACCTGCATGGGTTTTCTCCGAGATCTTCCGTTCCCTCCCGCACTCTAAAGGCGTACGTTTATAGGTTAATTGAGTTGGTATGAAATGTAAATTGTCCCTAGTGGGTGTAGGATAGTGTTGATCCTAGATAGCAGGGATCGCTGGTCGGCACGGACCAGGTGGGCCAAAGGGCCGGTTTCGGCGCTGTATCTCTAAACTAAACTAAACTAAAGGTACAGTGCATAATCTTTATGTTGCGTGCTATCCAGTCAGCAGAAAGACTACACATGATTACCACCAAGCCATCCACTGTGTACAGATACAGCATAAAGGGAATAATGTTTAGTGCAAGTTAAAGTACAGTCAAGTCTGATTAAAGATAGTCCGAGGTTAGGACCGCTCTCTAGTTGTTGATAGGACGGTTCAGTTGCCTGATAACAGCTGGGACTAAACTGTCCCTGAATCTGGAGGTATGCATTTTCAGACTTCTGTACCTCTTGCCTGATGGGTGAGGAGAGAAGAGGGAGTGACCGGGGTGAGACAGGTCCTTGATTGCACTGGTGGCCTTGCCGAGGCAGAGTGAAGTGTAGATGGAGTAAAAGGAATAAAGGAAAGGCAACAGATGATGATGTAGGGTCTTACTGCTGTAAGGGCAATAGCCACATGATACAAAAACGAAGCCACAACTCCTTTTGATGGCAGAAACCACAAAGGGGGAAGGGTATATAATTGCCCCACCCCCTCCCTCTCAAATATATTCATACTGAGCAGCTGAATCTTTGTGATTCATTGGACTGTTGGTTGCAAATGACCTTGCAAAGACTCAAAGACTGCACTCCATAATGGAAAACCCTGTTTCCCCCAGTGCCATTAAGATGTGCACTAATACATTCCATAGGGAATTCAGGAGAAATCTCCTTCCCCAGAGAGTGATTCATATGCAGAAACAGATACCTTTGAGGGAGTCTTTGAGACATGTAGTGCAGATACATTCAATTAGTTCAGTTTAGTTTTAGATACAGCATGGAAACAGGCCCTTCGGCTCACTGAGTCCACACCGACCAGCGATCAGCCCATTTACTAGTTCTATCCTACACACATCGCCACAATTTTACAGAAGTTAAGTGACCTAAAAACCTGCACGTCTTTGGAATGTGGGAGGCAACCACAGCACCTGGAGAAAATCCACGCGGTCACAGGGAGAATGTACAAACTTCATACAGGGAGCACCCGTAGTCAGGATCAAACGCGGGTCTCTAGCACTAAGGCAATGGCAGCAACTCTACCGCTGCGCCATTGTGCCCACCTTACACATGAGGGAGTAAGGAGCCAAATAGGCAAGATGAGATGAAGTGGAGTGAGAGGGAAGATAAATCTCGTGATGAGCCTGTTGGACTGGCTCGTGACCTATTTCATTACTGTAAATATTTTGTAGAATATTTTTGGCACCCACTTAAACTCCCACTTATTTGGTCATCTATAAATCAAACATTATGATTGCTTCACTGGTAGTTTTCTCATGACTTCCCAATGCATACAAGCTAGAGTTGTTAGATGAACAGAATACAATGGACCAGTTACACGCCATTTTGTAAGAACACTCTATTGCTTTTTTTTTGGTACACACTTTCTCGGTCAAAAACCAATACACACCAAAAGTGCAAGGTTGAGTCAGATTCCCAAGTGGTTTTTAATAATACCCACAGTAACTCAGAGATTGACATGGATGAACTGATTTTTCACCTTCAGTGAAATGACAAACATGATTTCTTTCCAGTACTTTAACCCTGTAAAATAATCTGATTCCATCCAGCTTCAATGGCTGTGCATCCACATCTTTGTGTGGAATGTAGAAAAGTACAGGACAGGAACAGCCCCTTAGATTCTGTGCTGAACATAATGCCCAATATAAACTTAATTCCATTCCCTGCGTATCGTGAGCCCAACTAATAGCCTCTTAAACACCACTATCATATCTGGCTCGACTATAGCATCGTGTTCCAAGCACCCAACAATCTCTGTGTAAAACAAAAACTTGTCCTGCAAAGTATCAGAAACAATTAGACAGGTACATGGGCAGGACAGGACATATTGGCCAAACGCAGGCAGGTGGGACTAGTGTAGATGGGACATATTGGCCTGTGTGGGCAAGAAAGTGCTGGAGAACGTGCTGGAGAAACACAGCATGTCAGGCAGCATCTCTGAAGAACATGGATAGGTAACGTTTCAGAGTGGAACCATTCATATTTTTGGTAATATTTTCCCTTGCCTTCAATTCTTTGTTTGGTTATGTTTCTGTGGTGCACTTTGGATATGTGTACTGTGTTAAGATGCTGCATAAATGGACATGGTTACGTACGTTGAACGATAGATTAAACAAATGACAGAATGTAGAAAGGAGAAGCTGCAGATGCTGGTTTACAAAAAAAGATGCAAAGTGCTGGAGAAATTCAGCGGGTGAGGAAGCATCTCTGGAGAACATGAATTGCTAACATTTCGGATTGGGACCATACAGTCTAAAGAAGGGCCTCGACTAGAAAAGTAATCTATCTGTGTTCTCCAAAGATGCTGCCTGACTCGTTGAGTTACTCCAGCAATTTGTGTCATTTTTTAAAATAAATAACATCCTGCAGAATAAATCTTTTTAGTGCTACATTATTTTCAAAAAAACTAAAACTAAACAAACATTCAGCATCTTGCAACATTTAGCCCAAGATTATAAAAGAGTAATATGCTGAGTCTTCAGTCTGTCGTTTAATTAAGGAAGGAGAAAATAACATGAAAATATTGATAATAGGAATTTTAAAAGATGATGAATTCCTTTATCTGATGTGATCATATATTGGATCGTTAATTTGAAGAGTAATTTCAGAATACTAATGACCGTTCTATCATGCAGTGCTTTAATTAATATACATTTCATATCTGCCAAGCTCGCTTTTTCAATTGTCTAAATGACTTAAAATTCAATGGAAGCATCTTGACCATGTCCAGCTTCAGTGAAACTATTTCACATTTCATTTCACTGATGATGAAGCAGCCTTATATTAAATCTTGTGATTCAAGGTGCGTTTAATTAATTCAACTTTAAAACAGTTCTCTTTCTAATCTCTGAAATATGTCACACTTAAAATTAGCCACATAAGGGCTAAGTCCTTTCTGCTAATTAATATGTTATGGAATTATATGAATTGCTGCCCGGGTTCAATGCAATTATAATTCCCATTTATGGCATGTAATAGTAATATGTAAATTTAGAAGAAACTATTCAAAGCTTTCATATTATTTGAACTCTAGGACATTGGATGACTAGTTCAACTCTGGGTTAACGTTTTTAGCTTGCAAATGACGGCGCCACTGATACTTATCTGCATAATTTAAATCAATTTTCGACCAAATCATTTAATAACGAGTTCAAAATTAGTAATTAGCTTTCAAGCGAATTGATTACATTTTCCTTGAGAGACCATGTAAGGTTAATGCAATTTAAGTCTGTTGGCTACGGTAACTTTGACACTAATTGGTGATTGTGTTACATGTTAAGTTAAAGAGTCAGCATGAGGAATTCTCTGGAGAACGGGAAGGCAAGGAGTGTGAATGTTTGCAAACGTGGCATTCCGTTCGAACACTCAGCAAAAAAAAATACTCGAACTGATGAGATGACCTTGTGATCGGCATCACAAAGGTCTGAACGCAATGAGCTTTTTGTTTGCAACCAAAATGTGTTACTCAGTGCAAAGTTTGCCTTGCATTAGTGATCCTATGCAAAACTGTCTTCAGACGACGTGAATGATTGAGAATGATTTTACGAGAATGATCCCGGGAATGAGTGGGTTAACATATGATGAGCGTTTGATGGCTCTGGGCCTGTACTCGCTGGAGTTTAGGATGTGAGGGGAACCTCATTGAAACTTAGTGATAGGCCTGGGTGGAGTGGATGTGGGGAGGATGTTTCCACCAATGGGAGAGTCTAGGACCAGAGGCCAGAGCTTCAGAAAAAAAAGACATACCATTAGCAAGGAGATAAGGAGGAATTTTGTTAATCAGGGGGTGGTCAATCTGTGGAATTCATTGCCACATAAGGCTACGTTAATTGATATTATTAAGGCAGAGAAACCTAAGTCCACGTGTCCGGGGTTATGGCGAGAAGACAGGAGAATGGGGTTAGGAGGGAGAGATAGATCAGCCATAATTGAATGGTGGAGCTGACTTGATGGGCCAAATGGCCTAATTCTGCTCCTATCGCTTATAAACGTAAACTTATGACTAAGATATCAGGAGCAAACTTAGGTCCATATTCACTGCATAGTACAATCTTAATTTGCAAAGCCTTTCATGAAGATAGTTTCATATGTTTGCAATTAGCTCTCGTCTGATGTTCAGACTAAATTGACTTGTTCTCTGTGAGTAGAGCGTTATCGTTTAAGTAATCATTTAAGAAGCTACACTGGTGTTACCTTGTTACAGGTATTCTCCTTGTTCACTTATTGCACCATTTTGTCTTCTCCACTTATTACCTTCAACTTTGATTACTATCACCTTTCCTTCTTTCCTTCGGCCCAACTTGCCCACACCGATCAACTGTCCCATCTACGCTAGCCACACCTGCCTGCTTTTGGCCCATATCCCACTAAACATATCCTATCCATATACCTGTTGAATTGTTTATTAAACATTGCGATAATACCTGCCTCAACTACCTCCTCCGACAACTCGTTCCATACATCCACCACCCTTTGTGTGAAGCCAATAAACCCCTTGATCCACCTGTCACCTGCCAATTAGACCGTAGGTCATGTTCATAAGTTATAGGTGCAGAATTAGGCCATTCAGCCCATTGAGTCTACTCCCCGATCAATCACGGCTGATCTATTTATCCCTCTTAACCTCAATCTCCTGCCTTTACTAATCAAAAATCTACCAGTCTCTGCTTGAAAAACACACAATGACGGCCTCCACAGATGTCTATGGCAATTAATTCCACAGATTCACCATCCTCCGGCTAAAGAAATTTGTTTTATTCTGAGGATGTGCCCTCTGGTCCGAGACACATTATTGGAAACAAGAGTTCTTGCCATACCCCTTCCCCTTCACCTCCTTCTACCAAATATCTTCCCACTCCTCCACCAGTGTGAAGAAAGGTCACAATCATTTCCACAGATTCTGCTGTGTTCCTCCAGCAGTTTGTTCCCTTGTTGTTCCCTTTGCCCTATCCCTTCCACCCCCATCCTCTCCGCAACGTATAACTAACGTGATTTCTCACTTAAGGGCACAAAGTGCTGGAGTAAATCAGGCAACAACTCTGGAGAACATGGATAGGTGATGTTTCGGGGCAAGACCAGAAGTGCCCTGACCCCAAACCCACTTATCCATGTTCTCCAGAGATTCAGTCTGACCTGCTGAATTACCCCAGCACCTTGCGTCTTCTGGTATTTTTGTACAGTGTATATTAACCAGTACCTGTAGCTCATTCTTTCTACTCTCTTATTTTCTTAGATAGATACAAAATGCTGGAGTAACTCAGCGGGTCAGGCAACATCTCTGGAGAAAATAAATAGGTGACGTTTCAGGTCGAGACCATTCTTCAGGGCAAAGCATCACTTTCCCACTTTTAATGAAGGGTATTCAACCTAAAATATTAACCGTTTTTCCTTCCAAAGATGCTGCCTGACCCTCTTTTTATTTCTGATTTTCAGCATCTGCAATTTAAAAAACAATTCAACCCATTTTTTTTTGTAGCTGGGCAATTTCAAAACTATCAATTAAACCAGGCGACATAATTGCAGGCCAATTATAATGCAGAGACTGGATAACTTTGCCAGCAATTACTTAAGACATAATGGCCTTGAAATTAGTCTGTATGAAGATTGGCGTACAAATGCTAACATGTTTATATCAATTTCCATGGTTTTTAATTGGATAGAGACATAGGCCAAGTCTAAAATATAATGCCTGGACCAGCAGTGGACTGAGGACTTTCAGTTTAGTTTAGTTTTGAGATGCAGTGCGGAAACATGCCCTTCGGGCCCACCGAGTCCGCGCTGAAGAGAGATCCCCGTATGATAGCACTATCCCACACACTAGGAACAATTTACAATTCTTACTGAAGCCAATGAACCTACAAATCTGCACGTCTTCGGAATGTGGGAGGAAACCGGAGCACCTGGAGAAAACCCACGTGGTCACATGGAGAATTTACAAACTCCATACAGACAGCACTCGTGATCAGGTTCACACTTGGGTCTCTGGCGCTGTAAGGCAGCAACTCCACTGCTGTGCCACCGTGCTGCCAGTTGAATACATTGACCGGTCTTACTTTTATCTTCTCAGGAAGCCTGGCTTTCAAAAGCTGCTAAGGATACTAGATATTTCAAATGAAACACAAAATGTTGGAAATACTTAGCAATTCTAGCAAAAGCTGCAGAGAGCAAAGATGAGTTACTGTTTTGGATCTGCAACCCTGAAACTGTTTTTGGGATGGATATTTGTTGCAACAGATATCCATTCCAAAAACATTTAAGCAAGAAATTTGTCAGGTGGGCCGTAGTCAGGATTGAACTCAAGTCTCTGGCACTGTAAGGCAGAAACTTTACATCTGCGTCACTGTGCTACCACGTGACTAAGCAATGAGGCTGCACAGATTGACAGATACCTTGACAGATGCGTAATCATTCCTCCAATAACAATGGTAAAGCAAACACAAGTCTGAAGAAGGGTCTCGACCCGAAACGTCACCTATCTCCTTCGCTCCTTAGATGCTGCTGCACCAGCTGAGTTTCTCCAGCCTTTTGTGTACCCACATGAGACAACTGATGCTGGAATCCTGAGCAGAAAATCAAACTTTTAAATAAACTCAGCAGGTCAGGCAGCATCTGTGGAGGGAAATAGACAGACAATATTTTGAGTTGGGACCTGATAGGGGCAGCACAGTGGTTTCAACCATGGAGTTGCTGCCTTCCAGCGCCAGAGACCCAGGTTTGATCCCGACTACGGATGCAGCCTGTATGGAGTTTGTACATTCTCCCTTTGACCACGTGGGTTTTCTCCATGTGCTCCGGTTTCCTCCCACACTCCAAAGATGTACAAGTTTGTACATTACAGCGGAGTCCAACTTAAGTTCAGAGATGTGCCCAGGAGAAATTGTCACAAGCCCACGTGACGAGTAGGATATCATTGCAATGTGTTAGTTCAGAAAAGGAGAGGTGCGAGGAGAAATTCAAAAACTTCAAATTATAATTCATGAGGATAGGCTGACTGAGTTTTACTTGTTCTCATTTAAGAAAAGATTGAAAGGAGACACGATCGAGATCATTCACTTGCTGAAAGGCAAGGATAAGGTGGATATAAGCAGGTTATTTGACTTTAACTGCTGTGCAGGATTAGAGGACATGAATACAAAATTGCCCAGCCTCGAGCTAGATGAGAAATTACATGATCCTTTCCCCATGGAATAGAAGATGTGTGGAATAGGTTTCCATCAAAGCATTGAATACTAGGTTGATTAACCCATTTAAAAGAGGGTTGGATGAATATCTGGTTCTGAATGGGACTGAAGGTTGTAAGGATAAGTGCAGACTTGGATGATCAAAGACTTTGGCCCTACTTCAGCTTGCCATATACCATGTTATACCTCCATGAATGAAACCAGTCATGGAGGTATAAGCTAAATTATGATATTCGCTTGATATGGTGGAGCTACGTTGCAGTCTTTTGAAAGGCAAGGGAGAAATTTCATGAAGTTTAACTTAATGGAAGTTTTGTCTGTGATAATTCACCCTCCCCCAGCTCCTCGCCTACAAAGGTGAAATAGACCCACGCAGAGGCACAGAAGCATAAATTGGAAAGTTCCATCGTAAAAACTGACGGCTGGCCCAATATATATTTTTAATCATTTTGTAGCTTGTGCTTTTTTGTTCACTGTGCTCTGGTCATGATTAGAGTTCTCCCTTGAAAGCTACGACATTGAGGAATGTCATTTGGTTGCTAGGACCACTATCTTTGTAGCGCAAGAAAATATGTTCAGCTGCATTGTGGCACAGTGGCGCCGTGGTAGAGTTGATGCCTTACCGGGTTGATGGCGAGGGACTACAGGTGCTGTCTGCACTGAGTTTGTACATTCTCCCCGTAACCGTATGGGTAATCATTGTACAGGTGGGCCGAAGGGCCTTTTTTCACATTGTGTCTTTAAACTAAACAAAAATAAGTTGAATAGATTTTTTCAAAATGGCTTTTTGTTTTAAATTTATTTTTGTTCGAAACAATTGCACAAAAAGAAAATGATCAACAAAACAGTTATATTTTCGTACTGCTTCAGTTTTAACATTTTATGAACTAATAACTAGATCAGAAATAAAAGAAAGTGGAAAAAAGGGAAAGAAAGAAGAAAAGAAAAATAAAAGAAAAAATTTCAATAAAAACAAGAAAAAGGAAAAAGGAAAACCCCAGAACTAACGAAGGAGTGAAAGAAGCGGAGATATATCCCACTAGCCTTCCATACGCCCGCTTACCAAACCCTCGCATCGGTGTTGAGTTTATGTTCAACAATTATGTTGTTGAAGAAATTCAATAAAAGGAGACCATATTTTTTGAACATTGATCTGGTTTGTCAGTCAAGACAAGCCTTATTTTTTCTAGATGTAGTGTCTCGGTCATTTTTGTGATCCACATCTTCACTGTGGGGGCTGTTATCTTTTTCCAGAATTTAAGTATAAGTTTTTTCGAAGTTATTAAACCATAGTCAAGGAAGTGTCTTTGAAATATCGTTAGATTAGGGCATCCCTTTCACATTCCTAATATTATTAGTTTTGGACCTGGCTCCAATTGTTTTAAGTGTTTTAGAAATAATATTGAATATTTCCGTCCAGAAGTTATGTATTTTTATACAGGATACAAAAGTATGAGTTAGGGTGGCTTTTTGAAAGTGGCATTTATCATAAAGAGGAGAAACAGTTGGAAAGATCTTATTCAATTTGGTCTTTGCATAGTATAGCTTATGCAATACTTTAACTTGTATCAGGCAATGCCTGGCATTTAAAGAACAGTAATGTAAATATTGTAAACTTTCCTCCCATATATCTTTTGAAATGGGTAAGCCCAACTCGTCATCCCATGCTCGCCTATAAATCTCAGAAGGTGGAGTGTCAATATTTAGAAGGGTGTTATAAATGTAAGATATCAACTTACTTGTATCGGCATGTCTATTCAAACAATCGTCTAATATATATGGACCCATAAGAGGACAGTCTTGTGCACATGTTTTCACATAATCTCGGAGTTGGAGATATCTAAACAATTATTGGCATTCAAGTCATATTTCTCCTGCAGTTCTTGAAAAGAGGAGAGAGTCCCCTTCTGATAGAGGTCTCCCACAGTATTGATTCCCAGATTCTTCCATTGAACAAACACCGCATCTAAAATAGATGGTTTAAACGAGGGATTATTTGCAATAGGAAGAAGGAGAGACATGTTTCTCAATTTAAGACTGAATTTCAGTTGTTTCCAGATATGGATTGTACTATGTATTATTGGATGTTTGCTCATACGTTGACTTATTCAGATGTATTGGAAATAGGAGGATCGAGCCTATACAAAAAGGCAAACAATCTTCCCTCTCCATTTTTAACCAATTTACATATTTACATGTATCGTCCAACCAAAAAGTTATATTTTTAATATTAGTTGCCCAGTAGTAAAAAAGAAGGTTAGGTAGAGCTAATCCTCCATTTTCTTTGGATTTGCACAAATGTCTTTTATGTATTCGGTGGGTTTTGTAGCCCCAAATAAAGTTAGTGACAATAGTCAATTTTTTTTTTAAAGCTTTTAGGGAGATTTATTGGTATTGATTGGAATAAGTATAAAAGGTGTGGAAGGAAGATCATCTTTATGGCATTTAATCTACCAAGAAGGGAGATGGGAAGTGTTTTCCAAATTTGGATATAGGCGTACAATTTAGTGATTAATGGTGGGAAGGTTATTTTAAACAAAGAGGAATACTTTCTCGTCACGTAAATTCCAAGATATTTGAGCTTTTCAGTAACAATTCTGAAAGGAAATTGTTGGAGTTGAGAAGGATCTTGTTCTTTTATTGGCATGATTTCACTTTTATTCCAATTTATTCTGTAAAAAGAACCAAATTGTTCTATAATGTTTAAAACATTTGGAATACTAATTTGAGGTCAAACTTGTTTTTTTGTACATTCTCCCCATAACTGTATGGGTAATCATTGTACAAGAGGGCCGAAGGGCCTTTTTTCACATTGTATCTATAAACTAAACTAAACTAAGTTAAATAGACTTTTTCAAAATGGCTTTCTGATTAAAAAGTGGGCAATATGCCATCTCGTCTTTTTTAATGAATTCTGCATCAAATTCGTGGTGACCATCGGGATCATTCACTGGATGAAACGGTGGATTGACCAGCGAGCTGTGTGGTGAGCCTCAGTTACTGAAAGTCTTCTCTACTTCAAGCCACCTTGTAACATCTCAACAGGACGTGCTCTAGAGTTCAGTTACCCTTCCAGTTTTTTTTTCAGAAAGCCACGTCCCATCCGAGAAGCATTGGACATACCAGCCCCTGTGGTTGTTTGCAGGAGGCTGGAATTATAATAAGTACCGAACACATGTTGAATTACAACCGGTCAAAAGATATCAAGCAGCACGTAATCAGCGTGTGGTAGATGATCCGTTTTCACAGAATCTCCTTGCCTCTTGTATCAAAAATATTTTTTGTAATTACGATCACGATACATAACAAAACCGTGGTAACACACCCACCACCACAGCACAAAATCACCAAATTATCCAGACACTACGTTTTCAAACAACTATATTACAATCTTTACAAATATACTAAATAACTATTATACAACTATGTCCCTCTCTAGCATGACCTGGGCGCGGACGTAACCCTGGAAAAGGGGCAAGCATCTGGCTCAGGCAAAGCCCTCTTCCGCCTGGCGCCGTGATTCACGGATGGCCAGGTTGGCCAGGCCCTTGCCTCTTGTTGGAGAGCTGAGCTTCAACATGGCTCTACAGACATCGATCATTGTTCAATGCCCGTGTGTGAGTCAGGCAGCACAGAAAGAAGTTGGCCGGCA
This sequence comes from Raja brachyura, assembly GCA_963514005.1. Next base: position 20,726,134 of record OY740800.1, read on the forward strand.
TGGGGGAGCAGCGGTAGAGCTGCTGCCTTACAGCTCCAGAGACCCCCGGATTCGATCGTGACTACGGGTGCTGTCTGTACAGAGTTTGTAGGTTAATTAGCTTTGGTAAAAAATAGTAAATTGTCCCTAGTGTGTAGGGTTATAGGAACAATGTTAGTGTAGAATAATGCTGGATGGAGTGAACTCAATGAGCCAAAGGGCCTATTTTCGCATTGTATTTCTAAAGTCTAAAGTTTTTTATCATCATATCAGTGCTAGCAATCAACATCCATCTACACTAATCCCATTTTTCCTTCTGGCATTCCTATCACCTCACTCCATCACTCCCCCATCCCTCAATCCTTCTGCCATTCACCCACAAAAGTGGCCAATGGAGACACATGAGAATGCAAATGCTAAAACCTTGAGGAAATATCTCCCTCCGCCAGCACTTTGTGTTTTGGCCAATGAACCTACCAACCAGAAACTCTTCAGTGAGTTGGAAGAAACCTGAGGATTCAGGCAGGGAACTAATTTGGTGACAGGAAGAACATGCAAACTCATGCAGACAGTACTGGACATCAGAATCGATCCTAGGTTTCTGTGTCTGTGACAACAGCACTAACCACCCCATCACCCCATTCTAATGTCATAATCAATACACTATTTAGGGCAATTCACATGCAGACTGTGCACATATGAGCACAGTATTTGATCTGCAAATGCACAGGCTTTAGTTTAGTTTCGAGATACAGCATGGAAACAGGCCCTTCGGCCCACTGAGTCCTTTGAACAATAGTTCTCTATTATCCCACTTTCACACCCATTCCGTGCACGCAAGGGGCAATGTTACTGAGGTCAATTAACCTACAAGCCAATCTCAGTTTTCCCAAAGTTGTTTTCAATCAAAGCTTTGCCTGTATGTGGAGATGAATTTCCATCCCTCTTCTAACCTTCTAATCATTCGCTGATTAGACATCTTTATACGATTAGACGATTTGGCATCTTTTTCAAGCTTCCTGCAAATCGGATCCCCAAGTTGGACAATTTTCCTCGAATGTTTCTAACTTCTTAAGATTTAATGACATGCTTCAGAAACTGTAAACTGTTTAGTAAAGAGCATGAATAAGGTTTATCACAATCAAACGGTTATTATCAGCAACCTATCTACAAAAGTAAAGTTAAAATATCTGTGAAGTCCCAGTGGGCTTTGAGAACGATGTAAATAACAATGAGAAGCGCTGGTTTTAAGCAACATGAGAAGACATGGAGTGAGTAGTGCAAACAATGGAACAAACCCAATGACCTCTGTAGCATCTAAGTTACAGTGCAGATCTGTTTAGTTTAGTTTAGTCTATTATTGTCACGCATTCCGAGGTACAGCGAAAAACTTTTTGTTGCGTGCTATCTAGTCAGCGACAAGACCTCTGCCGCCATCTGTAGCAATGGATTCCACGGATTTACTGCCTTCTGACTAAAAAAATGAGACAATAGACAATAAACAATATACAGTAGGTGCAGGAGTAGGCCATTTGGCCCTTCGAGCCAGCACAGCCATTCACTGTGATCATGGCTGATCATCCACAATCAGTACCCTGTTCCTGCCTTCTCCCCATATCTCTTGACTCCGCTATCTTTAAGAGCTCTATCTACCTCTCTCTTGAAAGCATCCAGAGAATTGGCCTCCACTGCCTCCTGAAGCAGAGACTTCCACAGATTCACAACTCTCTAGGGAAAAAAAAAAAAATCTCATCTCCGTTCTAAATGTCCTACCCCCAGTTCTGGACTCCCTCAACATCGGGTACATGTTTCCTGCCTCTAGCGTGTCTTCCTTCTAAATTCCAGTGTATACAAGCCCATTCGCTCCATTCTTTCAACATATGACAATCCCGTCATCTCGGGAATCAACCTCGCTGCACACTCTCAATAGCATGAATGTCCTTCCTCAAATTTGGAGTCCAAAACTGCACACAATACTCCAGATGTGGTCTCTCACCAGGGCCCTGTAAACTGCAGAACAACCTTTTTGCTGCTATACTCAACTTCTCTTGTTATGAATGCCATTAGCTTTCTTCACTGCCTACTGTACCTGCATGCTTACTTTCAGTGACTGATGTACGAGGACACTCAGATCTCGTTGTACTTCCCCTTATCCTAATCTGACACCTTTCAGATAATAATCTGCCTTCTTATTCTTGCCAGCAAAGTGGATAACCTCACATTTATCCAGATTAAACTGCATCTGCCCTGCATCTTCATAGCATCCTCTTCACAGTTCATGCTGCCACCCAGCTGTGTGTCATCTGCAAATTTGGTAATGTTCATTTTAATCCCTTCATCTAAATCATTAATGTATATTGTAAATAGTTGTGGTCCCAGCACCGAGCCTTGTGGTGCCCGCAAATTGCCTATCTCCTTTCAAAAGGTACCTCCTTTTATTTTGAGTCTATGGCCTATGGTCCTCTCCACTTCCACTCTCTCCAGGTCCACGACCAAGAGGGGTAGTTGTGTTCTTTGATGTGTATTACCTTTGATTACCACAGAGGATAAAGACAGCTAAAACAGCTTAGTGGGAAGTAAACACTTCCCATGTACTATGAACAGATGCAAAACTTTCAGACATATAGGTAGTGACTTTACAGCCCATCCCACACTCCAGTTGAAAGTGATGGGATTTATTGCTTCGATGTGCTGAAAAACTGTAATGGAACAAAATGGTTTCCCTTCCTACCAATCTAATTTTAGCAAGGATTCTCTAAACAAAACCTTTCAGTGAATCAGTGAGGAAATCATTTTAATCTCTGAGGTCTGGTCTGACTTAATCCCCGTTGGTTTCAGTTGTGTAGCTGGCAACTAATGTGTCTTCGATAAAGCAATTTTGTTAGCAGTCTTTTGACTTTATTCATATATTTTGAAGCAATTTAAATATTTTTGTCATGTACACCCACCAGTAAAATGCATGAGATACCAACGTAGATTAGAAAGCATTGTATTCCTGACAGGTTTATTTCTAGAAGCTCTGCCTGAACTAAGATGTATGCATTTCAGAGAAATTATAAAAGAGCAGAAGCTCTTAAATCATCCTCAACGGGTGACAAGAGCCGTCAGATCAACAAAAGGATGTTTCCACTCGCAGAAGAAAATAAGAACAACGTGATAAGGGAAGAAAATGTAGCTTGTCAGAGGGGAAAACAGGCAGGGCCGTTCTCATGAAGGTTGTTGGGAAACCTGGCAGAGATTGACACCATTTAGCATCTGTACTCCAGAGACGGCAGCCATTAATAAAGTAGTGGTCAGGTTGCAATAAATCAGGAGGATGATCGTCACTGCTGCTCTGATTCCGGCCAAATGTTGTTTGTTGACCTCTGCCGGCAGAAGGCTCCCGGGATGCGAGGCGGAGCTGAACGATGGGGCGGACCGCGTTTACCGAGAGCGAAGAGGGACCCGGCATGAGTGAAGTGCTGAGATCGAAGCGGGACCACGCGGGGCACCGCCGACAGCAAAGAGGGACCCAGCAGTGGGGGCATATGCTGAGATTAAAGCAGGACCTGGTGAGAGGTGCCGAGAATAGAGGGACCCCGCATGGGGATGAGGTGCCGAGATCGAAGAGGAACGTGGTGAGGGGTTCTGAGTACGAAGAGGACCCAGTTAAGGGGGGGGGGGGGGGGCGGCACTGAGAACAAAGAGGGACCCAGCGGGGGGCTGCTTGTGGCCACAAGTGGCGGCAGGCCTGGTTCGCCACTGCGAGAAGATAAGACCGCACTAAGGACATTAGAAATGTTGTCAGCACCAGAATCGTGGCAACTCTTTGTGTACTACCTCGGTGAGGTCTGCTGTCTGATTTTACTGGATTGGGTACAAAAATAAAGAATTTCAATGTACCAAGGTACATGTGGCAATAAAGTTTCATTGAATCATTGAATTATATTGGAGTGGGTGCAAGTGTCTACTTCTTTACACTTTTCAGAGTCCATGAAATCTGTCAATGGGCTGGCATTACTTTTCCTCATAGGGCAGTGGCAGCTTCATTCTCCAGAGGAACCTCGTCTGTTTAGCTGTGATTCAGTGCAGGCCCTGAGTTTAAGTTTTGAAGCATGTTATAGAGATGTATGGGCCTGAGACTGCACCACTGAGATCCCCAGCAGGAATTGCATAAACATCTCTAGACAAGTGTATTGCGTGTCGTATTAGATGTGGCGCTTGTAACCGAATAGACATTTGAAAGTTAGAGTGATTTGACTTTCAAAGCAAAGGTTAAACAAGATTTAGGCCTGTGTTCGTTTCAATTTGATGATATCAGGAAAGGCGGCTGCAATCTCCTCTCTCACATGTTAACGAGTTATTAGGGGTCGTACTGATGGACTGGGACCCTGATTCAAATGGCAGCCGAGTGGAACTCAGATTGCCTCAAATCGCCAGAGACCAGAGTTCGATCCTGACCACGGGTGCTGTCTGTGCGCAGTTTGTACATTCTCCCCGTGTGGCTTTACTCCGAGTGCTCAGTTTCCTCCCACAAGACGTGCGGAATTGTAGGTTAATTGGCTTCTGAAAATTGCTCGTGGAGTGTCGATCGCGAGAGTGGGATAACATAGAACTAGCGTGAATGGGTCAGCGCAGACTCGATGGGCCAATGAGCCTGTTTCCATCTCTAAACTAAACTAAAAATGAGAATCTCCAACTCCCGTCTGCATCTGTGCCTCATGCATCATTTGAAGAGAGTCTAAAGGAACATTTTACTCTGTCTTTTGCAAATGCCTTTTTGCCTCTGTGCAGGATCCACCAAATGCAGGAATTAAAATTCTTCTCCTCAGAGAGAGTTTAGCCAGGCTTATGAATGGCATTTAGGTTGACTAAATATTCTAAGCTGTCAAGCATGAAAATAACCCATGAGGGATCAGGCAGGAAGAAAGTGTTCAAGGAACATTAAATACATGAGCTATTATAGATTAGGGGTCTGCGAGAATAAAAGAATGGTTTGGGAAGAATGATTTGACATATTGTGAACGTAATTCAATAGTTTGATACGGGATGTGCGCGGTGCACTTAAAATATAAAAATAAAAGCTCGGAAATGTTCATCTGTCCCAGCAGTTAATCTGACCTTTTTCCACATGCATGTGTCTATTTACACCTTGGTTTCAACTAAATTTATCTAATGCAATCAGATCTGCTGTCAGATCAGCATTTGCTCGTCACATTTAGAAGAGACCACAAAAGGAGAGAGTGACAAACATTTAATCATCAGAATGAGGCAATAAAACAGATTTGAATCTGTGCATTGAGATTATTCATCTAGCAGAGGCCATAACCTCAGAAAGACGAGGAGGGATTTCTTTAGTCAGAGGGTGGTGAATCTGTGGAATTCATTGCCATGGACGGCTGTGGATGCCAAGTCATTGGATAATTTTAAGGCGGAGATTGACAGATTCTTGATTAGTATGGGTGTACGTACAGGGAGATCATACAAACTCAGCACAGACACCACTGTAGTCAGGATCGAACCGGGGTCTCTGGTGCTGTGAGGCAGCACCTCTACCGCTGCGCCACTGTACCGCGGTGTCAAAGATGGTTTGGGAATCTTTTAAAGCCTCTCTCTCACCCTTTCTCTCCCTCCTCTCTCTCACCCCTGCTCTCTAATCTCCCCCCCCCCCACTTTCTCCCTCCAACACTCTTCCCCCTCTCTCTCTCTCCCTCACCCCCTCTCCCCCTTTCTCTCCTCCCATTCCCTCTCCTTTCCCTCTTCCCCACCCCTCTCTCTCACCCCTCTCTCCTTCCATCCTTCATTTCATGTTATAAAAATGATCACATTCAGACGTCATGCCCATCAAACCATTTGACAGCTTCCTGAAGTGCCAAGTGAAGAAATAAGTTGCGTTCTGATGAGTTTCACGGTTCGATATCCACTGTCGACAGATGCACCTCGGCTCAATGGTAACAGTGGGACTCGTAATTATGAGGATATATGTCCTGCTGTAGAATTTTAAATCATATAATTAAAGTCAATGCCAACCCTCAAGAAGAGCTATTTTTTGCTTAGGCCAGCAAGATGGTGAAGCAACTTTTAAAGAAAGTCATCTGACTAGCACTTTTGGCGTGTTGAGGTACCACAAACGCTTCATCATTATTATTGAGGCATTTATATTATCACTGCTCATTCATCTCTTCAGATGCCCTGTGAATGTAATTCTCTGAAAATAGATTTTTAATGTTAAAGTGTATTTTAATGGAAGTTATGCCAGAATCACATTAAAAAGTAAAATCCATGCAACGCCTAAAACTGCAATCCTTCAAGATCTCAAAACCTGTGATTCTCCAAACCTTGCAAGTCTCACTTTGGTCAATCCGTAGGTGCCAACTAGTCGTCCTCCATCTGGAAACTAAGCTCAGGATTTCCCATCCTGAAATTTCCGAGTTCTTCCCATTTTACTTTTCATTTTGCCTCCTTTTAGATGCTCTGCTTAATCTGCAGATCTTCTCATTTTACGAGGTTGTTGCCAGGACTCAAGGGTCTGAGTTATAGGGGTAGGTTGAGCAGGTTAGGACTTTATTCCTTGGGGCACAAGAGTATGAGAAGAGGTATTATAGAAGGGTATAAGATCATGAGGGGAACAGACAGGTGAATGCACAGAGTCTTTTGCCCACAGCAGGGGAATCAAGAACCAAAGGACATTGTTTTAAGGTGTGAGATATGGACCCTTTTTCACAAAGGTGTGGTGGGTATATGGAATGAGCTGCCAGAGGAGGCAGTTGAGGCAGGTACTATTATAACATTTAAAAGACATCTGGACAGGTACATCGGAAGGAAAGATTTTGAAGGATATGGGCCAAATGCAAGCTAGTGGGACTAGTGCCGATGGGGCATCTTGATCAGCATGGGCAAGTTGGGTCGAAGGGCCTGTTTCTGCACAGTATGACTATATACGATTCATCAATTGGCCTAACACTTTGTTCCATTTCAGTTGCATTTTGGTTTGATTGTACTCTTGTGAAATGCCTCGGGACTGTTTACTAATTTACAGACGCTATATAATTGCGAGTTGCTCTTAACAAACAGCTTTCAACCAATAAAATCCCATTAGTGTCAAGTCCGTGTGCTAACAAGCATTGTACCGGATTACGCCCTGAAGGTGGTTTACAAGAGGAGCAGTAATCATCAGATCCACCATTAACACCAACATGCACGTGCCGGCACGTTAGTTTTAAATCTGTTCAATCCCGAACAGCGTATAAGAAAAATGAAGAAAAAATCAATATGGAATTTAATAATGGATACTCCTTTTAAGTGCCCTCAGAGCGACACAGTGGCACAAAGGACAGCACAGAGGTGCAACTGGTAGAGCCTCTGTCTCACAATGCCAGATACCCTGGTTTGATCCTGACCTCGGGAGCTGTCTGCGTGGAGTTTGCGCGTTCTCCCTGTGACTGCCTGGGTGCTGCAGTTTCCACCCACATCCCAAGGAGATGCAGGTTTGTAGGTTAATTGGACAGTAAATTGCCCACAATGAGTAGGGAGTGGATGAGAAAGTGGGATAACATTGAGCGGGTGATCGATGGTCCGCGTGGCCTTGGTTGTGTGAAGATGTATAGGAAGGAACTGCAGATGCTGGTTTACACCGAAGATAGACACAATATTCGGGAGTAACTCAGCGGGTCAGGAAGATCTCTGGAGAAAAGGAATATGCGATGTTTCTGAAGACAGTCTGAAGAAAGGATACGACCCGAAACGTCACCATTCTTTTTCTCCCAGAGATGCTGCCAGACCTGTTGAGTTACTCCAGCATTATGAGTCTATCTTTGGTGGTGTGAAGGACCTATGTCCATGCTGAATCTCTAAATTAAACATAATTTCCAATTAAGGCATTCAGAAGTATCCATCTCATCATGACATCATTGTCTTCCTCCACATCTCCCGACTGATCCATACTTATGCATAAGAACTCCAGTCAATTTGTGAATGAAAAACCGTCTTTCGAAGTCTACACGTAAGACATAACCTCTTCGCTGCGAGAATTGTTTCCTTGTGTTCTTTATTTCCCACCCGTGCTAAGTGCATAACCGAGTTTCCAGGGCTGTACTGCCAAGACTGCTACAGTTTGATGAGTGCAAGAGGTAATGTTGGTGTTGTCTGAATACAGCACTCATTTTGTATGCACATGTGAAACATGGTTAGTAGCTGACAAGCTGCTTGTTGAACAGGCAAATCTCGCTGAATATTTGTAAGCTTCTGCATTGTAATCCTTCAACATTGCCAGACTTGTATTTAAAATAAGTGGATAGTTAGACAGACAAGTGCAGGTTGGATTTCAGATAGGGCATCAAAACCAACATCAAACAACAGTGAGTAGGAAGGAATATCAATCAGTTGCTGGTTTGTACCAAAGTTAGACACAATGCGTTGGAGTAACGCAGCAGGTCAGGCAGCAGCCTGGTCTGAAGAAGGGTCCCGACCCAAATTCTCACCCATTCTTTTTCTCCAAAGATGCCGCTTGACCCTCTGAGTTACTCCAGCACTTTCCGTCCATCTCAAACAAAAGTGAGTCTGATGAAAGATATAGAAAGTAGAAACAAGGAACTACAGATGCTGGTTAATACTTCAAAGGACACAGAGTGCTGGGGTAAGTCAACGGGTCAGGCAACATCTTTGGAGAACATGTATAGGTGAAGTTTGGGGTTGGGACCCTTCTTTTGACTGAAGATGGGAGAAGGGTCCCAACATGAAACTTCACTTATCCATGTTCTCCAGAGACACTGCCTGACCTGCTGAGTTACTCCAGCACATTGTGACCCTTTGTGTCTATTCTGGCCCTCTTTAGAGCAATCTATTCGGGATGCTCCTTAGACAGTAAAATACCTTTGAGAGGACACTATTAATATTAACTGCCCTGCTCTGAGTTTTGCTAAGCTGCTTCTCCACGGAGCATGCCCCCGTGACAGCATTGGAGGAACCAAAGACAGATCAAGATGAAAAGCTTTATAATTGTTTCTCTCAACCTCAGGACATTCTGTGTTCTATATTTAATGTACTTTTTGAGGTACACTGTTACACTGCTGGGTCAATTGAAGAAGCAGCTTGGGAAAATGGAGGCACTGCCTGTCAGCGACAGCCAAGAAGGCACACCATGCCTCTACTTCCTGAGGAGACTGAGGGGATTCAGCAGGTCCCCAATGACCCTTACAAACGTCTACAGATCAACATTGAAAGCATAATGTCAGGTTGCGTTACAGCTTGGTTTGGGAACAGCTCTGCCAAAGGGAACGGGCGGAAGAGTGGAGCAGCAGTCGAGTTGCTGCCTGACAGCCCCAAGTTTGATCCTAACCATGGGCACTGTCTGTACGGAGTTTTGAGTGTAGAAGTTGGGAGGTGATGCTGCAGTTATATAAGACGTCGGTGACACCACATTTAGTTATATGTTCAGTTTTGGGCGCCTTATTATGGGAAAGATGTCGTCAAGCTGGAAAGGGCGTGGAGGAGATTTATGAGGATGTTGCCAGGACTCGACGGCCTGAGCTATAGCGGGAGGAATAGATAAACACACAGTGTCTTGCCCAAAAGTAAAGGAATCGAGAACCAGAGGACATAGGTTCAAGGTGAAGGTGAAGGGGAAGAGATTTAATAGAAACCTGACTTTTTTACATAAAGGGTGGTGGTAGGAATGAGCTACTGGAGTAGTTGAGGCAAGTACAATTGCAACTTTAAGTAACATTTAGACAGGTACATAAATAGGATAGATTTAGAAGGATATGGGCCAAACACAGGCAGGTGGGACTAGTGTAGATGGGGCATGTTGGCAGTGTGGGCGTTAGGCTGGATGGATAAATCGATAGAGTCTTATGACTATCCATTTCCCTCCACAGATGTTGCCTGACCCATTGGGTTCCTCCAGCACTTTGTTTTTTTATACTAACAACCGTGGTACAACAGTAGAGTTGCTGCCCTACAGCGCCAGAGACCCGGGTTCGATCCTGACTATAGGTGCTGTCGGTACAGAGTTTGTACATTCCCCCTGTGACTGTGTGAGTTTTCCCCAGATGCTCCGGTCTCCTACTGCACTCCAACGATGTACAGGTTTGCAGGTTAATTGGCTTCGGTAAAATTGTAAATTGTCCCTAGTGTGGAGGACAGTGCTGGTGTGCGGGGGTCGCTGGCCAGCATGGACTTGGTGGGTTGAAGGGCCTGTTTCCACGCTGTACCTCAAAACTAAACTAATCTTTGTAAGGCATCAAAGTTGTTGTTTGAGAATGGCTGTGCGTTTTCAACTCTATCCTGTTTCATCAGTTTACTGTAATCACTTAACAATTGTTTCTCTATACCACTCACCTCCTGAAGACTGATTAGATTCTGTTCAAATAGAATATTATTAACATAAAACAAACTTGAAACGCCGTTAATGCAAGTGTTGAAAGTATATCTCCCAGCAGTGGCAGGGAGGCATCCTAAGTAACAGTATACACATATAGCTCAGTGAAAGATATCCAGGAGTACTAACAAGGCTTTTATCAGACTCTGTACTCTACTGTAAAAGCCGGCTGTAACTTTAATTATTAATGGCGGTAACACTTTACTCCCACTGTGATGCTTCTGTTATCGTTCTCCTGACCAAAACTGGACGCAAAATGTCATTTCTGTAAGAAGGCAGAATGATCTGTTCTGATTTTAATGCAAGTGGATATCCAAGTCACCGATCCCCTGAGGCTTATGAGGCTGATATTCCGGATAAAAGCCAATACCCTGGAAGCATTTTGTGCTGTTTATGACACCCAGTAAGCCGAGGATGGTCTCAGCATTACAGTTTAAAAGAAAAAGAATCTATATGGAGGTTGTGAAGAATGCTCACACGGGAGCATATTATCTCACTTTTTGTGGCTTAGAGATTTTGACGCATAATTCTTCCCCTAGTATGATAAGAATATGTGGGCTTCATTTTATAGACGTGAGGCAAACAGCAAGTTATAAGTTGCACCTTTTGAAAGCACTGTGCATAAGTTGAACTGGCCTACAAATTAATACGTAGGAAGAAACTGCAGATGCCGGTTTACATCGAAGATGGATGCAAAATGCTGGAGTAACTCAACGGGTCAGAGCATCCCTGGAGAAATGGAATAGGTGCTCAGTCTAAAGAAGGGTCTCAACCTGAAATGTCACCTATTTCCTTTTCTCCAGTGGTGCAACCTGACCTGCTGAGTTACTTCAGCACTTTGTGTCTATCTACAAATTAATTAATCATTTTAAGAAATGTATGCTTTTATTTCTCTCGTGATATATGCATTACATTGTGATTCAGGGTAACAGCTCAATGCTGCTAGTTTGTCGCACTATATTTTAAAATATATATATTGAATGCATCAGTAATTTGTCTGGCCACGTAAATAGTGCATTAATTGAGAATTCAGTGCTTAAAGACAATTGTACTATTCAATGATTTGAGTCAAGTGAATCTGGATTTGAGGAGTAAAGCACATGGATATGCATGAAATCGAGGGATCACAAGCAGTCCTTCATCAGTCCTTCATCAGTCAAAGTATTGAGTATAGAAGATGGGAGGTTATGTTACTGTCATAGATTCATAGAGTCATACAGCTTTTAATCAGACCTCTCAGCCCAACTTGCCCACGCTGTCCCACCCGTCTGATATAATTTTCAAGTCATGTTTGTGCAAGTAAATTAATTTATAAAGAGTAGAAAGAAGTAAGTACAATGGTGAGCATAACTAACGGGACCTGAAAGCTGCTCGTAGGTGAGGAGTGGCTCAGTCTTCACTTGACACATGACATGAAGTTGATGACTTTTGATTGTATACTTTGAAGATACAGTGCAGAAACAGGCTCTTCAGCCATCGAGTTTGTGCCGACGAGCGATCACTAAAGGGCCTGTCCCACCAGCATGCGACTGCCTGCGGCGAGCGCGACCTAACGTGGTCGCTTGAACCGTACGGCCTCGCGGGGCTGGTCCCACTTCGACCGCTGGAGCTGTGTGTGTGGGGCTGGTCCCGACATCGCACGGGGCTCTGAGAAACTGACACTGTTCAAAAATCCCGCACGGCAACGGCCTGTCGGCCCGCAGCCGCATTGAGAACGTACGCAGCGTCTCGACGTCGTACGCAGTGTCTTGACGGCGTATGCTGCATCTTGACGCTGTACACAGCATCTGGACGCCGTACGCCTAGCGTGTGGCATTGAGCGATGACGTCACCCCCGGCGTGCCATTGCGTGATGATGTCACCGCCCGTGTGACATTCAAATTCAGTTGGCCCGCCTCCTGCCCAGCTGATTGGTGAGTATGATGTTGGGACCAGCTGCATATGGCTTCGCGGTTGGAAGTGGGACCGGCCCCGCGAGGCCGTATGGCTCAAACGACCATGTTTTGGCCGCACTTGCCGCATGCAGTCGCATGCTGGTGCGACAGACCCTTAACACAATCCTACACATTAGGGACAATTTACAATTTTACTGAAGCCAATTAACCTACAAACCTGTAAGTCTTTGGAGTGTGGGAGAAAACTGGAGCACCTGGAGAAAACTGGAGCACCCGGAGAAAACCTACATGGTCGCAGGGAGCTCGTACAAACTCCGTACAGACAACACCCGCAGTCAGGATCGAGTATGGATCTCTGGCACAATAAGGCAGCAACTCTACCTCTGCACCACCGTGCCGCCCCTGGGAAGTGGAGATTGCTGTGATGTGCATGTGGCACTGTGACCTTGGATACGTACATTACCCGCACAACTTGTTAACAAACAAATATACAGGTGAGGATGACACGAACAAAGTTAATAAGGACAAAACGAACAAATAAGAAACATATTGATTCTGCATCTATCGTCCAGCCTAAGGCTTGAAAATAATAGAATTACATGAAGAGGATGTCGTGCTGATAACAATGAATGGGGGTTTTAAATCACTGCCAAATGCAATGTATAACACTTATACTTTTTCAAATGCATCACTCGCTGTCTCTCCATTTTTTTAAACTTGTTTGTTGGATAAATGCGTTAACTGCATTAAGCATCAATTTTATTTGTCCAAAGTCTTTTCATATTGATTCTAACGTGATCAGTCTTTATTCACCAGAATGGCGTGTTATAATGAGGTCACAGTGGTAGGGAAGAGAGGAAGTGACAGATTGACCTTGGAGATGGGACTTGTGGCTAAAGATCGAGAGGTGGTGAGTGCTGACGCCACATCACCTGCCACCACCGATTGTGTGAGGGGCTTCTGAAAAAGCTTGATAGCGTTGATTGCTTTTTCCCCAGTGGTTGACAGCTGGACAGGGGCTTGCGATAAAGACCCATTCAGAATGAATGGTGTGACCGTCCTGAATGAAATAAAGATGAAGTGCTGCCTGAGTGAGCAAGCAGGCACCAAGATGTTTCCTTCCCGCAAACTTGTCTCCATTAGCAAACGTGGTCCGTGCTTCTCCTTATCTCCAACCTGCAGGCTGGGTCTGCATTGACAGGGGAGTCTGGTGCCTGATCTGTTTCCTGGGGCATCCAGCAGCCTTTGGGCACCGAATACAAAAAATTATCCCTGCTAATTATTGCAACACAAGCAAGTGGAGGATTCAAGAGTCTCACAATCACATTAAAAATAGAACATGCAGCGGTTTGCACACTGTGGACGGTAAAGTGGTGCAGCTGGTAGAATTGCTGCCTCACAGCACCAGAGACCCGGGTTCGATCCTGGCCTCGGGTGCTGTGTGTGTGCGGGGTTTGTACGTTCTCCCAGTGACCACATGGGCTTTCTCTGGGTGTTCCGGTCTACTCCCACATTCCAAAGACGTACAGGAATGTAGGTTCATTGGCTTCAGTAAAATTTCCCCTAGTGTGCAGGAAATATCTCAAAACTAATCTGAAGGTCAAGCAGCATTAATGGAGAGAGAAAAATGGTTAATAAACCAAACTGCACAAGCCTACCTCAGCAGCGAATTACCAATTTATATAAGGTTGCACCACGTACTATAAGGCTAGCACTATTATAAACAATAATACAATAAATTATAATGAACAATATTCAACAATAATAAAATAAGTTAGCAGTTTCTAGCTCACTTAATGTAAACCAATTTGTCTTTGTATTACTATTTAATTATTGTATAATTATTTGTTGTGTTATTGCGTTAATGTGTCTGTAAAGCAGCAGCAAGTACGAATTTCTTTCAGATACAAGGAAGTGCAAAAGTTGGATTACAAAAAGCAAAAGTGCACATCATGGCGAGCATGAGTGGGTGACACTTTGGGTCAAGACCCTTCTGCAGACTTGTTCCATTGCCGATGCATACGACACTGATACACTCTTGACTTTTATTGCAAGGGTTAGAAAATTATAGCTATGAGGAAAATTGGTGTAGAATGAAATAATATCCTGAAATTATGGAGATGGGAAGTGGTATCCCAGTGCAGAGAGAAGATAAATAAAATGTCTTCCAAAATTAACTTTAAATCTATTTTAGGGTTATATAGATGTAAGGGACAGAATGGGCTTCTACTTTGCTGTAATTGCTTTAGTTTAAGTTTTAATTCGAGAGATACAGCTTGGAAACAGGCCGTTCGGCCCACCGAGTCCACACCGACCAACATTCCCCCATACACTAGTTCAATCCTAAACACACGAGGGATAATTTACAAAAGCTAATTAACCTGCAAATCCGCACATCTTTGGAACTTGGGTGGAAAATGGAGCACCGGTGGAAAACCCACGTGGTCATAGGGAGGAAGTACAAACTCCGTACAGACTGCTCCCGTGGTCAGGATCGAACCGGCTCTGGCACTGAAAGGCAGTAATCTACCACTGTGCCACCCTTTTTGAATTCCTGCTAAAATGGGATTTTGAACTCGGCTCTCTGGGTTGTTAATCCAAGATTGAAGAGTAACTGAAGGATAATGTGTTTTAATTAATATTCCAAAGGAAAAGATAAAAAGGAAAACCAGAACCAAACAGGGTCTGGTGCTGTAAGGCAGCAACTCTACCGCTGCGCCACTGCGCCGCCTCTTGATCTTATGAACTTATGGACACTTCAAGATGATACCCTTTCATCAGATCCTCCCTTTGATTTCTGATTGACATTGCCGTGTCGTACAGAGAAGTGAGACTGATGTGATTGCAATAATTATAGCTAACTGCGACTGATGTTGATAGGGGTCTGCTGAGCATAGCCAGGTTCAATGTCACACAAGGGTACTCTTTAGAAAATAAGCATTTTCTCTGCAGTAATACTCCACATGAAACATTACAATGTGCTGTTATTTTCTAAATGCATTACATAAGTTAAAGCTAATAAACAATAAGATGTGGAAATTAAGTTTTCATTAAATTCCTAACTTGAGTTGGAATATCATTTTTTTAACTTCATGTTCAAAGACAATGTCATGAACTCAAGTAAAACAAATTATAATTTCTATCAGGCTGAAATAAATTAACAGGCTCTGAGTAACAATACTGAATTAGCAGGCACCTCGGTTGAAGAAGGCGTTTTAATTTATTTTGTGGAAATCAAAACCCTTATAATCTCAGTAAACATTTTGCAAATGATCAAAATACTCATGTTAATGTAAAGGATCAGTCTGACGAAGAGTCCCAACTTAGCTCTAGATGTCAGCTGATCTACATCGGTGAGACCAAGCGTAGGCTTGGCGATCGTTTCGCCGAGCACCTCAGCTCGGTCTGCATTAACCAACCTGATCTCCCTGTGGCTCAGCATTTCAACTCCCCCTCCCATTCCAAATCAGACCTTTCTGTCCTGGGCCTCCTCCATGGCCAGAGTGAGCACCACCAGAAATTGGAGGAGCAGCACCTCATATTCCGCTTGGGCAGTTTGCACCCTAGCGGCATTAACATTGACTTCTCCAATTTCCGGTAGCCCTTGCTGTCTCCTCCCCTTCTCAGCTCTCCCTCAGCCCCCTGGCTCCTCCTCTTCCTTTCTCCTTTCCTCTCCCCGCTCCCCCACCCTACATCAGTCTGATGAAGGGTTTTGGCCAGAAACTTTCCCTATTTCCTTCGCTCCATAGATGCTGCCGCACCCGCTGAATATCTCCAGCACTTTTGTCTACACCCAACTTCGAATGTCAGCTGTCCAGGCCCTCCACAGATGTTGCCTGACCTGCCGAGTTCCTCCAGCACTCTGTGTTTTGTTCATGGTTCCAGCATCTGCAGTTCCTTGTGTCATTGTTTTAATGTAAAGGACATAAAGTGCTGCAGTAACTCAATGGGTCAGGCAGCATCTCTGGAGAACATGGATAGGTGACTTTTCAATTCAGGACCCTTTTTCAGACTGATTGTGTGGTGTCAGTGGAGAGAAGGTGAAGCTAGAAGAGAGGAGGGGCAGGACAAAGCATTGCATGTAATAGGTGAACACAGGTGAGGGAGGATTTTGATAGCTAGATGGTTGAATGAAGGCCAGAGATGAATAAAGAGATGTGAAACAAAAAATGTGAAGAGTTGCAAATTGTGAAGCCAGATGAAGGAATGTAAGTGGAACTCGAGGGGGAGGGGAAATATAAGTATATACTAGACTACGTGGGACCCGTTGGGTCACAGCTTCACATGGGAGGGCTGGTCCCCCAACACAATATTCCACCTCTCCACCAATTCCAATATACACACACTCACACACTCACACACAAACAGACTTACACACATGCACACACACTCACACACTCACACACACACCCTCCACCTCACACACACACACACATACACTCACTCACACACAAACAATCACACACACACTTACACTCACACTGACACACACACACACATACATTCACACACACATACACTCACACACACACACATACACTCACACACACACACATACACTCTCACACACACACACACACACACACACACACACACACACACATCCATTCACACACACTCAATATCCCACCTCTCCACCAATTCCAATATACACTCGCACACACACAGACTCACACACACTCATACACTTAAACACACACACACACACATACACTCACACTCACACCCTCCACCTCACACACACACACATACACTCACACACATACACTCACTCACACACAAACAATCACTCACACACACACATACACTCACACACACACTCACTCGCTCACACACTCAGTCACACACTCACTTACTCACACTCACACTTGCACACATTCACACAGGCTCACACACACACATACACTCACACACACACATACACTCACACACATACACACACTCACACTCACACACACTCACACACACACATACACTCACACACACACCTTCCACCTCACACACACACACATACACTCACACACATACATATATTCACACATATAATCACACACACACATACTCTCACACACACATACACTCACACCCATTCACACACACTCACACACACTGACTCACACACACACATGCACTCACACACATGCACTCACACACACACACTCAGACACACATACATACACTCACACACACATGCACTCACACACACACACACACACACTGACTCACACACCATATATATGACAGTAAACCGTCTTGAATCTACTCACACGGCTTACAAAATCCTCCATTTTGTAGTGTCTTCAATTTGGTCTATATTAACACGCGCACGCGCACGCGCACGCACACGCGCACGCGCACACACACACACACACACACACACCATATATATGAGAGTAAACTTTCTTGAATCTACTCACATGGCTGAGCGCGACCTCTCCACTGTGGGGCTTCCACAGTCAGCGGCACATCCACAATCAGCACGACCTCTGCACTCACCGGAAATTACCCAATCACCTGTCCACTAAGCGGAAGTCACAGAATGAGCGGGACTTTTGGACTAAACACAGTCGGACCTAATTAGGCATTTATTCCTTCCAAACACAGTCAGAACTAATAAAGCATTTATTCTTTCCAAACACAGTCAGACCTAATAAAGCATTAAAGTTTCAAGCACAGGCAGGGCAGCAGGCCAAACAACTCATGATATTGTCATTTCATTTCATTTCATTTCCAATTAGGCATTGCATTTCAAGCACAGGTAGTGCAGCAGGCCAAACAACTCATGTCATTGTCATTAAGAGCTAACAAATCATTTATTGCAAGTACATTGCAGACTCACAGCTCAGTTGATTCACAGCTTAGAATGACAGTCGTGGCCTCTTCCTCACGATCTTGCAGAGTGACTGACTCATGTCTAGGCATCTGGGGTTTTATAGTCCTGCCCCCCCCCCCGGAAGGGACATTACCTTCATCGCGGTGATTGACAGGCGAGAGGACCAATCAGCTGATCTGAAGGTTTTTTAAACACTCATAACTTTTTTATTTTTTATCTGAGGCTACTCTGGGGCTATGACCTAATTCTGAGGCTATGACCTCTGGTCCTAGACTCTCCTACCAGTGGAAACACCCTTTCCACTTCCACTCCATCTATGCCTTTCATTATTCTGTAAGTTTCAATATGTGCAGGGGTGATGGGCAGAAATAAAGGAAAGTGTGGGGAGAAAGGGGAGAGGAAGAGAGGGCTCTTAGAGGATATCTGTAAAGTCCATAAGTTCATAATTTTAGGAAGATTTGGTCCATCAAGTCTATTCCGCCATTCAATCATGGCTGATCTATCTTTCCCTCTCACCCCATTTTCCTGCCTTCACCCCACAACCACTGACACCTGCCCTAATCAAAAATCTGTCAATCTCTGTGTAAATAAGCAATTTACAAACTCTAAAAGTGTTCAACACATTTTAATGATAGCACAAGGTATTACATACATCCTCAAATACTGGCTACATTCTTCTAGTGAACCGTATCCAGGAAGGGGAAGGCGTTATGATTGATGTTAGCTAGGCGGGGTTAATGGTACTGAGGTAACTATGTTATTGGTTGCATGCAAAACCATCTACATCCTTCCCCTTAGAAAATTTAAAAGAAACAGACCGTTGTCACTACAACAGAATTAAACAGAATTAAACAGAATCGCCATAACGAACAGGTGGCTTGCTGATCCGGCCCTAGCGCGTACGGATGCCTCCCCCTTCCCCCGGAGGAGCAGAAAAAACAGGGGGACCCGAGACAGCAGGGGAACCAGGGAAGGGCGGTGGGGTTGGAGGAACAGGAGAGGGAGAACCGCGACCGCCAACAGGTGACCCGCGCAGAGGGGAACCGGGCGCTCGATATGGGGACCGAGGCATGCAGGGAACGCTGGCTGGGACAGGAGCCGGCTGCTGGTATGAGAGCGGCGGGGCATAGGGGCCCGGGGCCTGCGGCTTCGGCTCATTAACCGCAAGCAGGTGTTGTCGGCTTCTACGGTAGATGGTTCCCTCATAGTCGACATGATACGAACGAGGTGAGTCGGCCACCCCAACCACAGTAGCCAGACGGGAGTGACCACTGGCGGTTTGCAATCGAACAACCTGTCCAGGCAACAGAGGATCGAGTGGTCTGCACGACCGATCGTGGGAACGCCGCTGGCTGTCATGTTTCTCTTGAATGCGCCTCTGCACAGAGGCAGGCTCCAGCACCCGAGGTTTCAGCTGGCGCTGGGCAATCGGGATGGTAGATCTGGTTGTTCTGGACATCAGACGCTGAGCAGGGGACCCCATGGCCGGATCTCTGGAAACATTCCTGAGGTTCAGGAGATCCAAATACAAATCAGAGTTAGACAGTCTCGCTTGTTCCATCAGAAGCTTGGCGCTGCGGACGGCCCATTCAGCAAGGCCGTTGCACTGTGGGTACTCCGGGCTGCTGGTGAAATGCACAAAATTCCATTTGTCAGCAAAACTTTTGAACTCACGGCTGGTAAACTGCCTGCCATTGTCAGTCTGCAGCCTGACAGGGGACCCAAACGTGGAGAAGTGTTTCCGCAGCTTCCGGATCACCATCTCCGACGTGAGGGATGTCAGCAAATCCACCTCGAACCAGTTTGAGTACGAGTCGACCAGGACAAGGTAGTGGTTACCACGCCACTCGAAGATGTCGGCAGCCAGCGAGGACCAGGCCAAGGCAGGAGCGGGCTGTTGCAGCAGGGGCTGTCGCTGCTGATGTGGAGCAAGACTATTGCACGTGGAGCAGGCAGAAACACGGTCTCGAATATATCTGGCCATTCCAGGCCAGTAGAATTGGCACTGAGCATGGGCGAGTGTTGCATCGACCCCGGGGTGTCCGCTGTGGGCTGCGCAGTAGTAAGAATCGAACAGGGAGGACGGGACCACCACTTTATGTCCCTTAACGATAACGCCATTCTGGAGCACCAGTTCGTCACGGACCAGGAAGAAGGGCTGTGTTTCAGGCGGTGCAGCGGAGCGCTTTGTTGGCCACCCTGATTTAATCACAGACGCAAGCCGTTGCAAAACTGGATCGGCAGCGGTGTGCTCGGCCAAAAGCTGCAGCTGCTTGGTGGGAATAAAATTGACGCCCAGTACGAGCAAGTCCTCTGTTTCGTAGGGGTGGCGAGCACAGGAGGCCCGCGGGGCGCGCGATAACGTGTCCGCGATGTGCATCTCGGTGCCTTTCTTGTAGACGATGTCGAAATCAAAGCGCTGGAGCTGCAGCATCATACGCTGCAGCCTGGCAGGGGCAGCATGAATCGGCTTGTTCAGGATTGTCACCAGTGGCTGGTGGTCGGTTTCGACTGTAAATCTGCTGCCAAACAGGAAGTCTCTGAACTTGGAGCAGGCAAACACCACCGCAAGCAGCTCCTTCTCGATCTGAGCGTACCGCTGCTCGGTGTCCGTCATGGTGCGGGAGGCATAGGAGACAGGATGTAACGATCCATCGACAGATTGGAGGCATGCCGCGCCCAGGCCGAACTTAGAAGCGTCACATGTGACGGTGATGGGGCGACTCGCATCAAAAAATCGCAACGTCAGAGTGTTAATCAGTTTCGACTTGAGACAGTCAAACGCCTGCTGGTGCTGTGGGAGCCAGACCCAGGCGATATCCTTTTTTGTCAGCTGCCGCAGGGGAGCACTCAGCTCACTGAGATTTGGTACAAACTTCCCAAGGTAGTTCACCATGCCCAAGAAACGTTGTAGACCTGGCACGTCAGTGGGGGCTGCCATCTCAGAGATGGCCGCTGCCTTCAAAGGGTCGGGTTTTAGTCCGTTAGAGGTGAAAACGTGTCCAACATACGTGACTTCTGAGACACGAAACCGGCACTTCTTTGGGTTCAGCTTCAGGTTGGCCTTTCGCGCCCGATCCAGGACGCGGCGGAGGTTCTGGTCATGTTCGGCAATGTCCTTCCCATAGACTAAGATGTCATCCACGATGATGGCACATGGCAGGCCCGAGAATATCTGCTCCATCGTTCGCTGGAACACCTCACTAGCGGAATTGATGCCGAATGGCATTCGCAGGAATTTGAATCTGCCGAATGGTGTGGCGAAGGTTGTCAGGTCGGAAGATGCTTTGTCCAACGGGATCTGCCAGAACGAGTTCTTAGCGTCTAGGACCGAAAAGACGGTGGCTTGCCCGACCTGAGCCGCCACGTCCTCAACAGACCGCATGGGGTAGTGTGGTCGCCTGATGGCAAGGTTTAAGTCCTTGGGGTTGATACACACACGTATTTCATTCTTGTCTTTCTTTATCGTGGCAACCATGGTGGAGACCCAATCGGTGGGCTCGCTGACCGCTTCTAGCACCCCCTTGTCGACCATGTTGTTAAGCATCGCCTCGACCCTGTCTTTCATGGCGTGGGACACCCTGTGAGGTGCGCGGACCACGGGTTGTACATTTGGGTCAATGGAAATATGGTATGTCAGTGGTAACTTTCCCAGGTCATCGTTGAACAGGTCCTGGTATTCTGCAATCGGGTTAAATGACAGTTGCACTTTGTGGACCGTGTGGTCGAAGGACACCAGGCCAAGATCTTGGCACGCATGGTTTCCCAGCAGGGTAACACAGTCAGAGTTCAAAACATAAAAAATCAAGTTTCTCGTGGCCTTCTGTAGCCTGCAAGTTAAAGTGGCCCTCCCCACAGGCCTGAGAATTTCTCCATCATAGGCGTGCAGAGTAGCATTGTCAGCGACCAAGGCCTCATTAGTCCTTATCTTGTTGAAAAGATTTATTGACAAAACATTGACCTTTGCCCCAGTATCTAACTTCGCAAGGAAGGTTACATTGTTGACAGTCACAGACACGGAGGGAGGCTTTGAGGGAGTCAGGATCATTGCGGTGAGCGACGTTGACAAAGTGGGTGAAATCAATTTCAAACGTAGCCCAGCGCTCAGAAATATCAGCATCAAAGACAAGCTGCGCGGGCTTTCTGCACGACGATGCCATGGTCAGAGAGATAAAGCACAAAAGGCACAAATCAAATAAAAGAAATAAAACCCGATGGACAGGTAGGCGCAAGTATCTTCCAGCTCCGACACCATGTAAATAAGCAATTTACAAACTCTAAAAGTGTTCAACACATTTTAATGATAGCACAAGGTATTACATACATCCTCAAATACTGGCTACATTCTTCTAGTGAACCGTATCCAGGAAGGGGAAGGCGTTATGATTGATGTTAACTAGGCGGGGTTAATGGTACTGAGGTAACTATGTTATTGGTTGCATGCAAAACCATCTACACTCTGCCTTAGAAATACTCATTGTCTTGGCCTCCACAGCCTTCTGTGGCAATGAATTTCATAGATTCACCACCATCTGACAAAATAAATTCCTCATCTCCTTTCTAAAGATACATCCTTTCATTCTGAGACTATGGCCTCTGGTCTGAGACTTGCCCACTAGTGGAAACATCCTCTCACATCCTCTCACATCCACTCAATCCAGGCCTTTCACTATGCCACAAGTTTCAATGAGGTTCCCCCTCATCCTTCTAAACTCCGGCGAGTACAGGCCCAGCAAACAATCCACCATCCTTGATTAATAGGTCAGCTATTCACAGTCCTCCCGTAAAATTCACTGAATCTTAGAAATATAAGGCACAGATTGGGGTGTTCATGATTTTTCCTGATATCTCTTCCACTTGACCTGAAAAATAACTCTACTTTTGTCAAGTGCACAATGAGTTCATCCAGATAAGCACAACTGCAGTTTTATCTGTAACTCTTATTGAAATATATCCCCAAAATATGTCTG
The DNA here is from genome assembly GCA_963514005.1 of Raja brachyura. The sequence continues at coordinate 20,749,168 of OY740800.1, forward strand.
GTTGTTATTTTCACATCCTTAATTAGTAATCTTATCTGGACATGCATGGTTTATAACCGATCGACTATTGATTATATAGACCATTTAAGTCAGAGTAAGTTATAGCTGGTCTCAGCTCACCAAAAAATTGGGTTATTGCCTTGTAAGAAAATCCACTTGAACTGTTATCTACTAATGATGGAGGGTGGCACAGCGGTAGAGTTGCTGCCTTACAGAATTGTTAAACAAAAAGTTGATAATATTCCACAAAGTGCAGCAACTTGGAGGTAAATTCTGGAATCCCTTTTGTAAAATAATAAACTTTTAGATTTCTAAGACCAAGAATGAACTATTGTGGTTTATGATTCATGACCTGTGTAAATAACATACATTCACAAGTTCACAAGTTATAGGAGTATAATTAGGCCATTTGGCCCTTCGAGTCTCCTTCGCCACTCAATCATGGCTGATATCTAATCCCAGTTTCCTGCCTTCTCCCCATAACGTTGACACTTATTCTAATCAATAATTTGTCAATCTCTGCCTTAAAAATATCCACTGACTTGGTCTCCACAGCCCTCTGTGGCAATGACTTCCACAGATTAACTACCTTCTGACTAAAGAAGTTCCTCGTCACCTCCTTCTAAAAGAGCGCCCTTTGATTCTGAGGCTGTGACCTCTGGTCCTAGACTCTCGTACCAGTGGAAACATCCTTTCCACATCCACTCCATCTATGCCTTTCATTATTCTGTAAGTTTCAATATGTTGCTAACAATATCAAGCAGGACAGATATCCTCAGTCATTTTAAGCACATGACACTTTCAATGCACATACACTTTCCTCTGTTGCTTTTCTGTGTTGATCTGTGTGGTTTGATGCAAGTGAACCCGTCCTTGACAGTATGGGTCTGCCTTTTGGTGAGTAGGGATGGTTGGCATACATTTCTGTGCAGGAGAATGCCAGGCATTTTTAATACCTTCGCCCTGCACTGGCATTCTTGCCAGGTTCAGGTGGAATATTGCAGTGCTATTGTTTTTTTGAAGCTGTGGAAACTGCTGGCCAGGGAAAATAAACAGGTCGACCAAGAGGGTTCTTGTCTCATTATGTAGAAACGAGGAACTTGCAAGATGCTGGAGTAATTTAGCGGGTCAGGCAACATCTCTGGAGAAGAAGGATCAGTGACATTTTGGGTTAGGAACCTTCCTCAGACTGATTATGGGTGTGTAGGGAGGAACTAAAGAACACAAAGTGCTGGAGTAACTCAGCAGATCAGGTAGTAACTCTGGAGAACATCACAACATGACACAAGATGTTGGAGAAACTCAACCGTTTGCCTCCCCCGTCATCCCTAAAGTCTAAGGAGACCATTCTTCAGACTGATTGTAGTGGAAGGGGTGGGGGGTGGGGGGTGGGGGGAGGGGGGGACGGTGGCTCACTCCTGAGTTTCTCCAGCAACCTGCGTCAATTTGTGATGTTCTCCAGAGATGCTGCCAGACCTGTTGAGTAACTCCGGCACTTTGTGTCCTCTTTTGTCTCATTAACCTGTACTAATGGTTGGTAACAGCGTCCTGCCTTGGTTTATTAACCGGGAACCAGACGAGTTGGAAAGTTGCCAATTTCTACACAGCTGATTTTTTTGTGCATTAAAATTCTGCCCATGTGTGATGAGGGCCAGTTTGGTTTGTGTGAGCAGCTCAAGCCTGTCCGTACTCTGCTTGCAGTCCTTCTGTATGATGGAATACTCACCTGCTGCAGGACAGGGATACACAGACAAGAACACTGCAGATAACTGACCGATCCATCAGCGATGAAACCTGTGACAGCAGCAAAGGAAACAGCAGGACCAAACCAAACTGGAGCAGATGCCCGGCATCTGAATTGATAACAGATAGAGAGACAGAAATGATTAAACAGGCAAGGTAGCATCTGCAGAGAGAGAAACGGAATTAACCTTTCAGGCTGATGACCTTTCATCAGAACATGGAGATGGTAGAGAGTGAGAATCTTAGAATATTAAATTGTTATGAATTGTTTGTTTATTGTCACGTGTACCGAGGTACGGTGAAAGCATTTTTGGTTGCGTGTCAAACAGTCAGCAGAATGACTATACCTTATCACCAACGAGCCATTCATAGTGTACAGATACAGGATAAAGGGGATAATATTAGATAAAGTCCAGTAGCGTCAGATTTAAAGATAATCTGAGGAGGTAGATGGTAGCTAAGGACTGCTCTCTAGTTGTTGATAGGTTGGTTCAGTTGCCTGATAACAGCTGGGAAGAAACTGTCCCAGAATCTGGAGGTGTGCGTTTTCACACTTATGTACCTCTTGCCTGATGGGAGAGAGGAGAAGAGTGAGTGACCAAGGTAAGACTGGTAGTTGATTATGCTGGTTGTCTTGCCGAGGCAGCGTGAAATGTAGATGGAGTCAATGGAAAGGAGGTTGGTTAGTGTAATGGCTTGGGCTATGTCCACAATAGGCCATGCAGCACAGGAACCCTATGCTAGTCCCTGACCATAGAGTCATAGAGTAATGCAGCATGGAATCAGGACCTTCGGCCCAACTTGAACATGCCAACCAAGATGCCCCATCTACCCTAGTCTCATCTGCCAGCATTTGGCCCATATACCTCGAAACCTTTCCTTTCCATGCACCTGTCCAAAATGTCTTTTAAATGCCAAGGTTGCGATTGCTGGAACCTCAGAGGAGGAATCTTGCCTGCCCACATCTTTCCCCTTCCAATTTAAAAAGTAGGATTAAGAATGTGGAGAGCTTTTGCTCAAGATAAATTGTCATTACCACCATTTTTGAGCAAAAAGTTAGTACACATATTATACCTGGAATGTAAACCTCTCAGTCAATGTTATCAGTTAAAGTCTGTTCATGTGCTTGGAAAACAATAGCTTAATGGATCATACAACTCAGAAACAGGTCCTTTGTCACTTTGAGCCTGCATTGATCACCTATTTACACTAATCTCATAAGTATGCAGTGCAACTTTATATAAAGTCCATTGGTAATTTGCTGCTGAGGTAGGGTTGTGCAATATGGTTTATTAACTGTTTCTCTGTCTACTGATGGTGCTTGACCTTTAGTTAACTTAGAAATACAGCATGAGATCATGCCATTCGGCCCACTGAGACCGTACCAACCAATGATCACCCGCACACTAGTTCAATTACTTACATACTTGTGGTAATTTATACAAGCCAATTAACCAACAAACCTGCACGTATTTAGAATGTGGGTGGAAAGCAGAGCAGTGGGAGAAACCCATGCAGACACAGGGAGAATGTATAAACTCCGTACAGGCAGCACCCATAGAATTCAAAAGAAGGGGGTTTTTTTTCAAACAGAAATTCTATATTACTAAAACTAAGATCTTGACCATTTTTGACTTTCTGTTTCATGATTTCCGAGAGAACGCTGCCTCTTATGGCCGTCATTTTTGGCCACCTCACTCATCTGCTGGACTGGACCAGAGGATTTTTCCCATCGATGAAAAAATCAGAGAGTTATTAATGTTTTTTAAAATGTTGCCATTCTCTCTGCTGCCCCCGCTGGCGGCAGGGGGGAGGGACTATAAAACCTGAAAGTGTCGTGCCTCACTCAGTCTGCCAGATGGAGGAAGCGAGAGGGTCATGGCTCTCTGAGCTGCGAATAACACCAAACGCACGTGTACTCCACGGTGAGTCCCCTCAATGTGGTTTTCAGAAAATGTGTTTTGTTGGTTTGCAAATTGTTTACCCAATTGGCTTGGCTTTTAAAGGGCTCTCAGAAAATGTGTTTTGTTGGCTTGCAAAGTGTTTGCCCAATTGCATTGGCTTTTAAAGGGCTCTCAGAAAATGTATTTTGTTGGCTTGCAAAGTGTTTACCCAATTGGCTTGGCTTTTAAAGGGCCCTCAGAAAATGTGTTGTGTTGGCTTGCAAAGTGTTTGCCCAATTGGCTTGGCTTTTAAAGGGCTCTCGAAAATGTGTTTTGTTGGCTTGCAAACTGTTTGCCCAATTGGCTTGGGTTTTAAAGGGCTCTCAGAAAATGTGTTTTGTTGGCTTGCAAAGTGTTTGCCCAATTGGCTTGGCTTTTAAAGGGCTCTCAGAAAATGTGTTTTGTTGGCTTGCAACGTGTTTGCCCAATTGGCTTGGCTTTTAAAGGGCTCTCAGAAAATGTGTTTAAAGCGTGAATAAATATTTTATTAGATTAGGACTGTGTTTAATTGCAAAATGGCGCTCATTCCGTGACTTCTGTTTAGTGGCAAGATGGCTCTGATGACGTAATTTCCGGTTAGCGGCAAGATGGCGCTGAGCGCGTCATTTCCGGTTCGTGGCAAGATGGCGCTGACTGCAGAAGCACAGAGTGAAGACATCATTGAATAATTCAAGAGAGTGGCTGTCTATAGCGAGTGTTTGTTGGGCGTTATTTATAGCACGTTTTTGCTTCAGCAGCAACCTCAACAGGAGGCTTTAAACATTTGAATCATTCGGTTTACACACTGTATGTTCGCCACGTTCTGAAGTTACTTGACATTTTAGTATTGGTTGTGTGTGAGTGTATGTGTCTGTGTGTCTCTGTGTGTGTCTGTGTGTGTGTGTCTGTGTGTGAGTGAGTCTGTGTGTGAGTGTGTGCGTGTGAGCCTGTGTCTCTGTGCGTGTCTGTGTGTGTGTCTCTGTGTGTGTCTGTGTGTGTGTCTGTGTGTGAGTGAGTCTGTGTGTGTGTGAGTCTGTGTGTGTGTGTGTGTGTGCGTGTGAGCCTGTGTCTCTGTGTGTGTCTGTGTGTGAGTGAGTCTGTGTGTGAGTGTGTGTGGAAAGGGGGTTGCACGTAAGGTCTCCGGGTGAAAGGGCTTGACCAACAGAACCGCTCAATCCATCTGGAGGACATCGCAGCTTCCGGTATATGTTGTTAATACACGAAACGCGTACTTTCCTACCTGTTAAAAACCGCCAAAATTGTGAATTTTTGCGCTGTAAATAAATGTGGAAGTCAGGGTAATCGTGAGAGACATCTATCCTACTTCAGAATTACAAAAGTGAAGAGAAATGAAGGTAAAGAGAAGCAAGAGCTGAAGGGACAACAGCAGCTAAAGTGCTTGGCGAACATTGGCCGTGCAGATATCGAGATTGAAAATATTGGGAATTATCGCGTTTTCTCACTGCATTTCATCAACAGTAAGGCATTATTTGTGTTTTTTCTTGATTCCTTTGGTATCTAAAAAGTTTCACAAGTGATAAATTTGGCTGTAAATGATTTTAATCGCCCATGGTTCTGAGGTGGGTTTTTACATGCAAAAAGAAAACTCTTCTGAAGCTAAATTTATCATTAAACAAATCTCCGGACTTACGAGTGGTGTGTGGAAAAGTAAATTTTTTATCATTATGGTATTGAGATGTATATTTTGGTAAATAATAAAATGGCTTGACAGCTTAAACACCCACTCCTTTCAATAGGATATTGTCAATTTGCTGAGGTTGATTATGTCCAATTAACAGCTAACAATTATGCCATTCCTTGGCTTGCATCTGAGTAAAATGTAATTCAAAACCCAAGTACGGTTTGCGATTTTTTTAAAGGATACTGCCAGCCCATCAGCTGTGAGTGACTGAACTGCCAGCCCACTAGCCGTGAGTGACTGCACTGCCAGCCCACCAGCGGTGAATAAGTGAACTGCCAGCCCACCAGCTGTCAATGACTGAACTTCCAGCCCACCAGCCGTGAGTGACTGTACTGCCAGCCCACCAGCCGTGAGTAAGTGAACTGCCAACCCACCAGCCGTGAGTGACTGCCCTACCAGCCCATCAGCCATGAGTAAGTGAACTGCAGCCCACCAGCTGTAAGTGACTGAAGTGCCAGCCCAATAATCCATTCAGTCCATCCTCCCCCCCCCCCCCCCCCCCCCCGCCCCCCCTTCTCTGTCACCTGTTTTGGGCAGAATTTCTGGCAGTTTCTCAGCTGCCAGCCTGCCAGGTCCGAGTGACTGTACTGCCAGGCCTCAGTGACTGAGCTGCCTGGCCTCTGTGACTGGCGCAACAGAAAGCCCCCCCCCCCACTGGCCAGCAATATTGGAGTTGGTGGAGAGGTGGAATATTGTGTTGGGTGACCAGCCCTCCCATGTGATGCTGGGACCCAACGGGTCCCACTTAGTCTAGTATTAATTAAAAATACAGGTAAACGTCTTGCTACTAAAGGAATGGAAATCACATCTGTGCCACTTTTGTCTTTCATCAATAAATGAACACCTCCAAGGCATGGAGATATTATATCGGGTTGAGACACCACTTCCTGACTACGGGTGCTGTCTGTATGGAGTTTTAATGTTCTCCCCGTGACCTAATGAGTTTTCTCCACAGGTTTGTAGTTTAATTGGCTTTGTTCAAATTGTCCCCAGTGTGTACAGAATAATGCAGGTGTATGGGGTGATCACTAGTGGGCATGGACTCGGTGGGCCGAAGGGCCTGTTTCTACACTGTATCACAAAAGTCTAAATGCTAATGCACAGAGGTCAATTAACTAACCCACCAGCACATGTTTGGGAAATGTGAGGAAACTGCAAGACCGCAGGAAACCCATTTGGTCAAAGGGAGAACATGCAAACTCCACACAGACAGCAGCGGAGGTCAGGATTGAACCCAAGGTCACTTGCATAGGGGGGAAGGGGGGCATTAAGCAGCAGCGCCACCTGCTGCAGCACCAGGCCAACTTTTCATGACTTCCAAAGAATATATTTTACATTTCACTAATACCAGCACTCATGAGTTTTCGAATATTCTTTTGCAAAAATAATACATTTTGTTAAAGATAATTTTATTACTTACTAGACCAAGTGCAGACCCATTGGGTCTGCTCCCCCAACACTACCCTACCCATAGCCCCCATGGGAGGCGTGGTCCTCCAACTCAAGCTGTTCCCAAACGTAAGTTTCCAGCACTCCCCTTTATCAACAGAGCTCATTAAAAAAAATTCCAATTGCACTTGCCTCATGGGTTTTGCTTGACTAATCTTCTGGAATTTTTTGAGGATGTAGCTAGGAAAATGGACAAGGGGGAGCCAGTGGATGTAGTGTACCTGGACTTTCAGAAAGCATTTGATAAGGTCCCACATAGGAGATTAGTGGGCAGAATTAGGCCACATCGTATAGGGGGTTGAGTGCTGACATGGAAAGAACATTGGTTGGTTAGACAGGAAACAAAGAGTAGGGATTAACGGGTCTCTTTCAGAATTGCAGGCAGTGACTAGCTGGGTACCGCTAGGCTTGGTGCTGCGACCGCAGCTATTTACAATATACATCAATGATTGCCACAGAGGGTAGTTGAGGCCAGTTCATTGGCTATATTTAAGAGGGAGTTAGATGTGGTCCTTGGGGCTAAGGGGATCAGAGGGTATGGAGAGAAGGCAGGTACGGGATACTGAGTTGAATGATCAGCCATGATCATATTGAATGCCGGTGCAGGCTCGAAGGGCCGAATGGCCTACTCCTGCACCTAATTTCTATGTTTCTATTTAGATGAAGGGATTCAAAGTAACATTAGCAAATTTGCAGATGACACAAAGCTGCGTGGCAGTGTGAACTGCGAGGAGGATGCTGTGAGAATGCAGGGTGACTTGAACAGGTTGGGTGAGTGGGCAGATGCATGGCAGATGCAGCATAATGTGGATAAATGTGAGGTTATCCACTTAGGTAGCAAAAACAGGAAGGCAGATTATTATCTAAATGGTGTCAAGTTGGGAAAAGGGGAAGTACAACGGGATCAGGGGGTCCTTGGCCTTGTATATCAGCCAATGAAAGTAAACATGCAGGTACAGCAGGCAGTGAAGAAAGCGAATGGCATGTTGGCCTTCATAACAAGAGGAGTTGAGTATAGGAGCAAATAGATCCTTCTGCAGTTGTATAAGGTCCTAGTGAGACCACACCTGGAGTATTGTGCGTAGTTTTGGTCCCCTAATTTGGGGAAGGACATTCTTGCTATTGAGGGAGTGCAGCATAGATTCACAAGGTTAATTCCCGGGATGGTGGGACTGTCATATGCTGAGAGAATGGAGCGGCTGGACTTGTATACTCTGGAATTTAGAAGGATGAGAGGGAATCTTATTGAAACATATAAGATTATTAAGGGTTTGGACACGCTAGAGACAGGAAACATGTTACCAATGTTGGGGGAGTCCAGAACCAGGGGCCACCGTTTAAGAATAAGGGGTAAGGCATTTAGAACGGAGATGAGGAAACACTTTTTCACACAGAGAGTTGTGAGTCTGTGGAATTCTCTGCCTCAGAGGGCGGTGGAGGCTGGTTCTCTGCATACTTTCAAGAGAGCATGATATGGCTCTTAAAGGTAGTGGAGTCAGGGGATATGGGGTGAAGGCAGGAACGGGGGTACTGATTGTGGATGATCAGCCATGATCGCACTGAATGGCGATGCTGGCCCGGAAAGGCCGAATGGCCTACTCCTGCTCCTATTGTCTATTGTCTATTGTCTTTTGTCTATTGCCCTGCATGTTGCAATAGCAATTGGCCCTCCCCCTGCTAGTCTATCCATTGTGATGTCATCAGTTGAAGCTGGTCAGTTTGAAATTCAAGGTATTTTGATTTTTGTAAACTTTAATCAGTAATAAGTCGAGAAATAAAGCATAAAATGTTCAGTGAAAGTGAGCTTGGCCTCGAGGGGTAAAATGTGAATCAGAATATGTAAACATCTTGTGAAAGTTGGCATTTTAAAAGCTATAATCGTGAATAACGTGTCAAATATAGGATAAATTAAGATTGAGGCTGGCTTCTGCTAGCTGAGCCATTGTGAAGTCATCAGTTGAAACTGGTGGTTTTAATTTTAAAGTCTTTTGACTTTTTAGACTTTTAATCAGTAAGGAGTCGAGAATAAGTTGAGAAATAAAGCATAAAATGTTCAGATAAGGTGATCCCGGCCTCGACGGAAAAGATGTCAGTCGGAATATGTAAAAATGTAATCATTACCGCGTAGTGTTTTTGCGAAGATGTAATGATACAGTGGAAACACGCCTTCAGCCCACCGAGCCCATGCCGACCAGCAATTACTTGGTACACTAACACTATCTTCTACACTAGGGACAACTTTTTTACAACTTACCATAGCCAATTAACCTACAAATCTGCATGTCTTTGGAGTGTGGGTGCAAATCAGAGCACCCGGAGAAAACCAAGGAGGTCACAGGATGAATGTACAAACTCCGTACCGACAGGATCTGTAGTCAGGATCGAACCCGGGTCGCAGGCACTGTACGGCAGCAACTCTACCGCTGTGCCACTGTGCCGCCAACAGCCGACACATAGAGCCTGTTTCTGTGCAATACAGTTTTATGTTCAATGTTCTATGTTCTATATTGCTCCTCGCTACTGAATGATCTTTCGCTGGCCAGCCTTTGACAAGGAGATCGTTTTCTTCCAATGAGAAATAAAAATGGGTCACCATTAAGACTAGTCTCCATAAAATTCAGGACCATTTCAGATAGGCAAGGGGAAAATAGCATTTCTGCACTGACACAGATTGTAAGGGTTACTGCATAACAACAGCCACTGTCCCCACAGGCAAATTGGCTGCTGAATTATTAATGTTCAGAATAGTTGAGCAGAAGTAGACAAAAACTCAAATAAAAAAGAAAAATTAAACTTGGTCACAAGAGTGGAAAGAGATGTCACCTTAAGGCAAATATGTCTTATGAAACAACAATAGATTTACCCACGCTTCCTCCAAGTTTAGGGAAGATTGTATTTCACATCAGCAGCCTCTACCTAAACTCTGCAATTTATATCATGCAAAATTTATCAGCCAGTGTGATTGACCAGTAATTGCAAATGTAATGCATTGCATTCATGTTATTAGAATTCAAATGGATTCCAAGTTGACTCTTTCCACTGAAGCTCTCGTATCATCAAACACCCAGTACTAAAAAACAAAGTGTGATATGATATTGGTCAGGCATTATTTGAGAGGGTTGTTAAAAGAACGAGCATTTTAGATTTTTTCCGCTGACATAGTTAGTAGGTTTAATACTGCAACAATGCACAGAAAGATGTTAGGGAACATTGTGAAATCCCAAGATAGACACAAAAAGCTGGAGTAACTCAGCGGGTCGGGCAGCATCTCAGAAGAATAGGTGACATTTCAGGTCGAGACCCCAATTCAGGCCAGAAGCGTCACTTGGTTCTTCTCTCCGTAATTCAGACAGAATTACGAGAGTGCACTTGAAATGCCCCCCAAAAAAATGTGGCTCCCCCAGGCAGGGTGAGGTGGCCAATCTTGACCACATCGGGACTTCCGCGGCCGATTGGTGGGTTGAATTTGCCCCTGCGGCCATGGCTCTGGAACTCTGGCCTGGCTGGAGCCAACAGTTCCGTTCCCATAGCCAAATTACATGGCCAACTTTGCAGGTCTGTCGTTCCCCTCCAAAGCCTCATTATTTGTGCTGTTGAGATTGCTTCCAGCAAGGTGTATTATGCTGCTTCCAGCACCGCGTGAATGGAATGACAGGTACTTCCGTGCATCCAAACAGACTGCTTTTTGCCTTACCTAATTCACACTAACCTCTGATCAAATGCAAAAGGGGGCCAGAGGGAACAGGGGAGTGGGATCAACTTCTGCTTCAATAGACGGTAAGTTGCAAGCGTTCCCATTTCTACTTGCCTAATTTGTTTCATTTTTCCACAGTTGGACTATTCTCTAGTATTTTCTTTTGTAATTAAACCTCATTGATTTTAGCGCAAGACGCACAGCAGAACCAATACATATGTAAATGGTGAACATTCATAACAGGACTGCTGTTTAATTGCTTCTGTTTGATTTCAAATAGAAGGCGACTCAGAGTTGATTAATTATACTTAACACTGGCATGATTTACAACTTTGAAGTTGCTGGGGAAACTAATATAATGTTGCTTTAGTTATTGGAAGAAAGGGAATAAATGACCAAATGGATCGAGTGCTCTCACCACAAGCCTGTTTGGAGTGTGGTTGAAAGACCAGATCAGGATTCACGTGACACCGTGGTCTTTGCTGATTTCCATGGGCTTTGTTTGTGGTGGGACTTAAGCCTGTGTTGAATGTGATCACTTGAAGATAGACACAAAATGCTGGAGTAACTCAACGGGTCAGGCAGCACCTCAGGAGAAAAAGGAACAGGTGATGTTTCGGGTCATCTATACTTCAGACTTAAGAGCCAGGGGAGAGGGAGAGGGAAACTAGAGGTGTGAAATGGTGTAAAGACCCAAATGAATGAAAGGTATGAAAAGAACAAATCAAAGCCAGCAAAGATGATCAAGGAAAGGTGGAGCCCACAATGGCCCTTGTTGGCTGTGGAGAAGGTGATAATGAGTGGATGCAAACAGTGAAACTAAGCAGGATGACAGTGAAAATAGTAGAATGATTAGGGTGGGGGAGGGACAGAGAGAGAGGGAATGCAAGGGTTCCCTTGAACGTGATCATGTGTGTTAGCGCGGACTTGTCCAAACGGCTTGGAGGCAGAACTTGGGTTCTTTCTCCTAGACCTAGATCTTGGGAATGATCCATTACTGCCATACTTCAGGGCACATCAAGTCCTTCAGTCCCGGAGTTAGGAATACTATTTCAGAGGAGTGGAATTTCCAATTTCTTGACAGGATTGAGGGAAGACAGCCTCCAAGCTGATCCCATCCCGAAGTGCGAACCTCTGGGACCAGTAGACATCAAAGTACTGAAGGTGGCAACATTTAATACTTTGTGAAACTTTCCCATACTCCACGTACTGAAGAACGTCAGTATCAGATGTTTATGGTAGCATGCACATAGTTCTGTGCCCAATCCCTTCAGACTTTAGAGATATAGCCTGGAAACAGGCAAAGGGGCTCACCGCGTCCCACCGACCAGCGATTACCCCGTACAATATTCTATCCTACACACTAGGGACAATTTATAATTTACAGAAGCCAATTAACCTACAATCCTGCACGTCTTCGGAGTGTGGGAGGACACCAGAGCACCCGATGAAAACCCACACGGCCACAGGAAGAATTTAGACTCTATGCAGACAGCACCTGTAGTCAGGATTGAACCCGGGTCTTTGCCGCTGTAAGCAGCAGCTCTACCTCTATGCCACTGTGCCGCCCCTCTATCATACTTTACCTGCAAGACTCAAGGTGCTAGAACTTCAGCAAGGCAATATGGCCAATGATGGGTTCCCACCCCCAATACAAACGGGTTTGAGTTCCCACCAAATACTGAAATAGAGCCTTGCCTTGGGGATGACATTTGCATGCGCACCACAACGGGGTACTCCTGTCAGGGTCACACAATATATAGGGGCCAGTCTGGTTTACTAACTGGGGTGATTTGACTGTAGTCCTGATTTACACTGGATTAGACCTGATTTACACTGGATTAGACCTGATTTACACTGGATTAGACCTGATTTACACTGGATTAGACCTGATTTACACTAGGTTGAACCTTATTTACACTGGATTAAACCAATGGTCATTAGATTAATCCTGAAAAATACATAAATTTGTGATACAATTTCTAGTAATTAGACTTTACAAGTAAGTAAGTTTATTGGCCACAAGTAACAAAATGACATACACTGACAGTTACGAATGACTCAGAAGACACTAAACATTAATAATAATAAAACATTAATGATAAAACACCATTGATCAAGCATGTGAACCAACAAAATACCAGATCAAAGGGAGGCTACAGATTTTTGGCTGTTGAGTAGAGCAACTACTCGTGGATAAAAACTGTTTTTATGTCTGGCTGTGGCAGCTTTGACAGTCCGGAGTCGCCTTCCAGGGGGAAGTGATTCAAAGAGTTTGTGGCCAGGGTGAGAGGGGTCAGAGATGATCTTGCCCCCTCGCTTCCTGGCCCTTGCAGTGTACAGTTCATCAATGGAGGGAAGTTTGCAGCCAATAACCTTCTCTGCTGATCGGACGATTGCTGCAGCCTCCGGGTGTCGTGCATGGTGGCTGAGCCTAACCAGACCATGATGGAGAAGATGAGAACAGACGCTACAATGGCCATATAGAATTGGACCATCATTGCCTGTGGCAGATTGTGCTTCCTCAGCTGCCACAGGATGTACATCCTCTGTTGTGCCTTTTTGACGGTGGAGTCGATGGTAGTGCCCCACTTAAGGTCCTTGGAGATGATGGTTCCCAGGAACTTAAAAGACTCCACAGATGAGACTGTGGTGTTGTTGATGGTGAGTGGAGTGAGGGGGGGGGGGGGAGCTCTCCTAAAGTCTACAATCAATTCCACTGTCTTAAGAGCATTGAGCTCTAGGTTGTTGCGATGGCACCAGGACCCCAGCAGTGACACTTCCTGTCTGTAGGCAGATTCCTCCCCATCCTGGATCAGTCCAATCAGGGTTGTGTCATCCGCAAACTTGAGAAGCTTGACAGAGGACTCTGTGGAGGTGCAGTCGTTGGTGTAGAGAGAGTAGAGGAGAGGGGAGAGTACGCAGCCTTGCAGTGCTCTAAGGCTGAGCGTTTGCGGGTTCGAGATGTGCTTTCCCAGCCTCACAAGCTGCTTCCTGTCTGTCAGGAAGCTGGTGATCCTCCGACAGAGGGGTTCAGGCACAGTCAACTCAGAAAGTTTGGAGTGGAGTAGCTCTGGCACAATGGTGTTGAATGCAGAGCTAAAATCAACAAACAGGATCCTCGCATAAGTCCCCTGGCGGTCCAGGTGCTGTAGGATGAAGTGCAGCCGCAGGTTGACTGCATCATCCACAGATCTATTGGCCCGATATGCAAACTGCAGAGGGTCCAGCAGGAGGTTTGTGATATTTTTCAGCTTGGCCAGCACAAGCCTTTTGAGTGTCTTCATGACTACAGAGGTCAGTGCGACTGGCCTATAGTCATTAAGACGGTTGATTATTATATTACAGAAAAACACTGTAAACAGGGCAACCACATTAAGAGGATGATGGAGTGAATTATTGGGATGCATCACAGCTTGGTTTGGGAACAGCTCCTTCCGAGATCGCAAGAAATTGTGGACGCACCCCAAACCATCACACCTCCCTTCCATCGACTCCATCTACACTTCACGATGCTTTGGCAAGGCCACCAGCATAATCAAGAGCCAGTCTCACCTCGGTCATTCCTGCTTCACCGTCTCCCTTCAGGTAAGAGGTATGGAAGTGTAAAAACGCACACCTCCAGATTCAGGGAAATTTTTCTTCCCAGCTGTTCTCAGGCATCTGAACCATCCTATCACCAACAGGAGTGCAGTCCTGACCTACCATCTATCTCATTGGAGACCCTCAGACTACTTTTAATCAGGCTTTCCTGGACTTTATCCTGAACTAAACGTAATTCCCTTTATCCTGTATCTGTACATTGTGGACAGCTTGATTGTAATCATGAGTAGTTGGTGATTAGCACGCAACGGAAAAAGCTTTTCGTTGGCTGATTAACATGCAACGAAAAAAGCTTTTCACTGTACCTATGGGGTCAAGGAAAGTGCATGCACGCCACGGCCCTGTTTCCACCAATCTTTCCATCACAATGCACAAGAAGCACAAGAAGCGACACAACAGACACTATTGCATGCGGATGCCGAGACGTATGTTCAGCTCTGGCTGAACAACTTCTAATCTTGTGTGTGGACTCGATAAGAAGACGTCTGTACCTATGACAATAAACAAAACTAATCTAAAGCTAATGTTAACACAAGGGTACCCTAACATGAGGGTAAAAGGTGGCAACTCCCAAGTTATTCAGTCCAAGGCTGATGATAAAGGAAAATAACTGAAGGTTCTTTCCACCAGCTCTAAAGAAAATTCAATCAAACCCTCATTACTAGCTGGACGGAAAGTTATAATGGGGATATTTTCCACTTTAATCAGCCTGTTCATCTTGCTATTTTCTTTTGATTATAAGGGTGATGAATGGAAATTCTAATTGCTTCAATTTTCCGCTGGATGAGTTGGGTCTATAGGATTCCATTAGCTTACCAGCAGTAAGGAGTCCTGGAAGATTAGTCATTTGCAACTTCTCAAATGATTTAACAGCAACTTAACTAACCAGGTAATGTGCAAATATATTAGTGCAGTTCAGGGGCACCAGGGACTCTAAAATATGGGAGGAACAAAATGGTACAGGCCGAGTCAGCAATATAGCCACTAATGGAATTGATGCAGAGATTTATTGTGTTAGAACGAATAAATCAGCATTTGCATCTGTACGTTATAAAATAAGAAAGATTTAATTTCAATGTTGTTCATGAAAAAGTGGTTTGGTGTTTAATCTGTGCAGTAATGCAGAACCATTTTGAAGTTAATTCCTCAATAGGTTTTGGAAAGATTTGCACTTGCAATGGCTTATTGAGAAAATAAAAAATATGTGATTTTAGATTTCATTGAGAATGAAATGTATGGCTGAACACAGGCACAGACACAAAGCTAACAGGTCAGGCAGCATCTCTGGAGAAAATGGATCGGTGACGTTTCAGGTCGGGACCCTTCTTCAGACAGATCGTTGGAGGAGTGGTGGTGGGGGGGGAGAGAAACCAGACTGAGAAAAAAATCGGGGCCGGCAACAGATGACCTCTGGCAAGGAGGTTCCCTGATACGCCGATTTTTGGCAAGAGACCCTGTGATCCCAAGAAGGATACCTATTTTACTCGCTTCCAGTATCATAAGATCATACGTGATTTTGTCCATCAAGTCTACTCCACCATTCAATCATGGCTGATCTATCTCTCCCTACAAAACCCCATTCTCCTGCCTTCTCCCCACAGCCTCTGACACCCATACTAATCAAAAATCTATCTATCACTGCATTAAATATATCCACGGACTTTGCCTCCACAGCCTTCTGTGGCAAGGATTTCAACTGATTTACCATCCCCTAACTAAAGAATCTCTCCCTCCCTCCCCCCCCTCCCCAACCCACTACAATCAGTCTGAAGAGAAGTTCCGACATGTAAGATCACCTAATTATTTTCTCCAGAGATGCTGCCTGAGCCGATGAGTTATCCCAGCATTTTGCATCTGCATCCTTTTTGCATCCTTCTTTGTTATAAAGCAGCATCTGCAGATCCTTTTTATTACTTGGTTCAGACAGATTGTTTTTGCTTAAGGGTATACTCAATCAAATGCCTCTTCCCTTTCTCTCATTTTCACCTTCTGCCATGCAGTATTGCATGAATCTGGATGTTAGTAATGACTTTGAGAAGATCGCACACAGGAGGTGGGTGCAGAAGATGAGATTACGTTCATAAGTGATAGGAGCAGAATTCGGCCATTCAGCCCATCAAGTCTACTTCGCCATTTACTCATGGCTGATCTATCTCTCCCTCTCAACCCCATTCTCCTGCTATTTCTCCATAACCCCTGACATCTGTACTAATCACATGGGCAGTTTGGCAAATTGATTCCAAAATTGGCTTGCTGATAGAAATCTAGGCCGGTGGCGGAAAGATGTTCCTACTGATCGGACCTGGAAACTTTGCAGTTTGCAATTTATATTAACAATCTGGGTGTGAAGGGAGGAGTTATGATTCGTCAGCTCACAGATGAGATAATAAAAGATGATAGCATTGTTGATTGTGAAAACAGTGGTGCAGCAGTCGAGTTGCTACCTTCCAGTGCCAGAGACCCTGGTTCAATCCTGACTACAGATGCTGTCTGTATGGAGTTTGTACGTTCTCCCTGTGATCACTTGGGATTTTTCCAGGTGCTCCGGTTTCCTCCGACATTCCGAAGACATACATGTTTGTAGGTCAATTGGCTTCTGCAAAGTGTGTGGGATAGTGCTAGTGTACGGGGTGATCACTGGTCGGCGTGGACTCAGTGGGCCGAAGAGCTTGTTTCCATGCTGTATCTATAAAGTTTAAAGTCTACAGAGGACAATCTTTGGCTTCAGAGTGCAAGGGACTGCAGATGCTGAAATCTTGCGTAGAGGTGACACCTATCCATGCCCTCAGGAGAAGCTGCCTGATCTGGTGAATCACTCTAGCACTTTGTGTTCTACTTCAGAACAATATCGACATGCTAGTAGGATAGACAGAGCAAAGGCACATGGAATGTAGTTCTGGAAAAATATGAAAGTGGTTGGAATTGGGGTGGGGGTGGGAAGCGGGGGTGGACACAGGTACTCTCACAACATTTATGAAGTATGTAGATGATCTCTTGAAATGGCAATGGACCAGGTGCTGGAAAATGTGATGAGTATGGATAGGCACTTGATGTCCAGCATAGACACAGTGGGCTGGAGAGCCTGCTTCTGGGCTGTATGACTCTATGACTTGGTACTGATTGTTGTTCAGAGGCTGTAACCCAGTCAGCTGACTCTAATTCATTTCAGGATGCTGTGTCCATAATCCTCCAACCAAATAATGCATCAAACTTCTCTCTGCCGCAGCTGTCCTTTTGTCCTACAGTGTGGAAAGGAACTGCAGATGCTGATATATACCGAAGATAGACACAAAGTGCTTGAGTAACTCAGTGGGTTGGGCAGCATCACTGAAGAGAAAGGATTCTGGAAAACTGGAGTCTGAATTAGGGTTCCAACCCGAAATGTCACCCATCCTTTTCCGCCCGCGGTTCTGCCTGACCCCCCACTGAGTTAAGGGCCTGTCCCACTTTCCAGAGTTATTCACAAATTCTCCCCAGTTTTCCCCTTGATTCAAACTCGCAGAATGTTCGTAACGAGTCCGTAGGAGGCCGCAGGAGTCCGTGGATATATCGTAGTGGCTCGTTATGCTGGCCGTAGGTACTCGGGGCATCAGGTAAGTCGGGACGTTTTTTCCAGCCTGATGAAAAATGCCCACGAGTAAAAAAATAGCCCCGAGTACCTACGGCTGGCATAACGAGCCGCTATGAGATGCATTGTGTCCTTTGGTGTACAACTGAGTCGAACCGATCAAGGTAAGTACACAGCAGAAATTCTGTTTATCTCTCTGGAAGCTCTTTTGCTTAATAAAACACTTTGTTAGTTTAAATTACCAGCTATCCTCCAGTATCTTAGTGAGTGAATGAGAGAGAAAGGTAATCAGACACTTTCTCTCCGGAAATTCAATAGCTTTGGTTGAAACGAGGACAGAACAAATCAGAAGATTTGTGGAAGGAATTAAGCTTCTAAAAAACAAATAATCTGGAGCACTGCAAGCAGTCGGGGCATCACAAAGCAGGACCGAGGTGTTGATCTTAGAGACCATGTGGTGTAGATTCACCAGTGTGTTATCTGGACACCCAGATTAAATAATGTCAAGCGATCACAAGAAACTATGGTTGTATCCATCAGAATTCAAACAGTGATTTGATTTAAGTTTTTTACAGGAGTTAACGGAGTTAAAATGGAAGGTTATGGGTCCACCTTTACATGGATACCATCTGATTAAGGGGTCATAGTCATAGCTTCATACAGCATGGAAAAAGGCCCTTCAGCCCAACTTGACCATGCTTGATCAAGATGCCCCCTGTACACTAGTCCCACCGTTTTCTTATCCTATACTAAACGTTATTCCCTTTACAATGTTTCTGTACAATGTATGGCTGGATTGTAAACATGTATAGTCTTTACGCTGACTGGATAGCAGGCAATAGAAGCTTTTCACTGTACACCAGCATAGGTGATGATAAACTAAACTAAACACTTGGCTGCATTTGGCCATTATCCCTCTAAACCCTTCGTATGCATGTACCTGTCCAAATTTTGTTTAAATGTTGTTATAGTACCTGCTAGTACCTAGCTTATTGGTATCTCGTTCCATACCCATCATCCTCTGTGTGAAAAAGTTGTCCCTCAGATTCCTATTAAATCTTTCCCTTCTCAGATTTAACTCATGTCCCTTGGTTCTTGATTCCCCTAGTCTGAGTAAAGTATTTTCGCTGACTGGATAACGTGCCACAAAAAAGCTTTTCACTGTACTAAGCATAGAAAAATAGGTGCAGGAGTAGGGCATTCGGCCCTTCCAGCCAGCACCACACTTCAATAGGATCATGGCTGATCATCAAAAATCAGCACCCTGTTCTGCTTTTTCCCCGTATCCCTTGATTCATTTAGCCCTAAGAATTAAATCTAATTCTCTCTTGAAAACATGCAGTGAATTGGCCTCCAATGCCTTCTGTGACAGAAAATTCTACACATTCACAATTCACTGGGTGAAGAGGTTTTTCCTCATCTCAGTCCTAAATGGCCTACCCCTTATTCTTAAACTGTGACCCCTGGTTCTGGACTCCCCAAACATCGGGAACATTTTCCCTGCATCTAGCCTGTCCAATCCTTTAAGAATTTTATATGATTCTATGATCCCCTCTCATCTTTCTAAATTCCAGTGAATACAAGCCCAGTCGACTCATTCTTTCATCATATGTCAGTCCCGCTATCACGGGAATTAATCTGGTGAACCTACGCTGCACTCCCTCAATAGCAGTAATGTCCTTCCTCAGATTAGACCAAAATTGCACACAATACTCCAGGTGCAGTCTCACCAGGGCCCTGTACAACTGCAGTAGAACCTCATTGCTCCTAAACTCAAATCTTCTCGCAATGAAGGCCAGCTTTCTTCACTGCCTGCTGTACCTGCATGCTTGCTTTCAGTAGCTGATGTACAAGCACACCCAGGTCTTGGTGCACCTCCCCTTTTCCTAACCTGACACCATTCAGATAATAATCTGCCTTCCTGTTCTTGCACCAAAATGGATAACCTCACATTTATCCACACTAAACTGCATCTGCCATGCACCTGCCCACTCACCCAACCTATCCAAATCACCCTGCAGCCTCACAGCATCCTCATCACATACCATAAGCCTCATGTACCACACCATCTACTTGTGTTGGCACTTTCAAAGCCCTGTCTCACGGTGCGAGTCCACCCACGAGTGACCCCAAGTGAAAGAAAAAAAACAGACTCGTGGTTATGTATGAGATTCCAAGTTTATGTTCAAGAGTTTAACCGAGTTCCCACGAGTGTGTCATTTCTGCGATGTTCCAAGTTCCTCTCCAGAATTACCAAGTTCCTCTCCCGTTACTCTTGAGCCAACCGTGAATGAAGGTATGTTTTAATAAGCAACAATGTTAAAGAAGACATCTCCATCCTGCAGCTTTGAGTTAAAAAGATAGAATTCAGCGCGGCCACATCTATTGATGTGACCTACAAAGGGGAAATGCGCACCCTCCAGTGCCGGAGCAGTTAGGTTGGCTATATTTTAATTTAATTTACTGCCAGGTCTACACACTGTGGGGAGATGGGAGATGAAATCTTTGAATGTGGACGGATGTCTCCGCGCCTGCTCGTTCTAATATATTTTTAGTTGTCTTTCAAGCCGGGCTTTGGTTTTATTCCTTGTTTTTGTTTATTCGCACACACTTTTCGTGTGTGAGGGTGTGAGAAGTCCATGCCGGGTGCCGGCCGGCCGCAGCCGCTGTTCTTTCACATCAGTTGCACATCAGATTGTTGGGAGACGGAGCTCAGGGTTCGCCTCTTGAGCTGCTATGGTGCCCAGGCGTATGATGAGATAGAGGGAGGTTGGGGGGGTGTGCGGGCGTCATTAATCGGTCTGGGGTGACAAGGCTTTTGAGTTTGGCTGGGATCATTCTCTGCAAGATGATCTTAGTGCGGGAGACATGTGTAGGAGAGGTGTACTGACTGTGTGGGCAGACACTTTGGTAGTGATTGCCCACCAGTCTCAAAAGCCGCTGGGTCTCCCAGTCCCTGGGATAGCAGGGGGCAATCAAACAGCACAATACCCCCCTCCCCCTCCACACCAACACAAAGGGCAACGATCCCAAGGCTTTAGGGTCAGACACAGCGGGCAGGCGACAATCACCCGCTATAATGCGAGATAGATCATGCGCTATTGTAGGTCTCCTTTGCACGCCGGTGTTTCTGTCTGTCTCCATCTCATTGTTGGCCCTGTCTGTCACCACCCCCACCCCTCTGCTTCCCGGCCATGTGTGTGACCCCCTCCCTCCCCTGTCCAGCTCACTGCCCATTGCACCGGGCATGGGGGCTTTGCACCATCTTCACGTCGGCGACAATCCCAAGGCTGTAGACGGAAGGCAGACGCAACAAGCTGGAGTAACAACGCGGGCCAGGTAACATCTCTGGAGAACGTGGAAAGGTGACGTTTAGGATCAGGGCTCGTCTTCTGAAGAATGATCTCGACCCGAAAAGTCACCTATTCCTTCTCTTCAGAGTTGCTGCCTGACCCGCCAAGTTACTCCAGCATTTTGTGGTGGGCATCAAACAAACCCTCGTCCAGTTTTTCTGCTCGTTTTCCAGATCAGCTAATTATACATTTGTTCCCCTGATTACCCCACCCCTCTCCTCACTTCTACCGCAGTTGCACTTACATAACTGTAACTTTGAGTTAATAATTACTATACTGATCAATCTATTTATTTTAAATGCCAAGCAACATATTTCCTACTGCTTCCCCTAATTCTCATTCCTCGAGAAAGGGTTGAAGCATTAACATCACATAAGGTCACAAAGTGTTGGAATAACTCAATGGGTCAGGCAGCATCTCTGGAGAAATTGGATCGTTGACGTTTCGGGTCAGGACGCTTCTTCAGGGCCTTTAGTTTAGTTTAGATACAGTGTGGAAACAGGCCCTTCGGCCCACCGAGCCCATGCTGACCACAATCACCCGGACACTAGTTCCATCCTACACACGTCGGGGCAATTTGCAGACGAGAATTAACATACAAACCTGCACGTCAAGCCAAGACACAAGGCACTGTAGATGTTGGTTCCTTTTAAAAAAATCACGAATTCAAAGTTATCTATTCAAGAATAATGTAGTGTGGTTCATTAGATTTGTCCATACTCAACTTAAAATTATCCAAAATCTATAACTTAAAGTTTTTTTAAAGCATTTAGTGAAACTACAGATTGTGTTCTATTCAGGTTCAGTTTCCTGGGTCCCTCAGAGGGAAGTCCCCCCCCCTTTCCAGGGTTAATCGCTCCACTGTTTATATTGCTCCCTGCATTATGAATTCCTCAACAGTGAACCCCAGGGGCAATCACTACCAAAGTGTCTGCTCACACAGTCAGTACATTTGTCTCCCGTACTAAATCACCCCTACCCCCCCTCCCTCCCCCCCTTCCCTACCCCCCCCTCCCCTACACCCCCCCACCCTTCCCTCCCCCCCCCCCCCCCCCACTTTTGCCTCCCAACTCCAGTCCCGTCCCGACCCCCAGGGAAACTGAAGGGAGCAACAATCAACTGCCACGGATACAAATAATGTCATACACAAGAAAGGGCAGATGCTGGTTGACAAAAAGTGAACACATGGGGCTGGAAAAATTTGGAAAAGTCATCCCGTCACCCATTCCTTCTCTCCAGAGATGCTGCCTGCCCGCTGAGTTAAAGAGTTCCCACGGTAGACTCACGAGTCACTAAGGTAAACGCACGGGCCACTACGTTATTACGAGTTTAAATGTTTCAATTTTTAACTTGAACAGTAAATTTGACTCGTGGAAAACCTCAAACATGTTTGAATTTTTTCACGGGTTAACAAGTTTCACGGGTACATGCCGTTAGCGCCACGAGTCGCTAAGTTGCTCGCGCGAGTTCCGACGTTCCCGCTACGTTAATTGTACGTGATTACCGCGAGTGAAAACTCGGGGTCACTCGTGGGTCAACTCGCACCGTGAGACAGGGCTTTCAGGGAGCTATGAACTCGGACCCCAAGATCCACCTGCAGATCAGTGGGTTTTAAGAGTCTTGCCATTAACTGAAATTCAAAACAAAAGCACACAATGTTGGAGCAAGTCAGGCAGCATCTGTGAAGTGAGAAACAGAGCTAACTGTCCTTGGCAGACTCCGGGAAAACCTGGGCTATCATGGAACAACCATGATCCAGGTGAATGGTGTAGCAGATCCAAGGACACAAATACTTAAGGGGAAGCAGTGCTGGAGTAACTCTGCCTCTGGAGAACATGGATAGGTGACCGCTCGGATCGGGACACTTCTTCAGATTTGTTTTGGGTCTTCAGGCCCAAAAACTTGTTCTGGATACTTTATAAAACAAAAATGTCCTTATGATTGATGTACCTTTCTATTCCGCCAGTATAAATCAAAATCAAACAAGCAACAAGCCTGTAATTTTCAGACTATAGTCAAGGATGCAGAAAATCTGCCCTCGGTTTTATATTGATGTTCCCCCACTGCATTTTGTGTTGGAACATGTTGTAGCGGTCCATTATTCAACCGCTACAATGCGGCCTAATATTAAAAAGGAAAAGGCCAAATAATGTAGACAAGCTTCAGAGTTCCCATGTAACGGGATTGAAATTGTTTATTGATAAATTGTTGTAGTGATATTGCAGTTGTTAATGATTCAGTGCGGAGGTCACTGCTTGTTCGATGGCATGTGCAGGATTTCTATTGCTGTCAGAAATTGAGTTAAAGTCAGCAAAACAAACTTTCCAACTCAAAAGCGATCGAACACAAAGAAAAATGATGCTGAAAAGAGAAAATCTTCAACAGGCTAGACAGCATCTGCAGAAAGAGAGATGGACACAAAATGCTGGAGTAGCTCAACTGATCAGGGAGCATCTCCAGAGAAAAGGAATAGGTGACATTTCAGGACGAGACCCTTCTTCAGACTGGCAGAATTATATGGTTTGTACTGGAAAAATACTTCAGATTTGACAGATTGATTCAATAGGCACAAAGTGCTGGAGTATCTCAGCTTGTCAGGCAGCATCTCTGGAGAACATGGATAGGTGATGTTTTAGGTCGATACCCTTCTTCAGACTGATTGATTGATTGATTGAAAGACTGAAAGAAACAGCATGGTATCTTGCCACCGAGTCCACACCAACCATCGATCACCCATTCACACGAGTTCTATGTTATTCCACTCCTACACTAATATACCTAGTCCTACTTGGCCCAGATCCCTCGAAACCTAATCCATCCATGTCCCCGTCTATTTGCTTCTGAAATGTTGCGATAGTCGCTACCTCAATTACCTCCTCCGGCAGCTCGTTCCATACACCTGCCACCCTTCGGGTGGAAGCTTTACCCTTCAGGTTCCTATAAAATCTTCCCCCCTTCACTGTAAGCCTATGCCTTCTTGTTCTCGATTCTCCTACTCTGGGCAAGAGATTCTGTGCATCCACCTGAACTATTCCTCTTATGATTTTATATACCGTTATAAGATCACCTCTCATCATCCTGTGCTCCAGGGAATAGAGTCCCAGCCTGCTCAACCTCCCCCAATAGCTCAGTCCCTCGAGTACTGGCAACATCTTAGTAAATCTTCTCTGCACCCTTTCCAACTTGACAATATCTTGTATATTGTAGAGTGATACAGCATGGAGGAAGGCCATTGTACTTGTGCTGGCCATCAAGTTTAGTTTAGTTTGGTTTAGTTTAGTTTAGTTTAGCCTAGTTTAGTTCTGTTTAGTTTATTTTCGTCTATTATTAGTTTCATGTGCACCGAGGTACAGTGAAAAGCATTTTTATTGCATGCTATCTATTAAACCTATGATCTGACGTAAGTCAGGTCGGGGGGAGTTACCCCCGCCACAGGTACCATGTAATCCCGTGCTACCGGCTCCATCGATGGAAAGTCGGCGACTAAACCGTCTCCCCCACCTGGTTTGCCAGGTGAGGAGGGGGCTGTGGACCCCAAGCAGGACCAAAAACAAGACCTGTCAAAGGGCGGATGAGCTCCTAGCGAGCCATCAGCCATCCACACTTCAGTAGAAGTTGTGATCACTGTCGTACATAGCATTGTAAGGCACCGTGGCCGTTGATGTTGTCAACGATGATGATGATGATGATGATCCTATCTAGTCAGCGGAAAGTCTACACGTGATTATACATGATACATGTGGGTTTCACAGGCTGCTTCACGATATAATTGCACAACCTTAATTGCACTTGAGAATGTGGTGGGGGACTGCCTTCTTGAACTGCTGCAGTCCTTGGTCTGTGGGCCTACACCCACAATGTTTTCAGGGAAACCGGCCCAGGAAAGGACACAAAGTGCTGGAGTAACTCAGCGGGTCAGGCAGCATCTCGGGAGAACACAGATAGGTGACATTTCAGGTTGGGACCCTTTTGAGGGATCTCAACCTGAAATGTCAACTGTCCATGTTGTCCAGATATGCTGCCTTATCTCCCAAGTTTCTCTAGCACTTTGGTGCTTTGGTGTCCTTTTGTTTAAACCATCATCTACGGTTCCTAGTTTCTACAGAGACTCCCAGGGGGTTAGGTCATTTAATATTGGCTGAGAGCTTCATTTGGAATGACAGAGCACCTGGGTGTGCTACAGTTTCACATTTTATGAGTTCAGTCTTCTGTTCAAGATAGCTCAAACTCAAAAGTATTCTCAAAAGACATCCTACGGCAGTGTTAGTATAGTGGAAATCAGGAAAATAACAGACCTGATTCCAGAGGGAAAAGCTCAAAGCAGTAAAAGCTAAAATTAATGAGAACAACTATGGAAAAGGATGTAGCAACAAAAGTCATTTATGGCCTCCTTAAAATGTGTAGGAAGGAACTGGAGATGCTGGTTTACACTGAAGATAGACACCAAATGCTGGAGTAACTCAGCGGGTCAGGCAGTATCTCTGGAGAGAAGGAATGGGTGACGATTCGGGTTGAGACCGATCTTCAGACTGAGGTGGAGTCCACAATGGACCAATGTTGGCTGTGGAAAAGGTAATAACAAGGGGATAGTGAACAGTGAAACTAAGTAGAGGGGAGAGGGAGGGCCGGAGAGTCTGAATAAGGTTTCGACCCAAAACTTCACCTATTCTTATTCTCCTGATGCTGCCTGACCCGTTGAGTTACTCCAGCATTTGGTGTCTATCTTCAGTGTAAACCAGCATCTGCAGTTTCTTCCTACACATTTTAAGGAGGCCATAAATGACTTTGTTGCTACATCCTTTTCCATAGTTGTTCTCATTAATTTTAGCTTTTACTGCTTCGAGGCCTTTTTTAAGGTCAATTCCAGATATTCCTGAAGAGCCAATATGCATTTGCAAATCATGAACATCATGTTTAGGTTTAGGTCTATTATTGTCACACGTACCAAGGCACAGTGAAAAGCCAAACTGATCAGATGCACAAATACAATCAAGTCAAATGCAAGTACAATAGATAGAGCAAAGGGGAAGATATAGTGCAGAATATAGTTCTCAGTATTGTAGCGCATCAGTTCCATCGACAAGGTCCAATGTTCGCAATGGGGTAGAAGTAAATCAGGCAGTACCCCTGCTTATGGAAAGATCATTCATAAGACTAATAACAGAGGGAAAGAAGCTGTTCCTGAGTCTGGGAGTGTGCGCTCTCAAGGTATGATAAACGCAAAAGAAATACAAATGTTGGAAACCAGGTTCAGAAATCCTCTTCTTATTTGTCTGTCATTTGGAAACATGTTCCTCAGTTTCCTGTGTCCTATCTCTATAACCAGAGATCGGGAATAGGTTTGGCACTTGTCTTGATGACTACTAGATCAGGTAAACACAGAGAGTCTCTTGCCTAGAGCAGGGGAATCGAGAACCAGAGGACATAGGTTTAAGGTGAGGGGGTAGTTGATGCAGGTAGCATCGCACCGTTTAAGACACATTTAAACAGGTACATGGATTGGAAAGGTTTAGAGGGATATGGGCCAAATGCAGGCAGGTGCGACTAGTGTAGATGGGACATGTTGGCCGGTGTGGGCTAGTTGGGTTGAAAGGCCTGTTTCCACGCTGTAAGACTCTATGACTCTAGTTCTAAACATTCCTGGTTTATAGATTGCATCAACTCTATTGTACACCAACAGGCCATTCAGTCCAATAGGTCAACACTAGAGTTTTGCTCCATACATAACTCATCCAGACCCCTTGGAACATCATTTCTCATCATCTAACGATCTGAGTAGCTGCCTTTATCTCTCCCCACTGTTCACAGTTCCATCACTAGCTCGCTATCCATCCTTCCACCTGCCATCTGATTCCACACTCTTTGACCTTAATCGGTGTTTGTCTTCATTCACTCTCTCTGCAATAACTGCTTTGGACAGCTTATAGAAGATTTCTTGTATACCAAGCATATTAGATTAGGCAGAGCCATTTATATTACCTTGAGATTGCAATCATCTCTCACCTTGATTTACAATCTCTATGCAACACCTGTGTTTTGTGATATCTGTTCACAATATTTCTGGTGCAAATTATGCAAAGTTTAAAAAACCCATATTATAAGCTTAAATTTCTAGAGCATATAAAATGGCTAATTTTTACCAAAAAAAATCAAGGGAATATATTTGTAATTCTCATCTGCAAGGAAAACAACAAATTGTTTTTGTCAGATTTTCACTCAGATCAATGCATTTCTAAGGTGATTCCTGAAAAGCTTGTGATAAATTATATTCAAACATTTTTATTCAATAATAAACTACTGCGGTCTGATAAAGGAAAACTAGAGTCTCACACTGAGCTTTGGGCTGTAAGTCAGTCTCAGGGAGTGTCTGGTGAATGAAAAGTACTGGCTCTTCAATCTCTAGTTCATGATGTTATCAGTGGTGCCGAGTTGAATTACCACCTTTCAGCCTCAGAGCCACGCACCTATTGTCCAGGACACACACCACCAACCCAGCATCCCTGAGCATTACTTTGTGAATTAAGTTGATGTAAAATTCAAAAGGGCCATGGGAGGCCAATTTCCAAGGAGACAAATATAGAAACAGCTAGAAAATCATTATCCCTTTGACCCTGTTCTCCCTTTCAGTTACCGAGCTCCACATGGAATGAGTGACAAGGTAAAACTAACAGGGCCATATTTTATTAAATGAACACACAATTCAATAAACTGTGGAGATACGTCACCTTCATTTACCAATCCCATTTTGCATTCTGCCTGGCTATCTCCGTCTGAATAAAGATACCTTGATTGATTGATGGATACAGCATGGAAACAAGCCCTCGGCTCACCGAGTCCATACCAACCATCGATCATCACTTCATACTTTCTATGCTATCCCACTTTCACATTCACTCCCTAAACATTACGGTGTGGGCAAGCTGGGTGGAAGGCGCTGTTTCAACGTAGTATGACTCTATGAATAATTCTTTAGAAGGGTCTCCACCTGAAATGCCACCTGTCCATTCCCTCCACCGATGCTGCCTGACCCATTTGAGTCACTCCAGCACTTTGTGTTTTGCTCCAGACTCCAACATCTGCAGTTCCTTGTGTCTCTGACTTTAACTTATATGGTGACTTTCACCACTTTATCATCAATTAAGTGCTTTGAAATGTAGTCCCTGTTGCAACATGGAAAATCTGGAAACCAAGCAACACCAAGCAAGCTTCTATAAACACCAAGGCGATAATGACCCGATGATTTGCATAGTGAAGGGTAAATATTGGCCAGGGAAAGAATCCCTGCTCTTTTTTTTTGGAAATAGCTTCAAGGAAAGTTTGTCTCAATCTGACAGGGTAGATAAGTCTTTGGTTCAACATTTCATGCAGAACACCCTTTGAGCCAGAAAAATGTATATAATATCAAACTAATGCACAACTTCAGTCAAATAAAAGCTTTGCCAAGATTTGCAAGTATTGATAGCAACTGTTAAAAGTGCAATGTTTCCCTTAGGAAGATAAACTCTCAACAGCTTTTTTTGCATGACATATCACAAAGATCATACTGAGGGGAAAACAAAACTATTTTTGTGTGCAGATTTCCTGAAAGTCATTGATCAAGATTCTCATGAAAGGTTTAAAAGTAACTTTAGGGCAGTGTGTTGCTTATCTTGCTTTTGTGCTTTTGTTCCTCACCTTCACACTCTTCCTTTGTAGATTGGTAATGGATAGATTCACAGCATGATCGACAACGTGCAATATGTGTTAAAAGATAGGGCAGATCATTCAAAACTGAGGTGCATAAAAATGTATTTTCTCAGAAGGTGGTGAATCTCTAGAATTCTTTGCCCGGTGTTTGACGAAGGCCAGAAAATTAGAAGGAGTTAGAAGAGAGGCAAGTATTTTGTCTATTGTCTATTGTTTATTTGAAAGATCGAGGAATGGAAGGGTATGGGGACATGGAAAGAAGAGGGTTTAGTTTAGTTTAGTTTAGTTTAGTTTTGTTTAGTTTACAGATGCAGAGTGGAAAGAGTCCCTTCGGCCGACCAAGTTCACGCTGACCAGCAATCACCCATACATTATATATGAACTACAGTAGTTCATATACTAGCTCTATCCTACACACTAGAGGTAAATTACAGAAGCCAATTAACCAACAAACCAGCATGTCTTTGAAATGTGCAAGGAAACCAGATGACCCTGAGAAAACCCACGCAGTCACAGGGAGAATGTACAAACTCCGTACAGATAGCACGTGTAGTCAGGAACAAACCGGGTCCCTCACACTGTAGGTAGCAACTCTACTGCTGCGCTACCATGCCGCACCAAAGTTGAGGCCAGCTTAGATCAACCATGATCTATTGAATGGTGCGACAGGCTTGAGGGACCTGATGGCCTAATCCTGCTCCAGTTTTATTGAGTAGGAAGGAACTGGAGTGCAGGGCATGGAAGGAGACGTCTGAAGTAGGGTCTCGACCAAAAACGTCATCCATTCCTTCTCTCCAGAGATGCTTCCTGTCCCGCTGAGCGACTCCAGCTTTTGGTGTCTATCTCCAATTTTATTGTTCTTTCTCCTTGTGAACATTCCTTCTTTACCCATCTCTCTTACCATCAGCTGAAATGGTTTGTCCTAACTAACCCATTCAACGAGACAGGGATTTAAAGATCGGCTCTCACACCAATTGAAGTCAAGTATCTACCTGGAGGTCGCCGTCGAATTTTGATGTTTGTCTTAAAAGATTGACAGTGGCTGCCTTACAGCGACAGAGACCCGGGTTCGATCCTGACTATGGGTGCTGTCTGTATGATGTTTGTACGTTCTCCCTGTGACCTGCATGGGTTTTCCACA
This sequence comes from Raja brachyura, assembly GCA_963514005.1. Next base: position 20,779,029 of record OY740800.1, read on the forward strand.
GGTGTTCTACTTTCCTCCTACAGTCCAAAGACGTACTGGTTTGCAGGTTAATTGGATTAGTGTGCAGGATTGTGTTAGTGTATGGGGGATTGCTGGTCAGCGTGGACTCAGTGGGTGGAAGGTCCTGATTCCACTCTCTCTCTATAACAAACTAAAAATTGAACTATTGGGCATACCACCAAATATGAGAGTAATGTTACCCAGGTAACTTTCAGTGAACCATTAAACATCCATCAGACGATATCAATTTTTTTCATTAACATTCTTCATACTGATGTAAAAATCAATAGGCCCAGAGGTTTGTGCACAGCCAAGAGCAGCATGAAATTCAGAATTATTGATAGCTTATTTTGTTCCTGGAAAGATAAACATACCTGCAGAGGCATTGAATAACAAATGGCATCCACATAATTGTGTTGGTCCAGATCAACGCCTCCTACAACTCATTGGCAGTGATGGAATTAGAAATCCTTAACATTGAACTAGTTAGATATTGGTGTTGGTTTATTATTGCTACATGTGTAGGGATACAGTGAAAAACATTGTTTTGCATGCTGTCAAGGAAAACCATTCCATTCATGAATACATTATGTACTACAAAAGAGAAAGTATGTAGAGGGCAGATTATTGTGTTACAGCTACAAAGAAAGTGCAGATTAAAAAAAAGTGCCACCATGAGGTTGATTGCAAGATGGGAGCATATGAGTCCATTCTAATAACAGCAACTGTAAGTTGGGAGGTCATGTTAAAGTTGTATAAGACATTGGTGAGGCCGCATTTAGAATATTGCGTCAGTTCTGGGCACCATGTTATACCAAATTATAGGAAGGATATTGTCATGCTATTATCTGAATGGTGGCCGATTAGAAAAAAGGGGAGATGCAACGAGACCTGGGTGTCATGGTACACCAGTCATTGAAAGTAGGCATGCAGGTGCAGCAGGCAGTGAAGAAAGCGAATGGTATGTTAGCATTCATAGCAAAAGAATTTGAGTATAGGAGCAGGGAGGTTCTACTGCAGTTGTACATGGCCTTAGTGAGACCACACCTGGAGTATTGTGTACAGTTTTGGTCTCCTAATCTGAGGAAAGACATTCTTGCCATAGAGGGAGTAAAGAGAAGGTTCACCAGACTGATTCCTGGGATGGCAGGACTTTCATATGAAGAAAGACTGGATAGACTTGGCTTGTACTCGCTAGAATTTAGAAGATTGAGCGGGAACTTATAGAAACTTACAAGATTCTTAAGGGGTTGGACAGGCTAGATGCAGGAAGATTGTTCCCGATGTTGGGGTAGTCCAGAACAAGGGGTCACAGTTTAAGGATGAGGGGGAAGTCTTTTAGGACCGAGATGAGAAAAAGATTTTTCACACAGAGAGTGGTGAATCTCTGGAATTCTCTGCAACAGAAGGTAGTTGAGGCCAGTTCATTTTTCACACAGAGAGTGGCAAATCTGTGGAATTCTCTGCCACAGAAGGTAGTTGAGGCCAGTTCATTGGCTATATTTAAGAGTGAGTTAGATGTGGCCCTTGTGGCTAAAGGGATCAGGGGGTATGGAGAGAAGGCAGGTACAGGATACTGAGTTGGATGATCAGTATGATCATATTGAATCGAAGGGCCAAATGGCCTACTCCTGCACCTATTTCCTATGTTTCTATGCTGGAAATGGTGCAGAGAAGATTTACATAGAAACATAGAAAAATAGAAAATAGGTACAGGAGTAGGCCATTCGGCCCTTCGAGCCTGCACCGCCATTCAATATGATCATGGCTGATTTATGAGGATGTTGTCAATATGATTTATGAGGATGTTGCCAGGACTCGAGGGTCTCAACTATAGGGAGAGGTTGAGCAGGCTGGGACACTATTCCTTGTAGCGCAGATGAGTGGCGATCTTATAGAGGTGTATAAAATCATGAGAGGAATAGATCAGGTGGGCACACAGCGTCTCTTGCCCAGAGTAGGGGATTCGAAGACCAGAGGACATAGGTTTAAGGTGAAGGGGAAAAGATTTAATAGGAATCTAAAAGGTAACAATTTTACAAAGGGTGGTGGGTGTATGGAACAAGCTGCCAGAGGAGATAGTTGAGGCAGGGACTATTGCAACATTTAAGAAACAATTAGACAGGTACATGGATTGGACAGGTTTAGAGGGATATGGGTCACACACAGGTAAGTGAGACGAATGTAGCTGGGACATGTTGGCTGGTGTGGACACGTTGGACCAAAGGGCCTGTTTCCACGCTGAGTGACTCTATGACTTTATGATGACTTCTACCGCTGTGCCGCTTCGCCACCCAACTTGAAACAAATGACAGCACCAATATCAGTGGAAGTAAAAGTACGGGCAACTGAGTCCAAATGACTAAAGGGTTTCTATCTGAAACATCACCTGTCTATTTCCATCCACAGATGCTGCCTGACCTGGTCACTTCCCTAACTAGCTTGTGTTCTTTCTCTGAGAATACAGTATCTGCAGTCTTTGGAGTTGCCACTGATAACGTTGTCGTTTTTCCATCAGCACTGAGGGATCTTCTATAGTCATTATATAAGCACAGAAGGAGCTTTAGTGCAATGTCTCACCTCTGAGATTTTGATGCTGCCTGAGGGTTTGATGTAAGCAGGTTTTCTCCTGATAAGTAAGGTGTTTTGAGATTAGTGCCTGAAATTCCACATCATACAAGATTACAAACCAAGTGCTGCCCAATTAAAATGAATACAGATAAGTATAAAGAAGTAGCCGCAGATGCTGGTTTACCAAGGAAGTGCTACCACACAAAGTGCTGGAGTAGCTCAGCGGGCCAGGCAGCATCTCTGGAGAACACGGATAGGTGATGTTTCGGGCCTTCTGCAGACAGGTAAGTACTTGATAGCTGGAGATAGACACGCTGGAGTAATTCAGTGGGTCAGGCAGCATCTCTGGAGAGATTTTTTTTTCCTCACCCCGCTGCAATCAGTCTGAAGAAGGAGCCCAGGCTGAAAGTTACCTATCCATTATCTGTGACCTGTTGCCTATCCATTAACGTAACCTGCTGAGTTACTCCAGCATTTTGTGTCTACCTTTGGTATAAGCCTCAGTCTTCCCGTGGATTTTGAAGCAACAGCAACAAAGAGAAGCAGGAGAAAGCACTGATTGGCTCTAGCCCAAGTGGGAGGAGAGTTCTCAGTGAGTCAGAGGGGGAGAGCAGTTCCTCAAAACTGAGGAATTTGGTTTGTAAATTAGGCAATTGAACAGTCAATATAAGCAAGGCAGCTCTTGGGGAGAGGCAGTGAGGGAGTGGTCTTGTGAGGGAAGTGCCCTGTGAGTAAAGTGCGAGTCTTTGGCGAGGAGGCTGCGCAAAATACTGGATAGGGCGAGACCGAGGCAAAAGAAGATGTCAAGCAAGCTGATGCAGTGTGATGCTTGCAGTATGTGGGAGGTCAAGGACACTGCTGGTGCCTCTGGATGCTACAAATGTGAGAAGTGCATCCAGGTACAGCTCCTGAAGGACCGTGTTGGGGAACTGGAGAAACAAGTGGATGACCTCAGGTTCATTCGAGAAACTGAGTCGTTTCTCGACAAGTCCTTCAGTGAGATTGTTACACCCAAGGCACTAGAAGAGAGAAGGTGGGTGACGGTGAGAAAGGGAGGAAAACATGGGATGCAAAGGTCCCCGGGTGTTGTACCTCTTGTGAACAGGTTCACCCACGTGGAAGCTGCCGGGACAGAAGACGGTATCCCACTGAGCGGCGGACTGGCTTGCCAAACAAAAAGGGCTGATGAGCCAAACCCACAGAGGCCAAAGTCGGGCAACGCCATTGTAGTTGGAGACTCCATTGTGAGAGGTACGGACAGGGGTTTTTGCGGCAACAGACGGGATTCCAGGATGGTGTGCTGCCTTCCTGGTGCCAGGATCCAGGATGTTACGGACAGAGTGCAGACAATCCTCAAGGGCGAAGGTGACCAGCCGGAAGTGGTCGTGCATGTTGGCACAAATGATGTTGGAAAGAAGGAGATGAATTTTTTGCAGCGGGACTTCAGAGAGCTCGGAAAAATGCTGAAAAGCAGGACTTCCAGGGTTGTTATCTCCGGTTTGCTTCCAGTTCCTTGTGCTGGCGAGAGCAGGAACAGGGAGATATGGGACCTGAATGTGTGGCTGAGGAACTGGTGCAGGGGGCAGGGATTTAGATTCTTAGATCACTGGGATTCTTTTTATAGTAAGGGGGAACTGTACAAAAGGGACGGATTGCATCTTAACAGGTGGGGGACCAGCATTCTGGCCGGCAGGTTTGCCACTGCTACACGGATGGTTTTAAACTGAATAAGGGGGGTGGGGTATCAAATGGGATAGTCGAGGACGGAGTTAGAGGGAAAGAGAGTAAAGCGATGGTTAATGACCCCAGAATTAACGGGGAAGAAAGCTCACAAAGGGATAGGAGAGTATGGCCAAGTGTAATAGGGATCGATGTGAAAGGGGCCACTTGTCAACATCATTGTATAAGGAGTAAGAGTGTTGTAAAAACAAGCCTGAAGGCTTTGTGTCTCAATGCGAGGAGCATTCGTAATAAGGTGGATGAGTTGAAGGTGCAGATAGCGATTAATGACTATGCTATAGTTGGAATCACGGAGACTTGGCTCCAGGATGACCAAGGTTGGGAGCTGAACATCCAGGGATATTCAATATTCAGGAGGGATAGACGAAAAGGAAAAGGAGGTGGGGTAGCGTTGCTGGTGAGAGAGGAGATTAATGCAATAGAAAGGAAGGACATTAGCGTGGAGGATGTGGAATCGATATGGGTAGAGCTGCGAAACTCTAAGGGGCAGAAAACGCTAGTGGGAACTGTGTACAGGCCACCTAACAGTAGTATTGGAGTTGGGGATGGCATCAAACAGGAAATTAGAAATGCGTGCAACAAGGGTAACACGGTTATAATGGGTGACTTCAATCTGCATGTAGATTGGGTGAATCAAATTGGCAGGGGTGCTGAGGAAGAGGATTTCCTGGAATGTATGCGGGATAGTTTTCTCAACCAACATGTGGAGGAACCAACGAGAGAGCAGGCTATCCTAGACTGGGTATTGAGTAATGAGGAAGGGTTAGTTAGCAGTCTTGTTGTGCGTGGCCCCTTGGGCAAGAGTGACCATAATATGGTTGAGTTCTTCATTAGGATGGAGAATGACAAAATTAAGTCAGAAACAAGGGTTCTGAACTTGAACAAAGGTAACTTTGAAGGTATGAGATGTGAATTGGCCAAGATAGACTGGCAGGTGATTCTTAAAGGGTTGACAGTGGATGTGCAATGGAAGGTATTTAAAGACTGCATGGATGAAGTACAAAAGTTGTTCATACCAGTTTGGCAAAAGAATAAATCGGGGAAGGTGGTGCATCCATGGATAACAAGGGAAATCAGGGATAGTATAAAAACAAAAGATGAGGCATACAAATTTGCCAGAAAAAGCAGCCTACCGGAGGACTGGGAGAAATTCAGAATCCAGCAGAGGAGGACAAAGGGCTTAATTAGGAAAGGGAAAATAGATTATGAAAGGAAACTGGCAGGGAACATAAAAACTGACTGCAAAAGTTTTTATAGATATGTAAAGAGAAAGAGACTAGTTAAAACAAATGTTGGTCCCTTGCAGTCAGAAACAGGTGAATTGATCATGGGGAACAAGGACATGGCAGACCAATTGAATAACTACTTTGGTTCTGTCTTCACTAAGGAAGACATAAATAATCTGCCGGAAATAGCAGTGGAACGGGGGTCAAATAAGATGGAGGAACTGAGTGAAATCCAGGTTAGCCGGGAGGTGGTGTTGGGTAAATTGAACGGATTGAAGGCCGATAAATCCCCAGGGCCAGATAGTCTGCATCCCAGAGTACTCAAGGAGGTAGCCACAGAAATAGTGGATGCATTAGTGATAATTTTTCAAAATTCCTTAGATTCTGGAGTAGTTCCTGAGGATTGGAGGGTAGCTAATGTAACCCCACTTTTTAAAAAAGGAGGGAGAGAGAAAGCGGGGAATTACAGACCAGTTAGTCTAACATCGGTAGTGGGGAAACTGCTAGAGTCAGTTATTAAAGATGGGATAGCAGCGCATTTGGAAAGTGGTGAAATCATTGGACAAAGTCAGCATGGATTTACGAAAGGTAAATCATGTCTGACAAATCTGATAGAATTTTTCGAGGATGTAACTAGTAGAGTGGATAAGGGAGAACCAGTGGATGTGTTATATCTAGACTTTCAGAAGGCTTTCGACAAGGTCCCGCATAAGAGATTAGCATACAAACTTAAAGCACACGGTATTGGGGGTTCAGTATTGATGTGGATAGAGAACTGGCTAGCAGACAGGAGGCAAAGGGTAGGAGTAAACGGGTCCTTTTCAGAATGGCAGGCAGTGACTAGTGGGGTGCCGCAAGGCTCAGTGCTGGGACCCCAGCTATTTACAATATATATTAATGATTTGGACGAGGGAATTCAATGCAACATCTCCAAATTTGCAGATGATACCAAGCTGGGGGGTATAGTTAGGTGTGAGGAGGATGCTTGGAGGCTGCAGGGTGATTTGGATAGGCTGAGTGAATGGGCAGATGCATGGCAGATGCAGTACAATGTGGATAAATGTGAGGTTATCCACTTTGGTGGCAAAAACATGAGGGTAGACTATTATCTGAATGGTGGCAGATTAGGTAAGGGGGAGATGCAACGAGACCTGGGTGTCATGGTACACCAGTCATTGAAAGTAGGCATGCAGGTGCAGCAGGCAGTGAAGAAAGCAAATGGTATGTTAGCATTCATAGCGAAAGGATTTGAGTATAGGAGCAGGGAGGTTCTACTGCAGTTGTACAGGGTTTTGGTGAGGCCACACCTGGAGTACTGCGTACAGTTTTGGTCTCCAAATCTGAGGAAAGACATCCTTGCCATAGAGGGGGTACAGAGAAGATTCACCAGACTGATTCCTGGGATGTCAGGACTTTCATATGAGGAAAGATTGGATAGACTCGGTTTGTACTCGATGGAATTTAGAAGATTGAGGGGGGATCTTATAGAAACCTACAAAATTCTTAAGGGGTTGGACAAGCTAGATGCTGGAAGATTGTTCCCGATGTTGGGGGAGTCCAGAACAAGGGGTCACAGTCTAAGGATAAGGGGGAATTCCTTTAGGACCGAAATGAGGAAAACATTCTTTACACAGAGAGTGGTGAGTCTCTGGAATTCTCTGCCACAGAAGGTAGTTGAGGCCAGTTCATTGGCTATATTTAAGAGGGCGTTAGATGTGGCACTTGTGGCTAAAGGGATCAGGGGGTATGGAGAGAAGGCAGGTACGGGATACTGAGTTGGATGATCAGCCATGATCACATTGAATGGTGGTGCAGGCTCGAAGGGCCGAAGGGCCGAATGGCCTACTCCTGCACCTATTTTCTATGTTTCTAAGCCAGCATCTGCAGTTCCTTCTTATTAATTGATAGGTGTAATGGACATGGACGGCTGAAGGGCATATATCTGTGTAGGAAGGAACTGCAAATGCTGGTTTACACTGAAGATAGACACAAAATGCTGGTGCAACTCAGTGGGTCAGGCAGTATCTCTGGAGAAAAGGAATTGGTGACATTTCGGGTTGCGACCCTTCTTCAGACTGAGAGTCAAGGGAGAGGGGAACTAGAGATATGAAAAGATACGAAGAATAAGTGAATGAAAGTCAAATCAAAGCCAGCAACGATGATCAAGGAAAGGTGGAGCCCATGTCCCCTCTCCCTGACACTCAGTCTGAAGAAGGATCTCGACCCGAAACATCACCCATTCCTTATCTCCATCCAGATATGCTGCCTGACCCGCTAAATTACTCCAGCATTTCGTGTCTATCTTTGGGCATATATCTACGCTGTATGACTGTAAGGCACTGGAATATCAGTCAAGATCGTGCTTATTCTGACATGGCAGTTGAACTAAATATTTTCCAAATCAAGAACAGTGATCTACAGCAGATCATGTAGTAACAGTCGTACAGTATCTTGCTAAACTATCAGCAAGTTCCCACCTGCTGGGAAAATGAAACCGCTGCCTGCAAGGCAAGATGTTTGGCTGGCAGAGCTTGCATTTATAAATTAGCTGCCACATCCTCAAGCTACTTCACAGCCAATGAAATATTATTATTTTTTGTGTAACGGGCAAACGAGGTAGTTTGGGAGCACCAATGTCCCGTGAAGTGCAACAAGATAAATGACCAGTGTTGGACATGTCGGTTGAGATAATGCCTCAGGCACTAGAATTCTCTGCATCTCCACATCACTCGAAGTTCACCTGAAAATGAAAGGAAGACTTTTAGTTTAAACCATTAGCTTCGAAAGAAGGCGCACAAAGTTCAGGTCGAGGCACTCAGCCAAAACTGTTTGGAGAGTCCTACAGCATAGAAACAAGCCCTGTGGCCCAACTTGTCCATGCCAACCTATATATCCCACCTATGGTTGTCCTATTTGCCTCTAAACCTTTCCTATCCATGTACCTTTCCAAAAGTCTTATAAATCGAGGAATTGTACCTGACTTTGCCATCTACTCTGGTACCTCGTTCCATGTGCCTGCCACCCCTTGTGTAAAAAGCTTGCCCTCGGGTTCCTAATAAATCATACCGTTCTCACATTAAAACTATTTTTCGAATTCTTGATTCCCCTTCCCTGGAACAGGGACTGTGCATTCAGCCTGTCTACAGTACCCTCCATAACGTTTGGGACAAAGATATATCATTTATTTATTTGCCTCTACTTCACAATTCGAGATTTGTAATAGAAAAAAATCACATGTGGTTAAAGTGCACATTGTCAGATTTTATTAAAGGCCATTTTTATACATTTTGGTTTCACCGTGTAGAAATTACAGCTGTGTTTATACATAGTTCCCCCATTTCAGGGCACCATTATGTGTTTGGGACACATGGCTTCACATGTGTTTGTAATTGCTCAGGTGTGTTTAATTGCCTCCTTAATGCAGGTATAAGAGAGCTCTCAGCAACTAGTCTTTCCTCCAATCTTTCCATCACCTTTGGAAACTTTTATTGCTGATTATCAACATGAGGACCAAAGTTGTGCCAATGAAAGTCGAAGAAGCCATTGTGAGACTGAGAAACAAGAATAAAAGTGCTATAAACATCAGCCAAACCTTAGACTTACCAAAATCAACTGTTTGGAGCATAATTAAGAAGAAAGAGAGCACTGGTGAGCTTACTAATCAGAAAGGGACTGGCAGGCCAAGGAAGACCTCTACAGCTGATGACAGAAGAATTCTCTCTATAATAAAGAAAAATCCCCAAATACCTGTCCAATAGATCAGAAACACTCTTCAGGAGTCAGCTGTGGATTTGTCAATGACCACTGTCCACAGAAGACTTCATGAACAGAAATACCGAGGTTACACTACAAGATGCAAAATACTGGTTAGTTGCAAAAATAGGATGGCCAGGTTACAGTTTGCCAAGAAGTACTTAAAAGAGCAACCACAGCTAGAAAGGAGTTTGTGGACAGATGAGATGAAGATTAATTTACAGTATATCAGAGTGATGGTAAGAGCAAAGTATGGAAGGGAGAAGAAACTGGCCAAAACATACCACCTCATGTGTGAAACACGGTGGTGGGGGTGTTATGGCCTGGGCATGTATGGCTGCTGAAAGTACTGGCTCACTTATATTCATTGATGATACAACTGCTGATGGTAGTAGCATAATTAATTCTGTATAGTGTATAGACACATCCTACCTGCTCAAGTTCAGACAAATGCCTCAAAACTCATTGGCTGCCGGTTCATTCCACAGCAAGTCAATGATCCCAAACATACTGCTAAAGCAACAAAGGAGTTTTTCAAAGCTAAAACATTGTCAATACTTGAGTGGCCAAGTTTTAATCACCCCATCTGAACCCAATTGAGCATGCCTTTTAACTGCTGAAGAAAAAACTGAAGGGGACTAGCCCCCAAAAACAAGCTAAAGGTGGCTGAAATACTGGCCTGGAAGAACATTACCAGAGAAGACACCCAGTAACTGGTGATGCCCATGAATCGCAGACTTCAAGCAGTCATTGCATGCAAAGGATATGTAACAAAATACTAAACATGACTACTTTCATTTACATGACATTGCTGTGTCCCAAACATTATGGTGCCCTGAAATGTGGGAACTATGTATAAACACTGCTGTAATTTCTACATGGTGAAACCAAAATGTATAGAAAGGACTTTTATTAAAATCTAACAATGTGCATTTTAACCGCATGTGATTTTTTTTCTATTACAAATCTGGAATTGTGGAGTACAGATGAAAATAAATAAATGATAGGTCTTTGTCCCAAACATTGAGGCACTGTATTTCCCTCATGATTTTATACACCTCTATACCAGACTGATTCCTGGGATGTCAGGACTGTCTTATGAACAAATACTGCATAGACTCGGTTTATACTCTCTAGAATTTAGGAGATTGAGAGGGGATCTTATAGAAACTTACAAAATTCTTAAGGGGTTGGACAGGCTAGATACAGGAAGATTGTTCCCGATGTTGGGGAGGTCCAGGACAAGGGGTCACAGCTTAAGGATAAGGGGGAAATCCTTTAGGACCGAGATGAGAACTCTTTTTTCACACAGAGAGTGGTGGGTCTCTGGAACTCTCTGCCACAGAGGGTAGTTGAGGCCAGTTCATTGGCTATATTTAAGAGGGAGTTAGATGTGGCCCTTGTGGCTAAGGGGATCAGAGGGTATGGAGAGAAGGCAGGTACGGGATACTGAGTAGGATGATCAGCCATGATCATATTGAATGGCGGTGCAGGCTCGAAGGGCCGAATGGCCTACTCCTGCACCTAATTTCTATGTTTCTTAGCGTGTCAACCGGACTTTGGAAATGGCGCCAAATCTGGTGACTCAAAAAATAATTTCACTGCTTTCTGTGCCTGTGACAATTAAGCAACTTTGAACTATTAAACCTCTCAGCCTTCTGCACTCCAAGGAATAAAATTCAAGCCTGCCTAACCACTCCCGATAGATCAGGCCATCGAGTCCTGGCAACATCCTCATAAATGTTCCAGATTATGACATTGTTCCTATAACTGGATGATCAAAACTGAACACAATACTCCAAGTACAGATTCACCAAAGTTTTGTATAACTGTAAAATTACTTTCCAAACGTCTATGCTCAGTTTCCTGACTAATGAAGCCCAGCATGGCAAAAGTCTTTGTCATCACCTATTCTATCCATGACGCCACTTTCAGGGAAATATGTACTTGCACTCTCAAATCCCTCTGCTCGACAACACTCTCCAGGGCCCTGCTATTCACTATAAAGTTCTACCCTGGTTCCCAATATGTAACACCTCACATTTACTTTATCTGAATTAAACCATTGCTCGGACCACTTGTCCAATTGATCAAGATCCAGATGTAATTCTTACTAACCATCTTCACTATCTGGGATACCACCTATTTTAGTGGCATCTGCAAACTGATGCCTTGTACATTCTCATCCAAATCAACGATACAGATGACAACACCAATGGGCCCAGCACCAATCGATGAGGCATACCACTAGTAACAAACCCCCAAAGCGAAAAAAACAACCTTCCACCATCACCACGCCTTGTTCCCCACCATAAATTCAATTCTGTATCCAGTTATCTAGTTTTCCAGTTGGGCAGCACAGTGGCGCAGTGGCAGAGACCTGAGGTTGATCCTGACCACGAGTGCTGTCTGTACATAGTCAGTATGTGACCACGTGGGTTTTCTCTGGGCGCTCTGGTTTTCTCCCACTTTCCAATAACATACAGGTATGTCGGTTAATTGGCTTCGGTAAAAGAAATTGCAAATTGTCCCTTGTAATATAATTCTAGTGTATCAATATCAAAAATAAAAGTAGAGGTAGGTTTTAATGCTGGCTTTCAAAGAAGAAATAAATAAACACTTGATCAGGGGAAGTGCGTAGCGCTATGGAAAGAAAGTAGTGGGATTAACCAGACAGCTCTTTCAAAGATTGTGCAATGGAATAGATACCACTGGATAACTATCACCACTTTATTATTTCATGATTCATTTACATTACTCCCTTGTCTTTCTCAACGTTTTAATTAGATATGAAATATGGAGCTTTATTCCCTGAAACTCCACTCCTTATACTGAGTTGGATTTCAAGCCAGGTCGCAGTTATTGTCATATGCACACACGCACGGTGAGTTATAGGTACAATGAAAATCTTGCCTAATATAGATAATTGAACAAAGAATAGTACAGCACAGGAACAGGCCCTTCCACCTGCAATGTCTGTGCAAAACATCTATGCAGGATAAACTGGAGGCCAATTCACTGGATGTTTTCAAGAGAGAGTTAGAATTAGCTGTTAGGGTTAACGGAATCAAGGGATATGGGGAAAAAGCAAGAATGGGGTGCTGATTTTGGATGATCAGCCATGATCATATTGAATGGCAGTGCTGGCTCGGTGCTGGCCAAATGGCCTACTCCTGGCACCTATTTTCTATGTTTCTATGTAAACTAATCCCGTCTACCTGCATATGATCCATATTGGTCCAATCTCTGCATATACATGTGCCAATTTAAACCTCACTATTGTATCTGCGTCCACCACCACCGCTGGCGGTGCATCCCAGGCACCCGCCATCCTCAGTGTAAAATAACTAAAATAACTTGCCATGCACATCTCCTTTAAACTTTGCCTCTTTCACCTTAAAGTTATGCCCTCCAGTCTATGACATATCCACAGTGAGAAAAAGGTTCTGACCATCGACCCGATCTTTGCCTCTCGCAATATTATATACTTTCAGCATATCTCCCCATGGCCTCTGATGTTCCAGAGGGAATAATCCAATTTGTCCAACCTCTCCTGATAGCTAATACCCTCTAACCCAGGCAGCATTCCGGTCAACCTCTTCTGCACCCTCTCCACAGCCTCCCTGTCCTTCCTGTAATGGGGTGACCAGAACTGTATGCAGCAGCTTCATAGGCACATAGAGTTTAAGTTTGAGTTTAGTTTATTTTCATGTTTACTGAGATACAGTGAAAGGTCATAAGTGATGGGCAGTGGGCAGGTGCTATAGACCTGCATGGGAAGGTAGACGCTCCCGCCCCCACGGGTCTCAGGCAGATGGGCTCGTCAGCCTGGGAAGGCAGTCCATCTAGGAGAGTAAAATCTGATTTACAACCTCCACTGCCATGTGGCCATATCCAGTCATGGAAAAGGCTCCAGGAGTAAACCTAAAAAAATAATATGGAGTTAGAACCCCTAAGGCAGTTCGTTGTTGTCTACAACCTCGCTCTGGCAGCTCCTGCGGCGGCTCTGGTGCTAAACTGTAACAGCCCCGATGTTCCTTTGGATTGATCAGCGACGTGGAGAGGGGGGACGTGCTGCAGGGGCAACAGCCTGTCCTCCATATGACATCGCCCAGGCTTGGTCAGCCATGACCACCCTGTCCTCCATATGACATCATCCATGGTCATCACCATGGGGGGGGGGGGGGGGGGTGGTGGCCTACTACATAAGTGATACGCGTAGACTTAGGCCATTTGGCCTATCAAGTCTACTGTGCCATTCAATCATGGCTGATCTATCTCTCCCTGCTAACCCCATTCTCCTGCTTTCTCCCCATTACCTCTGACACCTGTACTAATCAAGAATCTATCTATTTATGCCTTAAAATTATCCATTGACTTGGCCACGGCCTTCTGTGGCAAAGAATTCCACAGATTCACCACCCTCTAAAGAAATTTATCCTCATCTCCTTCCTAAACAAACGTCCTTTAATTCTGAGGCTATGACCTCTGGTCCTAGACTCTCCAATTAGTGGAAAGATCTTGTCCACATCCACTCTATCCAAGCCTTTAACTATTCTGTAAGTTTCAATGAGGTCCCCCGTCATTCTTCTAAACTCCAGTGAGTACAGGCCCAGTGCTGACAAACCCTCATCATAGGTTAACCTACTAATTCCTGGAGTCATTCTTGTAAACCTCCTCTGGACCCTCTCCAGAGCCAGCACATCCTTCCTCAGATATGGTGCCTAAAATTGCTCACAATATTCCAAATGCGGCCTGACCAGTGCCATATAGAGCCTCAGCATTACATCCCTGTTTTTGTACACAAGTCCTCTTGAAATAAATGCTAGCATTGAGTTTGCTTTCTTTATTACCAATTTGACTTACAGATTAACTTTTTGGCAATCCTGCACTAACACTCCCAAGTCCCTTTGCACCTCAGATTTCTGTATTCTCTCCCCATTTTGTCTGTGCCTTTATTCCTACTATCAAATGCACGACTCCACACTTTGCTACACTATATTCCATCAGCCACTTCTTTGCCCACTCTCCCAACCTTTCCAAGTCCTTCTGCATAGTCCCTGCTTCCCTACACTACCTGTCCTTCCACCTATTTTTGTGTCAACCGCAAACTTTGCCACAAAGCCTTCAATCCCCTCGTCCAAATCATTAATATTCAACGTGAAGCGTAGCGGCCCCAGCACCGACCCCTGCGGAACTTCGTTAGTCACTGGCAGCCAACCAGAATAAGCGCTCTTTATTGCCACTCTTTGTCTTGACGGGAATAACGTTAATAAGTTTAACTGCAAGATAAAGTTCAGTAAAATCTGATCAAAGATAGTCCAAGGGTCTCCAATGAGGTAAATAGTGCTCTCTAGTTGTTGGATGATTCCGTTGCCTGATAACAGCTGGGAAGAAACTGTCCCTGAATCTGGATGTTTGCATTTCACACTTCTATACCTCTTGTGTAATGAAAGGGGGGAGAAGAGGCAGTAGCCGGGACGTGACACATCTTTGATTATGCTAGTGGCCTTGCCGAAGCAGCGTGAAGTGTAGATGGTGTCAATCCTCTGCAATTTCTTGTGGTCTTGGATGAACGGAGTTGTTCCCAAACCATGCTGTGATGCACCTCGATGAAATGCTTTCTACGGTGCATCTGTAGTTCTTCTGACTCTGGACAACAAACACAGATATTACTATGTTGTAATTTTAGTCCGGGTAGGCAGTGCCTACCTTGCCTACCCTGACGGCAGGTGCCTGGATTCAATCCAACGATTAAATTATACCTAGGTAAAGTGAAATCCTTTGTTTTGCATACAATCCGATAAAACTATACAACAGTTCTCACCTGGGCAGTACACAAAGAGCCGCCACATCTCTGCTGCTGACAAAGTTACAAAAAGTTAATTGAACATCCTTATTTTCTCGCAGTGGTGAACCAGGCCTGCCACCATACGTGGCAGCAGGCGGCCTCCAACCCGGGTCACTGTCTGTTCTCAGCAGTGCCTCGCTGCATC
This sequence comes from Raja brachyura, assembly GCA_963514005.1. The sequence continues at coordinate 20,794,315 of OY740800.1, forward strand.
CCCCTGCCGGGTCTCCCCTTTGTTTACGGCGCCCCCTTCCCACTGGGTCTCTCTCTGCGGCGCAGGTCCCTCCATTCTCTCTGCTCGGCCTGCTGGGTCGTTCGATTCCGCGCCGCATCCCGAGATCCCTCTGCCGCGTATGTAAATCATATGTAAACGATGTACAGGAATAGTGCAGCAGTCATCCTGTTTGCAATAAGACATTCCAAGATTTTTCCAAAATGTATGAAATATCACAGGAGCTAAAAATTAGGCCATGATGATTGTTTTGTTGCTAAGATTCTGAAGCAAGGGGGAACATTGGGGAAATGTGGTTCCCCAGTTTGATAATCAGGTACAAAGTTGGAGCGCTCCCAGCTAAAATTTAGAAATAAGGGTTGCTTTGATCATTATATAGTTGCCAAGAGGTTACCAGTAATGGACTGCAAATGATTTCATATACATTTGCGATTGCAACGTTGCGATCCATTGTAATTATCATCATATATCAAGGCAATGGGGCACATCCAAACTGACAGTAACAACAACTTAAAAATAGATCTGAAACCTCCATAGCAATCTCTGGACAAAGCATACCTAGGAAACAACAGCGTAGCGGAGCAGGGTGGTGAAAGGAACCCCGGTGAGCCACGGCCGCATCCTACGGCAGGCCTGGCTCGCGCGCCGCGGCAGAGGGATCTCGGGATGCGGCGCGGAATCGAACGACCCAGCAGGCCAAGCAGAGAGAATGGAGGGACCTGTGCCGCAGAGAGAGACCCAGTGGGAAGGGGGCGCCGTAAACAAAGGGGAGACCCGGCAGGGGGATGCAGCGAGGCACTGCTGAGAACAGACGGTGACCCGGGTTGGAGGCCACCTGCTGCCACGTACGGTGGCAGGCCTGGTTCACCACTGCGAGAAAATAAGGATGTTCAATTAACTTTTTGTAACTTTGTCAGCAGCAGAGATGTGGCGGCTCTTTGTGTACTGCCCAGGTGAGAACTGTTGTATAGTTTTATCGGATTGTATGCAAAACAAAGGATTTCACTTTACCTAGGTATAATTTAATCGTTGGATTGAATCCAGGCGCCTGCCGTCAGGGTAGGCAAGGTAGGCACTGCCTACCCGGACTAAAATTACAACATAGTAATATCTAAATATAAATAATAAAGGCATGGGAGAATTATGCCTATGTAAGAGACCGATCTCTTAGGTAGGCATAATTCTCCGTGCCTTTCATCTGCAGCACTTGTAACACGGGAAGCTCTGTGCAGCCCACGTGCCGTCAGCGCTGCCTGAAGCCGTCAGTTTCAAGCTGGGCTGAAGGCAGCAGAAAATCTGCCTTTGTTGCACTGCGCATGCGCATCAGTCTACTGCTCATGCACAGCGCAAGTTTCTTGGCGGAGTTTTCAACTATGGTTTGTCGTGTACCAATAATGTGGTAAGTACATTTTGTGTTTATGTTTTTAAATACCGTATTTCCCGGGGTGTGTGGGTGGGGGGAGCACTCCTTTCACAGCGTTTGGGGAGTCTGGCCCGAGGTAACGTTGCGGGGAGGGCACGAATGTTATGAATGAGGGGTCGGGGGCATCCACGTGTGACGCTCCTTGCACAGAGGCATGGAATGCCACCGCATTGAGGCTGGGGGGGGGGAGAGAGAGAAGTAGCTCGGGTGGCTGAACGGCCACCGGGCCAGACAGCGGAACCAGCCGCCACCTTAGCTCCTTCTGCCGGTCCCCGCTCACCTCTGGCAGCTCTCTGTCTAAAAACCTCTCTCCTGCCGCTCGCTGGCCTCACTCATGTCCTTAAATTCCGACAGCACGATTGAGGTTACTCGGCTGTGGGAATTTAAGGATCTGCAGGAAGTCGCTGACATGAGCGAAGTCAGCGAACGGCAGGTGACAGGTGTTCCGACGGAGAACACTGCCAGAGGTGAGCGGGCCGGAAGAAGGCGCTGAAGTGGCGGCCAGTTCTGCTGTCAGGTCCTGGTGACCGCTCCCCGAGCTGCTTCTATCCCCAGACACAGTGCGTTTCTTCGCGCCTGGAGAGCTGCGGTAGCGGTGAGTGAGCGAGTTACTGGCATTACCCCCGACACCCTCCTTGTCAACACACGTGCCCTCCCCACAACTTTACCCCTGGCACAGACTCTCCACACGGTGTGAAAGGAACTGTTCCCCCAATTGGTCTAGGACTAGGAAGCCTTGGGCAAATTGAAATGTCACTGTTTTCATTAATTTATTTATTTAACGGGGAGAACAATCTGCGCATGCGCGGTTTAATTTTTTTTAAAGCGGACGGAGTGCCCACCCTGAGTAATTACTCACGGCACGTGCCTGATTGAATCATAGAATGGGGTGGAAGATTGCAATCACCACGTGGTCTGCCCTGTTTCGACTAAAGCAAACAACTCGATGTGCACAAACGGAAGATCAAATAGAACAAGTTGTCCAACAACTTTATTCTGTGCACGCCACACGAAAGAAGAAGAAGAAAAAGAACCATAGAATGCCTCTCATACCTCAAGGATTGTCTGATTTAAATTCTAAGTTGTCACCATATCAACTTACATACCGGAGCACCCGGAGAACACCCACATGGTCACAGGGGGAACATATGTACAAACTCCATACAAACAGCACCCACAGTCAGGATCAAACCCGCGCCTCTCGTGCTGTAGAAAATCAACTCGATTGCTACGCCACTGTGCCGCCCTTGTTCCATGTTAACAGTTGTTTATCCTGACCAGCATCTATTACTCAGAAAAATAGGTCGTTTCTGTGGATCCAGGAGATGACTGTAAGTTGGACATATCCAACTGTGTTCTGTTGATTGGTAACAAATTCTACAGGTGAGCATCAAATTGTTCTGGGATTGAAAGTCAATTTCGTCTCCAGAGTTAGTTACTGTTATGTTGGTGAGCAGGCAAAGTGACACAGAGGTAGAGTTGCTGCCTTACAGCACCAGAGATACGGGTTCGGTCTTGATTGCGGGGCGCTGTCTGGACGGATTTTGTACTTTCTCCCCTTGACCGCATAGGTTTTTCCAGGTACTCCGATTTCTTCCCACACTCCAAAGACGTACAGGTTTGTAGGTTAATTGGCTTTGGCATAATTATAAATTGTCCCTCGTGTGTAGGATAGTGCTAGTGTAAGTGGTGTCATGTTTCTTGGAGGAGTTTGAACCTTGAGTTGGAACTACATGCGGGCCAACCTACTGTCAGTTATTAGCATGACCCAACAGATGAATTATTGGCCCATTATCAGGGTTGCCTACAGGTGTTAGACACAAAAACCTGGAGTAACTCAGGGTCAGGCAGCAGCTCTGGAGAAAAGGAAAAGATGACGTTTCGGGTCAAGACCCTTCAGACTGAGAATCAGGGGAATGGGAAACAAGAAATATGGATGGTGATATGGAACAAATGAATGAAAGATATGCAAGAATGCAACAATGATAAATAGGCTGTGGGCCGAGCATTGAAAATGTGTCTTGAATTTAACTTTCGTGACCCATGTCTGGGAACTACTTGAAATTTGGCACAGATTTAGATAAAATATAATTGAGATGGAAGTCATAACCTGTCAGTGCCAAAAGTTGCACATTAATTAATTAAGCTAATTAGAAAATGAGATCAAAAAAGTAAGCGTCATCTAGTGTTCAATGCTCATATTACTCCATTGGGAGCCGAATTCCGTGCTGCTGTCTATTAAAACCATATATTATTATACTTATATATATATTTATATGACTGGAGTTATATTTAATTATATTATATAAAAATAATATAATGAATATAATTGTGAGCGTGTATTTTGAATGAGACTGCCGCAGAAGTCTGGCTCCTGAACCCGCCTAATTAATGGGTGAGGGCAGATCCTGTGTTTTCTCCCGTTTACTTAACCCCACTGATTGCCAGTGGGAGAGTGAGGGTCACGGCAGTAGAGGGACTGGGGCAGTGCCAGGCTGGGGGAAGGCTAAGGCATCTTCCACTGAGAGGAAAATGCCTAACCCTAACCCTAACTCGCCCCCCCTTCCAGAGCTGCCCACTGCTAAAGCTGGAGCCGCTTTGGGACCGGCTGCGGGCACCGTATGTGTGGCCGCGCAGAGCGTCTACCTCGGCCAGCATGCCCTTCTGGAAAGCATGGTGATGATGGTGGGGAACAGCACCCACATAGTGCCGGCTCCATCAGTCCGCCCGTTATTTTGCTGCAACACCGGCAGCCCGACAGCCTGACCGACCCCTTGCAGCACTCACGACAGATCCTTCGCAGCATCGACGAGCCTACCGACAACCCGACCGAACAACCGATTTCTGACTGACCGACTGACTGACCCTAATCCTAATCCTAGCTCTACATTTTTACTTATAATTTTTATTTAACAGTTCACATCATAACTTTACAAAGATAAATCAATTGTAAAACTAAATGATCAGCAAGGTTAGCATCACCTTCATTCCTTCGAAACCTTGGTATTGTTTTGATGTAATTAGGAGGCAGCCATGATCCCAGAGTGCTCGCTGCCTAGCTAACATGAAACAAAGCGCGTGATTGGTCAATTGGCGTCCGACCTGTGCAAACGTGCATTGATTGGACAATTACTACTTGGAAAATTGGAGGTTTTTCTCATATTTTAAAAATATGTGCAGATTTTGTTCCTGACGAGTTTCAGGTGTGATTTCTATAATATGTTTACACAATATTCAGGTAGTTACGAGATTTGGGTCACAAACTTAAACAAAAAAGCACCTCGGCCCACCGCCTAAAAGGAAACTGGCCACTGTTAGCTGTGGGCTAGTTGAAAAATAATTACAGACAATCAGACTCAACAAGACGACTTTGAAGCTAGTACGTCTTGGATGGGGGATGGATGGTGAGAGATGGGGGATGCAAGGGTTAATTGAAGTTAGTGAAATCAATATTCATACCACCGGGCTGTAAGTTGCCCAAGTGAAATATGAGATGCTGTTCCTCCAATTTGTGTTTGGCCTCAGTCTGACAATGGAGGAGGCACAGGACAGAAAGTTCAGTGTGGGAATGGGAAGGGGAATCAGAGTGTTTGATTACCGAGAGATCAGGTAGGTCCAGACAGACTGAACCAAGGTGTTCAGGTTTGCCTACAGTCATGGTACTGACAGCAATTTCAATTGATCTTCTGTTACCGCAATATTCCAGCCCAACACACTTCACAATGCAGTGGTAATTTTTTGTCAACAAGTATAGTTGAAAGAATTATGATCAAAATATAACAGATGGGGAAAAAAAATAAAGGGAGATTTTGAAACATCTGGAAATCTTGCCTGATGAATGTAAAGTTCCAATGGCTGTTTAGTAACACAGATGGAAATAATTCCCATTATGGTGATAAAGATAAGGCCAGTTCTCAACATCCAAGGGCTATTAGGTGATAGATTACACTGACATCGCAATCTACACCCACTCCATTAGACTCTCCTGTTCTCTTGGTTAGATACCATTTGTGGTGCCCTGCCTTTGATGTCAGGCCTCCAATGGGAACTTAATGGAAGCTATCTATTACTGGGCAGCCACAGGGAAATCATAGAACAACAAATAGCAAGTCTACTCCTTGTAATCTCCTGCATTCCCCTAAGCAATCATCTCTTCAGCGCTCCGTCCTCATTTTAAAGACTGACAATTGAGACTAGTTACAAAAAAAGCTTTTTTAAATCGGGAGAACAACACCTGATCGGTCTACACTCATCATCAACGGAAACAGAGCAGACAAACATATCCAACGTTTCAAGCACTAAACAGCCATTGGATAATGCAGGTGCTATCGAGGTCTGTAGCTTAGGGCAGCACGGTGCTGCAGCGGTAGAGTTGCTGCCTTACAACGGCAGAATCCGGACTATGGAGTGAGTTTCCTCCGGGTGCTCCGGTTTCCTCCCACATTCCATTAACCTTGCAGGTTTGCAGTTTAATTGGCTTCTGTAAATTGTCCCTGGTGTGCAGGATAGAACTAGTGCATGGGTGATAGTTAGTTGGCATGGAATCCGTGGGCCGAGGGCCTGTTTCCCCGCGGTATCTCTTAACTAAACTAAGCTAAAGTGTGTGGTGTGAAGGTGAACAAACATGAGGAAAGGAGAACAAGATATCTACTGTGCATTGAGTGATACTCATGAGGAGGGGAAAGGCAACATGAACAAGTTCACTCGGTCACTCATCTGTGATCAGGACGAACCACTAGGTATAGATGCTTGATGTAATAGTTGCCGAGGCACTATTTTAAAGTCCTAGTTTTCGTTTTAGGGGTGCAACGTGGTAACAGGCCCTTCGGCCCACCGAGTCCGCACCGACCAGTGATCCCCGCAGACTAACATATCCTGCACACACTGGGGACAATTTACAATTTTACTGAAGCCAATTAGCCTCCAAACCTGTATGTGTTTGTAGTGGGAGGAAACTGGAACTCCCAGGCAAAACCCACGGGGAGAATGTACAAACACTGTACAGGCAGCACCTGTAGTCAGGATCGAACCCGTGTCCCTGGCGCTGGAAGGCAGCAACTCTACTGCTGCGTCGCTGTGCCGCATGTCTTTGGAATGTAGGAAGAAACCGGAGAACCCATCACAGGGAGAATGTAAAACTGCGTATAGACAGTGCCCGAGGTTAGGATCGAACCCTGGTCTCTGGTCATAAGTGATAGAAGCAGAATTAGGCCATTTGGACTATAAAATTGACTCCACCATTCAATCGAAGCTGATCTATCCCTCCCTCCTAACCCCATTCTCCTGCCTTCTCCCCATAACCCGACACCAGTATTAATCAAGAATCTATCTATTCTGCCTTAAAAGTAACAACTGACAGTCTCCACAGCCTTCTGTGGCAAAGAATAGTAAGATTGAACGAGAACTTACCAGTTCGAAGGTTGATCTTTATTTTATGAGGAGTCGAAGTGAGGGATTTCGTGAAGAGCCCGCCGGCGCGCATGCTCGACATACTTCAAAGTAGCGGCGTGGAATCACAGAAACCAACAATAGAAATGACTTCGCATAGTAAGATTGAAGTGACTAAGATTACCAGATGAAGGTGATTGAGGGTTGGGCGAGGAGGGCACGAAATCCCTCACTTCGTCTCCTCATAAAATAAAGATCAACCTTCGAACTGGTAAGTTCTCGTTCAATCTTACTATTTCATTTCGGAGTCACGTGAGTGACTTTGTGAAGACTTCAAAGCTTCTGTGATTACACGCCCTGGACCACATCCATGCTGACACACCACTACCAGGGATGGATGGGAGGAACAAACTTGCTCAATAGTTCATACTGCAAAACAAGAGCATATTTATGAATAACAAATCAAAACCCCTCATGCGGGGACATCTCCACGTTCTTGACCTGCATTCAGCACGGCTTCTGCGAACTGTAGAGGAGCAGCAACAGGCTTGTTATAAAAACGCTGGAACACAGCTTCATTAGCCCATCCTGCTGTGGCGAGAATTTGGTCCATAGGCACCTCCATAATCCTCGCCGCTGACGTCGATGCAGCCCTGGTGGAATGAGACTTGAACACATTAGTGTCGATACCTGACTTACCCAAGACGACTCGAAGCCACCTGGATATCGTCTGGACTGTCACTCGATGATGAGGTCTCTTATGAGTGACCAGCAGGTATCGCTCCATTCCTCTGATGCGTGCCGTCACCTTGACATAGTGGCGGATATGTGAGGCTAAACATAGCCTAGCATCTGCGGGGTATGCCGGGAACTTCAGCTGCAGCCCTGTGCACCCAGGTCCATGCTGCTTTAGTAGCTCGTCAATGAAAAAGACTACTTCTGTAGGGGTAGATGTCATTCTGTCGACACAAAGTTTGTGTAGTGTCTGTACCCTCTGAGCTGAAGTCAGCGCTAGTAACATCACCAGCTTCATGGTGAGTTTGTCCAGTTGGAGCCCTTCCATGGGAGACCACGTCCTGAGCAGGTTTAATACGTCCCTGACATCCCAGGTGATATTATAGCGTGGTGTAGGCGGATTCATATTGAATATACCCCACATGAGTCTGGACACTAGCCTGTTGGATCCTACCTCAATATTGAGGTAGAATGAGAGCGCACTTCTGGCGCTGTTGATGGCACTGTAACTTAAGTGTTCATCATGGTGCAACCCCACGAGGAATTCCAGGACGTCGGTTATTGTCACGTCATCGTACGTGATGCGAGAGCGGCTGCAGTAGGCTTCCCACTTCTTAATATGCGAGCGGTATCTTCGCCTTGTTGACTCTCGACACGACGCCCCGATGGTATCCATGGTCCGAGCTGAGAGGCCGTATTGGACTAACGGCCTGTTCAGAACCTGCAAGCCAACAAATTTAAATGGCCATGGCAGGGATGTGGCTCCCCTGAGACAGGGTGAGTAACCAATTGTGGGCAACCCTTCAAAAGGACCCAAGGTTCGTTGAGCATGTCAAAGACCACCGGATACCAAGGCTGTGTGGGCCAGTCGGGTATAATAAGGATGCCCTTGGAAGCATCTGCCTGAATCTTACGCAATACCCGACTGATGAGGCAAAACGGGGGGAAGGCATAGAAAAAAACAATTCCCCCAGTCCAGCGAGAATGCATCTAGCGCTATAGCCCCAGGATCTGGTTCCCATGAAACGTAGGTTGGTACCTAATGGTTCAACCGTGACGCAAAAAGGTCAATGTCCGGTTTACCAAATTTGGCTGTGACTTTAGCAAAAATCTCAGGATGCAACATCCATTCAATATTGTCATTAAATTTGCGTGACCTGGTGTCCGCCACAGTATTAAGCTCACCTGGCAAATAGGTAGCTGAAATCCAAATGTCTCTTTGAACACACCAGAGCCAAATTGAGTTAGCCAATTTGTCACACGAAACTGACCTGGTACCACCCATATGGTTTAAGTATGCCACTGCTGTGGTGTTGTCTATTTGGAGACGGACATGTGCTCCAACAAGCTTGGAACAATACGCACGAAGTCCGTGGAATGCTGCCAGCAACTCCAAATAGTTAATCCCTTGAGTCAACAACATCGTTGACTCAAGGGTGTCCCATCTGCCCCCACAACTAGAGCAATTATCCGTAGCTCCCCAGCCATTGGAGCTTGCATCAGTCTGCAAATATACCACCGGATTAGCCTCCCTGATAGGCTTGAATGAGTTGCTAATGTGGCACACCCACCATTGCAACTCATTTATCGCTTCGGACGGCAGCTGCATTGATCGATCATAATGACCAGCGTCCTGTTTTAACGCAGCAATTTTAGCTCTTTGCAAACTCTGATAATGCAAAGGTCCATATCGCGCTGCCGGAAACAAAGCTACAAGCTTACCAATTACTGTAGCTGTATGCCGAATCGATGGTATATTGGTGCGGATTAAACCTTGACACACCTGGGTAACCTCCTCAATCTTGTTAATTGGTATGGTAACCCTCATGCTCATAGAGTTCACCGTGAACCCTAGGTAATTAATCACCTGGGCAGGGCAGAACTTTGATTTCTCTGGATGGACAATAAACCCTAATTGTTGAAATATATTGACAGCAGCTGCAACTCCCTGTTCAGCCAATTCCAGGGTGTGGCCCACAATTAAGATATCATCTAAATAGGCCATAACTATATGATGTCGCTGTCTCAAATAAGCCATAATTGGTTTCACTAATTTAGTGAACTAATCCACTTTAAAATGAGTATATGTTACAAAAGTATTCAAACGGGTTAGATCAATAATGACATGACAACCTCCATCCTTCTTAGGTCTGGTGAATATATTCGAAACAAATTCAACTGGCTCATGCACCGCTTTCTCAATCACTCCCTTCTGTTCAAGCCTTAAAATTTCCTTGTAGCCTGCTGCCTGTTCTGCAGCAGATAATTTAAACGTTCGACCGGGCATGTGCTGGGATGGAGGAATGTCGCCATTAATAAACTCAATTTTATGCCCCTGAATATTCTGCAACACATACTCGTCACCAGTAAAATTACCCCATGCACCCAAAAACAGCCGAAGGCGACACCAACATGTGAAGTTAAACAAAGAGAAAAGAGAGAACCAGACCCCCTCACCCCCGTGGTTACCGGCGGTCCTTGACACGTGTGGGTGGACGTGGAGGTGCTGGGTTGGCTTGAGGGTGCGGCGTCTTCGTTTTCCACCAGGGTCTCTGCCGACCCTGTCCTAAAAAAGACCCCTGGTGCTGGGTCTGATGTTGCTGTCGTTGTGGAGCTTGAGGGTGGGTCCTCGTCGAGGTACTAGCAGACCCTCGTGAGCGGAATGTATGGAGCTTTTGAGCCTGACGGTGTGGGGGCACTCTGAGAGCGCATGATCCCCACCGTTTTGGCTTGCTCGTCAAGCTCTTTGACTCTCTTCGAGAGGTCCTCCCCAAAGAGTTGACGGGGCGGCGGCGGCGGCAGTGGTTTGCACAATCCTGCAAACTTCGGGTTGAGCGCTGGGCGGATGCTGTTTTTGCGAAACCCGTTGATTTCGTGCTGGGTCGCGCACAGGAGGGCCAGAGCATCTTCCTGGTCCAAATTCAGTTCGTCCCCGTCCACCGACCGCGCAAAGGCGGTAATACCGGCCGTGAGGAGCTTCAGGATCCGCTGCAATTTTACCTCTTGTTGACGGATAGCCGCACTGATGTTGCCCCATATCGGCGTATTGACCACAGGCACGTTGAGGGAGTTGCAATTGGATGGAGCCTTGTGACGGCTCATTGCCTGAATGAGGACTTCTTCCTGTAGTTGCTGGTTGTTAAGAAAGTCCACAGTGGCTGCCAGCTTTGCGTTTAAAGGAAGTCCAGATGAATGTGGGGCCGCAAATTTGGTCGCCACATCCAGAAGATCCTCCGCTGGCACCTCCAACGGAGGTGGTATGGAATCCACCAAAACCTCCTACTCCTGCTGCTCCAGGCTGATGGTAGTGGCTGGTGACGACGCCCTGTGCCTGTTGCTGCCCTGCTGTAGTTGACGTTGAAGCAGGAGGTCCAGCAGCCGCTCCATACGGTCAATACGCCCTTCACCCTGAACACTCAGGTGGTCGGAGTCCTCCGGCTCTGAAAAGAAAACCGGGCTCCTATCATCGGCCCGCACCTCATCGAGGCCCAGCCGGTGCCGGTAGTTGTCGCTAACAGCCGCCGAGGCGAAACTTCGCGATTCCCGCGCGGGCGTGTTCAACCACCTCCGTTTAGCGGGAGCTGAAGCCGCTGCCACTAAGGGCACTTGCGGCGTGGTGTCGGCACCAGCCGAAGCATGGCTGCCTGAAGCCCGCGCAGGCTTGCCGGCTGCCCACATCGTGGACTTTGCCGACGCATGGTCTCGCCCACCCATCCATGGGGGGCTCGGCGACCGTGACGAGACCCGACTCAACCGACCCGTCCCGGCGTCGAGAGTCGGGGTGTGCCGGCTGGACCTCACAGCCGCCCCGGGTCTCGCCCTGGAATCTGACCGCTCCTCCGTGTCAGGCAATGCCTTAGCCCTGGCAGGGTTAGGCTTCTGGGCTGCTGCCCTTCCCCTACTCGGAGGGCTGAGTGGAACGGGCCGTGCAGCCGCACGCACCCAGCTCGAGGTCGCCAGCGAGCCCGCTGACGACCTGACTGCCATGGCAGGGTCCCCCTGCTCTGGCGGCACACCACACTCCTCCTCGTCGAACTCCTCCGAGCTGTGGTGTGCTGGCGGATCTGGACCTGTAATCACAGGGCTTACCCACATCTCCGCCTGAGTCCCGGCCGGCGTTGCAGGTACTGCCGATGGTAAAGGCCCCGGAACTGTTGACCGGCGAACTCGTCCTGACGTCCTCCGGCCCTTGGAACTCCCATCCATGTCCTTGCTGCAAGACATAACCAACAACAAGGACCACCAACTAAAGGTAGGATACTTACCTCCATGGCCCCTTATGAAGGGCTGGCGAGGAGCGCGCTCCACCGCCAGCCGTCGCAGCAACGCGGTACGACGATATGTCGAGCATGCGCGCCGGCGGGCTCTTCACGAAGTCACTCACGTGACTCCGAAATGAAATTCCACAGATTCTAAAGACATTTCTCCACATCTCCTTCCTGAAGGAACCTCCTTTAAATCTGAGGCTATGGCCTCTAGTCCTAGGCTCTCCCACTAGTGGAAGCATCCTCTCCACATCCACTCTATCCATGCCTTTCACTATTCGGTATGTTTCAATGAGGTCCACTCCTCATCCTTCTAACCTCCAGCGAGTACATGCCCGATGCCATCAAATGCTCATATCTACAGCATTTCTACCGCTGCTCCACTGTGCCACCCCTCCAAGACCCATGGATTTTTCCTATATAACTTGCTCAATATTTATTCCACAACTAACAGTAGCCAACAGTGGCTCAGTGGTAGAGTTGCTGCCTTACAGTGCCAGAGACCCAGGTTCAATCCTCACTAAGGGTGGTGTCTGGATGGAGTTTGGACGTTCTCCTTTTGACTACATGTGTTTCCTCTAGCTGATCCAAAGACGTACAGGTTTGTACATTAAATTAGGTTCTGTAAATTGTAAATTGTCTCAAGGGTGTAGGATAGTGCTAGTGTGATTGCTGGCCGGTACGGACTCGGTGGGACGAAGGGCCTGTTTCCACGCTGTATTTCTAAAATCTAAAGTCTAAATTCACCATGGGTCACAGCACCAGAAAAAGGAATTCCAAAGCCACTCCAAGGAGATCCTTGTAGCCTTGAAGTCATATCAACCATGCACTACATCATGTACTCTGTCTAATTGCTGTTCAGAGAATTTCACACAACAGCAGAGAATAAGCTCATTAAGCTTTTGAGACAGATTGTTGTTTGGATAAGCAGGCGCTTCAAAAGATGCCATTTCTGCAAGTCTTACACAGCATATGTGCTATATCAAGGGCGTGCATTGGGATCTGTCATTGAAGACAATACATGGCAGATACCTTACATAAACCAATTCTAATCCAGGTTCTTTATTTCGATATAAGTATAGGACTGAGCATGGCACTGGCTGGCTAGGATGAGCAAAGTCAAATATAGAATGGTTCAAATTTCAAACTGGGTGGCACAGTGACGCAGCATTTGAGTTGCTGCCTTACAGCACCAGAGACCATTGTTCGATCCTGACTACGGGTGCTATCTATATGGAGTTTGTAGTTCTTTCTGTGTTTTCAGTGGATTTTCGCCGGGTGCTCTGGTTTCCTCCAACACACCAAAGACATGCAGGTTGGTAGGTTAATTGTCTTCGATAAATTCCCCCTAGTGTGTAGGATGCGAAACAGGGATAACATAGAACTAGTCCATGGATGTTCGGAGGACGGCGCAGACTCGGTGGGCTGAAGGGGACTGTTTCTCTGATGTACTAAACACATGCTGCCCTTCAAGTTATTTACTCTGTGCATCATGTCGATCACTTGCCTTTTGGTCACCACGATAGATACGATGACGATCCCACAGATTAAGGAATTGAAAATGCTAAAATAAATTAGCAGGGTAGAACGGGAGAAACTGTTTATTCTATCTCTGTTTATTTTTCCATTCATCCCATTTCCAACATTTACTCTTCTTCCTCATCCGTTTTGTTACTTACTCTCCTGCCTTCAACCCTTTTGTTCTCTTCTCTATTTCCTTGGAGTGGTGAGACTCGTCCTTGATTATGTTAGTGGCATAATCTATACGTATGTGTGCAACTACATGTACGTGCTCATGTTTCTGTGTGTATGTGTGTGTGCGTGTGTGTGCTTGTGCCTGTATGTGCATGTGTCTGTGTGTGTCTGTGTGTGTTTGTGTGTCTGTGTGTGTGCATGTGTCTATGTGAGTTTCTGTGTGTGTCTGTGCGTGTGTGCGTGCGTGCATTTGTCTGCGCGTGTGTGTGCATGTGTCTGAGTGTGTGTGTGTCTGTGTGTGTGTCTGTGTGTCTGTGTGTGTGTGTGTGTCTGTGTGTGTGTGTCTGTGTGTGTGTGTGTGTGTGTGTCGGTGTGTGTGTGTGTGTGAGTGTGTGTGTGTCTGAGTGTGTGTGTGTGTGTGTGTCTGAGTGTGTGTGTGTGTGTGTGTGCATGTGTCTGAGTGTGTGTGTGTCTGTGTGTGTGTCTGTGTGTCTGTGTGTGTGTGTGTGTGTGTGTGTCTGTGTGTGTGTCTGTGTCTGTGTGTGTGTCTGTGTGTGTGTGTGCGTCTGTGTGTGTGTGTGTGTGTGTGTGTGTCTGTGTGTGTGTGTGTGTCTGTGTGTGTCTGTGTGTGTCTGTGTGTGTGTGTGTGTGTCTGTGTGTGTGTGTGTGTCTGTGTGTGTGTGTGTGTGTGTGTGTGTGTGTGTGTGTGTGTGTGTGTCTGTGTGTGTGTGTGTGTGTGTCTGTGTGTGTGTGTGTGTGTCTGTGTGTCTGTGTGTGTGTGTGTGTGTGTCTGTGTGTGTGTGTGTGTGTGTCTGTGTGTCTGTGTGTGTGTGTGTGTGTGTCTGTGTGTGTGTGTGTGTGTGTCTGTGTGTCTGTGTGTGTGTGTGTGTGTGTCTGTGTGTGTGTGTGTGTGTGTCTGTGTGTGTGTGTGTGTGTGTGTGTGTGTGTGTGTGTGTGTGTGTCTGTGTGTGTGTGTGTGTGTGTCTGTGTGTCTGTGTTAATATTGACTAAATTGAAGATACTACAACATGGAGGATTTTGTAAGATTTGCTTAACCTTGGTCTGTGGAAAATTATTGGCTGTGGGTGGCACCGGCAAGTCTGAGCCCTAGATTGAGCCCTAAATTAATATCTGGAAAGATCCAGATGTCCTCTCTATTGAAAATATGTATAAGGACCCTGCTAAGAAACTCCAAGGTGTTATAAATGCATTGCTTTGATTGGATTGCTGCAGAGGGATTGTAAATAGTGTCAATAAGTTTGCAGGACAGTTATCCTGCTGTTTGAGGATTGGCTGAAGTGCGAGGCCTTGTTTGAATTGTTTACATTACCCGGGAGAATGTTGCATTATTTGATTAATTGACTTCCTTCCAGAAGCTTCTTGCGAAACATTGTTTGGGACTCTTTGTAATTGGGTTGGGTAACTGTCAATAATACTTTAATGTAATCAATATGTGTAATTGGCTTGTAAGGGGAACCACCCCTATGTAGTTCGGCCCCTCAGGGTTCATTGACCTATAAAAGGTAGCCCCCATTTGGATCGATGTCGATCTTCTGGAAGGGCGCTTGGGACTGCGTGAACTTTTGGTAGTGTCTGCTTCCACGAGGCTGAAGAGCTTGGCCAGGCAGAGACAAGGATAAGTGTACATGTGAATAGGTATCAGCGTTACTGTCCATCTCTGCATGCGAGTGTTGCGGATTGTACATATCGTGTCGGAAGGAACTGCAGATGCTGGTTTACACTGAAGATCGAAACAAAAAGCTAGAGTAACTCAGTGGGTCAGGCAGTTGGGGAAAAGGAATAGGTGACTTTTTGGGTCAATACCCTTCTTCATACTGAGAGTCGGGGAGTGGGAAATGAGAGATATGAAAATGTACATACAACAAACTAATGAAAGATATACAAAAGAACAAAGCCAGCAACGATGATCAAGGAAAGGTGGAGCCTACATTATGTGTGTGTTTACATATCTGTGTGTGTACATATCTGTGTGTTTGTGATGCATGTGTGTGTGAGTATGTGTGAGGGTGTGTTGTAAGGGTTTTCTGCATCGAGCGTTCGCCCAACCCAGGGTCCCTGTAGTTTGCTCTGGTCCCTCGACCAGGCCGCGCACACTGGTTCCCCGTGAGTGGCTCGACCCACTCACCCCCTACGGTTCTAGACACTGGACTTAGTTGCAGGAGCGTTGATAGTGCAGAAAGTTCAACCAGACCAGATTTGAAGACCAGAGTTTAAACAGGAAAATAACTTTTATTTAGCGGTTGGGACTATTGTTACACGAATACTTTGACACAGTTCTATAAGGCATATGCATAATTACAGTTCCTGTTTCGGGATCATAGACGCAATAAGTCAAGTCAAGTCAAGTCAAGTTTATTCATCACATACACATAAGGGATGTGCAGTGAAATGAAAAGTGGCAGTGCCTGCGGACTTTGTGCAAAAAACAACCAAACAACAACTAACAAACGACAAACAGAATCACATGTTCTTTTTCATATTAAATATTGTGGGCGGTATTGTGGTACAGTAAGTTAGTAGAGTTAGTCCCTGGTGAGATAGGAGTTTACAGCCCGAATGGCCTCTGGGAAGAAACTCCTTCTCATCCTCTCCGTTCTCACAGCACGGCAACGGAGGCGTTTGCCTGACCGTGAGAGCTGGAACAGTCCTTTGCAGGGGTGGAAGGGGTCTCCCATTATCTTACTGGCTCTGGAGTTGCACCTCCTGATATATAGTTCCTGCAGAGGGGCGAGAGAAGTTCCCATAGTGCGTTCGGCCGAACGCACTACTCTCTGCAGAGCCTTCTTGTCCTGGGCAGCGCAATTCCCAAACCAGATTGTAATGTTTCCGGACAAGATGCTTTCCACAGCCGCAGAGTAGAAGCACTGAAGGATCCTCGGAGACACTCTGAATTTCCTCAATTGCCTGAGGTGGTAAAGGCGCTGCCTTGACTTACTCACGAGTGCTGCAGCGTGCGATGTCCATGTCATATCCTCAGAGATGTGGACTCCCAGTAGCAATGTTACAACATTTTGAGATTTTAAAAATCAAGTCTGCTGATGTCAGCGCCCCAGTGTCTGGACTTCGACCTGGTTTTGGGGGTTTCTGCACGGCCAATATCCATCTATTGTTCAGGCCGGGACTTTGCAGAGACCCAGAGACTGGGATGTGGGGTTTCGCTTTTGCGGCTGTACACGAGGTCCCGCGGCCATCTTGGGCCCCACTGATTGTGACATCCCTTGTTAAAACTAACAGCAGCTTTTCTCTCTCTCAGTCCCAGTCCCGTATAAAAAAATGTCCAAAATGCAGCTCTTTGTTTTTGTTGATTGTAGCATGAGGGAAAACTTCTCAAATCTTACAGTGTGTGTGTGTGAGGGGGGGGAGAGAGCATTTGAGAAGTACAAGTTTTCATGGTGCACATTAATTCTTGCAATTGTATAACAAAGCCAAATCTGGGGAAGTCTACATGAGGCACAGTAATGGAACAAGTAACAGATTTTTTTCAAAGGATATGAGGGCACATTGGGATCAATTGACTTAAATGATGGTTCAGATAGTGAGAGCTGTTCTTGATTAATTCCTCTTCGATTCTTCACACTTGTTCGAACAAAGCCTCATTTGTTACTCTAATATTCTATTTCCTGCTGAGAAAAATCGAGATAAATTTGCAGCACTTGAAAAAAAAATGATGCCTTTGTGAAATTGAAAGTTGGGAGTGTTTCAGAATCTGCAATTTTCAAGTTTAGTTAGGATAAAATGAGGTGTGTTCACCAATGTATGGCAAGAACTGACAAGAAGGCCAGTAAAATATACACTGTGAGGCAAGCCACTGCTGATCACCACTTCATTAAGACCATGATGTTAAGGAGGTCCTGATGGTTTCATCTTCATAGCCGTGGGTGAATGGTTATGAAAATCATTAAGTAGGTGATTAATGTACCACCTCATAATTACAGATGGTGGCTGCTTCAGCATCACAATGGATTTGCGTCAAAGGCTTTTGTGATCGTTATAGACGTTTCTTTTTAAACTTCAGATGTACCAGTGCTCATTATAAATGTCGCACCAAACCAAAAACAAATCTGAAGATAGACACAAAAAGCTGGAGTAACTCAGCCGAACAGGCAGTATCTCTGGAGAGAAGGAATGGGTGATGTTTTAGGGTCTTGACCAGAGATGCTGCCTGGCCTACTGAGTTACTCCAGCTTTTTGTGTCAATCTTTGGTTTAAACCAGCATCTGCAGTTCCTTCCTACACAAATCTGAAGATGCTGTGCATGCTGTAAGGGTGGCACAGTGGCATAGGGTGGAGCAATGGCACAGCAGTAGAGTTGCTGCCACACTGTACCAGAGACCCCTGCACAAACCTGACTATGGGTGCCATCTGTACGGAGTTTGTACATTCTCCAGGTAGCTCCGGTTTCTTTCCACTTTGCAAAGACGTGCAGGTTTGTAGGTTAATTGGCTTCTATAAACTGCCCCTAGTGTGTATGATGTGAAACTTGGAGGATGAGAGGTAATCTAATACAGGCGTTTAAGATCATGAGAGGAATAGAATACACAGAATCATTTACCCAGAATAGAGGAATCGAGAACCAGAGGACATAGGGTTTAAAGTAAGGGGGGAATTATTTAGTAGGAAATATTAAATGGCAACTATTATACACAGAGGGTGGTGTGTGTATGAAATGAGCAGCCGGAGGAGGTAGCAGAGGCAGGTACTATCACAATGTTTAAGAAACATTTAGACAGCTACAGTAAGTGGGCAAATTAGGCCTGTTTCCATGCTGTTTGACTATGACTATCACTTGAAAAGTCAGGCATTCATAACTGAGGCACTGACATTATGGGCCGAAGGGCCTGTTCCTCTGCTGTACTGTTTGAGATACCTATTTATACAACTACGATTTTATTCACCCCATTCCCATCAAGTTCTCATCAATTAATCCCATGTTCTCATCGGATTCTATCACTCATCTGCGCACTAGGGGCAATGTACAGTGGCCAAATAACCTACAAGCCTGTGTATGTTTGTGTTGTGTGAGGAAACTGGACCACTCAAGGGATACCCACACAGAGAAGGTGAAAACTCCAACCAGATACCACCGCAGATCAGGATTAGAGCTCAGCTCACTGGAGCCACAGGACAACATCTCCACTAACTGCGTCACTCTGCAACCTACACGCATATTGCACTTTTGCCAGTGAGCCCCATTTGTATGATAACAGTGAAAGGTTTCTCTGGAGATCCAGATGATATAGAGTCACAGAGCCATACAGCACGGAAACAGGCCCTTCAAACCAACTTGCCCACTCCGACCAAGATGCCCCATCCACACTAGTCCCACCTGCCCGCATTTGGCCCATATCCCTCCAAACCTTTCCTATCCATCTACCTATCCAAATGCCTTTTAAATGTTGTTATTGTACCTGCCTCAACTACCTCGTCTGGCGGTTTGTTCCATATACCTACCATCCTCTGTGTGAAAACGTTGCCCATCAGATTCTTCATAAATCTTTCCCCTCTCACCTTAAACCCATGTCCCCTGGTTCTTGATTTCCCTATCCTGGGTAAAAGACACTGTGGTATTCCCCTCATTATTTTATACACCTCTATACAATCACATGTCACCCTGCTGCGCTCCAATGAAAAAAATCCAAGCCTGCGCAACCTCTCCTTATAGCTCAGGCCCTCAATTCCTGGAGACATCCTCGTAACTCTTCTCTGTTGTCTTTCTAGCCTAACATATAATGGGTGACACAGTGGCGCAGCGGTGGAGTTGCTGCCATAAAGCGTCAGAGATCCAGGTTCGATCTTGACTACAGGTGCTATCTGAATGAAGTTTGTACATTCTCCCCGTGACCTCGTGGGTTTTCTCTGATTGCTTCAGTTTCCTGCCACAGTCCAAAGACGTACAGGTTTGTAGCTTAATTGGCTCCTGTAGAAGATTTGTAAAACATCCCTAGTATGTAGCATAGTGGTAGTCTATGAGGTGATTGCTGGTCGGTGCAGACTCGGTGAGTCGGAGGGCATGTTTCCACATTGTATTTCAACTAATATCCTCCCTATAGCAGGGTGAATTTGTTTGTCAATTTTCAAGTCGTCATTGTCAAAGTATCAGTGTGTTAAAAAATCAGTGGGAACACATTCAAATTTAGAAGGTGACCTATGCTTAAAGTAGCTCAACGACAAGGCAAAAAAAAAAAAAAAACTGCCTTTGCTTGGGGTTTTCTTGAATTGCTCAAAGTCTCCTGTGTTCCTTTCCTGCTCAAAGCACAATGGTCCTGGTGCCCTGGTGTTAAATGAATGTGTTGAACCTTTCATTCCAGTAGCAGTGCAAAGCATTCCCACCAGACTAATTGGGCAACCATTTTAGGAACAGGATTAGAATCAACTGAATAACAAAGATCAGGGAAGCGAGAGC
Source organism: Raja brachyura (assembly GCA_963514005.1). The sequence continues at coordinate 20,814,263 of OY740800.1, forward strand.
CTGCTGCTATTCAGAGAAAAAGGAAAAGGACCGTCGGCACAGTGGCACAGCGGTAGACTTGCTGCCTCACAGCACCAGAAATTGTCCCTCGGGTGTAAAATAGAACTAGTGTGGCAATAGGGTGATGGTTGGCGCAGACTTGGTGGGCCAAAGGGCCTGTTTGCACGCTGTATCTCTAAACTAAACTCAACTAAACTAAATTAGATGTAGTGTTTCCTGCAATGCAAATGCAATTAAAATATGGGTCAAAAATCACATTAAATAAAATGATAAAGCTGATTGACAAAATAATTGCATTGATTTTTGATTTATACTTTGCACTACTATGTAGTGTCCCTTTAGCAAGACAAATTGAGCTTGCAACTGGTAATAAGCCCCTTTTAACAAAATGTCAATATTATCTCAAGAGGTTTAAATGGACTCAGATGACCTATAAATTGAGCTCAAATCAATGAACCCTTTAGTAAAATATTTCCCGGGCTTTTATGGATTTGTCCTCCTCTTGTGCGGATCTATTATTTTTTGCAATCGTCAAATTTTCGCAAAAGAAAGAGTGATTAAAGGAGCAGTAGGCCAAGCAGCTGCAAGTGACAGCTACAAATGTTTTTCCATCATTGACTGACAGCATGTGATTGCTTTGTGATAATGAGTCACAGAGGTACCAGACCACAAAGATCACGTCCTTGTAGTCGATGGAATAAAAGAGACACACGGGTGGTATGAATGGGTATAAAACAACCCTCGACAGCAAGAGGAATCAGCACATGTATCGGCTTTGCCAGCTGATATTCAAGCAGACCTCTGCATGGAATTAGGAAGTCCATTTTCGTTTTAGCTTTAGTTTTGGAGATACAGTGTGGAAATGGGACCTTGGGACCAGCGGTCACCCCGTACACTAATTCTATCCGACGCACGAGGGGACAATATACGGAAACCAATTTACCTACTAACCCACAGGTCTTTGGAATTGACTCCGGTTTCTGGGAGGAAACCGGAGCACCCGGAAGAAAATCCACACATTCACAGGGAGAACATACAAACTCCATACAGACAGCACTCGCGGTCAGGATCAAACCTAGATCTTTGGTGCTGTAAGGCAACAACTCTAGCACTGTACCACTGTGTTGCCACTTTACTTTAGATTTACTAGATCTTCCTATACTACCAGTAGATCTACTACTTTAAATAAAGGACTAGTCTCGCCCCGGTCACTCCCTCCTCTTCCCTCTCCCATTAGGCAAGAGGTACTAAAGTTTGAAAACGCACACCTCCAGATTCATGGGCTTGTTATCAGGCAACTGAACCATCCCACCAACAACTAAACAGCAGTCCTGACGTTCCATCTATCCCATTGGACTCCTTTGAACTATCTTGAATCGGATTTTACTGGACTTTATCTTGCACTAAACATTATTCCTTTTATCCTGTATCTGTGCACCGTGGATGGCTTGATTGTATAGTCTTTTCGCTGACTGGATGGCAGGCAACAAAAGAGCTTTACACTGTACCTCGGTACACATGACACCATTGCTACTGTGGTCAGTATACAAGCTCACTCTGCCAGGTCAGTGTCCCAGATCTCTGGAATCTATCCAAACATTCCCATCACATCTGGCAAGGCAGCACCTCGAGTAGTGAAATACTTGCCTGGGATTTGTGCTAAAACTGGGACTGAGGTTCAGAACCTGCAAGCAAAAGACACAATTAACGTCACGGAGAAACTGTGGCTTCCGTCAGAGGACGTATAGCCTGTTCCTATGCTTCTCAAAACTATTCATGTCGTAAAATCATGTGACAGGAACAGAATTAGGCCATTCGGCCCATCAAGTCTACTCCACCATTCAATCATGGCTGATCTGGAACATCTAGAGGAGAAGAACACTTATGTGCGAATGCTGTTCGTGGATTTTAGTTCAGCATTCAACACAATTATCCCTCAGCACCTGATAAGCAAACTGGTTCCATTGGGCCTCAGCACCCCCATGTGTAACTGGCTACTGGACTTCCTCACTGACAGACCCCAGTCAGTGAGGGTTGGAAAAACACCTCTAACATAATTTCTCTGAGCACCGGCTCCCCTTAGGGCTGTGTCCTGAGTCCACTGCTGTTTACCCTGATGACCCACGACTGTTGTGCCAGGTTTAGTACAAACCACACCATGAAGTACGAAGATGACACAACAGTGGTGGGCCTCATCCGAGACGACAATGAGCTTGCTTACAGGTAGGAGGTGAAACAACTGGTGGACTGATGCAATACGAACAACCTGATCCTGAATGTCGAAAAAACAAAGGAGGTCATCGTCGACTTCAGGAAAAACCGGCACAGTCCCACACCACTTCACATCAATGACAGCGATGTGGAGGTGGTCAGTAGCAATAAGTTCCTGGGGGTGCAGATCACTAACAGTCTGACCTGAACATCAAGGTTCTGCAACAGCTTCTTCCCACGAGCCATCAGACTCCTGAATGCCATGTAATGGGCTGCCACCATTGTCTATTTATCCTTTTATCCATTTTTTTTCCATTTTAACCTTCTGTTAATTATCGTGTTGCACAGGGAGCCAAATGCAACGGAATTTCGTTTGGAATTGCATTTATCGATGTATTTCTAAATGACAATAAAGTTTGTTTGACTTGACTTTATCTATCCCTCCAACCTAACCCTATTCTCCTGCCTTCTCCCCATAATCACTGACACCCGTACTAATCAAGAATCTACCCACCTCTGCCTTAAACTGTGCCTTATTAAATTCAGAATCATAGATCAATCTGTAATTTGGAGATCCCCATTTTATAATTATATCCCCATTTTAGCTCCTGATCACACTTCTGTTAAGAGAGCGGAGATTGAAATAAGCTCATTTACACGAGATTCAATCCTTCTACCTGATGCTGACAGGAACTGCAGTGCCAGGAAACAGGAAGCAATCTGCACATTGTGGGCAAAACAAGGGCATCATAATACAGCACAGAATACTGCTGACAGAAATAGCAGTTTCGCAAATGATTCTTCCCCCATTTGAGGAATGTGTCATATATGGTAAAGTTCAAATTACTCTCACTGGCTAAAAGCTTATTTGAAATTCTCTTCTCCTGGTGCTGTTACATCGGAGAACACAGGCTGTGTAGAATTACAAGCAAATGTGCGGACTTTAAAAGGTTTAACCTTTTTGAAAGCAGAACCAGCCTTCAATGCCAAACACAGAGACTTTACCTGTCACTGTTCAACAGCGACAAGAGCAAATGATTTTGTGCAACTTTACATTACTGCGGATAAATTGTTCGACCCTGCCAGAGTGTAGACAGAGCAACACTGAACTCCTCACTTGTAGAGTGCCACAATTTGGGTCATTTCAATGCCAGATTTGAGGCTCTTTTAAAAAAAAATGCGATTCATAGAACGCCTATAATAATGGCCTAAAATTGGCTGTCAATATAACAAAACCCCCCTTGGTGTTGTTTGTGCACAGATGGTCTGACTACTTCAGGTGAGGAGAATTGTGCAGATAAATCAGATTATCCAGGATTGCTGTCAGTTCTATTGTTGACGTGTATGGAAGAACGTGAAGTAGATAGAAACAGAACTTGTTGCTGATATTTATGATCAGTAATTACTGGCATAAGCATCCCTTTAACCATTATCGTCAATCACATCCAATTAACCCTTTTGACACAGCAGTTTTGAAAGAGTTGGCATATTTTTGTTAATGGTATTTTGAAACATTTTTTTTCTTATTCCCTTTATCATGTAATGTTTTCCCTCACTTTAATTCTTTCTCTGTTCTTGCTAACACTCTTGTGTTAATTCACATTTATTTGTGCTACAGTTTCCTCCCACACTCCAAAGACATACAGGTTTGTAGTTTAATTTGGCTTCAGTAAAATATTATACATTTTCCCTAGTGCGAGTGTATAGGAGATCACTGGTCGGCGTGGTCTCGGTAGCCAAAGGGCCTGTTTCCGCACTGTAAGTCTAAACTAAAATTCAACTAAACTACTCAGCAGGTCAGGACCTTCTGCCATGTTCTTCTAGCTCCCAGGTCCCCATGTTTCCTTTGTACACACCTACGAACACATTATTATTTTACAATTTTCTTGGGTCATAAAGTTTTCAGGTGAAAGCTGTAATGTTAAATATACGGAAGGATAGGCATCTTTACTATGGTTTCCTATCAATGCTATGGCTTCCATTTAAGAAATGATGTCAGTCTCTTTGAGAGAGGCATTCGTATAGAAATTTGTGTTTTGAAGTGTTTGTTCACTATTCCCACTAATAGTTAAAAGTAGGGGGCGGCACAAAGGCGCAGCGGTAGAGTTGCTGCATTACAGCGCCAGGGACGCAGGTTCAATCCTGGCTACTCGTGCTGTCTGTACAGAGTACATACATTCTCCCCGTGACCATGTGGGTTAATTGCCTTCTGTAAATTGCCCCTAACGTGTAGTGCAGTGTACGGGGTGATCATTGGTCTTCGAGGAGCAGTGGGCTGAATGGACTGTTTTCACCATTTATCTCTATGGATCATGTTCAGCTACATTAAATTAGTTTGCCTTGACAACATGGTCAGCACAGACAGTGTAGGCTGAAGGGTGTGCTCCTCTGCTCTACTCCTCTACTCTTCTATGTTCCATGCTCACATAATTATTATGGATTTCAATCATCTTTCATTTACCTCGAGTTAAATGTTACAAGTTGATCTGCCATGTGAGTTAAGATCATTTCATCAGAGCTCAGGGGATAATTTCATCTCCAGATTTTGGTTTTGTTTTTTTAACAGTGATTCACACGATGCCTATATTTTTAGTTCAAAATTGGATGTAGACAGCACTTAACAAAAAGATACAAAGTGCTGGAGTAACTCAACAGGTCAGGCAGCATCTCTGGAGAACATGTACAGTATAGGTGACATTTTGGGTCGGGACCCTTCTTCAGACAGCAATTTGTTTTCATAGCTCTAAATATCTGTTTGTAACAAGTCTTTATGATCTCATGCTTCAGTTAAACAAGATTCCCTTGAAGTGAGCCCTATTGTGTTCAGTCGAGAGCAACATCTCAAAGACAAAGCTATGCCAGTTAAAAGGAGCTTGAGTAATAATGGGATTTCAGTATATTTCACACTTGGCATCCCGGGATTTCACGCAGTTTAAACGCAAGGCAAACTTTGAGAAAGGAAGGAATTGGAAACCTGAAGATGCAAAGAAAGAGAAATAAAAATGAGAAAGGAGGAAGAAAAAATGAGAAAGAAAGAGAGAAATAGGTGAGAAAGAGAGAAATCAGGTTACAGAATATTAGGACAAAGAATATACGAAACAGAAACAGGAATAAACGACCTCAAATGACCATACAGGAGACCCCTGGCGACATGTCGCGGGTGACCTCTCACAACCACAGGTTGTATGGTCGTGCGAGGTCTCCAAAGAGTCGTAGCGTCTTTTTGGTCGCTGCTGAATTTGGTCGCTGTTGAAAATTTCGGCGACCTATGACGGGTGCCGGCAGTCGCCTGTGAAGGTCGCGTAAGTTGGGCAGGCCCATCTGTGGAAAAGTGTTCTCACCAGAGAATGGTTGGAATCTGCAATGCATAGCCTCAGTGGGTGGTGAATCAGCACCCTCTCCTTTAAAAGTAGTCAAGAGAGTCAAAAGTCAAGACAATGTTTGATTGTCCATGTCCCAAAACAATAAAATTCTTACTTGCAGCAGCAGCAGCACGACCGGTTGTAAACACATTATTCAATAGATAACACTTTAAACAAAGAAAAAAAGTCCAATAAATTTTTAAAAACAATGTAATCCAGGGTGGCACAATAACACAGCGGTGGAGTTGCTGCCTTACAGTGCCAGAGACCCGGGCTCAATCCTGACTACGGGTGTCATGATAAATCCACCTAACCAGGCATCAGTTGTTGAACCGTTACCTCCCATCTTCTGTCACTAGTATATCACATTCACAAGGATATTCCAGTATTCTAGATGGGGACTCGCCAGGGACATACATAATTGGAGCAAGTCTCTGTACTTGTACTCAAATACTCTCACCATAAAGGTATATATCCACGTTTCCTTCCTAACTGTTGTGTCTGTATAATACATTTCAAAGATTCATATGCAAGGACATCCAGATCCATCTAAGTTCACCATGTTCATCCCCGCTCACTATGAACATGCTGACCATCAAGTCCAGATGCACCCCGACCTACGTAAGGGTTATGTCCCGCAGACCCTTGTGTCATGCAGATGTTACATGTCGGAATATCATGTGGGAGGTCCGACACAGAGACCACAGGGGGAGCTCTGACACAGTGACCATGGGGGGAGCTCCACCGTGGAGCCCACGGCATCTCAGAAATAAAACGGTGGGCTTAAAGAATTGTTTAAGTTAAATGCAAGTTTACGTAAGTCAGGACTGCCTGCCTCTATCTATACTGATGAACACGACCAATTTTGCATCTCCCACCATTTTAAAATATACACTCATTTTTCCCCCAAAGTAGACGCTGTCAATTTTTTCTACTATATTCCAACTTGTCCATTAATTTATTTTAATTTAGAGATACAACACAGAAACAGGCCCTTCGGCCCGCTGTGTCCATGCGACCAACAATCACCCGAACACTAGTTCTATTTTATCCCAGCTTCGCATCCTACAAGCTCAGGGCAGTTTTACAGAAGCCGATTAACCTACAAACCTGCATGTCTTTGGAATGTGAGAAAGAAAAACAAGGAGGAAAAAAGAAAGAGGAAGAGAGGGCGACAGAAAGAGAGAAATAAAATGACAGGAAAAAAAGAGAGAAAAAAATGTTGTTGTCATTTTACAATATGGTGTGTGTTGAGCAAAATACACTTCTTGCTTTTTTTATTTACATTCTTTTAAATAGTTGACAGAATGTTTTATTGACGCAACAAATAAGCACCATTGGATCTCATTGACTGGTCCCTGCTTTGAAAGACATTGTCAATAATAGGGCATAAACCAAAAAGATTTCTCTCTCCACAGCTCTCTCCAAATACTGCAGCATTTCCAGGATATTCAGTCTTTGTCAGAGAAATGGTTTGTTTATGTGACAGTTGCTGATCCACTGGCATCAGTCAACAGAACCACAGTGCAGTCAGTCTGTAAGCAATTTATTTTGCAGAAACTCATAGGCACACACATACAAGCACACACAGGCACATACACACACACTGGCACACACACAGGCACACACAGGCACATACACACACACACTGGCACACACAGGCACACACAGGCACACACACAGGCACACACACACATATACGCACAGTCCACCTATATGTGCATGAACATATATGCACACATACATGCACACACTGTACACATGTACACATAGTACACAGTATACATGTACACACACATTAAAATACCCAAATGGTCACAATATACATATACACATGAACATGCTTTCAAACACAAATGCACATTAATTTTCATGCATACAGATACAAACATGCACACATATTGATATACACAAGCACATGCACACATGCAAGCATGTACACGCACATACACATAAAATATATGTACTTATTCACACAATCTATTGTCCAAACATATCTACATATTTGTGCATTGCTGCCACCTCATACAAATACACAATTAAATATGTGCACACAAAATGCGTACTCAGAGACACACACATAATCACACATATAAAATGCAATGGGATTAAACATGGCCATCAAGCTAGTAACAGAAGCTATCAGTGCAATTCTGGTCTCCAAGAAGGTTGTGGGAGCTTTGGAGATGGTGCAGAAGAGATTGACCAGAATGCTGCCGGGATTAGAGAGCATTAGTTAAAATGAGAGGGTGGACAAACTTGCATTGTTTTTTTCTGGATTATCAGAGGCTGAGGGGGAACCTTATAAGATTTTATATAATTATGAGAGGCATAGATCAGTTAGAAAGGTATAATCCTTTTCCCAAGGTCATAGTCTAGAGGGCACAGCCTTAAGGCGAGAGAGGAAATGTTTAAAGGAGATGTGCAGGGTAAGTATTTTACACAGGGTGGGGAGTGTCTGGAAAGTGTCTAGAAAGGGGTGGTGGTGGAAGCAAATATGATAGTGGCATTTAAGAGACGTTTGGATAAGTATATGGATCTGTAGGGAATGGAGGATATGGATCATGTACAGGCAGGTGAGTTTAGTTTAACTTGACATCCTGGTCAGCATAAACATGGTGGTCTGAAATGCCTTTTCCTGTGCTGCACTGTTCTATGTTCTATGTGCATCGGCACACAGACCAGATGCACATATACACACAATCAATCACATATTGCACTAAAAATGTTGGTTCGTAAGATCTTAAAACGCAAGAGTGGTTCAGCCATTGAGTTTACTCCTCCATTCGATCATGGCTAATCTATTTTTCCCTCTCAACCCCATTCTCCAGCCTTCTCCCCGTAACATTTTACACCCTTACTAATCAACAGCCTATGAATCTCAGTTTATGGGTTTGGGATTGTGGTGATATGTAAAAGTGTCACGAAATTACAAGGAAATTCAGAGATTTTATTTGCAAACCGATGGTTCATACTATTGTGCAGCACACTCTGTGTGTGGTATTTGTCTCATATTCAACACACACCCTGCTTCCAAGTTAAACAAAACCTAATTAGTTCTGGTGTCTGAATGAAGTAATTTATATGGTTAAATTTAAAAATATTGAGTGCAAACTGCATTTCATGCCAGTTGAATTTCACTCATCGGTTCTCATTTACAGTGTGATCGAGAAAAATCCATCAATGATTCTGCAACGCTTAGCTATTGCATTGATTTTTAAAAAAAATTAGATCTTGAGTTTCAAACCAAATATTAAATATCATCTAATATGCCATCAACAACAGGACCACAGGCTGTGGAGATGAGAAGTGATATATTAAGGCAGCGTACAAGACCACAAATATATATGAATCTGTGCTGACATAACAAATGTCACGGCGGCACGGTGGTGCAATGGTAGAGTTGCTGCCTTACAGTGCCCGAGACGGAGGTTTAATCCCAACCGGTGCTATCTGTACGGAGTTTGTACGTTCTCCCCATGACCTGCATGGGGTTTCTCCGAGATCTTCTGTTTCCTCCCACACTCCAAAGACGTACAGGTTTCTAGGTTAATTGGCTACAAAAATTGTCCCTAGTGTGTGTAGATAGTGTTAATATGCGGGGATTGCTGGTCGGTATGGACTCAGTGGGCCGAAGGGCCTGTTTCCGCGCTGTAGATTGATTATTTCCTACGCCAATTGTAGTGCTTGTTAGTAGTTGTTCCGCCCTATATGCGATTCATATTAGCAAGAGTTTGCCTACGCCATTCAGTATGAGTAGCTGCTCGGAACTGTAATGTCCTGTAGACTGATTCTGCAAGTAAGTTTAATAAACATGTGTTGTATCCTGATATATGTTTGACTCAATTCATTACATGGTGTCTTACCTACTCCATTCACGCTAATCTGGTTTTTTAAAAAAAAAATTGTTTATGTGCCGTTATCTCTATCATGGCAAACCCGTCTCGCCATCCTAGTCCTCTGATCTTTGACTCTGACATTGCTGAACGCTGGCATCTTTTTGAGTGTGACTACACTCACTATGTTCACATCGTTCATCGCAATGACCCTCCTGATGTGCTTGCTTCTGTATTACTCAACTTAGCTGGCCCAGATACAATGAATCGTGCCGGCAATTTCACAATTGAGCGTGCCATTTTAGATGCAAATGGACAGGTCGTAGTGCCTGCAGAGGATGCCTGCGATTGATGACCATGCCATCTTACTTGCAAAGTTCAGACAGTTGTGTGACTTGCCCTCGAACTACATTATTGAATGTACCAAGTTTTATGCTTGCATGCAACATATTGATGAACCGATTGAACGTTTTATCAGCTGCTTAAAGCACATGGCTGCACGCTGTCAGTTTCGTGATCTGTGCAATGAACTCTTCCGTGACAAATTTGTTCGAGGTATGCTTGATAGCAAGTTAAGGGATGCTCCGTAACACTAACCTGACCCTTAATCAAGCCGAGCATGCCTGTCGGATTGCTGAAATAACATCTTCCCACGCTAAGTCTGTGACCTCCGGTCAGCGTTTGCAGTATAGTGTCAGTCTTACAGACACCTCCTCTCATTACAGCCGTTCCCAGCCCTCCTGGCCTGTCAGCAAAGATTGTCTGCAGCTCAATGTCCTAATTGCAACTATTTTCATGCTCTGGGTGGACAGTTCAATATTGCTTATGGTAAAACCTGTAATTTCTGCAAGAAATTAAATCACTTTGCGAGATGTTGCTGTTCCCATGTGAAACAGTCAGCCCGAGGACAAGCCTGCACTTGTTACAACATGAGCTAGCTGAAAACAAATACCAATACATGTCCTGCAGACTGATTCTGTAAGTACATTTAATAAACATGTGTTGTATCCTGATATGTGTTTGAGTCGACTCATTACACGCGTTATATCTCTGAACTAAACTAAACTAAACTAAAAAGGTCTGGAAGGGTAAACAACCTGTTCACTGTTCATTCCATATCTGGGTAACAAATGGGTGCTGTCTTTAATTGATTGATTGGTCAATTGATTGATGACTAATTGATTGAATGAAATATACTGCATGGGAACAGGCCCTTTTGCCAAATGAATCTAACCCATTACTTATTCTGGAGAAGGGTCTTAACCCGAAACGTCATCAATTCCATTTCTCCAAAGAGACGCACCGAGTTACTCCAACTTTTTGTGTCTATCTTCGGTTTAAACCAGCATCTGCAGTTCTTTCCTACATCTATTCACATTAGTTCTATGTCACCCGATTTTCTCATCCACTCCCTCCAAACTAGTGGCAATTTACAGAGACTGATTATCTCACAAACCTGCACATCTGTGGGATGTGGGAGGAACCAGAGCATCTGGAAAAAACACATGTGGTCACAGGGAAAATGTGAAAACTCGGCAAAGACAGCATCTGAGGTCAGGATCAAACATGGGTCTCGGGCACTGTGAGGCAGCAGTTCTACCAGCTGTGCCAACTGTACCAGCCAAATGTTTTGCAACCATCCATACGTCGATTTTGAAGAGAGGTAAGAGTCAAGAGTGTTTTATTCTCATATGTCCCAGTTAGAACAATGAAATTCTTAAGGGTGTGACTTGGGCGTGATTTACATGACATCATTTACGCGTCACGACACTCGACGCGCGCGTAGGCAGTGACGCGCTGTCGCGCACGGCGCCCCAAGATTTTGGGATTCACAAAATCTTCGCGTACCACCTGCGTGACGCGCAAATGACGCCCAGTTGGGACAGGCCCTTAACTTGCTGCAGCACAATAGTATATGTAAACATAGTACATAAATGAGAGGAAAAAAAGTTCAGTGTGTATATATATATACATAAACACATACTCAAAAAACAAACAATTATAGTGCAATAATAATAGTTGGTTGTAGTTCAGAGCTTATTTGTTGTGTTTAATAGCCTGATGGATGCTTGACCCTTTAAACTTGAAACTTTATTTCCATTGCTTTATTTTCAGCTCTTAAGTTCTTTTATTTCAGTGTTGGCAGAAGATTATTAAGCAGAATTTTCAACTGAAACAAATAGTTCTGTGGTCCAATCCCACCTCAGGAATAGTCTCACCACAAAAAGTCATAAGTGATAGGAGTAGACTTAGGCTATTTGGCCCATCAGGTCTACTCCGCCATTCAATCATGGCCGATCTATCTCTCCCTCCTAACCGCATTCTCCTGCCTTCTCCCCATAACCTCTGACACCCGTACTAATCAAAAATCTATCTCTCTCTGCCTTAAAAACTGACGGTCTCTACAGCCTTATGCGGCAAAGAATTCCACAGATTCACCACCCTCTGACTAAATAAATTTATCCTCATCTCATTCTTAAAAGAACGCCCTTTAATTCTGAGGCTATAACCTCTATGACCTCTAGACCTGCACAATCAGAGTTGTCTTTGCCCTGCCTTGGTCCTCGAATGGCTATAAAAATAGACAATGGCACTAGACTTTAGACATTGGTGATACGTGGAAACAAGCCCTTCGGCCCACCGAGTTCGCACCGACCAGCGATCATCCCATACACTAGCACTATCCAACACACCAGGGACAAATTACAATTTTACCGATTCCAATTAACCCACAAACCTCTACGTATTTGGAGTGCGGGAGGAAACCGGAGCACCTGGAGAAAACCCACGTGGTCACAGGGAGAAAAGTACAAACTGTGTACAGACATCACCCATAGTCAGGATTGAACTCGGGTCTCTGGCGCTGTAAGGCAGCAACTTTACCGTTGTGCCATCGTGCCGACCCGTTAAGTTACTCCAGCACTTTGTGTTTTGACTCATTCGTATTGTTTCCACTGAACAAAGAAATGGCGTAGCTGACTGGAATTTATCCTGTTCTTATTATCAAAAAGGGAATGACAATCAATCCAATCAATTCCCCAAGGTCTTTGAGTACATTAACCGTCAAAAAGAAACAAGAGTAATGTGCGTGTTTCTTTTCTGTTACGTCGAAACATACGAAGAGCAATTATGGTTTTGAATTGTTTGCATGATTATTCAACATCCATTTTCATGGTTCCCAAATGGAATAGTACTATGCTGAAATGTATGTGCTACAATTATCAGTTGGAGAGCTTCTCTGCAATATCTGACCTAGATTGGTGCTCAACATTGTCAAGACAACGTAAACAGCCATTCACCGTTGTCTTCAAGCATGTTATATATAAAATAATAGTAACCTGGGAGTGATTACAATGCAGTACTCTACTCAAGTGCTTAAATAGTTTAATAAAGCAAATAATGAGCTATCAACAGCATCCTAAATGGCATCTGGATGTAATTATATTATATTGCTTGTCTATATAATGTAATTTTGTGGAGTGATTGTATTCAATGCTTTATTCAGGGAACCAGCAACAGTCAATGCTAATTCCTACAAAAACAATCGACATTTTTACAGGCCATTTCATAGCTGCACGGTGGCGCAGTGGTAGAGTTACTGCCTTACAGCGCCAGAGACCCGGGTTCAATCCTGACAACGGGTGCTGTCTGTACGGACTTTGTACGTTCTCCCCGTGACCTGCATGGGTTTTCTCCGGAAGCTCCGGTTGCCTCCCACAGTCCAAAGACGTACAGATTTGCAAGTTAATTGGCTTTGGTAAAATTATAAATTGTCCGTTGTGTGTGTAGGATGGTGCTTGTGTGCGGGGATCGTTGGTCGGTGTGGACTCGGTGGACCGAAGGACCTGCATCTCTAAACTAATCTAAATTTCAATAAAGCTGAAATATTCCAACACGATTTGCAAGGACACTACCAAACGAGATTTAGCACCATGACAAGTAAGGACATATTAGTACAAACGGTCTGTTTGTTTGAAAGAATTGGTTTGGAGTCTAGTAAAAGCTCCGTTACTAATTGGCACCTCAGAGGGAGTTCTCTTACTGACAATGGGTTTACATGTATATTTGCTTAAATGGCCTCTGTCAAGCCTGCTGCGACTTTATAACTACATTCTTACAATTCTGTTTTGAGGCCACGCGCAGTAGAAGCTTCCAGAGGGACATGCGCTGCTACCATACGCCAGCTGGCTGGCTTGCCACGGATCCGGGAAAGCCGCCTGTAGTTGGAACCTCATCCGATGCTCGTCTCCCACTCGCCCCCGAAGACCGGGAACCGGGGAGTAGAAGGTGACCCGAGAGTCGGCCATGGACATTGGACAACGTGCTGTGAGGAGAACCGGAGTGTTACCTTCTACGTCCTCAAGGTCGACTACAGGAGGCCAACCCCCCCCCCCCCCCCCACCGGGTACAAAGCCTTGGCCTAGCTGGCCATCCACGAGTCATGGTGCCAGGCGGAAGAGGTGGCTGCCTGCCTGCGCATTATGCGGTTATGTCCGCGCTCGGGTGGTACTAGAAAGGGACTACGCGCTGTCCACGGGCACTCTGGGAGATTTCCGGGACCGCGGGGGATGGAATGTATCCTCAATAAGGATTGTATTCTAATTATTTGAAAATTTAGCGTCTTAGATATTTTGGTGATTTTGTACTATGGTGATGGGTGTGTTACCGCGGCTTTGTGTTGTATTGTTTTTTATTGTAATTGAATAAATTATTTTTGAGACCAAAAAAGATGGGGCACAAAGGTTGAAGGCCGTGAGAGGCCGGGCGAGGAGAGGGACGACTGTTCGCTGGACGATCCGGATGGAGGTGATGGCTGCAACAGAGAGGGAGAACAAGGAGGAAAGAGACAGAGACTTTAAGACTTTTGCCTCCATCACAATGAGGAGGTGCCTGGTGAACTCACTGTGGTGGATATTGTGTGTTTTTGTTATTTATTATTATATGTATGACTGCAAAAATTTAGTTCAGACCAAAAGGTCTGAATGACAATAAAGGATAATTCATTTATTCAATTCAATTCATTATGGCTAGCTGAACTGGAACTTTGGAAATGGTGCCAAAAACCAGGCGACTCTTGCATTTGGACTCAGTTGGCTGTTTCTATGCATTCGGTACTTAATAAGGGATAGTATGGCGATAATCTCACTGACCTGCATGCAAAAATAAAGAATTTTACTGTACCTTTTTACATGTGATAATGAAAGGACCATTGAACTATTGAAGGACGGGAAACAAGGTGAAAAACAAGAGTGGTTTATGGAGTGAGGGGCAGAGCTTGTGGCTTTAGCGCCTGTGATTGCTAATGGGAGAGTGACTGGAGTCCAAAATATGACAGCAGTGTAGAAACATAGAAACATAGAAAATAGGTGCAGGAGTAGGCCATTCGGCCCTTCGAGCCTGCACCGCCATTCAATGTGATCATGGCTGATCATCCAACTCAGTATCCCGTACCTGCCTTCTCTCCATACCCCCTGATCCCTTTAGCCACAAGTGCCACATCTAACGCCCTCTTAAATATAGCCAATGAACTGGCCTCAACTACCTTCTGTGGCAGAGAATTCCAGAGACTCACCACTCTCTGTGTAAAGAATGTTTTCCTCATTTCGGTCCTAAAGGAATTCCCCCTTATCCTTAGACTGTGACCACTTGTTCTGGACTCCCCCAACATCGGGAACAATCTTCCAGCATCTAGCTTGTCCAACCCCTTAAGAATTTTGTAAGTTTCTATAAGATCCCCCCTCAATCTTCTAAATTCCAGCGAGTACAAGCCGAGTCTATCCAATCTTTCCTCATATGAAAGTCCTGCCATCCCAGGAAACAGTCTGGTGAATCTTCTCTGTACCCCCTCTATGGCAAGGATGTCTTTCCTCAGATTTGGAGACCAAAACTGTACGCAATACTCCAGGTGTGGCCTCACCAAAACCCTGTACAACTGCAGTAGAACCTCCCTGCTCCTATACTCAAATCCTTTCGCTATGAATGCTAACATACCATTTGCTTTCTTCACTGAAAGCATTTTAGTGTAGAAATGGAGAAACAAATATCTGGGGAATTTGAAGTCTCCAGTCTGAAAAATAACATTCCACCATCACCCTCTGCTTCCTTCCAGGAAGCCAATTCTTTAACCAGTTGTCTGGCTCACCTGAATCACATGCGACCGAACCTTCCATAGCACCCAGAGAGTTGTGAATCACCCAGAGAGTTGTGAATCTGTGAAATTCTCTGCCTCAGAAGGCAGTGGAGGCCAATTCTCTGGATGCTTTCAAGAGAGAGTTAGATAGAGCTCTTAAAGATAGCAGAGTCAGGGCATATGGTGAGAAGGCAGGAACGGGGTACTGAATGTGGATGATCCACCATGATCACAGTGAATGGTGGTGCTGGCTTAAAAGGCCGAATGGCCTACTCCTGCACCTATTGTCTATTGCCTTGTTGAAATCCATCTCTCTCAGAAGCTGGCATGCTTCAGTAATCAAGGATGAGTCTCAGCCCGGTCACTCCCTCTTCTCCCCTCTCCCATCAGGCAAGAGGTACAGAAGTGTGAAAACGCACACCTCCAGATTTAAGGACAGTTTCTTCCCAATGTTATCAGGCAACTGAATCATCCTATCAACAAATAGAGAGCGGTCCTGAGCTACTATCTACCTCATTGGAGACCCACAGACTATCTTCAATTGGACTTTACTGGACTTTATCTTGCACTAAACATTATTCCCTTCATCGTGTATCCGTACACTGTGGATCGCTCGATTGTAATCATGTGTAGTCTTTCTGTACTTTATCTTGCACTAAACATTATTCCCTTCATCGTGTATCTGTACACTGTGGATCGCTCGATTGTAATCATGTGTAGTCTTTCTGTTGACTGGTTAGCATGCAACAAAAGCTTTTCACTGTACCAGTGACAATAAACTAAACTAAACTGAACTAAACTAAACTAAAGAGATAGGGGGCGCCGTCCTGTGTGGTATGGCTGCCCAGCCTGCAGCTGTTTGTTTTTCACTCTTTTCTTTATTTTTAGTGAGTTCAAGTGCTTTGTTTTGGAGTTCTATTCTTTTTTATGTAGGGGGTGGGAAGGGGGGGGGGTGTGGGTTGGAAGGGGGAAACTACTTTTCGGGTCCCTACCTGGTCGGAGAGGCAGCTTTTCTCCGGGCTGAACTTTCGACCCGTCCTCGCGGCCTACCAACAGGCCTGGAATGGCGTTTCCTGAGGAGACCGCCCAGAACATCGGATTTGGCAGCGACGCAGCGCTGGAGCGCCATCGCGGAGCAGGCGATGCCTTGCCTGGGTCGCCATACTGGAAATCCGGTGAGCTGGGACCGCCGAGAGCCAGTGGGGGAGCTCCATTCAGCGTGGCCTTGTTGGCTTCGGAAGCCTCGGACTCCGGTAAGGAAGCAGCCGTTCCAGGTGTCCCAAGCTGCTGAGAGGATTCTCCCGATGCCGGAGTACCATCATCCAGCGAGAACAGCCTGGAACATCAGGCCTCCGTGAAGGCGACTGCGGAGGCCTCAATAGGCCTGACTATGGGAGGACATGGGGATGGGGACTGGACATTGTGCCTTCCTTCATAATGGGAACCATTGTGGGGGATGTTTTTTATGTTTAAAATCTCTTTATTATTATTATGTCTGTATTCTTTTTTATGTGCTGCATTGGCAAGAAACATTTCACTACACCAATTTGTGTATGACCAATAAAATAGCCTTTGAACCTTTGAACCTTAAACTAAACTAAACTAAACTAAAATGATTCAGCGCATCAGTGGACCTCAAGTAATTTAGAGTCACAGACTCATGCACCGCAGATATAGGCCCTTCGGCCCAACTTGTCCAT
Organism: Raja brachyura; assembly: GCA_963514005.1. The sequence continues at coordinate 20,831,502 of OY740800.1, forward strand.
GCTGACCAAGATGCTCCATCTAAGCTGTTTTGACTGAGCATGTACAGGAGGCCTAATAATGCGAGGAACACTTGCATATGAATCAGTTGTCCTGAAAGCACAAACATGTCCAGCAAAATAAGATGCCTGCCAACAGCACTTGTTCGATTTGTTTTCAAACAATTCCAGTTACCTACATGCAAATCCAAAAGCTGCCTTTTTACATATACCTTGTCAACGTTCCCATTCGATTCATTTCACTTTGATAGTGGAGCAGTTACTGATCGCTTCTTCAAACAACCTCAAGGTATTTCTCAGAAGATTGTGGATTACAGCCAAGTCCACCAATTCCAGCCAGTCAGCAATTTAATTGCACATCATTTCTGGTGCTGACATGCAGAGTACATCAGTTCGAGCTGAGTGCAGAAATACAGAAAGCAAATTTGTGACTTAAACTGCCAATTTCCTTTTCCTTTCTGCCTCTCATTTTGCCTCTAAGTTATTTTTGTTACTCAATCATTTTCTGAGATGTGGGTGTCACTAGCACAGCTATTATTTATTGCCCGTTCCTACCTGCCAGTGAGAAGGCGGTGCTGGCCCTCAGTGGTCCTTCTGGAGAAGGTGCTCCAATAGTGCTGTGAAGGAGGGAGTCCAGGACTTAGATTCAGCCATGATGAATGAACATGACATTTCCAAGTCAGGCTGATGTGTGGCCTGGAGTGGGAGCTGCAGATACCATTCTTCTCATGCATCTTCTGCCCTTATCCTTCTTGGTAATAATGGCTGTGGCTTTAGGAGGTGCTGTCTGAGTAGCCAGGGTGATGCAATTTGCACATGGTATACACTGCAAGCACAGTGGCCTCCATCAGTCAGAGTATTGAGTATAGAAGTTGGAAGGTCATGTTATTGTTATGTAAGATGTTGGTGAGGCCACATTTAGATGTGGTCGCCATGTTATAGGAAAGATGTTGTCAAGCTTGGAAGGGTTCAGAGAAGATTTACCAGGATGTTGCCAGGACTATAGGGACTGATCTATAGGGAGAAGTTGAGCAGGCCAAGGACTTTATTCTTTGAAGCGCAGGAGCATGAGAGGTGATCTTACAGAGGTGCACAAAATCATGAGTGGAAAAGATCAGGTAAATACAGAGTCTTTTGCCCAGAGATGGGAAATCAAGAACCAAAGGACTTAAGTTTAAGGTGAGGGGGGAAAGATTTAATGGGAATCTGAGGGGTCATTTTTTTACACAAGTGGTGGAGGTTGTATGGAACAAACTGCCAGGGGAGGTAGTTGAGGCAGGTACTATTGCAATGTTTATTTAGACAGGTATATGAATAGGGTATGTTTAGAGGGATATAGGCCGAAAGCAGGCAGGTGTGGCTGGTGTAGATGGGACAAGTTGGTCGGTGTGGGCAAGTTGGGTCGAAGGGCCTGTTTCCACACTGTTCAACTATGACTGTATGACTATAGGGATGGAAGGAATTAATGTTTATTGTGAATCAAGCAGGCACAATAATTGATTCTCCAAGATAGCGTTCAGCTCCCAGAGTACGGTCATAGAGTTATATAGTACGGAAATGGAACTGTTAACCCAACTCGTCCAGGCCTACCAGATTTCATACCTGAACCACTCCCATTTGCCTGTGCTGGGCCCATATGAACCCAAACCTTGATGTAATGAAAAGGAACTACAGATGCTGGATTATATCAAAGATAGACACAAAATGCTGGAGTAAGTCAATAGGTCTGTTACTCCTGCATTTTGTGTTTAACTTCAAAGCAAAAGTATGGATAGAAACAGTGGGAAACAAAAGGGGTTTGTAATTAGTTCAAAGCAAATGAAGATTATAAATGTAATTAAGGGTATCAATTAAGATTATAATTAGAATTACGATTTTTAATTGTCTATGTAGAGTTTGCATATTCTCCCTGTGACCCGATAGGTTTCCTCCAGGCGCTCGAGTTTCTTCCCACATCCCATAGACATGCGGGTTTATAAGTTAATTGCTCCCTGTTGGGAGTGGATACGAACTAGTGTGAATGGGTGATCGATGGTCGGCGTGGGCTCAATGGGCCATCTGTATCTCCAAACCAAACTACGCTACTTTATTATCACATGTACTTGGTACAGTGAAATTCTTTGTTTTGCATACATTGCACAAGTATGCAAAGAGTCTGATAAAGTTACAAAAGTAAAAACTCAACTAAACTAAACTAAACTAATAAACAAAAGCCTGAATTAGTCTGTAACTGATTTCAATTTAATTTCATTTTCTAACAACCAAAGGTTGATGCAACTATTAAATGAAGACATTAGCAAGAAAAAATATCAAGTTTTTGATGAAAACACTAATAGAACCGCCCCCTTACCACCGCCCAAAATGAACCAAAAATAAACATGAAAGAGGCAGTTATATAACATTGTATGTGTGGCTCTTTAAGATGATCACATTCTCTCCACATTTCCCTGCAGACTTTTCAGCGTAGAATTGGGCAGAAGTACTCAGTCTGTGCGGGCCTAGGTATTAGCTTTAATGCTATCCTTTACTGGCAATTAAAAAAATTAAAATAAATTCATATATATAAATTGGGATTGTATCTCTGGCTTCCATAGATTTTCTAATTCTAATTTCTGATATCAAAAGAGTTAATAGTCTTGGCATTGTTGTTAACTTTAATCTGCCAGATCCCGATGAAGGCAAATGGGACAAGAATAATGGGAATCTTGGTTAGCATGGACAAGTTGGGCTGAAGGGTCTGTATTCATTCTGTCTGACTATGCTTTTTACCAAACTGATACTTTTTAAGTTTAGAGTTTGGGGATATAGGATGGAAACAGGCCCTTCGGCCCACTGAGACCATGTCTACAAATTACATTCCAGGGGGAATCTATAGAGGGCCAATTAACCTACGAACCCGCATATCTTTGGGATGTAGGAGGAAACTGGAGCGTCCGGAAGAAACCCGTGTGGTGCCAGAGAGAATATGCAAACACCACACAGACAGCATCGCGAGGTGAGGATCGATCCCGGGTCTCTGGCATAGTGAGGCAGCAGCACTACCAGCTGCAGCACTGTGCCACAACTGTGTCTGAGGAATTAAAATCTGAAGGAAGTTGTCTCCAATAAAATATCCTGAGAACCGGCATTGGCACAAACCTAGAGTGTGATATATATTGCTAACCCAGTATTCTTTAAGCTTTATTGCCATCAATAATTTGTCTCAGCTTCAAATGCATCAAGTAAAAGTGATCGAGATCAATACCAGGCTGTTTTAAAACCCTGGTTGTGTAAACAGCCATGGATTTTATCAAACCAAAAGCACAAATAAATCCCAACCTTTGCATTTGTGGTAAAGATTGTGTTAGATCTATTTCATTTGCATTCACGCCATGGAAGTGGGATTGGAGAATCTACAGCACAAGGGGAACAGAATGTATTAGGTGTCAGCACTTGGGCAGAATATAGCCAATCTGTTAGGCAAAGAGGAATGCATGCTGTGTATTTTAAGTAAACACTTTTCTGAAAACATGAAAACATCCAAATTTGTTCAGTCTCTACTTGTAGCTAAAACCCACTAAGCCTTGACTGCACCCTCACCAAAGCCTCTACGTCCTTGCTGTAAAAGGGAGATGAAGAACCGACACAACGGTGCAGCAGTGGAGTTTAGTTTAGTTTACATTTAGTTTAGTGGTTTATTGTCACGTGTCCCGAGGTACAGTGAAAAGCCTTTTTGTTGTGTGCGGTCCTGTCAGTGAAAAGATTGCACATGTTTACAATCGAGCCGTCCACAGTGTACAGATACAGGATAAAAGGAATAACGTTTAATGCAAGATAAAGTCCGATTAAAGATAATCCGAGGCTGTGGCGCCAGGGACCCGGGTTTGATCCTGATCGCGAGTGCTGTCTGTGTGGAGTTTGCACGTTCTCCCTGTGACTGTGTGGGTTTCCTCACACATCCCAAAGATGTGCAGGTTTGTTGGTGAATTGGTTCTGTAAATTGTCCCTCGTGTGTCGGAGAGAACGCGTGATCACTGGGGGTGTGTGGACCTGTCTCCTCGCTGTATCTCTAAACTAAACTAAATGAAGAACTAAAGACAAAGAATCGTGTTGGATAAGCCTATTTGAATCACAAATCACTGTCTTTAGAGATACAGTGCAGAAACAGGCCATTTGGCCCAGCGAGTCTGCGCCGACCAGCGGTCACCCTGTATACTAGCACAATCCTACATGCTAGGAACAATGTACAATTTTTTTTAACCAAAACCAATTAACCTGAAAACCTGTATGTTATCTGAGTGCGGGAGGAAACCAGAGAAATCCTATGCGGTCACAGGGAGAACACTTAAGCTCCGTGCAGGCAGCGCCTATAGTCAGGATCGAACCCGGGTCTCTGGTGCTGTAAGGCAGCAGCTCTACCACTGCGCCACCTGTGCCATCCGTGCCATCTGTATGGCTCAATCCTGCCCAGTGGCAATTCATTGGCTATCAGCGATGTATCACTTAATAAAATGTTCAGTTGAAACTGTGCAGCAATGCTCTTCATTGGCAGTCCTGAGCAGTGCCCTGTATGGAAATCAGTGAACCGATATCCAGTATCTGTGGATCACCAAGCAGGGACTCGGAGCAAATGAGGCTTCCTGGCGGATTATATTTCAGCCTTGGCAAGGCACTATTGGCATGAGACTCCCTGTATGCAAACCTTCCCAAAGACGGCAGGAGGCAAACGTCTATGCAGAATGACATCGACAGCAAGTTGTCAGGCCAGCTGACACAATTAGAGTGGTGCAGAACTCAAAACCTGGTTGTGCAGCTGCCGAGGAAACACACTGTTGACTTCATCTGGAGAAAGTAGTCGGCTTTTAATGACTGGTTGGGGTTTAAATCTGGAATAACAAGCTGGCATCTGTGATGGATACCGTGAAACTACCAATTGTCATTAAAACCCATCTGTGTTACCCCAGGGAAGGAAATTTGCCATCAGTATCCAGTCTGGCCCACATCTGGCTCCAGCCTTGGAGTAATGTGGTTGACTCTTAAGTGCCTTCTACTACTGCCCAGCAAGCCACGTTAATTTAAGAGGTAATGAGGAGTTAGGGATAAATCGTAGCTGTAATAGACATATCCACATTGAAGTATCAAAATAGAGGTGTTTAGTTGAGTTTGGCTTAGAGATACAGCATGAACACAGGCCCTTCAGCCCACTGAGTCTGTGCCGACCAACAAACACCTCTACACCACTTCTATCCTACACTCTAGGGACAACTTACAGAAGCCAATCAACCGACTGTGGGAGGAAACTGGAGCGCACAGAGAAAACCCACGTGGTCACAGGGAGAACGTGCCAACTCTGTACGGACAGCACCCATAGTCAGGACCGAACGCGGATCTCTGGCGCTGTGAGGCAGCAACTCTACCGCTGCGCCATTGTGCCGCATATTAGGTACATATAATACACATTTATAGAGAGGCTCCCGTATAAAACACATCATGATCAGAATGAGGTTGTATATCCTTGAGGACCCGGTGGTGGGTGTCCAGGGATGTGCCCAGGTGAGAGCCAGCAGGCAGCCGAGGACACGCTGCTGAGAACAAACAGGGGCCCGGCGTGGAGAGTCTGCTGAGAACAGAGTGGGACCATCAGTACTATTATGAATACTTTTGTAACTTTGTTGGTACCCTGTATGTGGTGAGTCTTTGCATACTTTGTGCGTTGAATGTTATTGGACCTAGGTACATGTGCCAATAAAGTATCATTGTATTATTGACCCGATGACTGTGTGGCATTAGCGCCTGATGCCTTCTTTGGTGGCCACAGCTACAAATATATTGTGAGAGTATGTGGGTGTGGTTTGGGTAGGGACGAAGGGGTAATTGGAGATTCCCACCGTTGGGTCAACACCTCGCTCAGCTTCGCACGTTTACAAATTTTAAGCAAAGAAGAAAGCTCCTTGACCTCTGTGCTTTTTGAGGGTTTTTTTGAAAAGCAATTTGGATTAATTTTAATTGGTTTCAGTACTGGGTAGACCTGGGGCTGAATCCAATTGATATTGATGTTGTTGAAAGAAAAAGCACTTTTGGGATGATTTTTGAAGAGTCTGTGTTATCTCGGCTGAGGCAGCAGAAGGACAAAGGTGACTGTTTTAATAGATTAGAAATAATAGATTAGAACAAAACAACCACTTATTAATAGGAATGCAATCATTTGCGAGTATTTGAGAGCAGGTCTGAAATATTCCCAAAGCTCAGCATGTGCAGTTTTATTTCCCTCTGCAATAAACTGGAGGGCCTGAATCTAGACAACCCTCAGAGAATTTCAACCTGTACACAGACACAGCGAGTCTCTTTTCATCTCGCAAGTCCCGCAGGGGGGGCGGCACGATGGCACAGCGGTAGTTGCTGCCTTACGGCGCCAGAAACCCGGGTTCGATTCTGACTACGGGTGCTGTCTGTGTGTGAAGTTTGTACATTCTCCCTGTGACCGTGTGGGTTTCCTCCCACATAGTGTGGCATGGTGGCGCAGCAGTAGAGTTGCTGCCTCACAGCGCTGCATGTACGGTGTTTGTACGTTCTCCCGGTGACCGCCTGGGATTTCTCCGGGTGTTCCTCTACATTCCAAAGACGTGCAGGTTTGTAGTTTAATTGCTTCAGTACAAATGTAAATTGTACACATAGTGTAGGATAGTGTCTATGGAAATGCACTTTGGCAGAACTGCTATAGGTCGTAGGGAAAATCCAATGTAGCTCATGAGTCGGCGAAATTGTGATTGGGTTCTGACGCTGGTGTCTCTAGAGTCTAATGTCTAAAGGCAAAATGGGACTAGCTTAGATGGGACATCTTTGTCAGCATGGCCAAGTTGGGCTGAAGGGTCTTTATCCATGCTGTATGACCATGACACCATGGCATAATCCTTATTCCACCAGACAAAATTGACGTTAGATTGCTAGACCCCTGACTGAAGGAGGCAGTTCCGTGCTAGGATTCTGTATTAGCATAGCCAAAGTTAATTGCTCCTGCTGCTTCACTCTGCTGCTCTGAACTCTGTAGTGAACCCATGGGGGAAACCAGAAGTACAGAATCACCCTCTTACTGTTATTAGCTGCGGTGATTCTGTGGCTGTGCTACAAGTAGAGACTTCCACAAAGTCACAGCACAGCGGCGAAAGAAAATGTTTCTCGAGCCCGCCTAGCCTCAAGTGCGTGCCTGTTGAAAAGAATTGAATAATGTCAGCACAACGTGTGGTCTTCTGCTCTGATTGATTTCCACGTCAATAAACTGCTTTTATTTTAACGAGCCAAGGCGAGTTCTCCTTCTGAACCTGGAAATGAAAAGAGAGCTGGGGTCGGCCCGATGGTTAGCGGGAGAAGAGGCACTAAGAACCCAGTTACAAACCAATTAGATTGCAAGGCACTCAACAGCCACAGTAACCATTAAGTACAAATTGGAAGCAGAACGTTTAGGAGCCTCTTCTTTGTATTTCGGACAGAGTTTTCAACTGGTTGATTAACCGGCATCGATTAGCTGAGTGGGATTCAAGAACCGAAGGAAAACACCTCTGTAAATCGAGTAAACCCAGATAAAATAACACCTCAAAATTCCGAATGTTGATCGTGGAGATTTGACAAAACCTGCCAAGGCCCAGTAAACAAGAGAAACAAGGCACTGCAGGTAGACACAAAATGCTGGAGTGACTCAGCGGGTCAGGCAGCATCTGAGTCCATTTGCAATAGCCGCCAGGTTTTGGTGCCATTTTCAAAGTCCCAGCTGCAGCTGGCCATAAAGGCCCATTGCAGCCGTCGCCTCTGTCCGGATCGTCCCGCGAACCCTTGTGCTTCTCCTCACCCGGCTACTTTCAGCCTCCATGCTCTGGAGTCGCCTCTCGCAGCCAACCTTGCAGGCACAGAAGGAAAGACCCGTATTCTTCTTACAGGCCCCTTTGTTCTTGCATCCACCACCATTGCCGACTCCCTCCCCTTTCCTATCCAGTTCCCAGTTCTCGGATCATAAGTGATAGGAGCAGAATTAAGCCATTCGGCCCATCAAGTCTACTCTGCCATTCATTCATGGTTGATCTATCTCTCCCTCCTAACCACATTCTCCAACCTTCTCCCCATAATCCCTGACACATGTACTGATCAAGAATCTATCTATCTCTGCCTTAAAAATATCTATTGACTTGGGAGCAGGAGCCAGGTTTGGCAGCTTCCCTCTTCAGGCAGGATTTCTGTATCCACGGCGATCAAGCCAGGGCTGCTACCAGGCTATAGCAATGGCCCACAGCCCCTTGGAGGCTTCTCCTACGTGGCCTGTACTTACACTGAGCATCACTTCAAATTAACCTTTGCCCTTGACAAGATGACATCGATCCACCTTCTTGAGTAGTGCTGTTGGTAGCGAGTTCCAGGACTTAGATCCAATGACATTGGTACAGTATTGGTTTATTATTGTCACATGTCAAAAGAGCTTTTGTTTGCTTGATACTCATAGACTCATAGAGTCATAGAGTGACACAGTGTGGAAACAGGCCCTTTGGCCCAACTTGCCCACAATGTCCCAGCTACACTAGTCCTACATCTACGTTTGGTCCATATCCCTCCAAACCTGTCCTATCCATGTACCTGGTGAACTGTTTCTTAAACGACAGGATAGTCCAAGCCTCAACTATATATAGACAGGCTCTTGGATATGTTGTTCCATACACCCACCACACTTTGTGTGAAAAAGTTACCCCTTCATCTTTTCCCCTTCACCTTGAAGCTATGTCCTCTGGTCCTTGTTTCCCCTACTCTGGCCAAAAGACTCTGTGCATCTACCCGATCTATTCCTCTCATGATTTTGTACATCTTTATAAATCACCCCTCATCCTCCTGCGCTCCATGGAATAGAGGCCCAGCCTACTCAACCTTTCCCTATAGCTCATACCCTCTAGTCCTGGCAACATCCTTGTAAATTTTTCCTGAACCCTTTCCAGCTTGGCAATATCTTTCCTATAACATGGTGCCCAGAATGGAACACAATATTCTAAATGCGGTCTCATGCGGTCCCAACGTCTTATACACTGCACCATAACTCTCAATGCTCTGACTGATGAAGGCCAAGGTGCCTAAAGCTTTTTTGACCACCTTATCCATCTGCGACTCGACCTTCATGGAACCATGCACCTGTCCTCCTAGATCCCTCTGCTCTACAACACTACCCAGAGGGAGGCCGACTATTTACTGTGGAGGTCCTGACCTTGTTCAACGTCCCTAAATGCAACACCTCACACTTCTCTGTCTTAAATACCATCAACCATTCCTCCGCCCACCTGGCCATTCGATCCAGATCCTGCTGCAATCTTTCACAACCATCTTCACTATCTGCAAAACCACTCACATTGTACCATCAGCAAACTTGCTAATCTTGCCTTATATGTACTCATCCAAGTCATTGATGTAGATGACAAACATAACGGGCCTAGCATCAAACCCTGAGGCACACTACTAGTCACAGGCTACATTCAAATCAGGTCCTGCAATACATGGGTTCAATCGAGCCATATCCAAGTATATGTCCATATCCAAATGATTGGCGCGGCCATTCCTGCCGGGACCGACCAGAGCTCCAGCAGCAGCGGCGCAGCGGCGCGGGGCAGGCGATGCTTTACCGGGGATCGCCGTTTGGAGCTCTGGACTGCTGGGCCTGCTGCACCGACATCGCGGAGCTGTGGTTCGCGGAGCTCCCAACGCTGACCAACATCGCGGAGTACTGCGACTCCGACCGGCTCGGCCTGTGGACTTCGGGAGCCGCGGACTCCAGTGGGAGGTGGCTGATCTAGAGGTCCGGGCTGCTGAGGATGTTCTCCGTCGGGGTTCCAACATTCCCGGCAAGAGGGCCTGAGCATCGGGCTGCCCGTGGCGGTGACTGCGGGTGCTCGGGAGGCCCCGACCACGGTGTAACATCTGGGAAGATCGGCGGGGAGGCTGGCTGGACTATGGTGCCTTCCTTAACTCTGGTGCCGCTGTGGGGTTATGTTGTAGGTGGAGTTCTGTGTATGTGCTTTTTAAAATTTTAATATGTTTATTTATTTATTATTTATTTTTATGTTACTGACTATAAGGAAAATCCATTTTGTTGTCTCTAAAATTAGATAATGACAATAAATTGAATACAATACAATGAATACAATATACAACAGGCAGGGCAAAGAGAAAAATACCAGGGCACAGAATTTTGTGTTACAGCATGATAGCATTGAAGCTACAGAGAAAAAGTCCAAGGTCCGTGATAAAATAGGTTACAAATTCAAGATTGCACCCTAGCTATGGGAGGTTTGGAGTGGAGTAACTATCCCTTCTGTGCTGAGGGTTATTGTGGAGAATATTTTGTCCCCTCTCCTCACTGATTGTGGTCTATGGGTCAGAAAAATAAGGATCTATTGGCAGAGGGGAGTGCTGACTCCTAGGTCAGAGTTCGGAGACGAGTTTGGTTGGGATTGTGGTTTTGAAGGAATAGCCATGGGTTTCTAAGTTTGAAATGGATGATGTTAACTTTCTCATTCTTCTCGTGACCTCAGCCTTTTGGGGATAATGAACTGTAGGTTAAGGAGGTTCCATAGATCTGTACAGCATAGATACAGACCCTTCGGCCCAACTTTCCCACACTGACCAACATGTCCCATCTACACTAGTCCCACCTGCCAGCAATTGGCCCATATCCCTCCAAATCTGTCCTATCCAAGAGCCTGTCTATATATTTCTTAAATAGTAAAAGTTTCATTCATTCATTCATCCATTCATAAAAGTATCATTCATTCATTAATTCAACATTGCAATATTACCTGCCTCAACTACCTCATCCGGAGGAGCAGCTCATCCCATACACCCCCCACATTTTCTGTACAAATGTTACCCCTCAGGTTCCTATTAAATCTTTCCCCCCTCACCTTAAACCCATGTCCTCCGCTTCTCTATTCCCCTGAGAATCTGTGTATTTACCCAATCTATTCCTCTCTTTATTGTTTCCACCTCAGTCAGATCACCCCTCATCCTCCCACACTCCAAGGAATAGAGCCCCAGTCTGCTCAATCTGGTCACCTCTCATCAAGGAAAATCCATTTACCCACCTTAGCTCCAAATCACTGTATAAAAGTGGCAGGGAAACACTTTGTTGTTTGTGCAGTTGTGGGAAAATTGTATCTGAATTTTATTTGTTATACTTTTATTTGCTTGAATACACATAGCTGAGGTCAGGCAACCAATAAAAAAGAGAAAATTCTTAGCCATTGAATAAATCCTGGACAGCAATGTGTGCATATTGGAATGACTTGTTAGTAAAAAAACCTTTCTTGTGCTCTACACATTAATTTGAAGAAGGCTACGCCAGCCTTTATTTTCAAACCTGAGTTCCACATTGATTTTGAAATAATCTTCTCAGATATTGAAAATATATATCTAGTTCAAATAAAAAATGCAGTCCTTGGTAACAGATAGTGGTCCAGAATTACAATATTCCTTTTTCCTCTATTTTGACATTTCCCAGAAATAAAATAAATTCATACCTGTTACAAAAAGGATGGCTATGCTTTACAGAGCATTCGTCTTATTCTTAATAGAACATAGAACATTGAACAGTACAGCACAGGAACAGGCCCTTTGGCCCACCATATACATGTTGAACATGTGAGATAGAATCTATCCAAGGAGTGTCTTTCGCAACACAGAAATATTAACTAAATTTTTCTCCCTTTGAATACAACGATCTTTTACAAGAAGACTTAGATTATTTTCTCTTGAATGCCGGAGGTTGAATGGAGACCTGATAGAATATATATTAAATTATGAGCGGTGTAGATAGGGTAGACAGTCAAAACCTTTTTTTCTGAGGATGAAGATATCAAATATCAGAAAAGTTTAAAGGTGATGTATGGGACAATGTTTTTACAAAGAGCCTGGAGCATGTTGCTGGGGTGGTGATGGAGGCAGATACTGTAGTGGCATTTAAGAGACTTTTGGATAAGGACATGGATATGCAAGGAATGGAGGGATATGGATTATGTGCAGGCAGATAGGAGTTGGTCTTGACATTATGTTTGGCACAGGCATCGTGGACTGAAGGCCCTGTTCCTGTGTTATACTGTTTCGTGTTCTATGTTCTATGATAAAATTAATTGAATCCTGGAATCATAGATTGGTTATAGCAAGGAGCAAACCATTCAACACAAATCCAATGGTAAAACATATCGTTTCTTGGAGAATCGGTTTGATCAATTTGGGCCAAGTTAGGATAAAAACAGCATTTGACTGGACACGGAAGGATACCAGGGGGCAACATAAATATTATTTTAAACAGACACAAAATGCTGGCATAACTCAATAGGTCAGGCAACATCTCTGCGGAAAAAGAATAGGTGACGTTTCAGGTCGGAACCCTTCTTCAGACTGAACGTAGAGGTGTGGTGGGAGAGGGTGGAAATAAACTGGAGGAATGGAAGGCTGGGAACAGGGCACCTCAGGAAGGGTGAAGCCCATAATGGCCCATTGTTGGCTGGGGTAGGTTGGTAACGGTGGGGGGATGCAAGAATGCGAACAGTGGAATTAATAGGACGATCAGGGTGGAGAGAGATTAATTAAGTTTCAGCTTTGAAAACCTTTAAGTTATTTAGATTGCTTAAAAAAATTCCAAATGCTTTAGTTCAAATGCTTTTTTTCCCTCATTTTTCATTGTTTGAATTTTTTTTTCAAAGGTTTTAGAATGTTTAGGAAATTCAAAAATAATCAGAAACATTCATAGATCCTGACAGCTGGCCAAGCCAGGATGAGCAGCCTAGCCAACTGTCGAAGATCCTTCTATGTGTTTATGAGTAGAGTTTGTCCTTCCTGTCACCTCCCACACATGAAGGATGTGTGATTGAAAGGCCCCCCTGTTTCCTGAGGTCATGCCATCAATGATGAAGCAGACTTCATACAGTGAGTTATCCTCAAAAGATTCACATCCATAAAGCAAGGAATTTGTCAGCAGCCCAACAGCAATTGCACCATCCCACCATGACTGTAACATAAAGTGGAAGGATCAATATTACAAAATAAAAGATGTTTGCTAGTATATCCTGTACTTTCCATTTTCTATTAATTTATCATTTTTAGTTTAGTTTAGTTTGGAGATGCAGCTTGGAAACAGGCCCATCAGCCGACCGATTCTGTGCCGACCAGCGATAGCCCATGCACTAGTTCTATCCGACATACTAGGGACGATTTATCGAAGTCAATTAACCTACAAACCTGCAGGCCTTAGAAATGTGGGAGGAAACCAGAGGAAACCAGAGAACCTGAAGGAAACCCATGCAGTTCGAGCGAGAATATACAAACTCCGTACATCCTCAGTCAGTTTCAAACCTGGTTCTCTGACGCTCTATGGTAACAATTGTTCCCCATGTTGGGGAAGTCCAGGACAAGGGGTCACAGCTTAAGGATAAGGGGGAAATCCTTTAAGACCGAGATGAGAAAGACTTGTGGTGAGTCTCTGGAACTCTCTGCCACAGAGGGTAGTTGAGGCTAGTTCATTGGCTATATTTAAGAGGGAGTTAGATGTGGCCCTTGTGGCTGAAGGGATCAGGGGGTATGGAGAGAAGGCAGGTACGGGATACTGAGTTGGATGATCAGCCATGATCATATTGAATGGCGGTGCAGGCTCGAAGGGCCGAATGGCCTACTCCTGCACCTAATTTCTATGTTTCTATGTTTCTATGTTTAACAACTCTACACCTACGTTAGGGAGTTTATGCGTTCTCCCTGTGACCACATGGGTTTTCTCCGGGTTCTCCTGTATTACATAAACCTAGCAGCACAAAACTAGGCAATTCAGCCCATCTCATCCAGACTAATGTTATGTTCAAGGATAGTCGTCCTTATAACGTCCTTTAATTTATTGTTCCTTCTTGTTGTTATTGTTCAGAATGAATGATTCTGGGCTGGTAATCAACATTCCTAATTTTCCTGTGGGACGGATTGGAGGGATTCTTTCCCATGGTGGTATAAGCAAAAGGAAATTGAAAGGTGAAAGATTAGCAGAATGAGTGGAATTTTGTGACCGCTCTCTGCTGAGCAAGGCTGACCGAGGTATGGATACATGTTATCACCCGCTAACTGAACTGACACATCCTGACAGTAGCCCAGATGAGAGGTCATTTGAAGTCAAGCAATTAAAGCAACCACCTCTGAATCTTGAAATCTGGAGTGTTAGTTCTTTAGTCTTGACATGGTATTGGGAATTAGAAAGATACTACTAGGCAAGATATACTTTGACGGTAAGAAGACACTTGTTACTGCTGGAACTGAACAGGCAAACTTGTCTGAAGTTCCGACTGATTCAAAAGACCAGGAATTCAAATAATGATGAACTTTATTCAGAGCTGGAAGCAACTTGGCACATTCTCATTATGAATTTTACTGAAGTAGGTTATCATCTCAAGAGATCCATACAATATTTTTGTTTTTTTATTTCTTCGTAATTTATTAAAAAAACGTCCACTTAATCCTTATTTATATCTATTCTTTATTAGTTAAAAGCAGACATTAATTAAGATTATGTACTAACTGCACAGCCTCTCTTACTTCTGAAAACTTAGTGTATATGTTGCGGCATGAATCATTAGAATTGAAATGTCCAGGACCCACTTATCCTTGCAGAATGAAAATATTAAAGGAAATATTAATCTTTGGTAGATAATAGATCCGTGCAAAGGTAGGATTAATGTGGACTTAGGAGAGCGTGCCTCTGCAAGGAAGTCTGTTCAAATGAATGAGAAGCATTATAGGACTAGTGGGAGGCTTCCATAAAGGAAAGGTTTTATTTCTGCTTGTCTGTTTGAAATGCGAAAGAAAGATGAGTCAGGTACTCGATATGTCCTTAATCACCGGCAAGCCTATCTGTTTGTGTTGCCTGTGTGTCAACATGCATCAGCTTATTTGCAAATGCGATTCATTGTGGCACCTTTAGACATGTAATTTTATGGGCCATCGGCATCTATAACAAGGCAATATCACCTTTATTGGCCCACATTGGCTGATTTTCTTTTTAAGCAGGCTATGTAAAGCAGGCTCCAAGAGTTCGTCTTTGCATATTCCAATTTGCAGAGTAGCTGCGGGTAAAAGCAGCACAAAAATATTCCACCCACAGTTCAGACTTATTTGTCAATAATCAGCAACAGTTCCCACTAACAAGTAGACAGTTTGAAGGCTCAACTGCTTCATGCGATTTAGCCTAAAGCATTTCAAAGTATTGCTTGTGGAAAGGATTACTGCCGTAATATCAGGGATTGATTTATTATCGATGAGACCATTTTGTTTTCATAATGGTGCTTCTTGTCCATCTTGGCAGCCATTTGCAAGTCAGTATGTGTTTCGTATTTCAGTAAGGGCGGCTCAGTGGCACAGGTGGTACAGACGCTGCCTCATGGTGCCAGAGACCCGGGTTCGAGCCAGCCCTCAGATGCTGTCTGAATGGAGTTTGCATGTTCTCCCTGTGACCATGTAGGGTTTCCTCCGGGTGCTCTGGTTTCCTCCCACCTCCCAAAGATGTGCAGGTTTGTAGTGAATTGGCCCTCTGTAAAATTCCCCCTATTGTGTAGGGAGCATGAAAAGGAGGGATAACATAAGAACTAATGTGAACGGGTGATAAGCATGGAGTTAGTGAGCCAATAGACCGGTTTCCATGCTGTATCTCTAAATTAAACTAATATTGAAACAGATTTTGTCCTCGGTCATGTTGGAGGGAGTAGGGATTATTTAACTTCAAAAATGGTTTTTGTAAAAGACTTCCAGACTCAGTACATGATTCAAACACATCTTTAATCAGTACTAAAACTTAACAGTAAAAAGGATGGTTAGTTATCAACACATCCTGGCTGCTCAAACTGTCGGTGCTGAGAAATAGTCTTAGTATCAGTATTACAGTGGGGTGGAGTTAGAGATGCTGGCTGCTGTGTGATTGGTTAACATGCAACATCAGTCTACATCCTTCCCCCAAAAGGTTAAGTGTGAAAGGGCACTCATGCCATGGGGTTAACCATACTCGCCATGTCTGTCTGGTGGTCTACTAACACGACCCGAGCGCGTGCGGACCAAATCCTCCCCTCCCTCACTTGAAAGATGAGACGGAGAGCCTGGAAGCGAGAATGACGTGATGGAGGCCTGTGGTGACCGAAAGGGGAAACATGCGGTGGGAGAGGCCCCGTGGTTAATGGAGACCGCGGGACGTGGAGGGGTGCAAGGTATGCGGGGATGGGTGGGAGACATTGCAAAAGGCGGCTGGAACTGGAGTGGTGGAGCATAGGGACCAGCAGGCGGTGGTCGAGGATCCCTCACAGCAAGCGGGTGTTGTCGACTTCTCCAGTACACCGCCCCCTCACAGTCTACCAGGTAAGACCGGGTAGACCACGGTGCCCAGACGGGAATGTCCTGTTGAAGTTCGTAGACGGACGACCTGACCCGGAAGTAAAGGCCTGAGTGGTCTGCTGGAACTGTCGTATGACCGTTTCTGAATATCGTGCTTCTCTTGTAGACGTTTCTGGATAGTGGCAGGCTTCAGCACCTGAGGAACCAGTTGCTGTTGTGCGATGGGTACCGGAGGCCTCCTCAATCTCGACATCAGTCGCTGTGCTGGCGATCCCAGGGTTCCGTCCCTAGCAACATTTCTGAGATTCAGGAGATCGAGATAAACGTCTGACTTTGAAATCTGTACTCGCTCCAGCAAGTGTTTGGCGCTTCTGACAGCGCGTTCAGCGAGACCATTACTCTGTGGATACTCGGGACTGCTCGTGACGTGCTGGAAGTTCCATCGGTCTGCGAAAAGCTTGAACATGTGGCTGGTGAACTGCCGACCGTTGTCGGTTCTCAGGCTGACGAGAGCGCCAAAGGTAGAGAAGTGTCTTTTCAGCTTCTGGATGACCATCTCCGATGTGAGGGAGGTCAGTTGGTCTAGTTCAAACCAATTAGAAAAGGAGTCGACTAGAACAAGGTAGTGCTTTCCGCACCATTCGAAAATGTCCGCTGCCAGCGATGTCCAGGGCAGAGCTGGTGGAGGTTGTTGCAGAAGGGGCTGCCGCTGTTGATGAGGCGCAAGGCTGTTGCAAGTGGGGCAGGAGGTTAAGCGGTCCCGGATGTAGCTGGCCATTCCCGGCCAGTAGAACAGGCTACGGGCGCGTGCCAGTGTGGCGTCGGCTCCTGGGTGACCGCTGTGTGCCTCTTTGAAGTATACATCTTGTAGCGATGAAGGTATCCCATTTCTGACACCATGTAAATGACTTCCAAACTCAGTACATGATTCAAGCACATCTTTAATCAGTCCTAAAACTTAACAGTATGAAGGATGGTTATTTATCAACACATCCTGGCTGCTCAAACTGTCGGTGCTGGGAAATAGTCTTAGTATAAGTATTACAGAGGGGTGGAGTTAGAGATGCTGGCTGCTGTGTGATTGGTTAACATGCAACATCAATCTACAGGTTTGAATCATTGTTTTTCCTAAGGATGTTGAACCTTGCATGAGCTCCCGGGGAATGGTAATGTTACTGGAGTAGTACCTAATGGCCTGAATTGAACATCTTGAAGCCCACCACCGAATTTCAATACAGTGTAAAAACATTAGCCAGGAGAATTAATCTTACATCTGGAGCCTTTACTTTAGTTTAAAGATTCAATGCAGAAACAGGCCCTTTGGCGTACTGAGTCCGCACCGACCAGCGATCACCCCGTGCACTAACACTATCCTACACACTAGGGAAATTTACAATTTTTACCAAAGCCAATTAAGGTACAAAGCTGTACATCTTTGGAACATAGGAAGAAACCAGAGCCGGAGAAAACCCACATGGTCACAGGTAGAATGAACAAACTGCATAGATACAGCACCCATAGTCAGGATCAAACCTGGGTCTCTGGTGCTGTAAGGCAGCAACTCTACCGCTGCACGATTGTGCTGCCCTGACAATGTACCAAGTTCCAAGTTGTTCAGGATCACCAGTACCTTCAATTGGAGCGGGTCTGCTGGACTCTTCCCTACAGCAACTCCATTGACGAGGACAGGCTTGTGTTCACCACTTCATTTCCTAAGGTCAACAACCACCTCTTTCAGTAGAAGCAAGGAACTGCAGATGGCAGATTACTCAAAGGGCCACAAAGTGCTGGGGTAAATCAGTTGGTCATGCAGCATCTCTGAAGAATATGGATCAGTGATATTTTGGGTCTGGACTCTTCTTCAGACTGATCTTGCTTTGGTAACCATGCAACCATCCCTTGGACGGCACAATGGCACAGCGATAGAGTTGCTGCGTTACAGTTCCAGTGACCCAGTTTCAATTCTGACTATGGGTGCTGTCTGTAATGAGTTTGTACGTTCTCCCTGTGATCGCATGGGTTTTCTCTGGGGACTCCGGTTTCCTCCCACACGACAAAGACATACAGGTTTGTAAATTAATTGGCTTTGGTAAAATTGTAAATTGTCCCTAGAGTGTAGGACGGTGCTAGTGTACGGGGTGATCGCTGGTTGGCACAGACTCATTGGACCAAAGGGCCTGTTTCTGCACTGTATCTCTAAAGTATAAAGTCTAAATCATTGCTTTTGACCCGGCAAACCACAGTGACACCTTTGCCGAATTTCAATAGCAAGTTGGCGCTATGCTTGGTCACACAGTCGTGGGTGTACGAGAAGTAGAGTAGGGATCTGAGCATGTGACTTTGAGGAGTGCCAGTTGAGGGCAAGGGTGGTGGAAATGTTGTAGACTAATTCAAACTGACTGAGGTCTGCCAAACAGAAAATCCAGAAGCCAGTTGCAGATGGAGGCCCTGAGGCCAAGATCCAGGAGTGTAAACATGAGCTTATTCAGTATTATGGTTTTGAAGGCTGAGCTGTAGTCAATGAATAGCATTCTGACATGGGTGATTTTATTGTCAAGGTGATACAGCGATGAGTGCATTTTTTCGTAACACAAATTGCAAGGGGTCTAGATTGCCTGGAAAACTAGTGCAGGGTGGTTTGTTTTAGGAATACAGCATGGAAACAGGCCCTTTGGCCCCTGCAGTCTGCGCCGACCAACAATCACCTTGCACTAGTTCCATCCTGTACCCTAGGGATAATTTACAGAAGCCAATTAACTTACAAACCTGCACGTCTTTGGAATGTGAGAGGATACCGGAGCATCCAGAGAAAACCCACATGGAGAATGAACAAACTCTGTACAGACGGCACCTGTAGTCAGGGTCTCTGGTGTTGTGAGGCAGCAACTCTACCTTTGTGCCATTGTGCCACCTTGGGTCAGATGTGGACTATTATCAGTCCTACAAAGTACGTTATAGTGGGAAGTCATCATTGAGACAAATTATTTCTTGGGGACTGGAATGATGAAGGTTTCCTAGAAATAATTGGGGACAATAGACCATTGAAGTAAGTGGGTGAAGATACTGGTGAAGACTGTAGCCAGTTGCATGATACGTGATTTTAGAACAATTTCTAGTCCAGATCAAGGTAATTTTCAAAGTAATAACACCTGCCCACTATTCTTAATCAACAGCAATTGACTTGTAGAATACTCCACCATTCAATGGTGGCTGATCTATCTTTCCCTCTCAACCCCATTCTCCTGCCTTCTCCTCATAACCTTTGACACCTTTACTAATCAGGAACCTATCAATCTCCATTTTAAAAATGCCCCCAATGACTTGGCCTCCACAGCCGTCTAGTCAGATGGTTTTTGGTCTGTTTTTTTGTGCTGCCCCCAAGGGGAGATCTGATAGGATTCATACAGTGACTCCGCAATAAAGTAACACTCCTCCAATATTTGCATTCTGCACCTGTGCTAAATTGTTTACAGAAGCCTCTCTTCCAGAACTTTAAGGTCCTCTGGGATGCAGCATAATATTATAAGATATTGAAGAAAGGAATACAAGCATATTGCCAGGACTTAAGGGCCTGGGTTATAGAGAAAGATTGGATAGGCTAACACTTTATTCTTTGGAGTGCATGAGGCTGAACAGTGATCTGATAGAGGTGTATAAAATAGGTTGGGTGAATGCACAATCTTTTATTCAGAAGAGAGGAATCAAGAACCAAAGGACATAAGTTATGGGGAGAGAGGGTCCAATTTATTAGGAGCCTGAAGGGCAAATTTTCCACTCAGGTGGGTATGTGGAATGAGCTGTTAGAGGAGGTAGTTGAGGCAGGTGTTATAACAACATCTAAAATATATTTGACCAGCTGCATAGATAGGAATAGTTTAGAGGGATATGGACCGAATGCAGGTATCTTGGTCGACATGAATGAGTTGGGCTGAAGGGCCCGTTTCTGTACAAAAGGACACCAAGTGCTGGAGTAACTCAGCAGGTCAGGCAGCATCTCTGGAAAATATGAATAGATGATATTTCAGGTTGAGATCCTTTCTGTTTTCCATGACTTTTCAACTGTATGAATAGCTCCCTCCTGGAGGATCATCCACTTTCACATCCCATCATCACATCTTCTGATCCCCTTGGTTCCTCCATCTTGATCTGTTCTCTGACTGAGCATCTGAAGAAGAGGAACATGGCACTGCTCCTCTTGGCACACAATTCTCTGCGACACATTCAGTGGAGAACTGCATGGTTTGGGAGCATCTCCATCCAAGACCGCAAGAAATTACAGAGAATTGTGTGAGAAGCCATGACCATCACACAAACCAATCTCCCCCCCCCCCCCCCCCCCCCCAGTGATTCCATCTACACTTCACGCTGCCTCGGCAAGGCCACCAGCATTATCAAGGACGAGTCTCACTCCGGACACTCCCTCTTCTCGCGTCTCCCATCAGGCAAGAGGTACTGAAGTGTGAAAATGCACACCTCCAGATTCAGGGACAGTTTCTTCACAGCTGTTATCAGGCAACTGAACCATACTATCAACAACTAGAGAGCAGTCCTGAGCTACCATCTACCTCATTGGAGATCCTTGGACTATCTTGAATCAGACTTTACTGGACTTAACTTGCGCTAAACGTTATTCCCTTTATCATGTGTCTGTACACTGTGGCTGGCTCGATTGTAATCATGTATTGTCTTTCTGCGGACTGGTTAGCATGCAACAAAAGCTTTTCACTGTACCTCGGTGCAGGTGACAATTAACAAAACTAAACTAAACTAAATAGCACTGACTGCACGAAGATAGCCGAAACGTCGCCTATATCCTTCGCTCCATAAATGCTGTCTCACCCGCTGAGTTTCTCCAGCATTTCTGTCTAGCACTGACTGGCATGCTGGTTAGAGGTGGTGCGGTGTAGATTCACTGGATTGACATGGCGTGAAGGATTTTACAAATAAGGCAAGATTGAGGAAGATTGATCTGTGTGAAACATGATGTCATTGAAATATAGAAACTGCCTGGGAAAATATTCCCTGTCAGTAGAACTAACCATGTTAAATATTAGTGGCTGAGTGTTATATTCTCTCTCTGAAATTAATTTCCACAAGTCAACATTCAGCCCCTACTGCATTGCTCATTTAGCCTTATCAACCAGGGATGAATTTCCAGGCAATACTATTCTGATGTGGATTGACAGGCTAGATGATAGGAGGCTAATTCCTCTCACTGAAGGTCTAGGTCGGCAGCACAGCAGCCCTGCAGCGCCAGAGACCCGGGTTCAATACTGACCACGGGTGCTGTCTGTACGGAGTTTGCACATTCTTCCCTGTAACCATGTGGGTTTTCTCCGGGTGGACCGGTTCCCTCCCACACTCCAAAGAGGTGTAGGTTTATTGGCTTCTGCAAATTTCCCCTGGTGCGTAGGGAGTGAATGAGAAAGTGGGATAGCATAGAAATAGTGTGAACGGGTGATCGATGGTCGGCGTGGACTAGGTGGGCTTAAAGGCCTGTTTCAATGCTGTATCTCTGAACTATCACTTGTTAGCTGTTGCCCCATGCCTTAGCATCCTCCCCCCGACCTCCCCCTCCACCTCTCTGCCTCGATGTAACTACCACTCTTCATCTGTCAGTCTGAAGTATGGCCCAACTCGTCCATGCTGACCAGAACTTCCTAGCTGACCTTATCCGATTTTAAGCCCTGAACATGACTCCTGAAACATAGAACAAAGAATGTGGAAAAAAACTGGGGCACCTGGAGAAAACCCACTCAAGCTCAGAGAGAACAGACAAACTCCATACAGACAGCACCCGTATTCAGTTATAAACCCGGTCCTCTGGAGCTGTAAGGCAGCAACTCTTTTCACTGCGTTACCGAGTTTACACGTTCTCCCTGTGACTGTGTGGGTTTTCTCCGGGTGCTCCAGTATTATATTAACCTAACAGCACAAAACTAGACTACTCGGCCCATCTGATCCAGGCTAATGTTATGTTCTACGATGGTCTTCCTTATAACTTTCTTCTATTTATTTTTCCATAGAACATTGAATACAAGATGAACACCAACTGTCCATTTCCCTCCACAGATGCCAGATGACCCATTGAGTTTTCCCAGCTATTCTTCTGGAATCAGGTGGCAATCTTTTGATGTTATTTTAACTCCACTGGTGTTCATTAGATAATACAAGGGGCAACAAACTACCACTCACTCCTTCATCTTTTCGAAATGATGGAACTCTGTGGGTCGGTGAACATCCTAGGCTCTGTGAAAAGAGGCAAGCTGAATAAGACATCAAAGAAAATAATTAAGTCTGGGCATATCTGGCAAGTGTGACAATATAAAAGAACTATAAAAGCCATAGCTCAGCGTTAGGCTTGCCAGCCTTTTATTATTTACATTGACAGAGAAATTGCACCTGAGCTACATATATGTCGCCAGCTATTTTGTTTGTTTGCTCAGTTATTTCTCGGTAAATTTAGCTACTAAGTAAATCGTAATGAATCAGAGGTCTCAAGATCATCACTACTGTTTCTTGAACATGCAAGCTAGAACCTAATGAGCCGGAGGTGCAAAGCTCAATAAATCAGTGGCACGGTGGCGCAGCGGTAGAGTTGCTGCCTTACAGCACCAGAGACCCAGGTTCGATCCTGACTACGGGTGCTGCCTATACGGAGTTTGTTCGTTCTCCCTGTGACTTCAAGGGTTCTTTGGTTTCTTCACACGCTCCAAAGATGTACAAGTTTGTAGGTAAATTGGCTTCGCTAAAATTTTAAAATTGTCCCTAGTGTGTAGGATAGTGCTAGTTGCCGGTTGGCGTGGGCGGTTTCTGCACTGTATTTCTAAAGTCTAAATGCTTAAAAATTCCTGCGTTTTGTTTTAAATTCACCATTCTGAGGATATGCGTTTGCATTTAAGTCCAGCACTAAATGTCCATTGCTTGCAGTCCTTGTTTTTGGCTTCCTACTGGGCCTTTTCATAAGTGAATCGTGAAAACTTGCCCTCACCCACATTTAAACATTCATTTACATTAATCCTGCATGAATCCTTTTTTTTTGTTTTCCCCACATTCCCATGAACTGCTGTTGGATTCTATCACTCATTCAAGGATCAATATATTGTGGGCAAATAACCTACCAATCTGCATTTCCTTTAGCAAAGCCAATAGCCTGTGCAATCCTTGTCTGATGTATGGTGTCTTAGCAGAGTAACCGACCTTTTGGCCCAACTCACCCATATTGACCAAGTTGCCATTTTAGTCCCTGAAATGTGACTCATGGACCATAGAGCATGTAACATAGAACAGTACAGCACAGAAACAGATCCTTCGGCCCACATTGTCCATTCTGAATATAATGCCAAGCTAATCTCATTTGCCTGCACATGATCCATATCCCTCTATTCCTTGCATTTACATGTGCCTCTCAAAAAGCTTCTTAAATGCCGCGATTGTATCTGCCTCCACCATAACCACTGGCCACGCCTGATCCACAACAAGATTATGTTATACCACTTCAATGATACGAGCAAATATTTGTTTAAACATGGTGAGGGTATCTCTCTCTACACCTTTTCAAGCAATGAGATCCAGACCATAATGACATTCTTAGTGTAAAAACGTCCCTCTTCCTTATTTAAACCTTCTGCCTTAAATCTATTATCCTTGCATTTTAACCCCTCTGCTATTTGAAGGAGGACTTTCTTGCTAATTCTGTCTATTATAGAGTCTCTCCTCCTCTTGTTCTAAAGCAAACAACCTTACCTTGAGAGCTTGACTCAAACCTCAAAACATTAACAGTTCCTCTCTCCACAGCACATGCGACATGGTGGCGCAGCTGGTAAAGCCACCGCCTCGCAGCGCCAGACACCCGTGTTCGATCCTGACCTCAGGTGCTGCCTTTGTGGAGTTTGCACATTCTCCCTGTGACCGGGTGGGTTTCCTGCAGGTGCTCCTTTTTCCTCCCATACCCTCAAGACGTGCGGGTTTGTAGGTTAATTGGCTCTCTGTAAATTGTCCCTGGTGTGTAGGATAAAACTAGTGAACTTGCAATCGCTGGTCGGCAAGAACTTTGTGGTCCAAAGGGCCTGTTTCCATGCTGTATCTCTAAAATTAAAATTTGCAGGGAATGAATGAGAAAGTGGAATAAAGTGGAATTAGTGTGAACGGGTAATCGATGGTCAATGTGGACTCGGTGGGCTGAAGGGCCTGTTTCTATGTTGGATCTCTAAACTAAACAAAAGATGCTGCCTAACCCACTGCATGTTTCCAGCATTGTCTATTTTTAGTTCAGATTTCCAGCATCTGCAATTTTTTTTTTTAGATTTCAATGCCCAAGCATTTCCACTTTCAGCTCTTTATTGGACTCCAACTTCCTGTCAAAATGCTCCCAAATGTCAACTGCACCCTCTGCAGTGTAATCACATCTTCCCTGTCAGGTGGTGACCAAAAGACTCAAGCAATATACTAATGCTGCAGCCAACAGGAGGAGAGCAGTCCTGACAAATTGGCAGATTTGGTCTGCAAAATAGGTGCAATGTATGGTGTTTAGTTTAGTTTAGTTGAGTTCAGAGATATTGTGTAGAAACAGTCCCTTCGGCTCACTGAGTCCATGTCAACCAACGATCACCCATACACTAGTTCTATCCTACACAGTAGGGGCAATTTTACAGAAGCCAATTAACCCTATAAGCCTACACGTCTTTGGAATTTGGGAGGAAATCAGAGCACCAGGAGGAAACCCACGTGGTCATGTGGAGAACATGCAAACTCAGCACAAATTACCCAAGCACCCTCAGTCAGGATCGAACCCAGGTCTCTGATGTTATACGGCAGCAACTTTGCCGCTGCACCACTGTGCCACCCCCTACCATCCCATCTGAGACCTCCTTGCTTTAAGACACTATTATAATGAATTATTCCCTTCAAGAAACTGGGCATGACGTAGCAACATATTGATGTACTCTGCTGCACTGACCACAGGAAACAAGTGAAATGCTCTTAAAAGCATCAGTCAGCCTCAGGCTAGAGAGAAAGGTTAGTATGGACAATGGTGAGAAAATCATATTGGGTAAAGAGCAGTAGGAGTTATAGGGTCAGGTCAGGATATAACATTCCATGAGCTAAGAGCAGTTTAATTGGTGCCAGGGATATGATTGACCATATGATTGACCATTATCAATCTGGCGTAAGCCTTATGAGAATTATAGCTCAAACTGCAATGGCAGAATATTTTATAACCATAAAATGGACAGTGGAAGCAGTGGATAATTTATGCAGTATAACAGTGTTGTCTTTTTTACACCAAGCTGGACACCACTTTCTGTGAAATGCGACTTTTGTTTTCCTGAGAGTAAATAGTGAAAGAATTTGGCTGCAAATTGTTGGTCCAATTTCATCTGCAAGGTAATTAAGACGAGCCTTGTATGTTGATGAGTTCCTCATGTGTAGGAACTGCCATGTACAAATGATGCCAATGTTAGAGTGGGACGTAATAGGAAGTGTGCAGAAAGGAACTGCAGATGCGGGTTTACGCCGAAGATAGACACAAAAAGCTGGGGTATCTCAGCGGGTCAGGCAGCATCTCTGGAGAAAAGGAATAGGTAACATTTTGGGTCGAGACCTTCTATAGGCTGAGAGTGAGGGGAGAGGGAACATTGAGCCATTGAGGGCTCCACCTTTCCTTGATCATCGTTGCTGGCTTTGGTTTTTCCTTTCGCAATAGGAAGTTTCGGGATCAATTCCCCGAGGAATAGAAAGTGGGTGCTGATGGAATTTCTAGACTAAAAACAGACACAAGTGAGACCGATTTCCAGTCAAAATGCCCTTAACACCTTCACCAGAATTCAGTTTCTCTGCCACTACATCTCTCTGCACACCGCTTCCCAAGTTCTTTAATTGCAGTTGACAGTTCAACAGATGTGCTTGCACAGAAGTGTTGCAGGCTATATGGCGGTGAATTTTTGATCAAATGTTTGCACACCTTGTGAAGTTTGTTCCAGATCTCACACACAGACAAGATAATGAGAGGGAAGGATCGGGTAAACGGCCAGTCTTTTTCCCAGAGTGTTTTACCCAGAGTTTTACCTCAAGACCCTGAGGACATAGGTTTAAGGTGAGGGGGGAAAGATTTAATAGGAATCTGAGGTGCAACTTTTTTACACAAAGAGTGGTAGGTGCATGGAATGAGCTGCCAGAGCATCTCTGGAGAACATGGACAGGTGACTTTTCCGGTCGGGGCCCTTCTTCAGATTTGATAGATCTCCAGGGGTGCTAATGAGGAGTGATTCTAACATTTGGTACGACAAAGAGAGAAAAAGGAGAGAGGCATAGAACCCCAGACACAGATAACCCTTTAACTATGAGGAAGGGTCCTGACCTGAAATGTCATCTTGTTCGCCAGAGATGCTGCCTGATCCGCTGAGTTACTCCAGCATTGTGTGTCCTTTTTTGGAATTGTTCAGCTAGCTGGAGGCCAGGAAACCAGATGTCAACAGCTGAGTTACTCCAGCATTTTGTGTCTTTCCTTGGTAAACCAGCATCTGCAGTTCCTTGTTTCTACGCTGCACTTTTCTTTGTATTTGTTGCAGAGCCACATTTCTGGAAGTGTGTGAGGGTTAATAAAGACCCAATGACACAATGAACGACAAAAAACACTGCGTAAGGAGATTTCCAGCTCGTTACCTTTTGCTTTGTGGAATCATCAATAGACAATTAACAAATTTGGACAATGTCGCACGCGCTGGGTCGGAGAGACCTGGTGGCAGGAACATTGAACGCATGAGGCACGTCTGTGGGGAAGATGCATGCTTGTGGCACACGTTGCCTGAGGCAGGTCTAGGAGTGCCACCTCAGTGAACTTCTGAAAGTCATCTAGAGCCACCTCAGCGTTACGGGGATAGGCTGAACGAGGTCTCCTGGGACGCGGGCAGGTCGGTGCACTGGGTCCGCAGCAGAGTCAGATCGGAACATGATGCTGTCATTGCCTCAGGTGAAATCATTAACTTCACTGTGGTGACACAGTCTTACCAGAGCCCTCCAAGGGATTACCCTCATCGCTCCCTTGCTCGGCCTCAGGTAAACTGTGCAACGCCAGTAAAAAATACATGAATGTAAAAACATCAATGCAGGAATCTGTGATTAACTCAAAAGCCAAAATGAACAGGGAAAAGAAACAACATCAGAAAACGAATGCATCAATGGTGATCACCATGGCAGGGTATCCACACTGAAGCATTCCATCTTGCTTTTGATCATTTAAAGAGAGTACAGGAGTGGCTGAAAAGCCCAATGTTTATTCAATCTTTAGACTTTACACTGTCGGCTTTAGACATCAGACTTCAGAGATGCAGCACAGAAACAGGTCCTTCAGACCATGCGACCGTGGCAACCAGCGATTATCCCCGTGCACTAACAATACCCTACACACTAGGGACAATTTTACAATTTTTACTGAAGCTAATTAACCTACAAACCTGCACATCTTTGGAATGTGGGAGGAAAACACCCGGAGAAAATACACATGGTCTCATGGAGAACTTGCAAACTCCACACAGACAACACCCAAGATTAGAAACAAACCCAGGTCACTGGTGCTGAGAGACAGCAGCTCGACCACTCTGCTACTGTGCTGCCCTGTACTGTTCTATGTTCTATCTTCTATGTTTTTAAGACTCAGCTACATCGCTCTCTCTCTGGAGTTACATACAAGCCTGACAAAGTGCAGAGAGGATCTACAAGGATGTTATCAGGGCTTGAGTTAAGTCAAGTCACTTTTATTTCTATAGCACATTTAAAAAACAACTCTCGTTGACCAAAGTGCTTTACATTGGTGGAGGTACTAACGTTATACAACAGTGGTTCATAGATTAAGTACATACATAAATACATATATATAGCCCTCCCTCAGAGGAAGTCAAGAAAGGCTTGAGAGTAAAGATGAGTTTTAAGTCTCGACTTCGCCCCTGAGCTTATGCCTAGACCGCGGGATGGTCAGTAACCCCAAGTCGGCCGATCTGAGTGACCTGGAGGTGATGTGGTGGGTAAGCAGACTTTTGATGTAACCTTCAGACTTTTGATGTAACTTTTGAGGGCCTGAGTTATAAGGAGAGTTATAGCAGTGTTTCAAATTCCATGCCTGGCAATTAACAATAATAACACAAAAACACCAGAAGGAAGCATCAGGAGTAAAGCACGTGTCCATTCACGCCTGCCCTGCCATTCAGTACAGTCATAGTTGGTTAGCCCCAGACCTCAACTCCCCTTCCGTACTCATTTACAGTTTACTGGTTAGCGATACAGTGTGAAAACAGGTCCTTCAGCCCACCGAGTCCACGCCGACCATCGATCACTCATATACCAGTTCTATCCTACACACTAGGGACAATTTACAGAAGCAAATTAACCTACAAACCTGCAGGTCTTTAGAATATGGGAGGAAACTGAAACATCAGGAGGAAGCCCATGCGGTCACTGGAAGAATGTGCAAACTCCGTACAGATAGCAGCTGCAGTCACGATCAAACCCGGGTCTCTGGCACTAGGAGATGGCAGCTCTAACGTTGTGTCACTGTGCCGCCATTCCTTAAATACCTCCAGCGATCTAGCCTCTACAACTCTCTGGGGCAGAAGATTTCAAAGATTAATCCCAATATGTGGGAAGAAACTCCAAGGCATCTTTGTTTTAAATGACTGCTCCCTAATCTTGTAACTATGTTCCCTCATTGGAGATTCTCCCACCAGCGGAGAAATCTCCATATGTACCCTGTCAAGCCCCCTCAGAACTGCAGGATCTTTAATTATATCAAATTGACACCTGAACACAATGTACTATGCCCCCTGCAACCTAACTCATCAAATGTGATAGAGTACATTCAGCTACAGCCATCTTAGTTCCTCTGACTAAGCCTTGTGGCTTTTACAGATTTTCCAGCACGATTTTAAAGAGGAAGGTCAGGTTTTGGATTCCAGTTTAATATTCTCTCTCAAACAATGAAGTGCATTATCTGCTGCTACATGCACTGCTGCTGTGGGATACTGCTGTGTGTTCCACTCTGACACTCGCCGATAATCCGCTGAAAAATCGCCTAAGTGGGACAGGCCCATTACTCTTTTCTCGTTTGTTTGGATGCCGCTTGGCTTGTAAATATTTCCAGAATTTTGTGTGTTGATTAGATTAAGTGTAGATGTTTTAGTTTAGAGATACAGCACGGAAACAGGCTCTTCAGCCCACTGGGTCTGTATCGACCAGCAATCCCCGCACATTGACTCTATCCTACACCAACTAGGGACATGTTTTACACATACACCAAGCCAATTAACCTACAAACCTGTACGTCTTTGGAGTGTGGGAGGATACCAAAGATCACGGAGTAAACCAGCATGATCATGGGGAGAACGTACAAACTCCGTACAGACAGCACTTGTAGTTGGGATCTAACCTGGGTCTCGGTTGCTGCAAGTGCCTCAAGGCTGCTGCGCCACTGTGCCGCCCTGTTAGATGGTGTTCAAACGTCGTGAAAGATCCTCAGAAAGCCAAGCTCTGCTTGGGTGAGACACTTGGGGTGGCAAGGAGGCGCAGCAGTAGAGCTGCTGCCTTACAGCTCCAGAGACCTGGGTTAGATCCTGACCACAAGTGCTGTCTGCACAGAGTTTGTACATTCTCCCTGGGACCGCATGTGTTTTCTCCGGGAGGTCCGGTTTTCTCCCACATCCCAAAGACCTACTGGTTTGCAGGATAATTGGCCTCTGTAATTTGTCCCTAGTGTGTAGAATAGGGTCTGAAAATTGTCCCTAGTGTGTAGGTTATGTTTCCACGCTGTTTCTCTGAAAATAAAAACTTAAAACTTGGGTTTTCCGATGAAAAGTCCCCAATCCGAGATGTAAACCCACTTATCCACTTGCTGCCTGACCACTAAGAATTAGGAGATGTTTAAATTTTGCAGCATTTTGGTTTTCCAGTAGGTTTTACAACTAGTTTTACAATAGCTGCCTCAAAACTTGCTTACACACAGACTAACGAGGAATCCACAAGAGTGCACAATCAATATTTTGAACATCCGTGTTGCTTAACCACCTTGCCCTTCTGGTAAATTGATTCTGCCTTGAAGCTGATCCCCAGGTGTTTCAAAGATATGAGTTAGGATGTGGCAGGTTACAAAAGATCGAGACTGCACGTGACTGCAATTTCCAACAGGAACATTTGTGCCTGTCGCTCACCGACACTTGTTGAAGAGACATACTAGCTATGTGCAGATAAGAATACCAAAGAAAATAGTATGTGTTCTCATTGTTCCCGTGACAATAATAATGCAATCACTGCCTAAATTTGAGACTAAGCATATTTCCAAAATATACTGGTTTAGAATCATTCTGGTTTAGTTTAGTTTAGTTCAGTTCAGTTTAGAGATGCAGCACGGAAACAGGCCCTTCGGCCCACCGAGTCTGCACCGACTAGCGATCCCCGTACACTAGCCTTATCCTACACACTAGGGACAGTCTACAATTTGTTTTCAACCAAAGTTAATTAACCTACAAACCTGTACAAATGTGTTTAGAGTGTGGGAGGAAACCGGAGCACCTGTGAAAAAACCCACTCAGTCACGGGGAGAATGTGCAAACTCTGTTAAGACAGCACCAGTAGTCAGGATCGAACCCGGGGCTCTGATGTTATAAGACAGCAACTCTACCGTTGCGCCACCATGCCGCCCCACATCAGACTTTGTGCCCAAATCAAAAATGAAAGCAAAGAGGAATTTTAACCAGGCATCAGAGTGTGAAATGGAATGACAGCCAATTTGGATAACTACCCGTTTAATAACTACAATCATGCTAAGGTTGTCTGTGAGATTGTCGCCCAGATCTACTGCGTCATTAACAATCTACCTTTGTACCACATTTCCCACACATCGACGTGTTCCGCACCCTCCATGATGTAGAGATCTTCTTCCAACGCTTCAGACTCCAAGCCCTTTTATAAGTTCATAGGTTCATGTCATAGGAGCAGAATTAGACCACCTTCAACATGCCCCCCTCCTCTTGTAGCCCCCCTACCAACCTTCAACCCTCCATGGACCTTTTTAATTTCACTGCCAGCATGACATTGGTCTTAAGAAGGGGCCGACCAGAAACATCACCCATCCATTTTCTCCCTTCTTCAGACTGAAAGTAGAGAGTGCTAAAGGTGGGGGGGTGAGGGCTGGAGGCGAGAATACACCAGAGCTAATCAGGGCCAGCCACGAATGAGCTCAGGTGGGGCGAGGCCTGGTAGGTTGGCTGGGGAAGTTGCACATTCTCCCTGGGACTGCATGAGAATCAGTCTCAAGAGAAACAATGTGGAAAACTGTGGAACTGGTAAAACGACCAGTATAGCTGGGACATGTTGGCCAGTGTGGGCTAGTTGGGACGAAGGGACTGTTTCCGCACCGTTTCACTCCATGACTTTATGACCAACTTTTGTATAAACCAGCATCTGAAGTTCCTTGTTTCTGCAGTCTATTATAGTCAGGGGCCACTTCCACCACAGTTATCTCCTCGTCTCCCCTCCACCGTTGGGTTGAAGGGACAGGAGCTTAAAAACAGATTCAAGAACAGCTTCTTT
Organism: Raja brachyura; assembly: GCA_963514005.1. The sequence continues at coordinate 20,863,431 of OY740800.1, forward strand.
ATCTGTTATCAGACCCTTCAATTCACCTCCCATGGGCTGCAGATGAATGCCTGATCTGCCAATCTACCTTGCTGTGGCCCTTGCACTTGTCAAAGTGTATAAAATCTTGAGGGGTAGAGATAAGGTAGTGCATTTTTCCCCCAGAGAAGGGGAATTGAATACTTGAGGGCATAGGTTTAAGGTGAGAGGGGAAATATTTCAAAGGAACCTGAGGGGCAACTTGTTCACACAGAGGGTGGTGGGTAGAGAGATGAGCAGTCAGAAGAAGCAGCTGAGGCAGTTGAAGCATTTGCAACGTTTAAAAGACATTTGGACTGGTATAAGATAGAAAAGGTTTGGAGGTATGTGGGGCAAATGCTAACAAATAGGACCTGTTCAAATGAGCATTTTGGTTGGCATGGACGAGATGGGCTGAAGGACCTGCTTTTGTGCTGTATGGCTCGATGAATCTATGATTCTCTAATTGTTGGAGCTGTCTTATTAAGTCAATGGCCTACCCTTGTTCCATTATTCCCATATTGCGGAACTCCTTTAGACTTTAGACTTTGGAGTTGCAACACGGAAATATGCCCTTCGGCCCACCACGTCAGCGCTAACCAACATTCACACCATAAATTAGCACTATCCTACACACTAGGGCCAATTTACAATTGTACCGTAGGCAATTAACCCACAAACCTGTACATCAACCCGAAATGCCACCTATTCCTCTTCTCCGGAGATACTGCCTGAACCGTTGAGCTACTCCAGCATTTTGGGTCTATCGTCATATTTGGCATGTGGTAGGAAACCTGTCGCATCTGGAGAAAACCCACACTGTCATAGGGAGAATGTACAAACTGCGTACAGACAGCACCCGCAGTGAGGATTGAACCTGGGGCTCTGGCATTGTAAGGCAGTAACTCTACCGCTGCGCCACCGAGCCACCCCGAACTCCTGATAAAATGGAGATGTCTCAGTTGCTTCTTATTACAAACCTAATTCCTAGGTTAGTTAAAGCTCAAGGAAAAATAATTGAACAGTACCTTGCAGCCACAAGGAGCACTTGTACTGATATTTAACCTTCATTAATTGTCTGTGCTCATCTTTAGAATAAGATTCTGCTCATTTTCAGCCACCTTTCATGAGCATAAAACACTGGCGGGTCAGGTTTTGCAAAACAAGATAATCCATCTCTTAATTATGCCACTGTCTCAGCATTAGACAGTCTTCAATTTGATATGTAGCCTCTATTTCTCATAGATTGTCAATGACTGAATAAGTGAATGAGATTGTCAATTATTATCAACTTCAGATCATTCATTCTCATGAACAAAATAACTCGAGAAAACAGTTTTATTGCAGCAAAGCATCTAAAATTGTGTGACAAGAAGGTTCGACATCAAGCCATGTTAAGAGAGGTGAGCAGGAAGGTCAATGATATAGATTTCAAAGAGTGCATCGTGTAAATTGTTCGTTTCTAAGCTTCCCCCAGTCTCAGTAAAAACACTGAATCAACTAAATTTTATTTTAACAAAAGCGCGTTACAGTTCAACTACTGTACCTGTCCCACCATGGGTTCGATCCTCATATCTGCCGGTTCAAGCCCTCTAGGCCTCGCTCAGACAGAGACACTCCACAAATTCACGCAGTCCCAAGCGCTCTCCCAGAAGATCGACGCTGGACCTCGTGGTAGCGGACTTTTATATGTCCATGGACCTCGAGAGGCCGAACCACATGGTGGTGGTCTCTTAATAATCCAATTACAGATATCGAGTAACCCCATACATAACAGACATTCCCCTAACCCAATAATACAACAGCTCAAGATATTGTATTCAAAATGGACTTTGTAAGGAAACCAACTTAGAACAATTGACCTTGCTACGGGAAACACAGACAAGCCTCAATGCCTCATCCAATCAACATTTGGCAAAGTAGAACTCTGCAAAATTATTTACAACTATTTACAAGGTGTATGTCTGGTTTGCAGCCATCCAATCCATTCTATGCATTTTGCACCTAATTGACAGGGTTTGCAGATGTTCTCAATCTTTGCTTGCAAATTGTATCTAAGCTCCAGACACACTGGGGCCTCTTCGCAGCTTGTCCCAGATCTGCTGATGGTAAAGGGCATGTCCCACCAGCATGCGATTCCATGCGGTGAGCATGACCTAACGTGGTCGCTTGAGCCGTCCGGCCTCGCAGGGCAGGTCCCACTTCGATCGCCGGAGCCGTATAGAGTTGTGCGGAGCTGGTCCCGACATCGCGCAGGGCTCCGAAAAACTGACCGTGTTCAAAAATTTTGCGTGGCAACGGCCTGTTGGCCCGCAGCCGGCTCGACGCATTACGCACCGACTCACGTTGTGCCTCCGTGACCCTCTCTGTATGTGCCTCTGTGACCCTCTCTGTGTGCCTCTGTGACCCTCTATATGTGTGCCTCCATGACCCTCTCTATATGTGCCTCCGTGACCCTCTATATGTGTGCCTCCGTGACCCTCTCTATATGTGCCTCCGTGACCCTCTATATGTGTGCCTCCGTGACCCTCTCTCTCTGTGCCTCCGTGGCCCTCTCTCTGTGTGCCTCCATGACCCTCTCTGTGTGCCTCCATGTCCCTCGCTGTGTGTCCCTCTCTGTCCTTGCGAACTTACCGTGGATGTTGCTCCGATTTTGCTCCAACTTCGCGCCACTCACCCGACCTCCGCGCGGCCCCCGCTGCCGGTTTGGTCATGCTCGCTGCATGCAGGCGCATGCTGGTGGGACCGGCCCTTTACGGGGATCACCTACACGCGGCCCGCAATTCCAGTTTGGTCGCGCTCACCGCATGAAGTCGCATGCTGGTGGGACAGGCGCTTAACTCCAAATTCTCCCAGCAACCCTGAAGTTTTTATCCCATTTTGAAGTCGTAGCCTCTCCAATTTAGCCAGGATTAACAATCAGACCTAAGGAAGACAGCACAGGAAGTGTATGGGGAATGGTGGTGCCGCAGTAGAGTCACTAACTTACAGCGTTAGATACCCGGGTTCAATCCTGACTATGGGTGCTGTCTGTACGGAGTTTGTAAGTTTTCCCCGTTTTCCCCGTGACTGCGTGGATTTTCTCTGGATGCTTCGGTTTCCTCCCACACTCCTAAGACCTGCAGGTTTGTCGGATAATTGGCTTTGGTAAGTTGTAACATTGTCCCTTGTGCGTGACTTAGTGTTAATGTACAGGGTCATCGCTGGTTGGCACAGATTCGGTGGGCCCGAATGGCCTGTTTCTGCACTGTATCTCTAAAGCCTAAACTGAGTTGGATTCTTGGCTGCTGAATGTACAATCGCAAGTGGTATTCAAACTGAAATCTGGGATGCGCAAGAATAGATAGGGTAAATGCAGAGTCTTTTGCCCAGAAGAGGGGAATCAAGAATCAGAGGGCATAGGATAAAGGTGAGAGGGAAAGATTTAATAGGAACTCGAGGGGAAACTTTTTTGCACAAGGGGTGGCGGATTATGGAACGTGCTGTAGAGGAGGTAGTCGAGGCAGGTACTATCATAGCATTTAAGAGACATTTGGACAGGTACATGGGTAGAATAGGTTCAGGGTGCATTGGGTTAAACTCCACCGGATGGGACTAGCGTAGAATGGACATATTGTTTGGCATGGGCAAGTTGGACCAAAGGGCCTGTTTCCACAGTGTATGACTCTATGACTATAAATCTGGATAGTTATTTTCCATAAAAATGATGTTGTGGCTGAGATCTTCATTTTTATTTGGGTTGGTTTGCATCTGAAACTCTACTGTTCATTTTTGTTTTGTACCTCTCCCAAAGTGCCAGTGTCACACCTGGAACACTAATTGTATCACTAAGCTAATCAAAAGACAAGTAAAAACTGCAGATGCTGAAAAACTGAAATAAAATCAGAAAATGCCACAAAACCCTCAGCCAGTCAAGCAGCACCCATGGAGAAAGAAAGTACCAGCGTTTCAAGTCAAATACCTCCCATCAGAACCTGAAACATAACAATAAGTTCTCTCTCCACAGATGCTGCCTGAACAGCTGTGACATTTTCTGGTTTTATCTTTAAATATCGAAGCTAATTTTGAGAGCAGCATTTTAATCAAAATGAACAGTTATGTTTGTCAGGACCCTTCTTCAGACTTCAGGTGCATCGGTCTGAAGAAGGGTCTTGACCCGAAACATCACCTATCCATGTTCTCCAGAGACGCTGCCCGACCCGTTGTTACCCCAGCACTCTGTGTCCTATTTTTAATAAACCAGCATCTTACCAGCTCCGTGCCTCTGCATTGAGCAGTTAAGTTGCTTGAAACTTCCTTAGCGCCGTTTTTTCTTTACATTGGTTTGCAGACAGATCATTAAATGTTTGACAATTAAACTAAATAATGGTTGTACAAATGACAACTCGGATGATGTATTTTGCATACACCAGAATATGTTATTGATACTACAGGAGTTGCACATAGACTATATCAACATGAACAAAACTTGCAATTATCATAATTAACCTCCCACCAGGATAATTATAAAGCCACGACGATGAAGAATCTTGACAAAGGTTTACAAAAGTTCAACCATCCATGTTTGACTCATGCTCCAAGTGCCACTGGGATAACCTCTCTACTCTCAACAAATCACCACCGCCTATTCTTGTCATATTTAATATTTATTTTTCCTTTCAACACAGCACAGTGTTGAGTTTCTATAAAATAAGCGGGTGAAAAATCACAATGCTATAGGTAGAGCAAAGGAAATATTGAGGCGGAATGGTGGGGGAGCGGTAGAGGTGCTGCCTTACAGCGGCGGAGACCCAGGTTCGAACCTGACTACGGGTGCTGCCTTTATGGAGTTTGTACCTGTGACCTCGTGGGTTTAGTCCAGGTGCTCCAGTATCCTTCTACAGTCCAAAGACGTACAGGTGTGTAGGTTAATTAGCTTCGGTAAACAAAAATGGTACATTGTCCCTAGTGTGTAGGACAGTGTTAGTGTGCGGGGATCGCTGGTCGGCGTGGACTCGGTGGGCCGAAGGGCCTGTTTGTACAATGTATCTCTAAACTCTAAACTTTAAACTCTAAACTTTTGCCAGTGACTGCATGGGTTTCCTCTGGGTTCTCTGGTTTCTCCCCACATATCCCAAAGACACACGGGTTGGCAGGTTAATTGACTGCTATTTCTGACCACTATTCTGTCGATGAGTGGTAGATGAGTGGTAGATTCTGGGGAGAATTGCTCACAAAATCCATGTTGAGAAAGGAATTGCAGATGCTGGTTTATACCGAAGATAGACACAAAATGCTGGGGCAGCTCGGCAGGCCAGGCAGCATCTCTGAATAAAATGAATAAGTGGTGTTTCAGGTTGAGACCCTTCCGCAGTGAATGAAGTTGGATTAGATTAGTGCAGAATTAATGTCAATGGGTGGTTGATGATGGACTCAGTGGGGCAAAGGGCCTGTTTCCATGTTGTGTCTCTCTATCTATTGATAGGTTATACAGTCCCACAGCATCGAAACAGTGAGCACCCATCCATATTAAACAACCAGTTGCCTCTTTTCTGACACCCTGCAAAAGCTCTGATTTGGATCATGTTACAGTATGGTAAGACCATATCTAACAACTAATTTCTTCGCTAACACAGTCTCAGGGACTGAAATCCAATTTCAAGAGAGAGTTAATTATAAGTCTTAGGGCTAAGGGAATCAAGGGATATGGGGGGAAAGCCAGAACGGGGTACTGATTTTGGAATGTCAGCCATGATCATATTGAATGGTGGAGCTGGCTCGAAAGGCCAAATGGCCTACTCCTGCACCTATTTTCTATGTTTCTACAAGACAAAGCATTCTTTTCAGTAACATTAATAGATCTACAATGTTATAGCAGGTTCTCACCTCCAAATGTTACTGTACAAATGCTGGGTCATTGCTTTGTAACATTTGCCTAAGTTCCAGGCTGTTACTCATACGTTCATAAGTAAAAGGAGCAGAATTAGGCCATTGGGCCCATCAAGTCTGCTCCTCCATTTGGTCATGGTCGATCTATCTTTCCCTCTCAACCCCATTGTCCTGCCTTCCCCCCACAACCCCTAACACCCGTACTAACCAAGAATCAGTCAATCTCTGCCATAAAAATGTCCATTGACTTGGCCATCATGGTCATCTGTGGCAATGAATTCCATACATTCACCACCTTGTGACCAAAGAAATTCCACCTCATCTCCTTTCTAAAGGTACGTCCTTTTACGGCGTCTGATCCTAGACTCTCTCACTAGTGAAAACATGCTCTCCATCGACTCTATCCAGGCATTTTACTTTTCAGTAAGTTTCAATGAGATTCCCGCTCATCCTTCTAAACTCCAGCGAGTGCAGTACCATCAAACGATAATCGTATGTTTACCCATCATTCCTGGGATTGTTTTTGTAAACCACCTCTAGACCCTCTCCAATGCCAGCACATGCTTCCTCAGATATCGTGCCCAAAACTGCTCACAATAAGTTGTTATAAACTACCCAAGCGGACGTTCCCAATGTTCAATAGTTCGACATCCAAATAGTTCAATAGTGCTTTATTTGTCACGTATGCAGCTGCACAGTGAAATTTGTTCTGCACATATTACACATGCAGGTGCCGCCATATTTGGCGCCATCATACAAAGTCCAAATTCCGGTCGGCTCCTCGCGCTCAATATACTGGGGCAGTTCCTATGAACCGACATCCCTCTCCTCCCCTCTCCCGGCCATTTCTGTGTCCCGGGGTTGCCTCCTGCAGCCGACCTTGAAGGCGCTGGAGGCATTACCCCAGTTCACTCTACTACAGGGCCCACCCCCAGCACCCGACATCTCCAGCACACTCTCGGTTACGCCGACCGACAAGACTTTGGGCGAAGTCAATTTCAGCCAGTGCAGACTGCTTGATGGTGATGTGTGGGACAGGACTGCAGATGCTGGTTTAAACCGAAGCTAGACGCAAAAAGCTGGCATAACTCAGCGGGGCAGGCAGCATCTCTGGAGAGCAGGAATTGATGAGGATTCGGGTTGAGACCCTTCTTCAGACTTCAGAAGAAGGGTTTCGAGCCGAAACATCACCCATTCGTTCTCTCCAGAGATGCTGCCTGTCCTGCTGAGTTACTCCAGCTTTTTGTGTCTATCTCCTTGATGGTTATCCTGCTATTTGTAATGTCAATGATGCAGTCATGGCTCAGTAACTTGAGGGTGGGAGCCCTTTCATGTTTCATTCTGGGACCAGCATTACGCCTGACAACCAGCTCCTTTACAACAACAGCTCAGACCGAATTTAATACATTTGTCTTGCGGCAAAATGGTTTTGGCACTGATGCAGACTAACCAGAGACGAGTGCATTTAAATCTTCTTTGTCCTGTTTATTCCATATTAGAAAGCTAAGCAACACAGGAGCCAGGCAAAATAATTTCTAATTGCAATTAGCGGTGCCACTAATGCAATGCATACAACACCTGAGCTCAAAGGTCTGAATATGTAAATTGCTTATCATATTAATTCTCAGCACGTTTATTTTGTAGCAATGATCCATTTAGAAACCTAATGCTGGAATAAAATGACAGCTCAAAAGAAAGGGAATTTGGAGATCAGTATTTTTACCGGTGGGAAGTGAATACATCTAATGCATTTATTCCTGGGATCAGCATAAAAAAATTAATACAACATCCATGATTACCATAGAATATTGAGCATAGAACAGCACGGCCCACAATGTCTGTGCCGAACATGATGCTAAGACCGACACATCTATCTTTTTCACATATAGAGTGGTGGGTGTATGGAACAAGCTGCCGGAGGAGGTAGTTGGGACAGGTACTGTAGAAATGTTTAAGAAACATTTAGACAGGTACATGGAGAGGACAGGTTTAGAGGGATATGGGCAGGTGGGGCTAGTGTAGATGGGGCATGTTGGCTGGTGTGGCCGTTGTGCCAATGAGCCTGTTTCCATCCTGTAAGACTCTGTGACAATGACTCTATCTGCATGTAATGCATATCCCTCTATTCCTTGCTTCTCCATGTCTTTCCAAAAGTATTTTCAATGCCACTAAAGTCTCTTCTTGAGCCACCAGCAGCACGTTCAAGACACTCCTAATCTTCTGCATGAAAAGACTTGCCACGTACATCTCCTTTAAACTTTGCCTCCCTCACCTGACAGCTATGATGCCCTCTAGTACCTGTTGTTTTCCATCTTGAAGATACCTTTAGGGGATTAGCAGTCGGTCACCTTTATGGGGGCCAAGAGTAATCTATATGTTAGGCTAGGCAGTTAAAAGTTCCCCAATAGTAAAATGCATTTGATTCAGGAAATCTGAAATATAATTAGAAAATGCTGAACATATTCTGCAGGTCAAATATCTGTGGAGGATATTACACATTTAGCAAACTGAGTTAATCACTATTCAGATAAAGACTATCAACCTGAAACATTAACTCTCTCTCCAGAGATGCTACCTGACCCATTCACAGGAAGAATGTACAAACTCTGTACAAGCAGCACCCATAGTCGGGATGGAACACGGGTCTCTGGCACTGTGAGGCAGCAACTCTACTGCTGCGCCACTGTGCCACCCAGTCATTGTTGGTGTATGTCCCGTAATGAAGGCCAGTTAAAAAGAAATTCATAATCCGGTTGTCAATCTCAGAACTTCCCAGATACTCAGCTATGAGAATAACAACTTGCCTTTGTATAGCACCATGGGACAAATAGGCTCATAGAACAATAGTGATTGGCAAAAGAACCAGAAGTAACTTGAAGAAAACATATTTTGCACTGTAAGAATAGGGTCTGGAGTTCACTTCTTGAGTAGTAGTTTAGGCAGATGCAGTTGCAACCTTCAATGGGCAGTTTAGTGCTGCCGTTGGTAGAGCCACTGCCTCACAGTGCCAGAGACCTGGGTTCAATCCTGATCTCGGCTGCTGTCAGTGTGGAGTTTATACGTTCTTCCTCTGAACACCTGGTTTTCCTCTGGGTGCCCCAGCTTTCCTCCCACATCCAAAGAAGTGAGTGTTTGTAGGTTAATTGGCCTCTGTAAATTACCCAGTGAGTAGGTGGACTTTAGCTGATCGTGGACTTTAGGAAGGCACAACATCTGAGGAATTACACACCATTGAAGATAAATGGGGATACCATGGATAGGGTGAGCTGCTTTAAATACCCGGGAGTCCACATCTCAGAGGATCTGACATGGACATCACATGCTGCCACACTGGTGAGTAAGGCAAGGCAGTGCCTTTACCACCTCAGGCAGCTGAGGAAATTCAGAGTCTCTCTGAGGATCCTCCAGTGCTTCTGCACAGCTGCTGTAGAAAGCATCTTGTCCAGAAACATCACAGTCTGGTTTGGGAACTGCTCTGCCCAGGACAAGAAGGCTCTGCAGAGAGTAGTGCGTTCGGCCGAACGCACTATGGGAACTACACTCGCCCCTCTGCAGGAACTATACATCAGAAGGTGCAGATCCAGAGCCAGCAACATTATGGGGGACCCCTTCCACCCCAGCAACAGACTGTTCCAGCTGCTACGGTCAGGCAAACGCCTCCGCTGTCATACTGTGAAAACAGAGAGGATGAGAAGGAGTTTCTTCCCAGAGGCCATTAGGACCGTACACTCTCATCTCACCAGGGACTAACTTACTGTACCAATTTACTGTTGTGTTGTGTCTTTTTAAAATTGCTGTTTTTTTGCTGTTTTGTAGTTGCTGTTAAAATTGCTCTTTTGTAGGGGTTTTTTGCACAATCCGCAAGCATTGCCACTTTTCATTTCACTGTACATCTCGTATGCATATGTGACAAATAAACTTGACTTGACTTGACTAGGGAGTGAATGAGAAAGTGGGATAACATGTAAATAGTGTGAGCGGATGATCGATGGTGGGCCTGGACTTGGTGGGCAAAGGCGAAGGGAGGGAGACCACTTGGAACTACAGGCATATATCATGAAAGTAGACCCTTAGGCCCAAAGCTTCCATGTCAGCCAGGGAGACTGGAGCTGTAGTTGGGAAAAGTCTGTATTCAGCTCAGGCTTACCCTCTGGAGTCTGCTCACAGGCCCTTCAGCCCATTACGTTTGCACTGACTCATGTTCAGACTCATACTCAGACTTCAGTCTGAAGAATGGTCCTGACACAAAACATCACCTAACCATTTTCCCCAAATATGCTGTCTGACCTGCTGCATCCGGAAGTGGCGGCGCTGCGTGGCAGCTGCAGCTCACCTGCAGTCCGTCTGTTTTTTATTTTATTTTTGTCTTGTTTTTAGCGACTATTTTTGGTTTGTTAGGCTGTGTATGTGTGTGGGGGGGGGGGGGGGGGAAGGGTGGGAGAAACGGGGTTTTAGTCTCTCCCTTCGGGGGGGATGCGACTTTTCTTGTCATGTCCCCCGACACCGTCTCCGTCTGTGCTGAGGCCCTAATGGCGGAGCTGGCGGCCTCCAGCTTCCAGCGGCGGCAGCACGGCTATCGGAGCTTCAGCGGCGACCTGGCTTCGGACCTGCGGTGCTCCAGCGACGGCTTGGCTTCGGGGATGCAGTGCTCCAGTGGCGTTCCGGCGGCGGCCTGGTTTTCGGGGCTGCGGTGCTCCAGCGGCGACCTGGCTTTCGGGAGCTGCGGTGCTCCAGCGGTGACCTGGCTTTCGGGAGCTGCAGTGCTCCAGCGGCGGCCTGGCTTTCGGGAGCTGCGGTGCTCCAGCGGCGGCCTGGCTTTCGGGAGCTGCAGTGCTCCAGCGGTGACCTGGCTTTCGGGAGCTGCGGTGCTCCAGCGGCGGCCTGGCTTTCGGGAGCTGCGGTGCTCCAGCGGCGGCCTGGCTTTCGGGAGCTGCGGTGCTCCAGCGGTGACCTGGCTTTCGGGGATGCGGAGCTCCAGCGACGTTCCGGCGGCGACCTGGCTTTGGAGCTGCGGTGCTCCAGCGTTTCAGCGGCGGGCCCTGTGGCAGTGTTCCGGCGTTCCGGCGACAGCGGTGGTGGCGGCCCGGTTTCGGAGGCTCGGCCGCGGGCCTGGTGGACGGCAGGATCGGAGGCCTGGATCTCCTCAGCGCAGAGGGAGAATAAGGAGGGAAGAAGACAGAGACTCTAAGACTTTTGCCTTCCACCATAGTGAGGAGGTGTTGGTGAACTCACTGTGGTGGATGTTAATTTTTGTGTTTATTGTGTGGTTTTGTTATTTTTTATATATGTATGACTGCAGGCACGAAATTTCGTTCAGACCGAAAGGTCTGAATGACAATAAAGGCTATTCATTCATTTATTTATTAATTACTCCAGCATCTTGTGTCTATTCCTGAATGTTAACTCCGTTTACCTTTCCACGGGTGCGGTCTAACCCGCTGAATGTTTCCCAGCATTATTTGCATTTATTGCAATGCAAGAAAACTGGACAGACATTTGAAGTGTTACAAGATCAGTAGTGGGTGGGGATGCGATTCATTATACACCGTTGCAGCAAGGGGTCAGTGCCTGGACAGTGGGTCAAACCTCCTCCTCCACTTGCTGTGAACTTGGCTTCCATCCGTTCTGCTTTCTGTTTAATTTACTCAGTTCAGCTTCTCATTTCAGCTTTCTCCGCCCACCCTGCCCTACCTCTGCTTTCCTTAACAGTCCGCTCGCCTTCTCGTTTTAATGAACTGTCTTTCTTTTTTGCTCAGTTTCTGTAACAATCTCTTCAAGCTCTGATCGCTTTGTACCACTGCCCCAGGCATCTTCTCCTCAGCCTGTTAGTCAGTGTCCTGACTCCTGTGTTCCACTCACTGCTGTCCTTGCATATTTTCTCTCATCTATATTCCCACTCTAGCTGCTGCCTGTCTGATTTCTTGATGAACGATGACACACATGCAATCAGCACTCTCTCAATCACCTTTTTTTTTCTCTGTGGCTCCGCTGCTGAACACCAGTGATAAATTAACTAGATCCTTGGGCAAACCTTTCTCATGCTGGTAACACTGAAACTTCAGTCTCACACACGCTACTGTAAAGAAAACAAATCCCAAATATCGAACCAGCTGGAAGTCAGGTTGAAACGATAGGGGTTTAATTGACTAGGAGTCACCAATTTAGTGAGGGTGGAGTCACTAATTTAGTTTATGTGGACCAACAAAATTATGTTACAATGCAGGGTTAAGCACTCACTCAGTTATAATGAAGATGATTATGTTTCCCATCTGTCAGCTTGTTAATTAGCATGTCAATACTTCAGAGTATTTTCAATGCGTATGAGGGTTTAATAATAATTGAATATTACGAAGAAATAAGCCAAGGAATAGCTGCGGACGTGCATTAACGTTACACTTTTCACATGGTATTGACATACGATTTGTGGTGTTGCCAGTACTTGAGGGGCTGGGCTCCGGGGAGAGGGTGGGCAGGCGAGGACTTTATTCCTTGGAGTGCAGGAGGATGAGGAGTGAGCTTATAGAGGTGTATAAAATCATGAGGAGAATAGAAACGGTAGATGCACAGAGTCTTTTACCCACAGTAGGGGAATCAAGAACCAGAGGACATAGGTGAGAGGGGAAAAATGTGATAAGAACCTGAAGGGCAACCTTTTCACACCAAGGGTGGTGGGTATATAGAAGGAGCTGCCAGAAGAGGTAGTTGATCCACATATTAAAGAGACATTTGGACAGGTGCATGGATAGGACAGGTCTAGGGAGATATGGACCAAACACAGGCAGGTGGAGATGGAGCATCTTGGTCAGCATAGGCAAGTTGGGCTGAAGGGCCTGTTTCCGGGCTGTGTCACTTTATGACTCTTTGTAACCAATGAATTTCATGGATGTAAAAAAAAGGAGTAGGCCATTCAGACCCTTACAATTGTGCTAGCATTCAGTAAGTTCAAGGGAATCCATCACTCGATCCATTCTCCTGCCTGATCTTGCTAGCGGACAGAACTACATCACTCAGAATGCTTTTGCACCTTGCCACTTTTGTGATGTGGAAAATGCACACCATGCAAGCACCCACAAGCATTTGGATTGATATTTGGAATAGGAAGGTCTTAGAGGGATATGAGCCAAATGCTGGCAAACGGGACCAGCTGAGAATGACAACTTGGTTGGCATGGCCAGGTTGGGCCAAAGGGCCTGTTTCCATGGCATGTACCTTTGTGACTCCATGACTCCAAGTAACAATATGAATGTGACAAATTTGGTTATGTTGAGCAAGGGCTATGTATCAACCAGTGCAGCAGAGATAACAACAGCTGGGAACAGAGGCCACAGCCTCAGAATAAAAGGATGCGCCTTCAGAAACGGGATGAGCAGAATTTCTTTAGTCGGAAGGTGGTGAGTCTGTGGAATTCATTGTCACAGGTGACTGTGGAGGCCGAGTCATTGGGTATTTTTAAGGCAGTGATAGATAGATTCTTGATTAGTACGGGTGTCAGGAGTTATGGGGAGAAGGCAGGAGAATGGGATTGAGAGGGAAAGATAGATCAGCCATGAGTAGGCTAAATGGCCTACTCTCTGCTCCTATAACTAATGAACTTGTCAACTGCTGAGTTGATTCCGACCATAGTCTGAAGAAGGGCCTTGACCCGAAACTTCACCCATTCCTTTTCTCCAGAGATGCTGCCTGTCCCGCTGAGTTACTCCAGCATTTTGTGCCTATCTCCGACCATAGATCGCCCATTCACACCAGTTCCATGTTTTCCCACTTTCCTATCCGACCAGTAATCACCCATACACTAGTTGCATCCTACACACAGGGAGCAATTTACAAAGCCAATTAACCTACAAACCCGCGCCTCTTTGGGATGTGGGAGGAAACCGGAGCACCCGAAGGAAACCCAGAGATAGAAAATATACAAACTCCACACAGACAGCAGCTCTGGATCGAACCCGGGTATCTGGTGCTGTGAGGCAGTAGCTCTACCCCTGCGCAACTGTGAATTTATTGTGAAATGAATTCTGGTTTTCCCAGCGATGTTTGGATACCCTCCCCCAAAAACATTTGAAATGTCTTCCATATTTCCTACATTTAAATTTTAGCTACAAAATCTATTGGAATATCCAAGGATATGGTAGACACTACGGAAATGCAAACACTTTGCTACATCTGTCAAGTTAAATGGTTTCTTGAAAGTTTCACCGTTAAATGGAAGAAGAGAAGGAACGCAATGATTTGTTGTTCCAACCTATCAATGGTGAACTCAATAAAACCCTGGTCTGAAGAAGGGTCTCGACCCGAAACGTCGCCTATCTCCTTCGCTCCTTAGATGCTGCTGCACCCGCTGAGTTTCTCCAGCTGTTTGTGTAACCCTCGATTCTCCAGCATCTGCAGTTCCTTCTTTATCAATAAAACCCATCCAGTTTACCTCTATCATGTAAAAGGCATCTGGCAGCAACAAATGTACTAAACTTTTATTTTCCTCATTGAGACATTCTCCCTTTGACAAATAGAACAGATGGAAAATTGTGCATTGCTAAAAGAAATAGTTTCAAAGATCCCAAAGTAATCTAGGCATCATCTGTGTTCTTAAGCAAGCAATGACGATATAAGTACCATAAATTAGATGTTGGCTGTTTTTTGTATTATATCAATAAAAATGTTTTGACAGTTTTCTGTGGACAATCTATCAGTGCCTCACTTACAACATGCCAGCTATTATGGGCATCTCACTGCGTTTGATCAGTGCAATCTATTGTACATTACTGGCAAGCGAAAATTTTTGAGTGGCCATGTTTGGGAGAGGCTGTGATTCAAGAGAAATGTAAAGGTTTGGGCTTGAGAAGCTTCAGCAAGTAAGATGACCAGAGCGTTAAACCAGACCCTTGGGGTTTAGCTTAGCTTGGCTTAGAGGTACAGTGTGGAAGCAGGCCCTTTGGCTCACCAAATCCACGCTGACCAACGATCACCCATACATTCGTTCCACCCTACACACTATGGACAATTTACAGAAGCCAATTAAATAAAAAACCTGCACATCTTTGGAATGTGGGAGGAAACCAGAGCACCTGGAGAAAACCCACAAGGTCACTGAGAGAACGTAGAACCTCAGTATAGACAACCTCCAATAGTCAGGATCGAACCCGGGTCTCTGACGACGCAAGGAAACAACTCTACCGCTGCACCACTGTTTCTTCCCACATTCCAAAGACGTGCAGGTTTGTTGGTCAATGTTCGTGTACTTGGCTGTGGCACACAAGCTACCCCATGACCTTAACAATGTGAGGTTTTGGGCATATGTCAAGCGAGTCCAAGAACCAGGCATTGGCCGCAAGTGACATGTTCTTGATTAGTACAAGCGTCAAAGGTTACAGGGAAAAAGCAGGAGAATGGGGTTTGAGAGGGAAAAATAGATCAGCCATGATTGAATAGCGGACTAGACTCAATGTGCCAAATGGCCTAATTCTGCTCCTATAACTTATGAACTTGTGAAGAGAGAGAGGAGAAACCTGTTTTATCAGCAGTACTTTGGGATAAAACATCTAAAGAAGTTAAGACTCTAAAACTCAGGACTTGAATCATTCAAAATGGCACCGGAAAGTTCATGTCACAGGAGCAGAATTAGGGTATTCAGACCATTTAGTCTACTCCGCCATTCAATCATGTTTGATGATCTATATCTCCCTCTCAATCCCATTTCATTTCGGAGTCACGTGAGGGGCCCGCCGGCGCGCATGCTCGACATATCGTCGTAACGCGTTGCTGCGACGGCTGGCGGTGGAGCGCGCTCCTCGCCAGCCCTTCATAAGTAACCACGGAGGTGAGGGGGTCTGGTTCTCTCTTTTCTCTCTGTTTAACTTCACATGTTGGTGGTCGCCTTCGGTGGTTTTGGGTGCATGGGGTAATTTTACTGGTGACGAGTATGTGTTGCAGAATATTCAGGGGCATAAAATTGAGTTTATTAATGGCGACATTCCTCCATCCCATGCCCGCTCGAACGTTTAAATTATCTGCTGCAGAACAGGCAGCCGGCTATAAGGAACTGTTAAGTCTTGAGCACAAAGGAGTGATTGAGAGAGTGGTGCATGAGCCAGTTGAATTTGTTTCGAACATATTCACCAGACCTAAGAAGGATGGAGGTTGTCGTGTCATTATTGATCTAACCCATTTGAATACTTTTGTAACATATACTCATTTTAAAATGGATACGTTTGAAACAGCCAAATCATTGATTTCTCACGGTTGCTTTATGGCATGCATCGATTTAAAAGACGCTTATTATTCCGTATCCGTCCAGAAATGTGACAGAAGGTTTTTGAAATTCATCTGGATGGGGCAACTCTGGCAGTACAAAGCTTTGCCTAATGGGCTCACCACAGCCCCTAGATTGTTCACTAAATTAGTGAAGCCAATTATGGCTTATTTGAGACAACAACACCATATAGTTATGGCCTATTTAGATGATATCTTAATTGTGGGCCACACCCTGGAATTGGCTGAACAGGGTGTTGCAGCTGCTGTCAATATATTTCAACAATTGGGGTTTATTGTCCATCCAGAGAAATCAAAGTTCTACCCTGCCCAGGTAATTAATTACCTAGGGTTCACGGTGAACTCTATAAGCATGAGGGTTACCATTCCAATTAACAAGATTGAGGAGGTTACCCAGGTGTGTCAAGATTTAATCCGCACCAATATACCATCGATTCGGCACTTAGCTACAATAATTGGGAAGCTGGTAGCTTTGTTTCCGGCAGCGCGATATGGACCTTTGCATTATCAGAATTTGCAAAGAGCTAAAATTGCTGCGTTAAAACAGAACGCTGGTCATTATGATCGGTCCATGCAGCTGCCGCCCGAAGCGATAAATGAGTTGCAATGGTGGGTGTGTCACATTAGCAGCTCATTCAAGCCTATTAGGGAGGCTAATCCGGTGGTATATTTGCAAACTGATGCAAGCTCCAATGGTTGGGGAGCCACGAATAATTGCTCTAGTTGTGGTGGCAGATGGGACACCCTTGAATCAACGATGTTGTTAACTCAAGGGATTAACTATTTGGAGTTGCTGGCAGCATTCCACGGACTTCGTGCGTATTGTTCCAGGCTTGTTGGAGCACATGTCCGTCTCCAAATAGACAACACCACAGCAGTAGCATATTTAAACCATATGGGTGGTACCAGGTCAGTTTCGTGTGACAAATTGGCAAACTCAATTTGGCTCTGGTGTGTTCAAAGAGACATTTGGATTTCAGCTACCTATTTGCCAGGTGAGCTTAATACTGTGGCGGACACCAGGTCACGCAAATTTAATGACAATATTGAATGGATGTTGCATCCTGAGATCTTTTCTAAAGTCACAGCCAAATTTGGTAAACCAGACATTGACCTCTTTGCGTCACGGTTGAACCATCAGGTACCAACCTACGTTTCATGGGAACCAGATCCTGGGGCTATAGCACTAGATGCATTCTCGCTGGACTGGGGGAAGTGGTTTTTCTATGCCTTCCCCCCGTTTTGCCTCATCAGTCGGGTATTGGGAAAGATTCAGGCAGATGCTGCCAAGGGCATCCTTATTATACCCGACTGGCCCACACAGCCTTGGTATCCGGTGGTCTTTGACATGCTCAACGAACCTTGGGTCCTTTTGAAGGGTTGCCCACAATTGGTTACTCACCCTGTCTCAGGAGAGCCGCATCCCTGCCATGGCTATTTAAATTTGTTGGCTTGCAGGTTCTGAACAGGCCGTTAGTCCAATACGGCCTCTCGGCTCGGACCATGGATACCATCGGGGCGTCGTGTCGAGAGTCTACAAGGCGAAGATACCGCTCGCATATTAAGAAGTGGGAAGCCTACTGCAGCCGCTCTCGCATCACGTACGATGACGTGACAATAACCGACGTCCTGGAATTCCTCGCGGGGTTGCACCATGATGAACACTTAAGTTACAGTGCCATCAACAGCGCCAGAAGTGCGCTATCATTCTACCTCAGTTTGGAGGTAGGATCCAACAGGCTAGTGTCCAGACTCATGCGGGGTATATTCAATATGAATCCGCCTACACCACGCTATAATATCACCTGGGATGTCAGGGACGTATTAACCCTGCTCAGGACGTGGTCACCCATGGAAGGGCTCCAACTGGACCAACTCACCATGAAGCTGGTGATGTTACTAGCGCTGACTTCAGCTCAGAGGGTACAGACACTACACAAACTTCGTGTCGACAGAATGACGTCTACCCCCACAGAAGTAGTCTTTTTCATTGACGAACTACTAAAGCAGCATAGACCTGGGTGCACAGGGCTGCAGCTGAAGTTCCCGGCATACCCCGCAGATGCTAGGCTATGTTTAGCCTCACATATCCGCCACTATGTCAACGTGACGGCACGCATCAGAGGAATGGAGAGATACCTGCTTGTCACTCATAAGAGACCTCATCATCGAGTGACAGCCCAGACGATATCCTGGTGGCTTTGAGTCGTCTTGGGTAAGTCAGGTATCGACACTAATGTGTTCAAGTCTCATTCCACCAGGGCTGCATTGACGTCAGCGGCGAGGGTCATGGAGGTGCCCATGGACCAAATTCTCGCCACCGCAGGATGGGCTAATGAAGCTGTGTTCCAGCGTTTTTATAACAAGCCTGTTGCTGCTCCTCTACAGTTCGCAGAAGCCGTGCTGAATGCAGGTCAAGAACGTGGAGATGTCCCCGTATGAGGGGTTTGATTTGTTATTAATAAATATGCTCTTGTTTTGCAGTATGGACTGTTGAGCAAGTTTGTTCCTCCCATCCATCCCTGGTAGTGGTGTGTCAGCATGGACGTGGTCCAGGGCGTGTAATCACAGAAGCTTTGAAGTCTTCACGAAGTCACTCACGTGACTCCGAAATGAAATAGTAAGATTGAACGAGAACTTACCAGTTCGAAGGTTGATCGTTATTTTATGAGGAGTCGAAGTGAGGGATTTCGTGCCCTCCTCGCCCAACCCTCAATCACCTTCATCTGGTAATCTTAGTCAATTCAATCATACTATGCGAAGTCATTTCTATTGTTGGTTCTGTGATTCCACGCCGCTACTTTGAAGTATGTCGAGCATGCGCGCCGGCGGGCTCTTCACGAAATCCCTCACTTCGACTCCTCATAAAATAATAATCTTCATATGGCCATGCCTCCACAGCAGGCCTGGCTCACCCGCCGTGGAAACGGAATCCTGCCTGGAATCATCCGAGGCTCATCTCTTACTCGACCCTAAAGATGTAGAACAGGGGAGAAGGGTGGACAGATGTAGTGGCCATTTGTTTTGTTTTGTGTGTCATTAATTATGGCATGTGTCTTTAAATTTGAGTGCCCATTATAGTGTGGGTGGGATTTATGACGTGGGCATGTTTGGAGCAAAGTTTCTTGCAGAGAAGCTAAGTTTTTAGTTTAGTTTGGGACCAGAATGAGGAAGGCATACCCTTTGGCCATGCGGAGTGTAACGGAGACACGAGGAGTTTTCTAACCTTGAAAGCGATATGCTGGAGTTGATGAAGTTTATACGTGTCGGAAGAAGGTTAGAGGTGTACCTTATTGTTTTTCATCAACAATAAAGAATCTATTAATCAAAAGACTATGTTATGAAGATTTATCTGTGAAGAAACTCTGAAGGTCTCTGACGGAAAGCTCACATGCATATAGGAGGGGCGCCGCATGAAGGCTGCCTCTGCCTACAGTCTGTCTATTTTTTCCCTTTTAAAATGTTTTAGTTTGTTTAAAAGTATGTTGAGGAGGTTTTGTTAGTTTTTCTATGTGGGGGAGGGGGGCAGGGTAAGAGGGAATGTCTCCCAGTCGCCTCCTGGCGAGGACGCGACTATTCTCCGAGTCGCGTCCTCGCCCCCCTCCTCGCGGCCTACCACCTGGATTGGTGCAGCATTTCCTGCCAGGGACCGGACCACAGCTCCAGCAGAACTGGATACATCACGGAGCCTGGGATCGCCGTTTGAAGCTCCAGACTGCTGGGCGTGCTGCAACAACATCGTGGTGCCCTGGGGCCCTTTGCCGAGGGCCACCAGCGTGGGCCTCTGCTCAACGTGGCCTGTGGACTCCAGTAGGCTGATTCAGAGGTCCATCATCCCTGCGAGACGGCCTGAGCATCGGGCCACCAGTAGCGGCAACTGTGGAGGACTGTGGAGGGCTCGGGAGGCTCCGACCATGGGTGTACATCAAAGAGGAGGATGACTGAACTTTGGGCCTTCCCTCACAGTAGGAAACTTTGATTCCGCTGTGCAGGGAATGTTTATGTTAAAATACTATCGTGTTTTGTTCTTTTTTTATTCGTATGGCTGTATGGTGACCCCAAATTTCACTGTACCAATTGGTGCATGTGACAATAAATGTCTCTTGAATCTTGAATCTTGAATATAATGACATTCTCCTTAATCATGTAGTCCACTGAGTAGCTAGAGGGAGTAATCTCTTGAACAATATAAAAATCTGTCATTACATTAAGTCAAAGGATACCTTTAATGGGGAGTGAAACCCAGTCCCAAAGAGTCGGGCAGAAGATTTGGCTAAGATCTGGAAAGAGGTTTTGGCCAGAAGACCGGTTCCAGCCGAGGAACTGAAGACAATAGATCTTGGCCAGAGTGGTCTCGAGGTCTATGGACAGCGAAGAGACTTAGCTGAAGATCTGAAGAAATTCAAGGTACTCAAGAAATTGTGAGTAAAATCGACTATTATTTCTTTGAATTTTGAAGCTGAAAAGCTTTAATTTTAAACGGCTTCTGTAAGAAAGCGAGCCACTAGCTTGGAAGATAGCATAAAAGTGTTTTTCCACTGTCTGGAGATATCCAGCCAGTCCGACCTTGGATTGTTTTGAAGTCTTGATAACACACAATGCTTTTGAATTAACATCATTTTTAAGAGTGTGGATGTGTAGTGATAGATGTTGTCTACAATATCAGTTTGTTATTGTTCCTATGAAAAATGTTTACCCATTCAGGGAAGATTTCAGGGAAGATTTTGTTCGTTCAATTTAAAGACCTCTTTAAAATCATGGAGCCAGAAGACGAAGAAGAAGCCATGCCAGAGGAACCACAAGGTGGCGAAGTCAAGCTCAGTCAACCTGCCCTGAAAGAAAGCGAGAAGGAGAGAAACAAATTATGTAACCAGGTTACCAGATTAATTGAAAAACAGAAGAAACTAATGGAATCAGTACAGAACGCAGTCAAAATAAAATCTAATATGGGCCAACTATGCAACCTCTGCCATGAGGTTGGAAAGAAACAAAATGTGTTCACAGCCGTCTCGGGGAGAACACGTAAGACACTCCCAGTAGTGTGAAGACAGAGTGAAGATATTCAATGGTTTCATGGATAAGGCAGAGGAGTGGTTATCTGAAATTATATCTCGCAAGTATCTACACGAAGATCAGGACATAAATCTGGTTCTCTAGCCAATATCAAGGGTATCAAGGGTTTCTGCTCGATTGGGAGTTGAAGCTGATCTAGCCGCTCTCTCAAGAGAAGAAGAAGAAACATGTATTGAAGAAGAAACATGAGATGGAGCGAGAAGAAGAGCAGATGAAAAATGACATACGACAAGAAGAAGAGATGAGATGACAAGATGAACGGATAAGGCGACTAGAAGAACTGGTAAAGGAGCTGAAGCGACGAAAGGAACAACTGGAACTAGACACAATGATGGCGGTGGCCAAAGCAAAGAAGGAGATATTGGAAAGAAAGTGTAGAAGATGCAGCTTTAGATCATCGAAGATGGTGAGCTCTGGACCAAGAGGAAAAACTGCTCCAGTTGAATCAATTCCATTTGATTAAGCATGTGAACCAACAAAATACCAGATTTTTGGCTGTTGAGTAGAGCAACTACTCATGGATAAAAACAGTTTTTATGTCTGGCTGCGGCAGCTTTGACAGTCCGGAGTCGCCTTCCAGAGGGAAGTGATTCAAAAAGTTTGTGGCCAGGGTGAGAGGGGTCAGAGATGATCTTGCCTACTCGCTTCCTGGCCCTTGCAGTGTACAGTTCATCAATGGATGGAAAGTTGCAGCCAATAACCTTCTCTGCTGATCGGACGATTCGCTGCAGCCTCCAGGTGTCGTGCTTGGTGGCTGAGCCAAACCAGACCATGATGGAGAAGGTGAGAACAGACTCTACGATGGCCGTGTAGAATTTGCCCATCATTGCCTGTGGCAGATTGTGCTTCCTCAGCTGCCGTGGGAAGTATATCAACTGTTGTGCTTTTTTAAGCAACAATTGTGAAAGCATTACACCAGATGATAGAGCCAAAGAAACCAGAGAGTTGGATTTGGACAGAGACAATCTGCCAATGGAATGGGAGTTACTAATGTTGCACAATTGAAATATGTTAACACAGAAGAAAATCCTGCGGATGAAGTTTCCAGAGAACTGACAGCAAACTGCTTCTTAAGCAATAAGTGATGGATTAATGAACTAAAGTCTCTCTGTAAGCCAGACAGAGAATGGCCAAAGCTTGAGCTGGGATTTGAAATCTCTGCTAATGATCCGAAAATTAAATCAAACCTAACGGTGAACTTTATTACTAAAAATCCTGTTATTCTTGTGAAGGATTTTCACACTTCAACATTGTTGTTACAACACATCCATGAGTTGATCGGCCATTGAGGAAAACGTTTCATGCTATCAAAGCTTTGGACTGTTATGTTTTGGACTATATATTGGGTATCATGCCTGATTTTAAGGGTTTGGTGCACACGGTATGACTTTACACTAAAACCAGTGTTTTAATAATATTAAAAATCAAGTTATGCTTGCTTCTAGAAGGCGAAAGTGAAGATGGAAGAGTCGACGAAGAATTCTGATTG
Source organism: Raja brachyura (assembly GCA_963514005.1). The sequence continues at coordinate 20,886,124 of OY740800.1, forward strand.
TGGATATATAGTGCATGCTATTTTCCTCGTTAGAATAGTGGTTAGTATCCCCGCCTGTCACCCGGGAGACCGGGGTTCAATTCCCCGTCGGGGAGCCACGGGGTTCAATTTCCTGACTTTTTGCTTTTGATATATGTTAAGCCTTCATGGCTACTTTTTTGATGTTTATTAATAATTGCCTCGTTAAAGACTGGGAACAATTAGCCGGCCAGTATGAAGTGACCATTTGGCTTGTTTTGTGTGTCATTAATTATGGCATGTGTCTTTAAATTTGAGACTGCCTGTTATATTGTGGGTGGGATTTATGACGTATTCTAGGGCATGTTTGGTGCTAAGTTTCTTGCGCAGAAGATTAGTTTTTAGTTTAGTTTGGGACCAGCATGAGGAAGGCATACCCTTTGACCATGCGGAGTGTAACAGAGTCACGAGGAGTTTTCTAACCTTTAAAGCGATATGCTGGAGTTTGACGAAGATTATAGTGTACGTATCGGAAGAAGATTGGATGTGTACCTTATTGGTTTTCATCAACAATAAAGAATCTATTAATCAAAAGACTATGTTAAGATTTGTGAAGAAGCTCTGAAGGTCTCTGATGGAAAGTTCACATGCGTATAACGACATTCTCTTTAATCATGTAGTCCACTTAGTGATCTCCGGAACGATATAAAAATCTGTCGCTACAAGGGAGTCGTTGACAGCGGCCGATGCTGAACAAAGGGACGTCTCAAGATGGCGGCGGATGGAGGAGAGGATCGGTGCCACCACGCAACAGGCCTTTAAGGCCAAGATAAGTGCACTTTTTTAAGAACTTTCAAACTTGGTGGACACCAGGAACGTGGCAACTCTTTGTCTACTGTCTCGGTGAAGTCTACTACCAGACTATAATTGTTGCACTTTTGTACTTATCTATAGTATGATTTTAGTGACAAAGAATTTTGTTGTATCTAGGTACGTAGGAAAGTATCATCGTCGTTATATTGGACAAGGATCATAGACCATATAGCTTAGGTAGCTAATAATGTGTAGAATTTGACCTTACAATCTCTTTTAGTTATATAGTACTCATACAACGTGGAAACAGGTCCTTCCGCCGAACATGCCCTCACCAACCAACATGTCGCATCTACACCAGTCCCTCCTGCCTTCATTTGGCCCATATCCCTCTAAACCTATCCTATCCATGTACTTGTCTAAATGTTTCTTAAACGTTGTGATAGTACCTGCCTCAAAACTACTTCCTTCGTCAGCTTGTTGCATACACCCACCACACTTTGTGTAAAAAAATTACCTCTCAGATTTTCCTATTAAATCTTTTCCCCCCTTGCCATAAACCTATGCTGTCTGGTTCTCGATTCCCCTTCTATGGGCAAGAGGCTCTGTGCCTTTAGCCGATCGATTCCTCTCATCATTTTGTACAGTTGAGCAGTGAACAGTGTTGAAGAATAGTGTCGCAGTGAGTTTGAGTTGAGTTTAGTTTATTGTCACGTGTACCGAGGTACAGTGAAAAGATTTGGTTGCTTGCTGACCAGCCGGTGGAAAGACAATACATGATTACAATTGAGCCATCCACAATGTACAGATACATGATAAAGGGAACAACGTGAATAACATTTAGTGCAAGATAAAGTCCAGTAAAGTTTGATCAATGATAGTCCGAGGGTCTCCAATGAGGTAGGTAGAGCTCAGGACTGCTCTCTAGTTGTTGATAGGATGGTTCAATTACCTGTTGACATAAGTTGCGCGAAACATGATTTTGTACAATTGATCAGTGCTGTGGGAATGCCCGACAGAGTGGATAGATGAGGACAAAACAGGCAAAAGCAACTGAACTGGGAGTCAGCACCGAATGCAGCAGACTCAACGACAGCCTGATCCTTATACTCACCACAGCCATGGAACATTAATGCATGGGCTGCTTGTCTCAGAGTTGGGGGAGCTGCCAACTGAACGAGTGCCGACATCCATAATCCCAACGTTTAATTTGTACATGTAAACATTGAAACAGTTTTGATGCTTACAAAATAGACATTTCAGGAGTCTGGCAAGGAAGACAGTACAGGCTTTCACACAGTGAGCATCTGGGCCATTTCAACAAGCTCACTGTGCAAATATGATAACGAACACATGCTGGTTTTTGTAATGAACGATTTCACCCTCTCTGTTCCAGGTCGTAGATGGATGTTCCTTCAACGTTAATCAAGTAAACTCAAACACAGTCAAACACTTGCAATCAAGCAAGAGCCAATACCTGGAGTATTGACACATTCAAAATCAACACCAAGGGAATTCTGCATTGTCCGATGTTATGTTCAAGACTGCTTTCCAGAAACAGTTTGTGGATGTTCCAAGTCCATCAAAGACACTGTTCAAATGTATTTTCTTTTGTTAATGCAAAGTGAACTTTTTATTCTCTTATCTAAATTAGAGCAGCATGGTGGCGCAGCATTTGCTGCCTTACAGCGCCAGAGACCCGGGTTCGATCCTGACTATGGTTGCTGTCTGTATGGAGTTTCAACGTTCTCCCTGTGCATTTCCTCCCACATGCCAAAGACGTGCGGGTTTGTTGGTTAATTGGTTTCTGTAAATCATCCCTAGTGTGTAGGATAGAACTAGTGTACGGGTGATTACTGGCCGGCACTGACTCGATGGGCCAAAGGGCCTGTTTCCATGCTGTATCTCTAAAGTTAAATCTATAATATTTAGTTCTGAAAAGGAAGCAGGGACTCCAGCTGTTAGATAAGGTCAGTGAGGCTGGGAATTTGGAGACTGGGTGGGGATGAACAAGATCTTGACTTCTTTAGATATGGTAAATGTCGGAACCTGATCCTGGTGGGACCTGGATTTAAAAGATTGGGGAAAGGTATGAGGGAGATGTGAAGTAAACGTTTTATTCACCTAAAAAGTTGTTATGATGTGAAACTCGCTGCCCATAGAGCAGTAGCAGCAGAATCAATTGGACAGGAATTTGAATAGGCAATTTGTATAATTTACAGGACAAAGAGTTGGGGGAATGCAATTCATGCAATTGTTCTCTAAGGATAGTATTGATGGGCTGAATGGTCACAACTGAAAGCCAGAAAATGTTCGACTTTAGAGATACAGCAGGGAAACAGGCCCTTCGGCCCACAACTAGACAAGTACTATCCTACAGAGGAGGGACAATTTACAATTTTACTGAAGCAAATTAACCTACAGATCTGTATGTCTTTGGTGTGTGGCAGGAAACTGAAGCACCTGGAGAAAATCCACGCGGTCACAGGGAGAACATATAAAGTCTGTAGAGACAGCACCCATCGTCAGTATCGAACCTGGGTCTCTGGCAATGTGTAGGCAGCAACTCTACCACTGCACCACCGTGCTGCTCTGCTATAGGTCAAACAATTCATTATTGCTGAAACGAGCAAGTGAAATGTTATACATTTTGTCCGGCTGCGGCAGAGGAAATATCAAAAATTTAGAGGCGCAGATGTGAGGGCCATTAATTGCAACATTCAGGAGTTGCAGATTAGAAACACTTAATCGTAATATGAGCTCTGCATAATGTGAGAAAGACAAGCAAGAAACAGAGTGTATTTTAGTGTGAGACAAACACAGAGCTTTCTTCTCTTCTTACAATGCAGATGTGCAAGGTGACTTTAGTCAGGGGCTGAAGATTTGTTTCCTCATGATTTTGCCACGTAACATAGCTCGAGGCAGTCCTGCAGCTTTCATGCCAGAGCATGTTTTTGGTCTCCATTGCCACTCATTGAAGTGCACCTGTTTCTGACAGAGGGCAGAGCACTACTAATATATATTACACATCCACTAAATGTTCAAAGGCATTCAGAGTCTGAGGTGGAGACTCTTCTGTAACTATGAATTTGAAACAAAGAATCTTTGAGCTGTGCAGTCAAGTTGAACAAGACAGTTATCATGAAATATTTATCACCTTTGCCAGTCATGGCTGTTTGTGTGTAGAGAGCTTCTTTCCACTTATTTGATTTCAAGCTATATCAGGACAATGAGTGAGATTGATTTCTCTCCGCTTGTCTGGATGAGTACAGTTCCAATTATGCTTTAGGAACTCAAAACATCCAGTATAAAGAAGCACGCTTTATACGCACCCTGAATTTTCATTCCCTTCGTCACCTTGGTGGTACTGTGTACAATCTACAAAACTTGCTAAGATTACTCAGTCATCATCTGATCAATGTAAGGTGTTGTATTTTGGAACGTCTAATATGGACAGGACCTAAACAATGAAAGGTTGAATTGAATTGCATTGGATTATTTATTGTCACATATGACAGGTCACGGTGTAATTCTTTGATTGCATACCCAAGGTATGCAAATAGTCGTCCATAAAGGTTATTAGAAAGATGTTGTTAACCTGGAAATGGTGCAGAGAAGATTTACGAGGATGTTGCCAGGACTCAAGGTCCTGAGCTACAATGAGAGGTTGAGCAGACTGGGACTCTATTCCTTGGAGTGCAGGCGGATGAGGGGTAATCTTATAGAGGGGCATAAAATCATGAGAGGAATAGATTGGGTAGACACACAGTCTCTTGCCCATAGTAGGTGAATCGAGGACCAGAGGACGTAGGTTTAAGGTGAGGGAGGAAATATTTAATAGGAATCTGAAGAATAACCTTTTTCACGAGCGTATCTCACCATTGACATTAACAAGGGCAATTTAGGATGGGAAATAAATGCTACCTTCGCTTGAAATAATACGAAAAAAATCTATCAGATCGTAATATCTGTTCTGCTTTGATTTATGATATTGCATTAAGTGAAGGTATACGGATAGTTTTAGGTGGATATTTGAAATATGTTGTCACTTGGGATGGCACAATGATACAGCTGCAGTCCCGCAGGTTAGATTGGTGGGAAGGTTCATGAATTAGATCCAAGGATCTAGACCCGAAGCCACTGTCACTGAATGTCACTGAAGCAAGATTGGTGTGCAACGGAGGTTGTAGTAGCCACACAGCTTAACTCAGTATGTTATAACTATAACAAGGTACCTTTACATTTTATCTGCCTGTAATTATGTGGGTGGGATTTATACGTAGTCTGAGGCGTGTTTGCGGCTGGGATTCTGGCGCAGACTCCTAAGGAGTTTAGTTTAGTTCTATGAAGATCGGGGGAAAGACATAGTTTTCGACCATGCACGAACATGACCACGAGTATGATTGAAATGTACTTACACAAGAAGAAGCTTGTATGAATTATCTTACTATTTGTACTACTACAATAAAGAAACTATGACTCAAGAGACTGCTTTTGGAAGATCAATCTTTCGATGGCATTGAATGTCTCAAGGAGGGCTCGTGGGTGCGTATAGATTATCTTCTGATCCACGGTCATCAATTAAAGTGACTATCAAGGACTAAATCCTTGAGATGTTGTAAAACTGTCACTACTGAGGTGATGAATTGAAGATGATGACGGTTGCCTAGTCTTATTCAATGATGGGCAGAGTTTTGCTCTGACCTGCAGCTATTTGTTATCGCCATCCATTGTCCTTCTTGGCCATGAAGGGTTGAGTTTGTGATATAGAGTCATAGAGTGGAAACAGGCCCTTCAGCCCCAGTTGCCCACTGCGACCAACATGTCCCATCTATACTAGTCCCACCTGCCTGCGTTCGACCCATATCCCTCTAAACCTATCCTATCCATACCTGTCCAATTGTTTCTTGAATGTTACAATATTCCCTGCCTCAACAACCTCCTCAGGTAGCTCATTCCATACACCCACCACTCTTTGTGTAAATAAGGTACCCCTCAGGTTCCTTTTAAATCTTTCCTGTCACCTTAAACCTATGTCCTTATGGGTCCATATGGGTAAAATGTAACACATTCACCCCAGAATATCAAGGACATTTATCCCAGTATGAAATAGAATCAGAATCAGCACCACTGCAAGATCTGGCAAATTTGGTTGTCCATTCATGCAGTCGCATGGTTGAAAATCATACTGAATTGACTTTAGGTCTCAAAGGTGCAACCTAAAGGAAAGTCTCTATGTCATTTCTGCTTCCACCTGATACAATGGATGTTCAGGATCCATTAGCAACTTTTGTAAAAATCAACTCTAATTTGGCATCTTCCCCATTCTCAACTCATAGTTGCTTAGGTGCACTCTAGGGGAAACTGTAGGGTGATAGTAATATACAGCACATACAGCCACTGTGGTGTGGTGGAGGCAAAGTGGCGCATCTGGTAGAACTGCTGCCTCACAGTGCCAGAGACCTGAATTTGATCCCTTGTACTGTCTGTGTGGAGTTTGCATGTTCCCTCTGTGACTATGTGGGTTTCCTCTGCGTGCTTCGGTTTTCTCCCACATCCCACAGACGTGCGGGTTTGTAAGTTGATTGGCTTCTGTAAATTGTCCCTGGTGTGTGGTGAGTGGATGAGTTGCTGTCTGATGTGCTGAATTACCCCAGCACTTTGGGTCTTTTCTCTGCTTGTTCTCAAGTTGTTGCCGTGAATCAACGTGAAGCACAACTGGATATATATATAGAGTAGGAAGGAACTGTAGATGCTGGTTTATACTGAAGATGGACACAAAATGCTGGAGTAGCTCAACGGGTCAGGCAGCATCTCTGGAGAAAAAGAATAGGTGATGTTTTGGGTTGTCTGAAGAAGGGTTCTGACCCGAAACATCACCTATTCTTTTTCTCCTGGGAAGTTGCTTGATCTGCTGAGTTATTCCCACATTATATTGCCTATATATGAAGCACTTCAACTTATATCATAAGCTTATTACACCTGAAAATGCCCTACAGCCAATATATGTGTTCGAAGGGCCACAATGTGCTGGTGTAACTCAGCGGGTCAGGCAGCATCTCAGGAGAACATGGATAGGTGAAGTTTCGGATCGGGCCGAAGGGACTTGACCTGAAACTTTACCTATCCATGTATTCCTGAGATGTGTGGGAAGGAACTGCAGATGCTGGTTTACACCGAAGATAGACGCAAAATGCTGGAGTAACTCAGCGAGACAGGCGGCATCTCTGGAGAGAAGGAATGGGTGATGCTTCAGTTCAAGATCCTTCCTCAGACCGAGAGTCCAGGGAGAGAGAGACTCGAGAAATGGAAGAGTAAGGTGTAAAAACGACAGGTCAAAACAAACAATGATCAAGGAAATGTGGAATGGTTCATTGTTAGCTGAGGGGAAGATGACACCGAGGCGTACAAGCAATAAAATTAATCAGGAGGACAGTGATACTAGTCGGAGAACAAGGGTGAGGGAGGGACGGAGAGAGAGGGAAAACAAGGGTTACTTGAAGTAGTTCTCCTGAGAGGCTGCCTGACCCAATAAGTTACTCCATCACTTGTGTTCTTTTGTGTAAACCAGCACCTGCAGTTCCTTGTCTCTACATTTATTTTCTAAGTGTATTTATTGATGCAGAAACCCAAATTCCTTGGAAAAAAATTAATATTAAAATTCTGGAAGGGAACATTATCCCCCACAATTAAAATGTGGACAGTGGAAATGTTGGAGACGCTGCATTTGGAGAGAATCAGGTTTGTCCTAATGGACAAATATGAACTTTTTGAACAAATATGGTCTCCATTCACTGACTATATGAGGGGGTAGCTGAGCTCAGCATTGTAACTCAATAAATACCCGGTGGTAGGATTAGATGAAAAGATCTATTCTGAGATTTGTATACACGTCTCTATAGATATTGTTATGTGAAATTGTTCCATTCATTGTTAAGATGTATACTTCAATTTTTTTTAATATAATAATTGTTTGCTTGTATTATTTTTTATTTCTATTGGGTTTTTTTTAATTTTTTTTTAATTAATTTTTTTTATATAATCATAATCAATATTATTTAATCAATCTTCATTGATTATACACCTATTCTTTCACCTCTTTACTTTCTAAAAAAAAATAGAAGCTTATATAAATCATTCCGTAATATTTGTATAACTTTTGAAACAAGTTAAATGTGTATTTGAAAAACGGTTATATCATTGGCAATATGCATTGCTTCTAATAAAAATATATATTTTAATTTTTTTTTTTAAATAAATAAATAAATAAATAAATAAATAAAAGAAACCCAAATTCCACACAGCTGGCACCCACAGTGGGGTAATGATCACTGATTTAAATGTTGTCCAAGGGATGCAAACCAACCTGGAGAAATGCAGTGGCATCTCTCTCCACAGCCTGAGCAAAGGGACATTAGGTTAGATGTAATGAGTGATGACAGGGTGAGATAGAAATGGTGAGACCTTAACACTGCCTAAAAGAAAGTTTTTGGGGCTTTTGATATCAGGAGTCAGAATCCAATTCTACTTTTGCTTTCCCTTGACAATAAAACAAAAGAGCTTTTCAAAGAACAGCCTGAGGTAAATGGGTTTTTATTTTTCATTGACGTTAATTTTTTTTTTACAAATAGCACCCAAAAGGCCAGTCTGTTGTCAATCCCGACTTTAGGTCATGAAAGAATTGCTGTCTGACACAAAATAAATTGCATCAGTTTGGTCAAACTCACACCTGCTATTTCACAGGATGAAGGATATAAATCTGACAGGTGCCATGTTAAAACCAAGTTCCAGTTGGAACAAAAAACTTTGTGCTGTACCAACAGTATTTTAACATGTAACTTTTTATTGGTCCAGAGTCATTGAGACTTACAGTGGGAAACAGGCCCTTCTGCCCATCGAGTTTGTGCTGACACCATAGAAAGGTGCTGACAAAGGTGCTGACACGGTTCCGTGTCAACATAGAGAGCAGCTTATCAGGTTGCGCAACAGCTTGGTTTGGGAACAGCTGCATCCACGACCGCAAGAAATTGCAGCGAATTGTGGGCGCAGCCCAGACCATCACACAAACCAACCTCCCTTCTTTTTGACTCCATTTATATCTCACGCCACCACGGCAAGGCCAGCAGTATAATAAAGGGCAAATTGCACCCTGGTCACTTCTCCCCTCTCCCATTAGGCAGAAGGTATAGAGGTGTGAAAACGCACACCTCCAGATTCAGGGACAGTTTCTTACCAGCAGTTATCAGGCAACTAAATCATCCTACCGCAACCAGAGAGCAGTGCTGAACTACTATCCACCTCATTGGTGACCCTCGGACTATCCTTGATTGGACTTTGCTGGCTTTACCTTACATTAAACGTTATTCCCTTATCATGTATCTATACATTGTAAATGGCTGATTATAATCATGTTTTGTCTTTCTGCTGACTGGCTGCCGCACAACAAAAGTTTTCACTGTACCTCGGTACACATGACAATAAACTAAACTGACCATTTATAGTAATCCTGCATTAATCCCTATTTTCAATCCCCCACATTCTCATCAATGGTTACTCATAAATATAAAGGATATTGCAAAGGGACTTCGGAGTGCTGGTACAGTATTCACAAAATGTTCATTTGTAAGTTGAATCAGTAGTAAGGAAGGCAAAAGCATTTAATTCAGAATATAAAAACAGGCATGTAATGATGAGGCTTTATAAGGCACTGGTCTGACCAGTCAGACCGCATTTTGGAGTATTGTGAGCAGTTTTGGCCCCAATATCTGGGAAGCACGTACTGGCGGTGGAGAGGGAAAAGAGGAGGCTTATGAGAATGATCCCAGGAATGATTGGGTTAACATATGATGAACGTTTGACGGCACTGGGGCCTGTACTCGCTGGAGTTTAGTAGGACAAAGGGGGACCTCATTGAAACCTACCAAATAGTGAAAGGCCTAGATAGAGTGGATAAGGAGAGGATGTTTCCAGTGGGAGAGTCTTAAACCAGAGGACATAGCCTCAGAATAAAAGGACATACCTTTAGAAAGGAAATGACGAGGAATTTCTTTAGTCAGTGGGTGGTGAATTCATTGCCACAGACAGATAGTTCTTCTCAGGACCACTGTCTAGTGGTGATAGGATGGTTCAGTTGCCTGATAACAGCTGGGAAGAAACTGTCTCTGAATCTGGAGGTGTGTGTTTTCACACTTCTGTACCTCATGCTTGATTGGAGAGGGGAGAAGAGGGAGTGACCAGGCTGAAATTGGTCCTTGATTATGCTGGTGGCCTTGCCGAGGCAGCGTGAACTTTATATAACTCCAAAACACACAGATATGCATTTGGTTCATAGCTCATGCCTATTCAACAATCTATTAGTAACTTAGCAATATATTTAGTTCAAGCAAAACTTGGAATGGCAACAAGACCCAAACATTCAGGCAGCAAGAGGAATCTATGTTCGCCAAAAGATCTCCCCTAGTTTCCTTCCAATTGTACATATTCATACATCCAAATAGCAGAGCCCCTTCAGTGATACACAGAAGATTTGAAGAATGCAATTTGGTTGTAAATTTACTAATAGGTCGGTCTTGGTTAATATGTTTACAATCAATGCAGGATCTCAAACACAAGAGATCCTGAGTCAGATGTCGGAGGGCATCCATTAAGAGAATTTAATACTTCGAAGGAAACTCCACAGTCAGTTTGCACTGTCTAACCCCTGGCGGCTCTTGTGTATTGCAAATGCTAAGAATAGAATTCACTCCGTCCAGTGTGCCAGTGTAACATGGATCAAATTAATGCTAACTGTTCAGACAGGAGAGTATTAAGTGCTGGCACTTCAGTCATGTGGAGATGTAGAATCAAGTCCATGCAGGCTATCTGTAGAGCACTCTCAGTCCCATTGTCTGATATTTTGATATAACCCAGCAAGTCATTGTCCATCCATTTGAAAGCGGTGGTTGACCATTCAAAAAGGCAATACGTTCCATGCTATAGTTTAGTTGAGTTTAGAGATTCATCGTGGAAACAGGCCCTTCAGCCCAGCGAGTCAGCGCCGACCAGCGATCCCTGTGCAATAGCACTATCCTAAACACTGGGGACAATTTAAAATTTTACAAACGCCAAAAGCCTGAAGATCGGTGTCGAACCGAAACATCACCCATTCCTTTTCTCCAGAGATGCTGGCTGACCAGCTGAGTTACTCCAGCTATTTGTTTCAATCTTCAGTTTAAACTGGCATCTGCAGTTCCTTCCTACACAATTAACCAATAAACCTGTACGTCTTTGGGGTGTGGGAGCACCCGGAGGAAATCCATGTGGTCACGGGGAGAACGTACAAACTTTGTACCGACAGCACCCGTAGTTAGAATCCAACCCAGGTCTATGGAGCTGTAAGCCAGCAACTCTACTGCTGTAAGGCAGCACTCTATCGCTATAAGGCGACAACTCTGCCACAGTACCTCTACCGTGCTGCCCCCAACCAGAAAGAAATCTCAAAGGAATAACACAGGCAGAACACACCTTACTGCTATTCCCCCGGATGTTTGCCAGCCCTGCCAGGATCGCAGAGAGCTCTGACGGAACTTTCGGCACGGACGCTGGGAATAGACAATCCCGTGCAGAAAAAGGAATTGAAACTGAAATATCCAATCATTCACAGTAGGGTGTAATTCATGACAGCAAGAAACATAACAACAATTATAGAGGCTATGGTGTTCAGGGCTCATTCTCTTATGTATCCATTGCCCGTGGCTCAGTCACATGTGAACATTGATTTCCTCTGCTAAAAATTCTATTCCATACAGAAAAGTAGAACTAAATCTAAGCTGTGGTCAATGCAAACACATTACTACATTGCAAATTCAGCAGATAAAATATACCTTGTTACAGCCCTTACATTTTTTGTATCTGCACTTTCTCTGTAACACTATCTTCTCCACTCTGTTTCTCTTCGCTTTTTGCACCATTGATCGTGCTCATATATGTAGAAACAAAGAACTGCAGATGTTGGTTTATACCAAAGATAGACACAAAGTGCTGGAGCAACTCAGTAGGTCAGGCAGCATCTTTAGAGATAAAGGATGGGTGACGTTTAATGCAAAATCTCTTCCAAATAATTCTAAGCTGCAACTGGAGTTGTTAACACCAGTGTACAACTCAAAGAAGTTCAGCCCTGAATGTGCGCTCTGGGAGCTGTTATAACCTTACTTTTTATTTTGGTCTTGCATGCTCCAATGCTTTCAACTTGGAAACCATTGTCATCTTTTTTGTACTGCCCCTCATCGTGTTTTCAGTGCCATACCTGCTTTTGATAACTGCAGAAAAAGTTTAAACAAAGAATTGCAGATGCTGGTTTATACTCATTGGTTCAGCCAGCATCTCTGGAGAAAAAGATGGGACCCTTCTTCAGACTGAAAGTAGGAGTTGGGAGGGCAGGTAGGTGAAGAGCTGGAGGCAAGAAAAGACCAGGACTATTTAGGGCCAGCCACAAATGACTTCAGTCAGGGCAGTGCCTGATATAGTAAGTCCATTGTTGGCGGGGGAAGGTATGGTCTCAGGAGTAACAATGTGGAGAACTGTGGAACTAGTAAAACGACTAGGGTGGAGGGGGGCAAAGAGGGAGGGGGGGGGGATGGGGGAGGGGAAGGGGAGAGGGGATGGAAGTAGAAGATTAAGTTACTTAACATTAGAGAATTCAATGTTCATACCACTGGGGTGTAAGCTACCCAAGCAGTCTGAAGAAGGGTCTCGACCCGAAACATTGCCTATTTCCTTCGCTCCGTAGATGCTGCCTCACCCGCTGAGTTGCAGCATTTTTGTCTACAAGTGAAATATGAGGTGCTGTTCTTGCAATTTGCGTGTAGCCTAACTCTGGCAATGGAGGAGGTCATGGACAGAAAAGTCTGAAGAAGGGTCTCGACCCGAAACGTCACACATTCCTTCTCTCCAGAGATGCTACCTGACCCGCTGAGTTACTCCAGCATTTGGTGTCTACCTTCCATGTAAACCAGCATCTGTAAACCAGGATTTTGGTTCTCATCCTGGAACCGAAAGGTCCAGGATGAGAACACGAAGGTGAGTTGAAATGGTTGGTATCCGGATGATCCTGTAGGCCGAGGCGGACCGAGCGTAAGTGTTCAACGAAAGTGTTGCGGGGACATATATGGTTTGCTTTTGCATATTTATTCTATGATTTGCCTGAACAGCACACAAAACTATGTATCCTTGCTGTAAAGTGATACTGGCGGCAACAATATACCAATGAAGACCATTCCACCGCTCTATCGTGTATATTATTACTCTCCTGGTTTAAGGCATAGATCAAACTAATGCAGCACCGGACAGCACGATGGCACAGTGCTAGAGTTGCTGCCTCACAGCACCATTTCTGGGTTCAATCCTGTCTACGGGTGCTGTCTATATGGTGTTTGTACCTTTCCCCGTGATCTGCGTGGGATTTCTCTAGGAGCTCCAGTTTCCTCCCACACTCCAAAGACGTACAGGTTTTTAGGCTAATTAGCTTGGTAAAATTCTAAATTGTTCCGTGTGTGTGTAAGATAGTGTTAGTGTGTGGGGATCACTGGTCAGCGAGGGCTCGGTGAGCCGAAGGGTCGGTTTCCACGCTGTATCTCTGAACTAAACTATCTTGAAAACTCTTACAACAGTAATAACGCAAGGTTTCGTACCTTTAATCACTTTCCCATCACTTTCAACTATTTTGTCAAACTCCTGAAACCCATTAGGTTTCCTTGCCCCACCTGTGGTGTCACTAATTGGCTTCACAGAATTGCCTCCAATTTCATTTCGGAGTCACGTGAGTGACTTCGTGAAGAGCCCGCCGGCGCGCATGCTCGACATATCGTCGTACCGCGTTGCTGCGACGGCTGGCGGTGGAGCGCGCTCCTCGCCAGCCCTTCATAAGGGGCCACGGAGGTAAGTATCCTACCTTTAGTTGGTGGTCCTTGTTGTTGGTTATGTCTTGCAGCAAGGACATGGATGGGAGTTCCAAGGGCCGGAGGACGTCAGGACGAGTTCGCCGGTCAACAGTTCCGGGGCCTTTACCATCGGCAGTACCTGCAACGCAGGCCGGGACTCAGGCGGAGATGTGGGTAAGCCCTGTGATTACAGGTCCAGATCCGCCAGCACACCACAGCTCGGAGGAGTTCGACGAGGAGGAGTGTGGTGTGCCGCCAGAGCAGGGGGACCCTGCCATGGCAGTCAGGTCGTCAGCGGGCTCGCTGGCGACCTCGAGCTGGGTGCGTGCGGCTGCACGGCCCGTTCCACTAAGCCCTCCGAGTAGGGGAAGGGCAGCAGCCCAGAAGCCTAACCCTGCCAGGGCTAAGGCATTGCCTGACACGGAGGAGCGGTCAGGTTCCAGGGCGAGACCCGGGGCGGCTGTGAGGTCCAGCCGGCACACCCCGACTCTCGACGCCGGGACGGGTCGGTTGAGTCGGGTCTCGTCACGGTCGCCGAGCCCCCCATGGATGGGTGGGCGAGACCATGCGTCGGCAAAGTCCACGATGTGGGCAGCCAGCAAGCCTGCGCGGGCTTCAGGCAGCCATGCTTCGGCTGGTGCCGACACCACGCCGCAAGTTCCCTTAGTGGCAGCGGCTTCAGCTCCCGCTAAACGGAGGCGGTTGAACACGCCCGCGCGGGAATCGCGCAGTTTCGCCTCGGCGGCTGTTAGCGACAACTACCGGCACCGGCTGGGCCTCGATGAGGTGCGGGCCGATGATAGGAGCCCGGTTTTCTTTTCAGAGCCGGAGGACTCCGACCACCTGAGTGTTCAGGGCGTATTGACCGTATGGAGCGGCTGCTGGAGCTCCTGCTTCAACGTCAACTACAGCAGGGCAGCAACAGGCACAGGGCGTCGTCACCAGCCTCTACCATCAGCCTGGAGCAGCAGGAGGAGAAGGTTTTGGTGGATTCCATACCACCTCCGTTGGAGGTGCCAGCGGAGGATCTTCTGGATGTGGCGACCAAATTTGCGGCCCCACATTCATCTGGACTTCCTTTAAACGCAAAGCTGGCAGCCACTGTGGACTTTCTTAACAACCAGCAACTACAGGAAGAAGTCCTCATTCAGGCAATGAGCCGTCTCAAGGTCAATACGCCGATATGGGGCAACATCAGTGCGGCTATCCGTCAACAAGAGGTAAAATTGCAAACCACCGCCGCCGCCGCCCCGTCAACTCTTTGGGGAGGACCTCTCGAAGAGAGTCAAAGAGCTTGACGAACAAGCCAAAACGGTGGGGATCATGCGCTCTCAGAGTGCCCCCACACCGTCAGGCTCAAAAGCTCCATGCATTCGCTCACGAAGGTCTGCTAGTACCTCGACGAGGACCCACCTTCAAGCTCCACAACGGCAGCAACATCAGACCCAGCACCAGGGGACTTTTTTAGGACAGGGTCGGCAGAGACCCTGGTGGAAAACGAAGACGCCGCGCCCTCAAGCCAACCCAGCACCTCCACGTCCACCCACATGTGTCAAGGACCGCCGGTAACCACGGGGGTGAGGGGGTCTGGTTCGCTCTTTTCTCTTTGTTTAACTTCACATGTTGGTGGTCGCCTTCGGCTGTTTTTGGGTGCATGGGGTAATTTTACTGGTGACGAGTATGTGTTGCAGAATATTCAGGGGCATAAAATTGAGTTTATTAATGGCGACATTCCTCCATCCCCGCACATGCCCGGTCGAACGTTTAAATTATCTGCTGCAGAACAGGCAGCAGGCTACAAGGAAATTTTAAGGCTTGAACAGAAGGGAGTGATTGAGAAAGCGGTGCATGAGCCAGTTGAATTTGTTTCGAATATATTCACCAGACCTAAGAAGGATGGAGGTTGTCGTGTCATTATTGATCTAACCCGTTTGAATACTTTTGTAACATATACTCATTTCAAAATTGATACGTTTGAAACAGCCATATCATTGATTTCTCATGGTTGCTTTATGGCATGCATCGATTTGAAAGACGCATACTATTCAGTATCCATCCAGAAATACGACAGGAGGTTTTTGAAATTCATCTGGATGGGGCAACTCTGGCAGTACAAGGTTTTGCCTAATGGGCTCACCACAGATTGTTCACTAAATTAGTGAAACCAATTATGGCTTATTTGAGACAGCGACATCATATAGTTATGGCCTATTTAGATGATAACTTAATTGTGGGCCGCACCCTGGAATTGGCTGAACAGGGAGTTGCAGCTGCTGTCAATATATTTCAACAATTAGGGTTTATTGTCCATCCAGAGAAATCAAAGTTCTGCCCTGCCCAGGTGATTAATTACCTAGGGTTCATGGTGAACTCTATGAGCATGCGGGTTACCATACCAATTAACAAGATTGAGGAGGTTACCCAGGTGTGTCAAGGTTTAATCCGCACCAATATACCATCGACTCGGCATACAGCTACAGTAATTGGTAAGCTTGTAGCTTTGTTTCCGGCAGCGCGATATGGACCTTTGCATTATCAGAGTTTGCAAAGAGCTAAAATTGCTGTGTTAAAACAGGACGCTGGTCATTATGATCGATCAATGCAGCTGCCGTCCGAAGCGATAAATGAGTTGCAATGGTGGGTGTGCCACATTAGCAGCTCATTCAAGCCTATCAGGGAGGCTAATCCGGTAGTATATTTGCAGACTGATGCAAGCTCCAATGGCTGGGGAGCTACGGATAATTGCTCTAGTTGTGGGGGCAGATGGGACACCCTTGAGTCAACGATGTTGTTGACTCAAGGGATTAACTATTTGGAGTTGCTGGCAGCATTCCACGGACTTCGTGCGTATTGTTCCAAGCTTGTTGGAGCACATGTCCGTCTCCAAATAGACAACACCACAGCAGTGGCATACTTAAACCATATGGGTGGTACCAGGTCAGTTTCGTGTGACAAATTGGCTAACTCAATTTGGCTCCGGTGTGTTCAAAGAGACATTTGGATTTCAGCTACCTATTTGCCAGGTGAGCTTAATTCTGTGGCGGACACCAGGTCACGCAAATTTAATGACATTATTGAATGGATGTTGCATCCTGAGATTTTTGCTAAAGTCACAGCCAAATTTGGTAAACCGGACATTGACCTTTTTGCGTCACGGTTGAACCATCAGGTACCAACCTACGTTTCATGGGAACCAGATCCTGGGGCTATAGCGCTAGATGCATTCTCGCTGGACTGGGGGAAATTGGTTTTCCTATGCCTTCCCCCCGTTTTGCCTCATCAGTCGGGTATTGCGTAAGATTCAGGCAGATGCTGCCAAGGGCATCCTTATTATACCCGACTGGCCCACACAGCCTTGGTATCCGGTGGTCTTTGACATGCTCAACGAACCTTGGGTCCTTTTGAAGGGTTGCCCACAATTGGTTACTCACCCTGTCTCCGGGGAGCCACATCCCTGCCATGGCTATTTAAATTTGTTGGCTTGCAGGTTCTGAACAGGCCGTTAGTCCAATACGGCCTCTCAGCTCGGACCATGGATACCATCGGGGCGTCGTGTTGAGAGTCAACAAGGCGAAGATACCGCTCGCATATTAAGAAGTGGGAAGCCTACTGCAGCCGCTCTCGCATCACGTACGATGACGTGACAATAACCGACGTCCTGGAATTCCTCGCGGGGTTGCACCATGATGAACACTTAAGTTACAGTGCCATCAACAGCGCCAGAAGTGTGCTCTCATTCTACCTCAATATTGAGGTAGGATCCAACAGGCTAGTGTCCAGACTCATGCGGGGTATATTCAATATGAATCCGCCTACACCACGCTATAATATCACCTGGGATGTCAGGGACGTATTAAACCTGCTCAGGACGTGGTCTCCCATGGAAGGGCTCCAACTGGACAAACTCACCATGAAGCTGGTGATGTTACTAGCGCTGACTTCAGCTCAGACACTACACAAACTTCGTGTCGACAGAATGACATCTACCCCTACAGAAGTAGTCTTTTTCATTGACGAGCTACTAAAGCAGCATAGACCTGGGTGCACAGGGCTGCAGCTGAAGTTCCCGGCATACCCCGCAGATGCTAGGCTATGTTTAGCCTCACATATCCGCCACTATGTCAAGGTGACGGCACGCATCAGAGGAATGGAGAGATACCTGCTGGTCACTCATAAGAGACCTCATCATCGAGTGACAGTCCAGACGATATCCAGGTGGCTTCGAGTCGTCTTGGGTAAGTCAGGTATCGACACTAATGTGTTCAAGTCTCATTCCACCAGGGTTGCATCGACGTCAGCGGCGAGGATTATGGAGGTGCCTATGGACCAAATTCTCGCCACAGCAGGATGGGCTAATGAAGCTGTGTTCCAGCGTTTTTATAACAAGCCTGTTGCTGCTCCTCTACAGTTCGCAGAAGCCGTGCTGAATGCAGGTCAAGAACGTGGAGATGTCCCCGCATGAGGGGTTTTTGATTTGTTATTCATAAATATGCTCTTGTTTTGCAGTATGAACTATTGAGCAAGTTTGTTCCTCCCGTCCACCCCTGGTAGTGGTGTGTCAGCATGGACGTGGTCCAGGGCGTGTAATCACAGAAGCTTTGAAGTCTTCACGAAGTCACTCACGTGACTCCGAAATGAAATAGTAAGATTGAACGAGAACTTACCAGTTCGAAGGTTGATCTTTATTTTATGAGGAGTCGAAGTGAGGGATTTCGTGCCCTCCTCGCCCAACCCTCAATCACCTTCATCTGGTAATCTTAGTCACTTCAATCTTACTATGCGAAGTCATTTCTATTGTTGGTTTCTGTGATTCCACGCCGCTACTTTGAAGTATGTCGAGCATGCGCGCCGGCGGGCTCTTCACGAAATCCCTCACTTCGACTCCTCATAAAATAAAGATCAACCTTCGAACTGGTAAGTTCTCGTTCAATCTTACTATTCTCTAGATAAAAGATCGTCCATTTCCTATGTTTGATCCTTGTTTTATAATAATGACTCATTGCACTTAAACACTGCATTACAAAAAGCCCACATGAAACCAATTTGTCAAGAGTTTTTTTTGTAATTCTATTAAGGTCCTCTTTATTCAAAAGACTAAAAACCTGCCTCCATTGCTAATCATTGCTCATGCCTCAATCCATCCAGTTTTGGGAACAAATGGATGGTTCTCTGCATCTTGTTTAACAGCATCATGGGGTATGGAACCAGACTAGTGTTCATTAGGCTGGAATATTGATTTTAGTTTGGTTTAGAGATACAGCGCGGAAAGATGATCATCGGTCCACTGAGTCCGGGCCGACCAGCAATCACCCCGTACGCTAACACTATCCTACACACTAGGGTTAATTTACAATCATCTGGAGAAAACCCACATGGTCACAAGGAGAACGTATAAACTCCGTACAGGCTGCACCCGTAGTCAGGATTGAACCCGGGTCTCTGGCGCTGTAAGACAGCAACACTACCATTGCGCCACTGTGTCGCCCTGGATCAGGAGGCATGAGTTCTAATTCCTCCACTGCAATAGGGAATTTTGATTAAACTAATGAAATTAATCCGAAATAAATTGCTAGTTATGGTGACACTACAGAATCATCATGAAGGGGGAATCTGGCTCCCTCATGTATTCAGGTAGGGAAATGTGCACTTCTTGCCTGAATTTCCACACAGGCAGTGATTGACCCACAAATATGGTTAAATCCTTAAATGCCTCCTCTGCTGACCATAGCGTTTAGAAGACGTTTCGGGCTCAACAATGAATGCTTTAGTTTAGTTTAATGTCATGTGTACCGAGGTACAGTGAAAAGCATTTTGTTACGTGCTATCCAGTCAGCGGAAAGACTATACATGATTACAATCAGGAAATCCACAGTGTACAGATACAGCTTGAAGGGAATAAAGCTATGTGCAAGATAAAGTCCAGTAAAGTCTGTTTAAAGATAGTCTAAGGGTCTCCATGGAGGTAGATGGTAGGTCAGGACCGCTCTCTAGTCGGCGATAGGATGGTTCAGTTCAGTTGCCTGATAACAGCTGGGAAGAAACTGTCCCTGAATCTGGAGGTGTGCATTTTCACGCTTCTGTACCTCATGCCTGATGGGAAAGGGGAGAAGAGGGAATGACCGGAGATGAGACTTGTCCTTGATTTTGCCGGTGGCCTTGCTGAGGCAGCGTGAAGTGTAGATGGCAGTACCATATGCAGCAAAACCTGCAGATTCTGGTAATCCAAAATAAAGACAGAGAATACCACAAGCACATGGCAGTCGGATGCCGACAGTGGGGAGAGGAAGAAAGACAATGTTTTAGGTCAAGGACAGAGAAAGTAAGAAAATACATGAGATTAAGGACAGGGGAAGCACATCGATGGATCTGTTTTAGTTCCAGTAAAAGGTTGCTGTGGACTCTCCCAGTTTCTCTCATGGTTGGTGCTGTCTAACCTGCCGAGTGTTTTATTAATGATTGTTGTCAATGATGTTTAGCTTGGTTTAGCTTGGTTTAGCTTAGCTTGGTTTAGTTTAGCTTAGTTTAGCTTAGTTTAGCGATACAGCATGGAAACAGGCCTGGTAGGCCCACCAAATCTGCACTGACCAACAATCCACAATGCAAGATGGAGCCCAAGCCGATTGACTCTCTGCGTGTTGGCGTGTTAACTTACAAACCTCCACGTTTTTTGAGTGTGGGAGGAAACTGGTGCATCCAGAGAAATATCATGTGGTCACAGGGAGAACATGCAAGCTTCATGCAGACAGCACCTGTGATCAGGAGCGAACGCTGGTTTCTGGCGTCATAAGGAACCAACTCTACTGCTGCGCCACTCTGCACCCTTAACTTCCTTTAAGCAATCCTTTAATATCTTGATAGGAAATCCAAAGTTGTACATCAGAACCAGAGACAAAAAAAGTTTTAAACTGACTTTTCCGCACCTATAATATTACTAGACTAAGTGTTCTCACAGGAGGGCTGGTCCCCCAACGCAATATTCCACCTCTCCACCAATTCCAATATTGGTGGCCAGTGGGGGGGGGGGGGGGGGGGGGGGGGGGATGGGGGGGGGGGGGCTTTCTGGTGCGCTGGTATGGGTGTTGTTGGCTGCAGGGACTACTGGTCTCCAGAGGGCTAGTATTGTGAGCCAAATGGATTCTTGGGGTGGCAGCTCAGTCCCTCAGTCCCTCCAGCTCACTCACAGCTGGTGGGCTGGCAGTTGACTCATGGCTATTCCTTGAAATTCCATTTCAAGCAGAGTGCAAGACCACCAAATTCAAATCCATTTTCCTACCATTTCAAGCAGGGTGCAAGGCCACTAAATTCAAGTGCAGTTTCTTACCTCTTCGAGCAGGGTGCAAGGCCACAAAATTCAGGTTCAGTTTCCTACCACTTCAAGCAGGGTGCAAAGCCACCAAATTCAAGTGCAGTTTCATACCATTTCAAGGAAGGTGCAAGGCCAACAAATTAAAATGCAGTTTCATACCATTTCATGCAGGGTGCAACGACACCACATTCAAATGCAGTTTCCTACCATTTCATGCAGGGTGCAAGGCCACCACATTCAAATGCAGTTTCATACCATTTCAAGCAGGGTAAAACCAGCATAAGACCACACAAAACACCACACTCACAGTTCTGTAGACATTCAGTGTGTTCAGTTGATTCACAGCTCAGACAGAGTCGTGACCTCTCCCTCCCCTGAGACTGAGCCACACCCACACTTCCGGGTTTTATAATCCCTCCCCGCCGAAAAGGTGTGGCCTTCATGGCGTGATTCAACATTTTTTAAACACTAAACACATTTATTATTCATTGATGGGAAGAATCCTCTGCACCTGATGAGCGGAGGGGGACTGAGTAAGATGGCCAAACATCACAGCTGTAAGTGGTAGCGTTTTATCTAAAATCAATATAGTACAAACAGGAAGTTGTCAAGTTTAGCCACACAGCCATTTGCAGTGCATTTCCACTTCAACCCAAAACCCCCCAAACAGCCATTTGCAGTGCATTTTCACTTCAACCCAAAACCCCCCAAACAACCATTTGCAGTGCATTTCCACTTCAACCCAAAACCCCCCAAACAGCCATTTGCAGTGCATTTTCACTTCACCCCAAAGACAGCCATTTGCAGTGCATTTCCACTTCACCCCAAAGACAGCCATTTGCAGTGCATTTCCACTTCACCCCAAAGACAGCCATTTGCAGTGCATTTCCACTTCACCCCAAAGACAGCCATTTGCAGTGCATTCCCACCTCACCCCAAAGGCAGCCGTTTGCAGTGCATTTCTACTTAAAACCAACCATATTTTGATTTTCAAACCACATTAAGGGCACCCACAGTTGAGTAGATGTGCTTACTGTTATTCAGAGAGACATGAACCTCTCGCTTCCTCCATGTTGCAGAGACTGAGTGAATCACACCACTTCCGGGTTTTATAGTCCCTCCTCCCTTCCCACCAGCAGGGGCAGCAGAGAGAATGGCAAAACATTTAAAAACATTAATATCTCTCTGATTTTTCATCGATGGGAAAAATCCTCCGGTCCCGGAAGGAGGAGGGCGGCTCTAAGCCAGGTGGCCAAAAATGACGGCCGTAGGTGGCGGCGTTCTCTCGGAAATCTCAGCACTGGGAGCCAAAAGCGGTCAAGATCAGACTTTTAGTAATATAGATGGGTAGATCTTTTGTTGAACTTCCCAACAATTGGTTGACTTTATGTGTCAGACTGGGAACATAAGCTTTTGAAACAGTCTGTACACTGGATCAATCTACTAAAGTCCCCAATCTCTCTGCTACTCTGACCCTTGTAAATGCATTACAATTTTACCCCACAAAATATGACAACCTGGCACTGCCAAACCTCACAACATTGTCCCGAAGGTAGTGCTGTTTGCCTCGAGTGACTTGGGTTCGATACTTACCTCCGATTCATTCCACATTGAGGTTGCACATTATCTTGGTCAAAGCAGCAGGATTTCAGGAGTATCTTAATGGAAGGATAAAGGTAACAATGCGGAGAGGATTCAATGAGAATAATTCCAGAGTTCATGGCCTTGTCATCTGGTGGCTCTGTTGCAATGATGAAGCAATTAAGTTTGATGATTAGGGCAGCACAGTGGTGCAGCAGTAGTGTGTCAGCCTTAGAGCGACAGAGACCCGGGTTCATTCCTGTCTGTGTGAGGTTTTCACGTTCTCCCTGTGACTACATGGGTTTTCTCAGGGTGCTCCGGTTTCCTCCCACATCCCAAAGAAAAGCAGGTTTGTAGGTAATTTCAGTAGATTTCAGTAAATTGTCCCTAGTGTGTAGGATAGAACTAGTGCATGGGGTGATTGCTGGTCGGAGCAGATTCGGTGGGCTGAAGGACCTGTTTCCACGTTGATTCTCTAAAGTCTAAAGTAAAGACTACACTAAACTAAACTATACTGTACTAAATTAAACCAAACTAAACTATAGTTAGTTTATAAAGGAACTGCATATGCCGGTTTATAGCAACGATAGACACAAAAAGCTGGAGTAACTCAGCAGGTCAGGAAACTAGGAATAGACCAAAATTGAAGAGATGCAAATCACATGGACTGTTATAGGGCGGCACAAGAAAGAAATAAAACCTTAGTGAGAGTGCATCAAGTGCCATTTTATCCAGAGATGATGTATGGACTCGGGGAAACTGTACAGCAAAGGGACAAAGATCATCTCTGCTTCCCACACCTTAGCTGCCTTTAGGAGCTGACGTGTAAGCATGGGAACAGTTGAAACACTGAAAGCTTCAGGGACCTTATGACAAGATAAACATCCCGGTTTTTTTTTCCAATCATTCTTATTAAGCCAACAATACAAACTCCACTGAGAATCAATCTTTGCCTGAACAAATTGTCTTAAACCAACATTCTCATTACAGTGTACCCATTAAATTATGTATACGGTGAATGATGGTGTTCGCTCTGATGCAGATTAACTTTAATTCCCGCTGTTGTAAGCTTGGAAACAATTTTGATTTTTACAAACTTAAATGTAAAACACTGCCAATCCGAAATAAGTGCAAATTGGGCGGTACGGTGGCGCAGCGCTAGAGACCCAGGTTCGATCCTGATTACAGGTGCTGTCTGTAGTGAGTTTGTGCGTTCTCCCTGTGACTGCATGGGATTTCTCTGGGTGCTCCAGTTTCCACCCACATTCCAAAGCCTTACAGGTTCATAATTAATTGGCTTCTGTACATTGTCCCTAGTATGTAGGAAAGAAATAGTGTATGGTGTGATTGTTGGTTGGTGTGCATTCAGTGGGCCCAACTGCCTGTTTCCATGCTGTATCTCTGAACTAAGCTAAACTAAGCCCCTCATCTTCCAACTGTGGGAGTATCTTCATCCAAGCTCATAACTATCCAAATTGAACAATTTCAGACAATTATCCATTCCAATATTGTCTCTCGCATTTCCTGCATTCAGTTTTGTTTTTCTGACCCTCTTGGTCATTTCAGGTCCGGAGACACAAGAGACTACAGATACAGAAATCCGAAGCAAAGTACGAACTGCTGGTGGAACTCAATGGGTCATGCAGCATCTATGGAGGGAAAAGGACAGCCGAGACCTTTCATATGTTCTGTCACCTTGATTAGTACGGGGGAATCGTCGTGGAGTTGGAGGGAAGGGGGAATCCGACCTTTCTGTCCTGGGCCTCCTTCATGGCCAGACTGCAAATTGTCCCACTGCAAATTGGAGGAGCAGCACATATTTCGCTTGGGAAATTTACACCCCAGCGGTATGAACATTGACCTCCAATTTCAGGTAGTCCTTGTTTTCTCTGTCCTTCCCCTCCCCTTCCCAGCTCTCCCACAGCCTACTGTTTCCGCCTCTTCCTTTCTTCTTCCCGCCACCCCCCCCCGCCCCCCCTCCCTTCCCCCCATCCCCACAACAGTCTGAAGAAGGGTCTCCACCCGAAACGTCACCTATTCCTTCGCTCCATAGATGCTGCCTCACCCGCTGAGTTTCTCCAGCATTTTTGCTTACCCTTGATTAGTAGGGGTGTCAGAGGTTATGGGGAGGAGTGGCGGAGTAGACTTGATGGGCTGAATGAACTAATTCTACTCCTGTCACTTATGATCTTATGACCTTATGACCTTATGATCTCCTACTTACACGAGGAACACTTTTGTTATTCACTGGCCACCTGGGTCCCTTTTCCCTTGAGAAAAGAAGGGGAAACATAGAATCATAGAAGCGAACAGCACAGAAACTGGCCCTTTGAGCCAATCTTGCCCACATGACCACACTGCTTACTACATCTGCACTAAGCCCTAATATAAGGCTTTAAAATTGTTAAAAAGTCTGAAGTGTCCTGACCTGAAATGTCATTTGTCCCCCTGCTTCCACATATACGTTGCCTGACCCATTGAGTTCCTCCTGCATAAGGTCATAAGTGAGAGGAGCAGAATTAGGCCATTCAGCCCATCAAGTCTACTCCACTATTCAGATCTATCTCTCCCTCCTAACCCCATTCTCCTGCTTTCTCCCCATGACCCCTGACAACCGTGCTAATCAAGAAACTATCTATCTCAAAACCTTTCTCGACCCGAAACATCACCCATTCCCTCTATTCAGAGATGCTGCCTTTCCTGTTGAGTTACTCCAGCATTTTACGTCTATCTTCGGTTTAAACCAGTTCCTTCCGTCAATATTCTTCCCGCTGGGTTGTAAGCTGCCCAAGTGAAATATGAGGTGCTGTTTCTCCAATTTGCTCTTGGCCTCACTCTAACACTGGGCCTCACTCTCACTCTAACAGTGGGCCTCACTCTCACTCTAACAGTGGGCCTCACTCTCACTCTAACAGTGGGCCTCACTCTAACACTGGGCCTCACTCTCACTCTAACAGTGGGCCACACTCTCACTCTAACAGTGGGCCTCACTCTAACACTGGGCCTCACTCTCACTCTAACAGTGGGCCACACTCTCACTCTAACAGTGGGCCTCACGCTAACACTGGGTCTCACTCTCACTCTAACACTGGGTCTCACTCTCACTCTAACAGTGGGCCTCACTCTCATTCTAACAGTAGGCTTCACTCTAACAGTGGGCCTCACTCTTACTCTAACAGTCGGCCTCGCTCTAACACTAGGCCTCACTCTCACTCTAACAGTGGGCCTCACACTAACACTGGGCCTCACTCTCACTCTAACAGCGCATGACAGAATGGGAGAGGGAATTAAAGTTTTTAGCAATTGGGAGATCGCATAGGCCTAGGCATTGAGTGGAGGTGTTTCACTGTCCTTCTGATTAATTTCACTGTTTGAATGCCTCCGTGTCACCTTCCCCTCAGCTAGCAATGTACCATTCTACATTTTCTTATCAGCATCTGTTTTGATCTGTCATTTTCACACCTTATCCTTAAATACCTCTGGACCCTCTCTCCCCTCCCTGACTCTCAGTCTGAAGACGGGTCTCGACCCAAAACATCACCCATTCCTTCTCTCCGGAGGTGCTGCCTGACTGGTTGAGTTACTGCAGCTTTTTGTGTCTATCTTCGGTTTAAACCAGCATCTGCAGTTCCTTCTTACACATAACTATCAAGGATTCTGCACTTGCTGAAATTGACCTATCCATGATAAGAGGGGATAATGTTTAGTGCAAGATAATGTCTTCAATTGGTGTTACTGTGTTTACGTACAAAAATCAGACTTTTTTTAAAAATTCTACATTGCTAACACACATCTCAAGCTCCAATGATGTGTCCTTGGATCCAAGCTAGCATCACGAAAAAAATCGCCTAATATTTTTGGCTTCAGTTTTAACAGGTGCTGTTTGCCTGACCCTGGAGCCATGTCGGCGTTTTTAAGCAGTTTCTTTAGGTCATATTGAAGTCTCCTTCTCCATCCATCCTGCCTGCTTCATGTAATGAGAGATGTCGATTTTGTGACAGGGACTCATCACGCTGCAGGTGTTGCCACCATCTGCCTTAGTGACATGACCACAAGCACAGTCCCTCAGGGCAAAAGAGGGCAGGAGAGAGCAGAGAAATTACATCTAGCACCAGTCTAAATGAGTCGCACATGTCATCCGCTGCTCTCGCTGTTCTAAGAGTCAAAAAACATCCAGACACAAGCCTCCCCTGTGACGACTTCAGCATTGTTCAGTTTAGTTTAGAAACAGGCCCTTCGGCCCACCGAGTCCATGCCGACCAACGACACTGGCACTATCCTACACACTAGGGACAATTTACAATTCTTACTGAAGCCAAATTAACCTACAAACCTGCACATCTTTGGAGTGTGGAAAGAAACCGGAGCACCCGGGGAAAAGCCCGCGTGGTGACGGGGAGAACATGCAAACTCCGTACAGACAGCACCCAAAGGCAGCAACTCTACCGCTGCACCACTGCGTCACCCTTGTTATTTTTAATGAACAAATAAAGTACATTCTTTCCTACAGTCTAAAAATTTGCCTGAATGAAAAAAATATAATTGCAGATGTTGGTTTATACCAAAGAGTTTCATAAAATGCTGGAGTAACTCCACGGGTCAGGCGGCATCGCTGGAGAAAAATCTTCCTCCCTTCTCCACTAAAAGTCATTTAACCAGTCCCACAATTCACCGCGATGTATCCGTCTTGGGATTACACCATCTCCAGCCAACCGGGGAACCTCCTTGCCTGAGGTCATCTGCTGCTGACTTCGATTTGTGCTGTATTTTTTCTCGCTTCCAGGTCCTCCCCCTACTAGAAATTAGCCTGAAGAAGTGGCCTGAACCGAAACATCACCTATTCATTTTCTCCAAGGAATCTTCTAGGATTCTTCTAGGGTGGCACGGTGGCACAGCGGTGGAGTCACTGCCTTATAGTGCCAGAGACCTGGGTTCGAGCCTGACTACTGGTGCAAACTGTAAGTATTTTGTATGCTCTCCCTGTCACCACAAGGGTTTTCTCCGGGTGCTCTGGTTTCCTCCCACACTCCAAAGATGTACAGGTTCGTAGGCTGATTGGCTTGGTAAAGTTGTAAATTGGCCCATGTGTGTAGGATAGTGTTAGTGTATGTTGTGGTCCCATAGCAGAAGCGTCCACGTCGCGAGGCTGGAAACTGGAAGTATCCGGAGCTAATTCTGCTCCCACCATCATCTCTTGCAACACGTGATGGCTCCCACCGATTGTTGCCGGAAGTTTGTGTCGTTTTCAGGACGGACGATGACAGCGATGTCAACATTTGGAACATGGAAGATAGACACGAAAGAAGAAGAAGTGCAGGGTGTGATCGCTGGTTGGTGCAGACTCAGTGGGCCATGTTGGCTGGTTCCGTTCTGTTGTGTATGTGTAAACTTAACTAAAGTAATCAGGGTAAAGGTGAAAATTTACCTCACTATTGTCAAATGTACGTTTGATTAGTTCCGGAGCTCCAGGTCCGCAGGATCTTCGACCGCCCCGATGCGGGAGCTTCAAAAACCCTGACACGGGAAAATAAAGAGGGAAGAAGATTAGACTTTTTTGTCCATCACAGTGAGGAGTGTGGGGAATCCGCTGTGGTGGATGTATACGGTAACTTTTATGTATTTCTGTGTCTTGGTGCTTTTTTTAGTATGGTAAATTGAATATCACTGGTACTTCACTGGTACATGTGACAATAAAAAATCTTTGAAGCTTTGATTCACCATCGTTGCTTAATTGTGAATGGACATTATTGGTTGGCCTCCCTCTCTCCCCCCCTCCCCCCTCCCCCCTCCCCCCTCTCCTCCTTCTCTCCCCTTCTTCCCTCCCCCTCTTACCTCCCCCTCCCATCCCCCCCTCCCTCCCCTCCCCTCTAAATGATCTTGACCCAAAACATCACCCATTCCTTCTCCCGAGAGTTGCTGCCCATTCCGCTGAGTTACTCCAGCATTTTGTGTCTATCTTAGAATAGGCTGTCCAACTGATATTGATTTTTCCATTCTGTATCTGCTTCCAACACTATAACAAATATTTACACTTCAAAATCACTTCAATGTCTGAAAAACACAATGGTATAAAACTGGAAAATGCTGAGAAGATGCAATAGGTCAGGCATCATCTGCGGAAAGAGAAACAAACTTAACCTTTCAGATCCAGGACCTTTCATTTGGACTGTTCTAACTAACTATTTCTGGTGCTTGAAACCAGCTCTGACATTTAGTTGGATCAATGCTGAACTGAGACCATGCAACTGTTAATCACACACCTTAACTTATGTTTGATTAACAGAAAGAGTAATGTGCCTGCCTCACAGTGCCAGAGGCCTCAGGTGCTCTCTGTGTGGAGTTTGCACCTTCTCCCTGTGACCGCATGGGTTTCCTCCGGGTGATCCGGTTTCCTCCCACATCCCAAAGTGGTCAGATTTTAGGTAAAAAACAGTAGAAACACAGAACTGCAGAAATGCAGATGCTGGTTTATACCAAAGATAGACGGGAAGTGCTGGAGTAACTCAATCAGGCAGCATCTCTGGAGGAAAAGGATGGGTGATGTTTCAGGTTTACCCTTTTAGGTAAATTAGCTTCTGTAAAGTGCCCCTAGGGAGTGGATGAGAAGGTGGGATAACATAGAACCAGTATGAACAGGTGATCGATGGTCAGCATGAACTCTGTCGGCCGAATTACCTGTTTCCAAGCTGGATCCTTCAGTCAATTTCATTTAAAAAATCTATCTATAAAACGGGCAATTTATCAATTGTTCTTTGAAGAAGATATTCCAAGTTCCCGCCAATCTCAATTTGCAACTTGAGTTGTGATGCATCCCAATTGGACTCTCTCTATGGTGCCCCTGTAGAGATTAGGAGGTGGTAATGTTAACATGCCATATTTCCAGCTCCTTCTGCAGAAGAGTAAGCAAATAGGCATATTCTTCAATCATAAATTATTATAAATCTGAAATCTGAAAGGACACAAAGTGCTGGAATAACTCAGCGGGTCAGGCAACATCCTTGGAGAACATTTAGGGCCAATTGGTCATTCTTATAGTATTACCTGCCACGCTTTGTCCATCTTTTTTCCCCCATTAACCCACAG
This sequence comes from Raja brachyura, assembly GCA_963514005.1. The sequence goes on from OY740800.1 coordinate 20,915,782, forward strand.
TCTGTCTGTAGAAGGATCTCGACCCAAAACATCACCTATCCATGTTCTCCAGTTCCTCCAGCAATGTGTATTAATCAACATCAGTAGTTCCATGTTTTACATTATAAATCTGGTCCAAGCCTCAGTCCTTAGAATCTGACCCTCTGTCCCTGAAAAAATGAATTTGCAATTAAAATAAAATAGGGAGTGTACTTTGTGACTTCGTTTCACATGATAGTTACAGAGAGTCAGAGAGTAGTTTAGCATGGAAACAGGCCATTCGGCCAACCTGCCCACATCAACCAACATGTTCCATCTACACCAGTCCCACCTGCCTATGTATGGCCCATATACCTCAAAATCTCCTATCCATGTACCTGTCTAAATGTTTCCTAAACATTGTGAAAGTACCTGCCTCAACCACATCCTCCAACAGATCGTTCCATACACCCATCACACTTTATGCAAAATGTTGTCCCTCAGGTTCCTCTTAAACCTCTCCACCCTTACCTTAAATCAATGTCCTCTGGTTCTCAATTCCCCTATTCTGGGCAAGCGACTCAGTGCATTTACCCGTTCTATTCCTCTCGTGATTTTGTACTCCTCTATAATATCACCCCTCATCCTCCTGCGCTCCAGGAATAAAGTTGCAGTAACTCAGCGGGCCAGGCAGCATCTCTGGAGAAAAGGAGTAGGTGACGTTTCAGGTTGAGACCCTTGCTCAGTCGTGACCCGAAACATCACCTATTCCTTTTCTCCAGAGATGCTGCCTGACCTGCTGAGTTACTCCAGCTTTTTGCGTCTATCTTCAGTTTAAACCAGCATCTGCTGTTCCTCCCTACACAATACTCTAAGTGTGGCATCATCAACATATTATATAACTGCAACATGGTCCCCCAACTTCTATATGCAATACTTTGACTGATGAAGAGCCAAAAACCTTTTCAAGGAAAAATGATGTGGAACCTGATGTGCAGCTTTAGCCGCAGCTGCTAAATCGTCACGTAACCATGTTCTCCTGAGATGCTGCCTGACTAGCTGAGCTACTCCAGCACTCTGTGCCTTCCCAGCTCAATTATCAGCCTGACCATAAGAGTGGGACGCAGCTGGGTACTCCACGATGAGTAGTTCACTACCTCAATCATCGACAACAGCTAGAAAGCTGGCATTCGGCGAGTTGTGGAGCTCTCATCACTGCTCTCATGGAGGCTTGAGCCCATGCAGAACAAAGCTGGTGCTTGACACCCTTGCCTCTGGAGTCAATAGCCTGTAATTCCCAAGTGGTGAATGCATGCCTAGTTACGCCATTGGAAAAAGGACACCTGCCCACAGATGGACTGGAGAGGTAGCTGCACAAAGGTTTGTCGGGCAAGCTGTTTACATCTCCATTGGAGTAGTCATTAGCATTAATCCCAAGTGCAACGGGTGCTATTACATGGAGTGCATGAAAAATGGAGAGCAGCCTTTGAAAAGATAGTTTAGTTTAGTTTAGTTTAGTTTAGTATAATTTAGTTCAGTTTAATTCAGTTCAGTTCAGTTTAATTCAGTTCAGTTCAGTTCAGTTCAGTTTAGTTTAGAGATGCAACGTAGAAACAGGCCTGTTTGACACTCCATGTTACAGCACACATTGCACTTGGAAACAATGCTAATGACTACTTTAAGTCCACGATCACCGTACACTAGCACTAACCTACACACGAGGGACAATGTACAACTGAAGCCAATTAACCTACAAACCCACACGTCTTTAGAATGTGGAAGGAAACCAGAGCACCTGGGGAAAACCCACACAGTCACAGGGAGAACATGCAAACTAAGTACAGACGGCACCCCGTATTCATGATCAAACCCAGGTCTCTGGCGCTGTAAGGCAGCAACTTACACTGTTGCGACACTGTGCCGCTCAAAAAATAATTTAGAACTCCCCATCAGGGAATTGAACCCCAGTCTCCCGTGTGACAGACGGGGACACTAACCACTATACTAACGAGGATGTTACATAGAAAATGATGAAGGGAAAATAACAAGAGAGGGAGAACAAAGAACCATGACTGGAAGTGGCAGGCACCCTGGGGGAGTTCCGGGACCGCTGGGCTCCACAGGGTGTTGAATGCATCCTCAATAAGGATTGTAACATAGTTGTGTAGTAGTTTATTAAGGATATTTGTTTGTATTGTATTCTGGTGGTGGGTTCTGGTTTGCTTTATTGTAGTGTAAATATTATTTTTTAATAATTGAATTCATTTTTTGATTAAAAAAAAAGACTGGAAGTGGAGCAGAAGTAGGGCCTTCAGCCTCTTATTCCTGCTCCTATAAAAGACATGCTTGGTCTTTTACCTCAGTGCTACTTTCCTGAACTATTGGCAAATGCACTGATTCTCTTAAAAGTTAAAGTTATATCCCTCTGAGTCATGATTTTTCGGGCATCCACAGCTAGACAATTCCAAAAATGGACACAAAGTGCTGGAGTAACTCAGTGGGTCAGTCAGCATCTTTGGAGAACCTGGGTCGGAACTCTTCTTCTTTGTGTAAACCTAGTCAACACTGGACCTACCTGGCAATGCCCCGACTGAGGATCATTTCCAGCTGGCCCTAATTGGTCCTGGTCTTTTATCCCCTCCACCCCCCCCCATCCCCATCCACTATTGTCAGTCTGAAGAAGGGTCCATCCCTGAAATGTTGCCCATCCTTTTTCTCCATAGATGCTGCCCGACCCATTGAGTGAGATACATAGATACATAGACAATAGGTGCAGGAGTAGGCCATTCAGCCCCTCGAGCCAGCACCACCATTCAATGTGATCATGGCTGATCAATCACAATCATTCCCTGTTCCTGCCTTCTCCCCATATCCCTTGATTCCGCTAGCCCTACAAACTCTATCTAACTCTCTTTTGAATGCATCGAGTGAATCGGCCTCCACTGCCTTTTGAGGCAGAGAATTCCGTGAATTCACAACTCTCTGGGTTTTTCCTCATCTCAGTTCTAAATGGCCTACCCCTTATTCTTAAACATCGTTTTGTGTCTATCTTTGGTATAAATCAGCATCTGCAGTTCTATGTTTCTACTGTTTATGTAGACATCCTAAGCAGGTTTGGCATCGGAAAAAGCGATGAGAGGCAGCACTAAAAAAAGAGAACAATAGGGCAAGACCGAAATAAAAAATAACTTATTACAGCTCTCAGCGCACATATTCAGGGCTGAACCTCTTTGAGATGTACACTGGTGTTAACAACTCCAGTTACAGCTTAGAATTCTGTGGAAGGGATTATGTATTAAACAGTGGGGATAAAGTATTTTGCTGGGGCTCAAGGTGATGCCCGGTGGTGCGCTACCCTTATGGGAGTTAATACTCAGCAGATTTATGAATTATCACCTTTAGAGCAGCTTCCAATTGTTAACCTTGCTGTAAATACGGCAGAAACTATATTGCTGCATGTCACGGGGGCTTCTGACGCACTTGAGACAAAGCTACCAACAAACAGGCAGAGGAATATAAGCAGAAGCAGGCCACTCTGCCTCTTGAGCTCCTGTCATCCAAAAGAAACATGATAAATACCTTTGCTCAGCCCGCCTGAACCAACCTGATCTCCCGGTTGCCGGACACTTTAATTCTCCCTCACATTCCTACACAGACCTTTCTGCCCTAGGTCTCCTCCACTGTCAGAGTGAGGCTAAACGTAAATTGGAAGAACAGCATCTCATATTTCGCTTACGAATATTGATTTCTTTTACTTCTGATAGACCTGGCATTCTCTCTCTCTCTCTATCCCTCCCCCATCCAAGTCGAACTAGCTTCTCGTTTTCACCCTACAAACAGCTAACAATGGCCAGTTTCCTTTATCATAGTTTTTTTTTCCATATCTTTTATTCATTGTTATTAATCTCTCCACATCATCATCTATATCTCTCATTTTCCTTATCCCTAACCAGTCTGAAAAAGGGTCTCGACCCAAAACATCATCCATTCCTTCTCTCCAGGGCGCCTCTCAGCCTGTCCCGCTGAGTTACTCCAGCCTTTTGTGTTTACCTTCATGCTAAATTGATACAATGATTCAATGGTTTGATGGTTCCTTATTGTCACGTGTGCACTACATGGTGAATTTCTTTTTGCACAGCTCACACTTGCACGAGTCGCCAGTTTTGGCGCCATTTACAAAAAGAGGGAAAGTTCAGAGATGGTAATTATGCATGACAAATCTCATCTGTTTGGATAGCATGCAAAACAAAGCATTTCACCGAACCTTGGTACAAGTGACAATAATAAACTTAAACCTAAACCTTATGACAAGGTAGACACAAATTACTGGAGCCACTCAGCCGGACAGGCAGCATCTCTGGAGAGAAGGAACGGGTGATTTCGGGCGGAGACGCTCGGCAGTTCCTTCCCACAACTCATTACAAGGCGTTTTTTTTTGTTTCAATGCAAGTCCCTTTCAGCAATAGCAACTTGCATTTGCTTTATATAAGCTTCCAAGGCATCGCATTGGATTGCTATTAGTGTTTGGCACTGGGATAGCAGGGAGGTGTGGAGAACAGGGAGATTTGTAATTATCATACATCTCTATCAACCTCAGGGCAGCCAATAAATTACTCCTTGAAGATTGCAAAGGGCCTACTCGCGTGTGGCGGGTACCCACACAGAGCAATGTGATAATGAACTGATAATTGCCTGAAAATGCCTGCCTCAGTTCCAGCACTAAATTGTTTTTGTAGTCGTAGCTGCAAATTGTGCAACACCTCTGAAAATGGAGACCAGATAGAAACATAGAAAACAGGTGCAGTAGTAGGCCATGGCTGATCATACAAAAAATCAGTACCCCGTTCTGGCTTTTTCCCCTTTACCTTGATTCCTGTAGCGCTAGGAACTATATCTAACTCTCTCTCGAAAACATCCAGTGAATTGGCCTCCACTGCCTTTTGCGGCAGAGAATTCCACAGATTCTCAACCTTCTGGGTGACAACGTTTTTCCTCATCTCGCTCTTAAATGGCCTACCCTTTATTCTTAAACTGTGACCCCTGATTCTGGACTCCACAACATCGGGAAATTTTTTCCTGCATTTAGCCTGTCCAATAATTTAAGAATTTTATATATTTCTATAAGGTTCCCTCTCATCCTTCTAAATTCCAGTGAATACAAGCCCAGACGACCCATTCTTTTATAAGATAAAGAGACTGCAGATGCTGGAATCTGGAACAAAAAGTAGAACGCTGGTAGATCTCACGCACGGGTCAAGCAGCATCTGTGGAGGCAAAAGGTGAAAGTCAATGTTCATAAGTCGGCCTCTGAAAATTATTCCACTCATTACAAGAAAGGAAATTTAGGAAGGCCCCAGAGGGCTGTTTCTATACATTCTGTACTTAATCTGGGATTGTATTGATGCATGCAATGATATTACTGAACTGTGCAAATAAATAATTTTAGTCTATCTTTCTTCATGTGATAATAAGGAACCATTGAACCATTGGCTACACGGTGGTGCAGCGGTAGAGTTGTTGCCTTAAGGGCCTGCCCCATCAGCATGTGACTCCATGCGGTGAGCGCAACCTAACGTGGTCGCTTGAGCCGTCCGGCCTCGCGGGGCTGGTCCCACTTCGATTGCCAGAGCCATATGGAGTTGTGCGGAGCTGGTCCCAACATCGCGCGGGGCTCTGAAAAACTGGCGGTGTTCAAAAATTCCGCGCGGCATCGGCCTGTTGGCCCGCAGCTGCCGCAACGCATTACGCACCGCCTCACGTCGTGCCTCCGTGTCCCTCTCTGTGTATCTGTGCCCCTCTCTTTGTGTTCCCCTCTATGTGCCTCCATGGCCCTCTCTCTCTGTGCCTCCGTGGCCCTCTCTCTGTGTGCCTCCGTGACCCTCTCTGTGTGCCTCTGTGGCCCTCTCTCTGTGTGCCTCCGTGACCCTCTCTATGTGCCTCCGTGACCCCCTCTTTGTGTCCCCCTCTATGTGCCTCCATGGCCCTCTCTGTGTGCCTCCGTGCCCCTCTCTTTGTGTCCCCCTCTGTGTGCCTCCGTGGCCCTCTCTCTGTGTGCCTCCGTGACCCTCTCTATGTGCCTCCGTGACCCTCTCTGTGTGCCTCCGTGACCCTCTCTATGTGCCTCCGTGACCCTCTCTCTGTGCCTCCGTGACCCTCTCTATATGTGCCTCCGTGTCCCTCTCTGTGTGCCTCCGTGCCCCTCTCTTTGTGTCCCCCTCTATGTACCTCCATGGCCCTCTCTCTGTGTGCCTCCGTGACCCTCTCTATGTGCCTCCGTGACCCTCTCTGTGTGCCTCCGTGACCCTCTCTATGGGCCTCCGTGACCCTCTCTGTGTGCCTCCGTGACCCTCTCTATGTGCCTCCGTGACCCACTCTTTGAGTGCCTCCGTGACCCTCTCTATGTGCCTCCGTGACCCTCTCTTTGTGTGCCTCCGTGACCCTCTCTATGTGCCTCCGTAACCCTCTCTGTGTGCCTCCGTGACCCTCTCTATGTGCCTCCGTGACCCTCTCTTTGATTGCCTCTGTGACCCTCTCTGTGTGCCTCCGTGACCCTCTCTATGTGCCTCTGTGACCCTCTCTCTGTGTGCCTTCGTGACCCTCTATATGTGTGCCTCCGTGACCCTCTGTGCCTCCGTGACCCTCTATATATGTGCCTCCGTGACCCTCTCTATGTGCCTCTGTGACCCTCTATGTGTGCCTCTGTGACCATCTCCCTGTGGCTCCGTGACCCTCTCTCTGTGCCTCTGTGACCATCTCCCTGTGCCTCCGTGGCCCTCTCTCTGTGTGCCTCCATGCCCCTCTCTGTGTGTCCCTCTCTGTCCTTGCGAACTTACTGCAGACTTTGCTCCAACTTCGCGCCACGTCGCGCCACTCACCCGACCTCCGCGCGGCCCCCGCTACCGGTTTGGTCGCACTCGCCGCATGCTGGTGGGACCGGCCCTGTACGGGGATCACCCGACCTCTGCGCGGCCCCCGCATCCAGTTTGGTCGCGCTCACCGCATAGAGTCGCATGCTCGTGGGACAGGCCCTTTGCAGCGGCAGAGACATGAGTTCGATCCTGACTATGGGTGCTGTCTGTACAGGGCTGGTCCCACTTCGATTGCCAGAACCATATGGAGTTGTGCGGAGCTGGTCCCAACATCGGGGAGCGGGGCTCTGAAAAACTGACCGTGTTCAAAAATTCCGCGCGGCATCGGCCTGTTGGCCCGCAGCCGCCGCGACGCATTACGCACCGCCTCACGTCGTGCCTCCGTGACCCTCTCTATGTGCCTCCGTGACCCTCTCTGTGTGCCTCCGTGACCCTCTCTATGTGCCTCCGTTACCCTGTCTATGTGCCTCCGTGACCCTCTCTTTGTGTGCCTCCGTGACCCTCTATATGTGTGCCTCCGTGACCCTCTGTGCCTCCGTGACCCTGTATATATGTGCCTCCATGACCCTCTCTATATGTGCCTCTGTGGCCCTCTCTCTGTGTGCCTCCGTGCCCCTCTCTGTGTGTCCCTCTCTGTCCTTGCGAACTTACCGCAGACTTTGCTCCAACTTCGCGCCACGTCGCGCCACTCACCCGACCTCCGCGCGGCCCCCGCTACCAGTTTGGTCGCACTCGCCGCATGCTGGTGGGACCGGCCCTGTACAGGGATCACCCGACCTCTGCGCGGACCCCGCATCCAGTTTGGTCGCGCTCACCGCATGGAGTCGCATGCTCGTGGGACAGGCCTTTTGCAGCGGCAGAGACATGAGTTCGATCCTGACTATGGGTGCTGTCTGTACAGAGTTTGTACGTTCTCCCTGTGATCACACGGGTTTTTTCCGGGTGCTCCAGTTTCCTCCCCTGCGCCAAAGATCTACAGGTTTGCAGGTTAATTAGCTTCTGTAAAAATTGTAAATTAGGATAATGTAGGGTAATGCTATTGTATGGGGTGGTCATTGGTTAGTGCATACTTGGTGGGCCGAAGGGCCTGTTTCCACACTGTATCTCTAAACTAAACTAAACAAAACACAGTGTCTTGCAGACAAACACTGTGAATGGTTGATTGTAATCACGTCTGGTCTTTTCTCTAAAGGTAGATACAAAGCGCTGGAGTAACTCAGTGGGTTAAGCAGCATCTGTGGGAAAAGGCTAGGCGACATTTCGTGTTGGGCCACTTCTTCAGACCTTTGACTGCATAGCACACAAACAAATGCTGAGGGAAATGACAGTGCTGAGAGAAGTGGCTCGCTTTATGATGAGATGCTAAAGTAATAGGAAGCATGCCATTAAAATGGATAAAGTGCAGAAAAGATTCATCGGATGTTGCCAGGACTCGAGGTGTTGAGTTACACCGAGAAGCTGGATATGCTATGATTTTTTCCCCTGGAGCCTAGGAGGCCAAGGGGTGATCTTATAGAAGTATAAAAAACCATGAACAGCATAGATAAAGTGAATGGCCACAGTCTGTCCAGGGTAAAATAATCCTGATGCAGACCGCATAGGTCTAAGATGTGAAAGAAATGATTTAAAAAGGACCTGAGGGGAAATATCTTCACGCACTGGGTGGTTCATGCATGGAACGAGCTTCCAGAGGAATGTATAGAGGTGGGTACATCGATAATGTTTAAAAGTCATTTAAACAGGTGAATGGATAGGAAAGGTTGTGAGGTGATATGGGCCAAACACAGAAAAATGGGACTTGCCCAGTCTTAGTAAAACACAGGGGTCAAGGAAAGAGCGTTCATGTCGCGGTCCTGTTTCCATCAATCTTTCCACCACTACGCACAAGAAGCACAAGAAGCACAAGAAGCGCAAGACGCCATTGTATGCAGATGCCGAGAAGAGTGTGCAGCTCTAATCTTGTCATGTGGACTCGATAAAGAGAAGTAAACCACAAAGTACTGGAGAAACTCAGCTGGTCAGGCAGCATCTCTGGAGGGTATGGATGGGCTATGTTTTGAGTCAGGACCCTTCTTCAGCTCAATTATAACACCTTGAAGAAGACACAAAGTGCTGGAGTGACTCAGCGGGACAAGCTGCATCTCTAGGGGACATGGGTAGGTGACCTTTCATCAGGGGTCGAAAACCTTAGGTCAGGAACCTTCTTCAGGCTGATATTCGCAGAGGAGAGGGCGTGCGGAACAAAGCTGGAAGAGAGGAGGAGCAGGGCAAAGCCTGGCAGGTAATAGGTTGATATAACCTGGTTGGCATGGGCGGGTTGGGTCCCAGATCTCTGGTGCTGTAAGGCAGCAACTCTACCGCTGCACAACTGTGCCATCCCGAAGGAAAGGACTTTCATAGTTAGTTGGGCTCAGCAGGTTAAGGAACAATTACTAGCGATAGATTAAATTTGGGGTTAATCAAGAAGCCGCAATACTCAGCTTGTGAATCTTTCATGGGGACCATTTTGTAACAGGTTATGGAAAACAAATGGCAAATACAAACAAACTCTAATTTCAAGCTCTTTGTCCTGGGCCTCCTCCACTGACAGAGTGAGGCCACACGCCAATTGGAGGAACAACACCTCATATTTCACTTGAGCAGCTTACAACCCAGTGATATGAACGTTGATCTATCTAATTTCAAATAATTCCTGCATTGCCTCCCCCCTCCCTCCCCTCTCCTCCCGCTCCCCCAACCTAGTCGTGCTTGTATCCCTCTCATTATCACACCATCCCCAGCCAACAATGTGCCATTATGGACCACCCTTGCTGAGGTCATCTGTTGCCGGCATGATTTGTTCTGGCTTTTCTCTCCTCCAGTTTCCCGCCAACCCCTATCCACCTCTATCTTTCAGTCTAAAGAACAGTTCCAACCCCAAACATCATCTGTTCCTTTTCTCCAGGGATGCTGCCTGACCCGCTGAGTTGCTCCAGCATTTTTGTGTCTGTCTTCCACATTTATTCCACGCTTGAACGAGGCACTTATTATGAGAATGATTTGTTATGTAATACTCATTTCAAATGGACTGGCTGGCAAATTTATCTTTGCATTTCAAGTTAATCCAGGAGGGAATACAGGGAAAAACACAGTGAGATAACATTGAGTTGCCCCCTTGCACTTTTCTAACGGAATTAACATTACCTTGGCATAAATTCTGAGAGGCGGCAGGAAGGCAGCAGATTGATGAGAATCTAATAGAAAATGCACAAGCAGTGTGGATGAGTTTATGCTACCCGTGCTTGCCTGCTGTTACTGACTGACTGATGGACTGTCAGCCTTCTCCTGAGTTCCCTGGTGGAACCTTTGAGGAGGCTTCGGCAGCTCGTTGCCATGTGAACTGAGAGGACACACCAAAAATCAGCCCAGGGACTAATCTCTGTTTAAGGCGGGTATTGATCCTGCCAGCTTTAGCTCTGCTGGTTAAATGGAGGTAATGTCTAAATCACCATTATCACCTCACTATCCACTGTCTAATCCCATAGTTAGCAGTTCTTCATGGGAGATTAAAGATAAAGCACATTTAGGAAAATCTCCATTTAAAAGGAAATGTGGAGAGAAGGAGGCAGATGTTGATTTGTAATGAAGTTAGAAGGGAGTTAATTAAATTGTTAAATGAGTAACAACATGTGTGAGTGTATGTGACTCTTTGTGTGTATGTCTAGAGTATGCATGCGTGTGTCTGGAGTGTGTGAGTATGTGTGTGTTCATGCATGTGTTCATGCGCATGCACTTTTTGCCTGGTGTGTGAGTGTGCGTGTGTGTAAGAAAGAACTGCAGATGCTGGTTTAAATCGAAGGTAGACGCAAAATACCAGATTAACTCAGCGTGTGAGACAGCATCACTGGAGAAAAGGAATGGGCGACGTTTTGGGGCGAGACCCTTCTTCAGATTCTGAAGAAGGGTCTCTATCTGAAACGTCACCCATTCCTTCTCTCCAGAGATGCTGCCTCACCCGCTGAGTTACTCCTGCATTCTGTGTGTGTACGTGTATGTGAGTGTGCATACATGTGTGCATGTATATGCGTCTGTGTGCATGTGGTACGTCTCGCGTGTGACACAAAGTGCAGAAGGAACTCAGTGGGTCAGACAGCATCTTAGTTTAGTTTAGAGATACAGCATGGAAACTGGCTCTTCGTCCCACCAAGTCCAACCCGACCATTGATCACCCGTTCGTACTAGCTCCATGATATCCCACGTACTCATCTACTCCGTACACAATTGACCTACAAACCCGTACGTCTTTGGGAAGTGTGAGGAAACAGGAGCATCCGGAGGAAAGCAACAAACCATAGGGAAACCGTGCAAACTCCACACGGACAGCACCCAAGGTCAGGATCGAACCCTGGTCTCCGGTGCTGTGAGGCAGGAGCTCGGCTGTGTCACCGTGCTGCCCTCTTTGGAGAGAATGGGCAGATAAAGTTTTGGGTCGGGACCCTTCTTTAGGCTGACAGGTGATGTTTCGGTTTGGGACCCTTCTTCTGACAGTTAAAATATTGAAACTGAACAGATGCTTTAGTGTGAATTTCACAGCATTTGAGCCTATAGTTTTGCTTAGACATTCAGCTCAAGATTTGGCTTTAACCATAACATGCCATTCCCTTTAATGCAAGGTGACACAATGGATATACAAAGAGATCTAACACCAATTCCTAAAGGTCAGAATTCACAAATTACCTCTCACTCACCTCACTGATGTTCACCAGTATTAATGATATCTTTTTAACTTACTCCATGGTCCCATTTGGAAATCATGACCTGCTAAATCCCTCTGATCATCTTTGATCGGGTATGTCAGTAGCACGAGGCATTTACAAACTAAATGTGTCCTGCAGTAAAATTAAAGTGTAATAAAAAAGAAACTAAAAGTGTTGTACCTCCATCCCTGACATCCCTCTGTTCGTCAACACTGACAATTAATATTTCACCAAACACATATTATTAACTCGCTTTTAATGTTGTACGAGGTAAAATCAAGGGATATGGGGAGAAGGCAGGCACGGGTTACTGATTGTGGATGATCAGCTGTCATTACAATGAATGGCGGTGCAGGCTTGAAGGGCCAAATGGCCTCCTCCACCTATTTTCTATATTTCTATGTTTCTATGTTGGGACTAGTAGTTTGATGGAGGAAGGCAAACAAATTGGTAAAAAAAAACCCTGTATAAAGACAGCTGTTAAATTCAGGTAACATCAACAGAGGATAGTGCGTGAAAGAGAGTAATTTGACGTCATCAGCTCGTTCGGTTTTTGGAATTACAGTGAAAAGATAGGTTGTGTTGCCTTCAGAGTACTCTGGGCTGGATTAAATAAGGTGGCATGTTTAACAATCTCATATTTTAATCACTGATGAGGTTGGGAATTGAATTGATTAAATCTCTTTTTATTCTGGGGAGTGTTTTCATTGTCGTACTGATCCTTAGTTTTGGAGTATGTGTGCAGTTCTGGTCACCCCATTATAGGGAAGACTAGTGGTGTGGGCGGGGTGTGGGGCAGAGGGAGGAAGTGGGAGGGGGTGGTTTGGGGGAAGGGTGTGTGAGGGCGGGAGGTGTGTGGGGGGAGGGGTGTCTGTGTGTGGGTGGGAGGTATGGGTGGGCGGGGGGGTTGTGGGGGGGAGGGGGGGGGTTGTGAGGGGGAGGGGGGTTGCGGGTGGGGGGGTTGTGGGCAGGGGGTGTTGTGGGGGAGGGGTTTGTGGGTGGGGGAGGGGTTGAGGGGGGAGGGGGGTTTGTAAGGGGTGGGGGGGTTGTGGGGGGGTTGTGTGGGGGAGGTGGATGTTGTGGGAAAGAGCGCGGTTGTGGAGAAGTGGGGGGGTTGTGGAGGAGACGGGTGTGTGGGTGGGGTGGGTGGCATTGTGGGGGGGGGTATTGTGGGGGGGTGCATTATGGGGATGTGTAGGCGGGGGAGTTGTGCAGGGAGAGGGGTGTGTGGGCATGGGGTGTGTGGGAGAGGGGTGTGTGTGGGCAGGGGGAGGGTTGTGAGGGGTGTGTGGAAGGGAGGGTATGTGTGTGGGGAATGTGGGGGGGAGAGGTGTGGAGGCGGGTGGAGGGTGTGGGGTCAGGGGGGAGAGAGCTCGGAGAAAAGACTGTTGAAGTGCCGTGGGGAGATGCGGTATCACGGGGGAGGGGGGCAGGAGCCAGCGAGGGGGACCAGAGGGGAAGGGGTTGGGGTTGCGATGGGGACTCAAAGCGGGCTCTGGTCGTTCTCCTCTGCTGGGAATCTCCGTTTTCCATACGGCGACATCGGCGCCATCTCCGACTCGGCGCTAGCTGGGCTGGGTCGGGCTGGCCCATCCAGAGCCTCCTGCAGCTGCAGTAAAGATGCATGTCGGGAGAGAGCTTGGGGTGTGTGTGGGCAGGTGGAGGGTTGTGAGGGATGTGTGGAATGGAGGGGTATGTGGGGGGGGGGGGGCGTGGTGTGGGGGGGAGGGGTGTGTGGGGGGGAGGGGTGTGTGGGCGGGGGGGATAAAGCTCGGAGAAAAGACGGGGAAGAGCCTTGGGGGGAGTGCAGTGTTACAGGGAGGGGGCAGGAGCCAGTGAGGGTAATCAGATGGGAAGGGGTTGGGGGTGCAACGGGGACTCCCAACAGGTGCATAGCTTGTGGACTCAACCCCGCCTCCGGGGATTTATTCTCTGTGGGTGACGGAAGGGGCGTTACCGTCATGGTGACTAACAGGCGGGAAGACCAATCTGCTGATCTCAAGGTTTTTTAAACCTTCATAACTTTTGTGATCTTCCACCAATCGGAACAATACTTGGTGGCTTGGAGCAGAGGAGAACGGCGAGTAAGGTGGCGAGTAATCCTAGCGATATAGGGTAGTGTTTTTGTGCAAATTTAAATATAACGCAGACCAGAAGTGGTCAAGATGAGAGTTTTAGTACAAGTATAGATAGAAGGATAAATGGATAGACAGACGTGGATGCTTTGGAGAGAGTGCCAGAATGCTGCCAGGATTAGAAGGGTTCAGCTACATGGATAGGATGGCTATTGTTGCATTGTTTTCTATGGAAAGGCAGAGATTCAAGGTAGACTTGATAGAAGTATATAAAATGATGAGAGGAATAGATAGTGTGGGCAGTCAGAACCTTTTTACCTGGGTGGAAATGTCCAACACTAGAGAGCATAGCTGTACAGTGGGAAGCGGAAAGTTTAGTTAGCTAGTTTCTTGTCACATGTACTGAGGTACAGTAAGCTTTTGTTGTGTACTAACCAGTAGGCGGAATGAATGTACATGTTTACAATCGAGCCATCCACAGTGTACAGATACATGATCAAGGGATAGCGTTTACCATAAGGTAAAGTCCATTAAAATCATATTAAAGATAGTCCAAAAGTCTCCAACGCAGCATATAGTAGCTCAGGACTGCTCTCTAGTTGTTGATAGGATGGTTCAGTTGCCTGATAACAGCGGGACAGAAACAGTCTTTCCATAAGCTTGGGTACTGTCTGATTCACCTCTACCCCATTACAGACATTGGACCTTGTCGATAGAACTGATGTTCCACAATGCTGAGAGCTATATCCTGCACTCTTCCCCTTTGCTCTACCTATTGTAGCTGACTTGACTTGATTATATTTATGTATTGTATTAGCTGATATGATTGGATAGCGTGCAAAGCAAATTCAATACACATTGTATTGAATTTCAATACACATGATAATAATAAACATGAACGAAATACCCCGATGAACAAGTTATGAAAGTCAATTTAATGAATCTGGTAATCCGTTGAGCCCTGTTTCATTTCTGTCCTGTAGGAAGTAATTGCCTGTTAATGCCCATTTAATAATGACCAAAACAACCCGGTTGTTCAGGGGCAAACAGTTCTCAGCAATTAATGTTTTGTAAAATACACTCGGACAAGCAAGAACAATTTGTGCAGTGCAGTCAGTCTGTGTCCCTCTCTCTCACTGTGAGCTCAGTCCGTGTTTAATCAGTCTCTAATCTGCCAGGCATTGCTGCAACTCCGGCAGGCTGTCCCCCAGTAATCTGGCTATTTAATCAAATCAATGACCAGGTCAGACACTGTTTTGGCAAGAAAAATACCAAAGAAAGGTTCAAAGAATTTTTCTGAAACACAACACATGCTTAGCAGGTTTAAGGTGAGGGGGTAAGTTTTAATAGGAGCCCGAGGGGCAACTTTTTTACACAAAGGGTGGTAAGTATATGGAATGAGCTGCCAGAGCAGGCAGGTACTATCACAACATTTAAGAATCATTTAGACACGTACATGGATGGAACAGGTTTAGAGGGATATGGGCCAAAGCGCAGGCAGGTCGGACTAGTGTAGATGGGGAATGTTGGTCGACACGGCCAAGTTGGGCTGAAGGGCCTGTTTCCACGCTGTATGACCAATGACTGTATGTGAGAAAAAGCAGAGAGCTGGGTTGATCTGCTCCCAAAGAATAGTGATTCCACGGCTCACCTGCTGAAAGCTTTGGTCCAAGAAAAAATAATTCATGCCAGTCAACAATAGTAGCGCAGGATTTCATTGCAATCATGAGGGAATTACGGGTGGCAGGGAATTATGGTGAGATATGTTCTATCAGACTATTTACGAGACGCTGCATTTGAGCAAATAGTTCCTATTTTATTGCGCCACTTTGCTCTCTGGTTACAAATCAGTTTTAGAGGTTATATAGTCAGGGGAGCCAAGTTGTAAGTGTGCATAATTCATAATAAACAAGGTGACAAGCGTCAAGGAAGATGACAAATTATGTGGCGCGGATTGAACTGCAGAGTTAAGTGCTGTTGGAGCTAATACTCCATCTCAATACTCCAACCATCTTATATGGGTCTATGCTACTTCCCCCAATGTTTATGGTGGCACAGTGGCGCAGCGGTAGAGTTGCAGCCTTACAGCGCCAGAGACCCGGGATCGATCCTGACTGCAGGTGCTGTCTGTGCGGAGTTTGTACGTTCTCCCTGTGACAACATGGGTTTTCTCCGGGTGCTCCGGTTTCCTCCCACACTCCAAAGACATACAGGTTGGTGGGATGACTTTGGATGGTATGGTATAATTGTAAATGTTCCCTCGTGTGTGGGATAGTGCTATTGTGCGGGGATTGCTGGTCAGTGGACTCGTGGGTCGAAGGGCCTGTTTCCGCACAGTATCTCTCAACTAAACTAAACTCAGAATTAATACTACACATTGCCAAGAACAGTTTCTCTTGGTTACACATTTATATAGCACCATTCATGATTACTGGCTATGTCTTCGACCCAATGAAGCCCTTATTTCATTGTGGTGTATTGTGCAGTTTGAACATTAGTGACTGGTCTCCGACTGAGGAATAATCTCTTCTGCTGCTTTCTTAGTGTAGAGATAGAGCACAGAACTTGGCCCTTCGGCCCATCACGCCAACCATCGATCACCCTTTCACACTAGTTCTATCTTCCCACTTTCTCATCCACCTTACACACCAGGGACAATTTAATCTAGAAAGGTCAATTAACCTACAAACCCACATGTCTTTGGGATGTGAGAGGAAACCGGAGGAGCCAGTGAAAACCCATGCGGTAACAGGGACAACGTGCAAACTCCACACAGACAGCACCCATGATTAGGATCAAACAAGTGTCTCTGACACCTTCACCTTTAGACTTTTGCCCCACCAGATCCTGGTGAAATTTGCTCTTCCCACAGATGCTGCCTGATTTACTGAGTGTTTCCGGAATTTATTTCAGATTTCCATCATCAGCAGTTTTAAGTGTTTCTAATGTTATTCACTGCTCCCTTTCACCTAGTTTCCTTCCACATTGTAACAACCAATCTCTCCTGCTTTGGAAGCAGGAACATTTGGAAGACCCGGCAGGCTAAAGCTTGGAGGGATGATGCCACGGAGCTCGGCCCCTGCTCGTCCCCTGAAGACTGGAGTACCAAAGAGGAGGGAGTTAGCGACGGCAGTCAAGAAGAGCAAGGCCGATCACCTCCTCATGGCAGAAGGTCACCCCCGACCTTCCATGGACATACCCAGCAGCAGGCCTGCAGAGGAGGGAGTCGGATGGAGGACTGGTTATGGGAGGGAGTGCACAGCCTCAATGCTGGAGTGGGCCACTGGAGGCCCTGCAGCAGCCTGGAGCTCGGCTGGAACAGGTGCCGCTCCAAGAGGCCAAGCACGTGGACCGGATGAGGCCTACAGGGATGGAGCAATGGGACGGAGCGGTGGAGGAGACCAATGTTTATGCTTGACTAGGGCTGAACCTGCAACAACGCCAGTTCAATGGGCCTTCATGTTCATGTCAAGAACCCTGCACTGCCAACTGAAACAAATGTGGCGCCAAATCCGGAGAGTCTGCACTGTCTCATGGGTCATGGAGTCATACAGCGTAAAAACTCATATTCCTCTCAATCTGTCCTATCCATGTACCTGCCTAATTGCTTCTTAACAGTTGGATTAATACTTGCCTCTACCACCTCCTCCGGCAGCTCGTTCCATACACCCCCCACCCTTGTGTGAAAAAGTTACCCTTTAGATTCCTATTAAATATTTCCCCCTTCACCTTAAACTAATGTACGATAGTGTACCCAGTGTTTCGGTGTACTATGCTATACGCTTACACTGTATCTGAGATGCTAATCTAAGTTATATCTAAGTGTTTATGTACAGTGATACTTGTACTGAAATATATGTACATTATTACTGTACCTCAGTACATGTGACAATAATGTGCCATTGAATCATTCTCAGGCACTCAGTGACCTTCCATTTTGTTCTCTACATCCTTCTCCCCTGCCTCACCATACCTCAAACATTAAGACAGATACAGAAGGAAGAACAGATGCTAGAACCTCTGTGTATTTCCGGCTCTCCTTGAAGGTCATCAATCAGCGACGTTAACTCTGCACATATGCTGCCTGATCCGCTGAGTATTTCAGCTCTTTTAATTTTATTTCCGTAGCAAGGGCCTGCCGCGTTAAAAGCCACCGTGAGACAGAAAGAAATGGAAACAAGAAACACTGAGACTGAGAACTATGCTCAGAATAAACACCTCCATCTATTTAGGGATCTCACAACCTACAAGGTGCTGCACAGGGAAAGGTAAAGGAAGTATTTGATGTTTAAGTTATTGTGATGAATTGCCCCTTAAAAGGCTTGTCATCAGGATCGCAGTCCGTGGAATAAAAAGGGCATTGGCAACACGGATAGAAATTGGCAAAGTGACATGAAACAGACTTGTTTTCAGACAGGAGGTAGGCAGGTGCACAACAGAACTCTCCAAGAGTGGATGCCAGGGACGACTGGTGTTATATATTGTAGGCAGACACAAAATGCTGGAGTAACTCAGCGGGTCAGGCAGCATCTCTGGAGAGAAGGAATGGGCGATGTTTCAGGTGGAGACCCTTCTTCAGTCTAATGTCGGGGAGGGGGCGGGACAGAGATAGAATGTAGGCGGACACAGTAAGACTAGTGGGAGAACTGGGAAGAGGGAGGGGATGGAGAGGGATAGCAAGGGCTATATATTCATGGCTTGAGAGTAGGTGTACTGAGCACAATTTCCAACGTCCAAATAACTTGAACATTTGGTGAAGGAGAAAACCTGAGCACCCGGAGAAAACCTTCCCCCCTCTTGTTTTAGGCCAGTATTTCACATTACCATCCAGAAAAGCAGACTTGGACCACTGACCTAAATCTCATAATTTTATATGATTATATTTAATTACTGGAATTTCAATTCCCCAGCTGCCATGGTGGGATCTGAACAAAGAATGTCTCTACTTTTTTTTTTTTTTCAAGCAATCTGGACTTTGAAGCAGTTTGAAGCCGCATTTAATTGCTCATCCCGAGATTTTAGTTTAGTTTCGTTTTGAGATACAGCGTGGAAACAGGTCCTTCAGGTCACCGAGACCGCGCTGACCAGCGATCCTCCTTACACTAGTTCTATCCTACACACTAGGGATAATTAAAAGAAGTTAATTAAACTACAAACCTGCGCACCATTGGAAGGTGTGCGGAAACTGGAGCATCCGGAGAAAATCATGGTCGCAAGGAAAATGTACAAACTAATACAATTAGTTTACAAATGATAACACCCGAGGTCAAGATTGAACTCAGGTCTCTGGTGTTGTAAGGCAGGAAGTCCAACGCGGCGGCAATGTATTGTGTATTCTGTACCACTTGCAGTGTATGTTTATTGGCTGTTTTTTCAATAATACTGTACCTATTAACCCTGCTTATTCGGTAAGTAGCAAACAATCAGCAATAACGGACACCAACTCACCCCACCCCATGGTCCGTTGTAGCGAGGGTTTACTGTACTTCTTTCAGGATGAAGGACTTTGCATTCAAAAGGTAACTGGACAAGCACTTGAAAGGTGCAAGTAAATGAGGCTGTAAGGGAGAGGAAGAGTAAAGGGCCTGTCCCACCATGCGATTCCATGCGGTGAGCGCGACCAAACCGGCAGCAGGGGCCGCGCGGAGGTCGGGTGATCCCCGTACAGGGCCCGTCCCACCAGCATGCGCCTGCATGCGGCAATCGCGACCAAACCAGCAGCAGGGGCCGCGTGGAGGTCGGGTGAGTGGCGCAACGCGGCGCAAAGTGAGGCGAACTTGGAGCGAAGTTTTGAAGGTAAGTTCGCCAGGACAGAGAGGAACACACAGAGAGGGGCTCAGAGGCACACACACAGAGGGCCACGGAGCCACACACAGAGAGGGGCACTGAGGCACACACAGAGAGGGCCACGGAGCCACACACATAGAGGGACACGGAGGCACGACGTCGAGGCGGTGTGTAATGCGTCGAGGCGACAGCGAGCCGACAAGCCGTTGCCGTGCGGAATTTGTGAACACGGTCAGTTTTTCGGAGCCCCGCGCGATGTCGGGACGAACTCCGCACAATTCCGCACGGCTCCGGCGATCGAAGTGGGACCGGCCCCGCGACGCCGGACGGCGCAAGCGACCACGTTAGGTCGCGCTCATCGCATGGAGTTGCATGCTGGTGGGACAGGCCCTTTAGATTTAGCTCTTAGGGCTAAGGAATCAAAGGATATGGGGAAAATGCCAGAACAGGGTTCTGATTTTGGATGATCAGCCATGATCATATTGAATGGCGGTGCTGGCTCGAAGGCCTGAATGGCCTTTTCCTGCACCTATTTTCTATGTTTCTAGGAACTAATTGGACTATTCATGTCGTGAGCAAGCAGAGACTTGATCAGCCATATACCTTCCTTCCATGCTGTAACCTTGCTGTGATTCACAAAGTGTGGACATCACACACTGCGGCCAGGAAAAATGCCTTGCTCGCAGCTGAAAGTCAACTCCATACCATTTGAAAGGCTTTATAAAGGACGTCAGGCTCGACAAACGACGACACTTTTTGTCAATAACCCTGCAAATCCTGTACATATTGAAATGAAAAATTATATGTGAATCAGCTTCTGGCACATTTTCAGGGAGTTTATTCCAGATCGTGACAACTCTTTGAATGATAAAAGTCTCTGTACTTTCCTTCTGGAGCTCCTGCCAATGATTTTGAATCAATGACATCTAGTTATTGACCCATTCGCCAGAGGGAATAATTTTTCTCCATCTAATCTATCAAAACCTCTCATTATCTTGACAGCTTCTGCAGCATCACCCCTTAACCTTCTCTGTTCCAAGGAGAACAGTGCTAACTGTTCCAATCTCTTCCCAGAGTTGAAGTTCCTCATCCTTAATGTTTAGTTTAGTTTAGTTTGGTTTATTTTAGTTTAAACTAGTTTTGTTTATTTTAGTTTACAGCACGGAATCAGGCCCTTCAGCCCACCGAGTCCATGCCCATCAGCGATCCCCTTACACTAACACTATCCTACGCACACTAGGGACAATTTACAATTTTACCTAAACCAATTAACCTTCAAAACCAGTATGTCTTTGGAGTGTAGGAGGAAACTGGAGCAACCGGAGAAAACCCATGCAGGTCACAGGGAAAACGTACAAACTCCGTACAAACAGCACCCGTAGTCAGGATTGAACCTGGGTCTCTGGGTCGGTAAGGCGACAACTCTACCTCTGCGCCACCATGCCGCCCTGTGTCTTGATGAATGCACTTCATACGTAAAGTCATGGTGGGATACAGCATGGAAAAAAGCCTTTCGGTCCTTCTGCACCAACTAGCAACCACCCATTATTAATAGCAAAACACAAAGTGCTGGAGTAACTCAGTGGGTCAGGCATCTTCTTGGGGGCATGGGGGTGGGGTTGGGGGGGGGAGTTTATTTATTTGCTTTTATAATCTATTCCTCTAATGCGAAGCCCAAATTATCTCTTTGTTGCAGCTCTTGGACTTTGGTTTGGTCGCATTTGGAGTATTGCTCGCAGTTCTGGTCGCCCCCATTACAGGAAAGATGTGGAAGCTTTGGAGAGGTACCTGAATGCTGCCTGAATTAATAAGGTTCAGCTACCGGAGGAGGTTGGATAGACAGACTGTTTTCCCTGGAGTTTAAGAGGAGATTTGATAGAAGTATCTAAAATTATGAGAGGCATAGATGGGGTAGTCTATTTGTGACAGTGCTGAACATGAAGCAAGTTCAATTGATCTGATCTGCCTGTCTATGATCCACATGCCTCTATTCCCTGCACTTCCATGTGCCTATCAAACAAGCTCTTTAATGCCACTATTGTATCTGCTTCCACTACCACTCCTGTCAGTGTGTTCCAGGCCCCGCCACTCTCTGTGTAAAGAACTTGCCCCCCACATCTACATTAAACTTTCCCCCTCTCACCTTATAGCTGTGCCCTCTAGTGTTGGACATTTCCACCCTGGGTGCAAGATTCTGACTACCTTAGCACACAACAAAAGCCTTTCATTGTACCTCGGTACACGCGACAATAAACTAAACTATACTAAACTGAAATCAACTATTTGTGTCCTGCAAAGTTACAGAACAGAACAAGAGTTGGGAGGTAGCATAAGGCTGTTTTTATCCCTGGCCAGCATAGACAAGATGGGCCAAATGTCCTGCTTCCATCTCATAAATGTTCTATGATTCTAAGGCCCAGTCAAGATCTAATTGAATGGAACGAGAGGCTGGTGGCGCTGTGTGACCTACTTTTATTCCTATGTTAAACGGGATCATTATCTCAAAAATGGTTATCTGTTATTCCATGTCCTGCAAATTGACATTTGAGTTATCCAAATATAGTCTTTGCTACATTATCAATTTCCCAGTAATTTGAATAACAATCAGAGGAAAAATTGTCATTATCACCAAAAGCAAACAAGTTGATTCCAACCTTAGACCACGGCCAATTAGGTATCTCATGAGACATGCTTCCATCTCTCCTGCCGCTTGGTTTCTACTGTTAACAAGCATTATATTTCTCTAAGTGATCTTCATCTCTGCACAAATCCTCTTCAAATCATAAAACTATACACCAGTGAATGTTAAGCCCCTTGCACTGTTCCAGCCCAGTGGTAGAGCTGTTTTAATTTGTCCCATTGCCCTTCATCTGCCATTTGTTCACCTCGCTGATTAATCCCAATGGTGTGTTTGCTTAAGAAGATAGACACAAAATGTTGGAGTGACTCAGAGTGTCAGGCAGCATCTCAGGAGAAAAGGAATAGGTGACGTTTCAGGTCGAAACCCTTCTTCAGACTGAGAGTCAGGGGAGAGGGAAACTAGAGATATTTTCCAAATCAGACCTGGCAACAATGACTCAAGAAAGGTGGAGCCCACAACGGTCCATTGTTGGCTGTGGAAAAGATGAAACTAGCACTATCAGAAGAAGGGTCTTTCCCAAAATGTCACCTGTTCCTTTACATCAGAGATGCTTCCTGACCCGCTGAGTTACTCCATCACTTTGTGTCTATGCTTGGTGTAAAACAGCATCTGCACTTACTTCCCTGCACATTTTGTGTGCTTGTTTAGTTCAGTTTAGTTTACTGTACCGAGGTATAGCGAAAACCTTTTGTTGCGTGCTAACCGGTCAGTGGAAAGATTATACATGATTACAATCGAGCCGTCCACAATGTACCGATACAGGATAAAGGGGATAACGTTTAGTGCAAAATAAAATCCTGTAAAGTCTGATTAAAGATAGTCTGAGGGTTCCCAATGAGGTAGGAAAAGCTCAGGACCACTCTCTAGTTGTCTACAGGATGGTTCAGTTACCTCATAACTGAAGTTTAATATTCAATTTGCTTCCATTGCTTACATCACCCCTCCACCCCCACATCTCCCTCCTCACCTCTCCCATTTTCCCATCCCTCTCCCTCTCTACCCCCTCCTCTTCCTCAATCCCCCCAGTCTCCCTCCTCATCTCCTCAGGATCTCGATGTAAAGCACCGTCGGCCCTGTTTTCTCCAGCAGGGTGGTGATGTAGAAACATAGAAACATAGAAATTAGGTGCAGGAGTTGGCCATTCAGCCTTTCGAGCCTGCACCGCCATTCAATATGATCATGGCTGATCATCCAACTCAGTATCCTGTACCTGCCTTCTCTCAATACCCTCTGATCCCCTTAGCCACAAGGGCCACATCTAACTCCCTCTTAAATATAGCCAATGAACAGGCCTCAACTACCCTCTGTGGCAGAGAGTTCCAGAGACCCACCACTCTCTGTGTGAAAAAAAATCCTTCTCATCTCGGTCCTAAAGGATTTCCCCCTTATCCTTAAGCTGTGACCCCTTGTCCTGGAACTCCCCAACATCGGGAACAATGTAGTTGTACTTGAGGCGGGGGCTGTTGGGTGGGGGGGGGGGGGAGGGGGAGAGCATCCTGGAGCCAGCGGAGGGGAAGGGCTTGAGGCAGGAGCTGTCGGGGGGGCAAGCATCCTGGAGCCGGGGAGGGAGAAGCCAAGGGTACACGGCGTGGCCTCTCCCTGCCCCCGGTCCCGGTCTGCAACCACAGCCCAGGACCCGGGGGCCAGAAATTAAAATAGATGGAAACCTACCCGTGGAGCAGTCAGGTCGCCATTGTGATGGAAAAAAGATGGCGGTCTGAAATTTTGCAAAGGCCGTGCTGAGGACCCGCGAGATGTCCTTTGTGACGCCTGTCAAGTAAGATGGCAAGTGGGGTGGGTCAAGTGGGGTAAGTGGGGTTGGGGAAAGTGGGGGCGGGGCAAGTGGGGGCGCTGTTTTATTTTTTTTTAAGTTTTAAGTTTTAAACGACAATAACTTGGAAAATATACCATCAATCTGAAGGAAACGTATAATTTACGCTCACCAAGTCTGCCCCAACCACGAGATCCCCGCACACTGACACTATCCTACACATAAGTGCCAGTTTACAATTTTACTAAAACAATTAACCTATAAACCTGTACGTCTTTGGAGTGCGGGAGGAATCTGGAGCTCCCGGAGAAAGCCCACGCAGGTTACGGGGAGAACATACAAACTCTGTACCGACAACACCTGTGGTCAGGATCGAACCCGGGACTCTGGCGCTGTGAGGCAGCAACTTTATTGCAGAGCCACTGTGCTGCCCATCTCTGATGGGATGTTTCACGGTTGCCATGGGAATATGTTTCTGGGGTCATCTAGTCAATAGGTCAATGGGGGAAGTTGGAGAGAGAATATAAACAAAGGAACGAGTATGGGATAGTGTTTATGGTAAACATAATAAAAAAGTAAGCATTTAATGGATTTTTAGCTTTGCAATTGGACACATTGCCCAAATGAAATATATTTTTTAAAAAGCAAGGAATGAAATTTGAGAGGTTCTGATCATAAATTTCTCATCCACAGACTACGTCTGGTAAACCACGAACATTATATCAGCATTTAAAAAGGGGAAAGGGATAAAAGGAATGACTGGCCCGTGCGTTTGACTGTGGTGATGGGCAAATTATTGTAATCAATTCTGAGGGATAGTGTCAGCCTTCGTTTAGAAAGGCAGATTAATCAGGGACGGCCAACGTGCATTTGTTGTGGGAAGGTCATATCTGACTAACTTGATTGAATTTTGTGGAGGATCTAACAAGAAAGATTGATGAGGCCTGTACATTTGATTTGGTCGACATGGATTTTAACGAGTCTTTTGACAAGGTCCGGCGTAACAGGCTGGTCAACAAAGTAAAAGCTCTCAGGCTCCAAAGCAATGTGGCAAATTGCATCCAAAATTGGCTCAGTGATCCAACGTAATGGGTAATGATTGATGGATGTTTATGTAACTGGAAAACTATTTTACCATTGGGGTTCCAAAGGCTTTTTGCTTCATATATGAATGGATTAAATTTAAACACAAGTTCACCACCGATTTACAGGCACCCTTGGTTCCTGAGTCTTTCTAGATTATCCATTTTGCCGGACCAACAGGGGTCACGGCCTGTGAGCGGAGCACAATTGTACTGGGACGGTCCCCCTAGACAACCAGGGGGCTGAGATATCGGCCAGCAAAGTCAGCAACAGAAGTTGGCTTTGGGAACATACCTGCCAGCTCCAGCCCAGCCAAAGTTCCAGACCCCTGGCCGGAGGGAGCAAATCTGACCAGCTGATTGACTGCAGAAGTCCTGATGAGGTAGAGATCGGTTGTCTCACCCAGCCTAGGCACCATATTTTCCAGGGGACTTCCAGGGAGAATTTCAAATGCGCTCTTGTAATTTTGTCCGGATTAAGAAAATTGGTGGTGGACCTCTAGAACGGTGATGATCAAAAAAAGTTTGCAGTTAATACATAAATTGATTGGATGACTGACAGTGAAGAGAAAGGCTGTACACTGCAGGAAGATATGGATTGTCTGATCATTTGTGGGGAAAGGTACTAATTAGAATTTAATTCTGAGAAGTATCAATCACGTAATCACAATCTCAAATATATAGTTTATTAGCTAAGTATGTTTTGCAACATACGAGGAATTTCATT
Source organism: Raja brachyura (assembly GCA_963514005.1). The sequence goes on from OY740800.1 coordinate 20,941,428, forward strand.
GGCCACGTCAGTCATACAAATAAAAAGCAACAAAACACACAAAATACATTTTAATATAAACATCCACCACAGTGACTCCTCACTGTGATGGAAGGTGAAAAAAAGTTCAATCTCTTCCCATCTTTTTTTTTGCGGTCGGGGGCCTCGAGCCCTCCGTTGACGGGATGATCTTGACTCGTGTAGCCAGCTGCTTTTGGGCCCTCCGCATAGGGGTGATCAGCACCTGCATTGGGGGGATGTCAGCTTCCAGATCGAACCCCGCGTCGGGGCTGGTCGAATCTCTGCGTCGTTGGTGCTTCCCGACTAGCCTCTCCCAAGACTGTGAGCTCGCGCTGGTAAAGTCTGCAGGCCACGGTTGGAGCAATCCCAGGCAAGGGGTCGACTCCAATGTTAAATTCACGCCCCACGGTGGGGCTCAAGGTTAGTCCGAGGAGGCCTCCAGCTCCATAGGTGGTAGGCTGCAGAGCGACAGGAGATGCGATCCGGAAAAAATCGCATCTCTGGCAAGGTAAGAAACTAAAAAAAAGTTTCCAGTGACCCCCCTCCCCCACATAAAACAAACCGAAGAACATTTACGCAGACTTTTAAATTACACAGACGCACTACAAAAATTAAAACAGACAGACTGTAGGCGGGGCTGCCAATCGTGTAGCGCCCCTGGTGGTATGAGATTGTGAGAAGTGTGAGGTTGTACATTAGGTGCAGATGCAACATGTACACTAACTGAGAGGATATTGAGTGGCATAATAACACAAATACTGGCACTCGGGTCCACCAAGGCCTACTGGATCTCCCGGTTGCCAACCATTTTAACACCCCTTCGCATTCCCACACTGATCTTTCTGTCCTGGACCTCCTCCATTGCCAGAGTGAGGCCACACACAAATTGGAGGAAAAGCATCTCATATTCCACTTGGTTGACTTCAACCCAACAGTACGAACATTGAGATCTCCAATTTTAGGTAATCCCCCACAAACTCCCCCCTCCCCCTCACTTTCTCCCCAACGACCCCTCTCCCTTTCTTCCCTCCCTTCCCTCCCCTGTGTCACATCTGGACTCCCAACTATTTCTCCCTTCTGGTCATTCCTGGTCAATTCTGAGATGTACAAGAAAGCCGGCAGGAAAGGAACATTTTAGCCATGAGGAAAATGTAATTGATGTAGAGCTATTTTCTTTGGACCCCATAAGGCTGAGGGAACATATAGTCACGATGTATAAAAGAATGGAGGGGATAGAAGAAAATTATAAGGAAGGAATTTTTTTCGGAAACCGGAGCACCCGGAAGATGCCCTCACGGTCACACGGAGAACTTGGAAACTCCACACAGACAGCACCGGAGGTCAGGATAGAACCCAGGACTCTAGCTTGCGAGACAGCAATTCTTCCACCTGCACCAGTGTGCTGCCAGAATGGATCAAGTGCAAAAGGACTCATAGAAAGAGAGAACCCTGAAATCCTTGATAATTAAGGAAGAGAAGGAATGCATTCAGCTTATCGCGTTTACGGCCAACGGAAACATATCCTTTTCCTAACACTCGATCTGTAGTCTTGCAGGTTACGCCACATCAAGTTTTCTTGTTTTAAAATGTGAAAGGCGTCCAAAGAATTATTACACTTTTGGCTTGGGAACAGTCGTTGAAAAAATATTGGAGCTTATTATAAAGAAAACGATTCAGCGAGAGCTAAGCAATAAATCAAAGCTACGGGTTTATGAAAAACAAATGAAGCCTAAAAATGGAGTGGGATTCTATGAAGATGTAACAAGAGTTATTGAATGATGATAATCTGGATTTGAGAAAGTATTTAATAAAATCCTTCACAAAGGCGAGGGTAAATTCAAAGCTGACTGCCTTCAATGTGAAGCTGTAAAACATATCACTTGGATATTAATAGGAAGCAAAGATTAAATATTAATAATATTTCTAATTAGGCCACAGTGATGATAATAATAATTCATGACTTGTGTTCAGAATCCCAAATTTGCAATTGCACTAGATTTATACTACCATTAATGTTTATAGCACAGTTGAACACTTGCTTTGATTTTCACTATCCAACCAAGGGGCGTCACGGTGGCGCGGCTTTAGAGTTGCTGCCTTACAGCATCAGGGATCCGGGTTTGATCCTGATTACGGGTGCTGCCTGTACGGAGTTTGTACGTTCTCTCTGTGACCGGTTGGGCTTTCTCCAGGTGCTCTGGTTTTCTCCCACACTCCAAAGACATACAGGTTTGTAGGTTAATTGGCTTCTGTAAACTGTAAAATTGACCCCAAGTGTGTAGGATAGTGCTAGTGTATGGGGTGACTGCTGGTTGCCGATGGGCCTGCTTCTATGCTGTGTCTTCAAATTATTTTAGAAAACAGATTTATTTAGCCTCCTCTTTGTCAAAAACCTTTGACTTAACACACATCCTGGGAGATGTAGCACTTTACTGAAATATGTATAGCTCACCCTGTGAGGTAGCATATTATAAAATCCTTTAGGTTAGCAATGACATTGTTGAATGGTGGAGCAGACTTGAGGGGCCAATTGGCCTACTCCTACTGTGTTTCTTTTCTTTCAACATTTTTGCCCACTGGCTCTCGATGTATGTAAGTGAGACCAGAGTCAATCGGCCAGGGAATTTACACAGTCGTGTTATCACAATTAAACCTGAGGGGTATGCCCTGAGGAGATAACAATGGTTTAACTCCCCTTCCCATTTCCATACTCACATTTATGTCCTGTCCATTGTCAAAGTGAGGCCAAACACAAATTGGAGGAACAGCACCTCCTATTTCGCTTGGGGAGCTTACAACCCAGTGGTATGAATATTAACTTTGTTAACTTTAAGTAATCCTTGCATTTGCTCTCTTTCTGTCCATCCCCCACACTAATATTCGCACCAGTTTCGCTGTCGTCCTGTGGTGTTTCACTGTGTAAAACTGTTATCACCTAGCCCACAGCCCACGTTCCATTTTGCATATCTTTAATTCATTTGTTCTAGATATCTCTGGCTCATAGTCTATATTTCTCATTTCCCTTTCCTTTGACTCTCAGTCTGACGAAGGGACTCCACCCGAAACGTCACCTATTCCTTTTCTGCAGAGATGCTGCTTGACCTGCTGAGTTACTCCAGCTTTTTGTGTCTATCTTTGGTGTAACCTAGCATCTGCAGTTCCTTCCTTCACGGATATATGCCGCTCAACCCACAATGTCCATGACAGTTATCAAGTAATACTAAGAACTGCAGAGGCTGGTTTATACCAAAGGTAGACACAAAATGCTGGAGTAACTCAACATATTAGGCACAATTTACAGAAGCCAATTAACCTGCAAACCTGCACATCATTGGAATGTGGGAGGAAACCAGAGCACCAGCAGAAAACCCACGTGGTCACAGGGAGAACGTACAAACTCCATATAGACAGTACCTGTAGTCAGGATCAAACCTGGGTCTCTGGCGCTGTAAGGCAGCAACTCTACCGCTGCGCCACTGTGGCACCTTCTTCAGACTAATTTCCAATCTCATTTCCTCTGGCAATATGACCTCCAACATAGCTCCACAACCACATAATGCCCGATTCTATCTATTATTTCCTCAACACTGAGAAACAATTCCGCTAACTACATTTGCACAATATTCTGACAGAGTTTTGATCTCAGTAGCCAATCTACCCCTGCTGTCATCACCAATCTATGTGTGATTCTCTTCCCATTATGAGTAGGACTTTATTGGTCCCAAGCCATTGAGCAAAATATGATCACTTAAAAACCAGTCAGACAATTAAAATAAGCGATAAGCAGTGACATGCCCCAAGTCTTTCATTAAAACAGTGGTGCAGAGCTGTAAATAATTGACGCAAACCTTTGCTTAAGAGGGAAACTCTAATGTATCACAGTTTATTTGTAGAAGAAACATTCATTTTGGGTAAAATATGAAATTGCAATTAAGATTAAATCTTGACTGCAGCAATTCTGGGGACATTCCAAAGTTAGCGTGTTAATGCCTCAATTTTAATTGACCTGATTTTGTGAGGATAATTCCCCTTGGCCTCTGCCCCAAAACCACATATAATTGCCAAGATATGGTCCAGTCCATGAAACAGACTAGACTTCCCACCATCGACTCCACCTCTACTTCACTCCACCCCGAAAAAGCAACCAAAATAATCAAAGACTTGTCCCACACCGGGCATACCTTCTTCACCCTGCTCTTGTCCAGCAGAAGTTTCAGAATCTTAAAACCATGTGCCACCAGACTCAGGTACAGCTTATTCCCCTCTGTGGACAAGCTTTTGAAAGGTGCTTCCATAAGCTAGGGTACTGTCCAATTCACCTCTAACCCAATGTGGATATTACCCCAATGCGTCTCTGGAACTAATGCGCTACAATGCTGAGAACTATATTCTGCACTCTCTATCTTATTATTTGCTCTATCCATTGTACTTGTGGTTGACTTGATTGTATTTACGTATGGTATTATATAAACTGTCTGGATAGCATGCAAAACACAGCTTTTTACAGTACAACAGCACATGTGACACTAACAAAACCTAAACCTATCCCATCATAGCTGATGAAAGGAGATGGTGTGAAGCCAACAGCAACTTCATCTTTTCCCATTGATACGAAAGCATCAAAGATGTGGCCTGCCTATTTTTTCCCAGCTGTGCACTAACACTGGATTCCCTTTCAAACCCAATCTGGCAGGAGAATGTGAAATTGTGTAAATTTGGACGGCACAGTGACGCAGCGGTAGAGTTGCTACCTTACAGCACCAGAGACCCGGGTTTGATCCTGACTACAGGTGCTGTCTGTACGGAGTTTGCATGTTCTCCCTGTGACAGCGTGGGTTTTCTCCGTGTGCTCCAGTTTCCTCCCACATTCGAAAGACGTGCAGTTCTGTTCGTTAATTGGCCTCTGTAATTTGCCCCTGGTGTGTAGGATAGAACTAGCGTACGGGTGCCTGCTGGTCGGCGTGGACTCGGTGAGCCGAAGGGTCTGTTTCCACGTTGTATCACTAAGCTAAACTAAACTAATACTCAAACCTCATTATTGGTCCAAAAGAACACTTCCCATTCATCTTTTCATAGCAGCTGCACGGTTATCTTTCCTATTGGAACATGTTGATCTGCATTCTTAGCTTTAAATTCTGGACAGATGGTGTGAATGGGGTTGATTGATGCTTAGTGCTGTCCCTTGGCTTGTCGGAACTTATTTATTGTGGAGAAACCAGACTCTGATGGCTGATTATCTGCTCTACTTCGTAGCAGAGAGATTAACCTCTGATTCCTCGCTGTTGACTCAGCAGGTCATGCACTCTTTTTTGTTAAAAAAAAATAAACATACTAAAAAAGATGTTGGTCTCCAACCTTAACAAGTCCAATTAAGAAGTCAGTTTGCTTTATTTCACCCAAGAGGTAGAGGAAATCATTTCAGGTTGCTAGCTTCAAATAATAAGCATTACAATCACCTAATGACTTCAATAAAAAGCAATTTAAATCCAGAACTGGATTTTTTGGCCACTTCCGAATCATTATTATCTTTTAAAGTCAGTGCTTTCAATCAGTGAAGATATTTGTGTACCAGTGAACTTCCCATAGAATGTAGATGTCAAAATCTCAAACTCATCAGTCATCTTACTTACTTTGTTACATTATTAGTCAAGGGACGTACTTTCTTTGAGAAGAGGGAAATAGAAACAGGTGACAGCATTTGATGGAATGCACTTCTCTGCCTGAAAATACTCTACAGCATTGTTAACCTAGACAGCCAATTTGCCCAAATGTTTCTTCACATCGGGATCACTACCTGATGTGCGGTATTTATATCTAATTACACCACAATGAAGTACATCCCATAACAAAGCTGCTGTAAAACTATAACAGCCCAGACTCACTTAATGCCTGTATCTTTGTCAGGTGCATTGCCAAATAAGTTGATGTCAAATTATGGAAGGAGATATTCAAGGAGATGGAAGAGTTGTGTTTTAAAGAAAGTCTTAGAGTCATACAGTGTGGAAACAGACCCTTGGGCCCAACTTGCCCACACTGGCTAACATGCCCCATCTACCGAAGTCTCATTTGTCCGTATTCAGCCCCTATCCCTCTATACCTATCCTATCCATGTTCTGTGTAAATGCTTCTTAAATATTACAATAGTACCTGCCTCAACTACCTCCTCCGGCAGCTCGTTCCAGATATCCACCACCCTTTGTGTAAAAGGTTACCCCTCAGGTTCCTATTAAATCTTTCCCTCCTCAGCTTAAACCTATGTCCAATGGTTCTCGATACCTGGCCAAAAGACTCTCTGTGCTTACCTGAACTAATCCTCTCATGATTTTGTACACGTCTAGATGATCACCCCTCACTCCTGCACCCCATGGAATAAAGTCCTAGCCTGATCAACCTCTCCCTATAGATCCCTTGATGGAGGTCTTAAAGGAGGGAAATGAGTTGGAGAATTTGAAGGACTCTGGGATTTGGGCCCTTGGTGATATGTGAAGGCAGATGCTGGATAAATTAAAATCAATTGTGTGAAAAAATGGAAATGAGGCCTATAATCAGTTCAGCCATAATGATACTAAATGGCAAGAGGAGATATGGCCCTCTTCTGCCCCAGCTTCCAAGCGAAGCCTGATTTAACAACAAGATGCACACACCTCCCCCCTCCCCCCCCCGAAGACCAGAGAATGGAGGAGGAGGGAGTCGCTGGCACCGACAGACGCGAGGAGTAGGCCGGTAGGAGAGGGACTGGGGTATTGACTCCAGCACCTTCAAAGTCGGCTGCAGGAGGCACCCCTGGGACACAGAGGTGGTCGGGTGACGAGAGGGATGTCGGTTGGCGGGCCGTGCCGGTCATGAGGAACGGAGGAGGCCCTGCAGCAGCCTGGGGCTCACCTGGATCAGGGGATCTCCCTGGCAAATTTAAAATTTGCAAAGGTAACAGGCAGGCCAGGGACCCAGCTGTGCACTGGTTTGTGGATCTTTTTTTTCCCTTTTTGATCCTTTTCTGTTGCATCAGGATCTTGAAATTTAATTCCTTTGGACATCAGACTTTTTATTTTTATTTTGTAAATGGTGCCAAAATGTGGCAACAGGTGCAAGAATTTCACTGTGCAGTGCATACGTGACAATAAATAACCTGTGAACCATTGAACACACACATATATTTGGACAGATGACTGTTGTACCCTTTATAAAATGGATACATTCTTCTCTCGGTATCCATGTGTGTGTGTTCATTTCTGTGATATTAGCCACTATATTTGGGATATTGACATCTTATTGTTTGTCACATGAAAAAATGGATTCCTGAAAATCCTTTTCACTTGTGAAAATGATTACCTATAAAACAAAAAAAAGAACACAAGTGTTATGGCTGTTTTATAGCCATCTGTAGTCTGAAGACAGTTTGAGAACACACTGTATGGGCAGAAAGAGGCATGTGTCTGGTGTTGAGCATTATACATAAAATTATGAGAAGAATGGATGGCGTAGACAGGCAGAACCTTTTTTCAAAGGATGGAAATGTCCAACACTAAAGGACATATCTCTAAGAGTCTAAGGTGAGAGGGAAAAAGTTGAATGGAGATGTGTGGAGGATGCTTTTTACACAGAGAGTAGAATGTGCCCAGAACGCATTGCCAAGGGTGGTGGTGGAGGCAGATACGGTAGCGGCATTTAAGAGGCTTTTAGATAGGCATATGAAAGTGCAAGGAATCGAGAGATATGGATCATGTACAGGCACATGTGACCAGTTTAACTTGACATCATGTTTGGCAGAAACATTCCAGTGCTGGAAACAATATTAGAATCTTTACACTTTAGACTTTAGAGATAGAGTGTGGAAACAGGCCCTTTGGCCCAAGTCCGTGCTGACCAGTGACCAACCCATACACCAACACTAACCTACACACCAGGGACAACTTACAATTTTTACTGAAGCCAATGAACCTATCAACCTTTGGAATGTGAGTGGTAAACTGGAGCACCCGGAGAAACCCCATGCAGTAACAGGGAGAACGTACAAACTCCGTGCAGCCATCGCCTGTAGCCAGGATCGAACCCGGGTCTCTGGCAGTAACTCTACCGCTGCACCATTGTGCACCCCAATCATAGAACATTATCATAGAATAATGTACAACATTAGTCCTATCATGCCTGTGCAGTACCTCACAGTTGAGCTAAACCCAGCATTACTAATGATTATTATTTTATTGTATTATTGATTATTGTATATTTATCAGTGTTACAGAATGAATGTGCCCATAAAGCTGCGGTAAGTTAAATGCTGAAATAACAGTAAAAGATATTATAGAATCAATTAGTTCGTTAAAGAACGGAAAAGCAGCGGGCCCTGATGGCCTGAGTGCAGAATTTTATAAAAAATTTCAAGATCTGATTTCCCCAAGATTACAAACAGTGTATAGATATGCATATGAACAAGGAAAATTACCAGAAACCCTAAATGAATCAACAATAACACTCATTCCTAAAGTAGATAAGGATTTGGAAGATCCAGGATCATATAGAGCGATTGCCCTTTTAAACACAGACCAAAAAATATTAGCTAAGGTTTTATCTAGGAGATTAAGTTTAGTGATCTCTAAATTAATACATTATGATCAAACAGGTTTTATTCCAAAACGTTATTCATCCCATAATCTCAGACATTTGTTTAATATTATATATTCAAAAAGAATACGGGACATGGAACTAGCGGTTATATCATTAGATGCAGAAAAAGCTTTTGATCAGGTGGAATGGTTGTATTTATTTAATATAATGGAAAAGTTTCAATTAGGGGATCGATTCTGTAAATGGGTAAGAATTTTATATTCGAATCCTACAGCAAGAATTTTGACTAACCAAATGCTATCAGCCAAATTCAAACTCTCTAGGGGATGCAGACAGGGATGTCCGTTATCACCCTTACTGTTCGCATTGGTGATAGAACCCCTGGCAGAGAAAATTAGATCTGATCCTGAAATATATGGCTATAATACTGATACAACAATTAATAAAATTTCTCTATATGCAGATGATGTTTTGATTTATATTACAAAACCGGAAATTAGTATTCCCAACCTGCTAAACGTTATAACTAAGTTTGGGGAATTTTCTGGATATAGGATTAATTGGAATAAAAGTGAGATTATGCCAATAACAGGAATAAATTTAAATATATTACACCAATACCCATTAAAAATAGTGACAGACAAATTTAAATATTTAGGGATTAATGTAACTAAATCTCATAATTCATTAATAAAATCTAATTACCCTCAATTACTAGATAAACTTAGAAAAAATATTTTATATTGGAAAACACTTCCTATATCCATGATTGGTAGAATAAGCGCCATAAAGATGGTTTTTCTACCACAGTTGTTATATTTGTTTCAGGCTATTCCTTTTTTTCTCCCGAAAACTTTTTTAAAAAAAATTGATAATATTGTTAATAGTTTTATTTGGGATTATAAAAATCATAGAATAAGTAAAAAACATTTATGTAAATCTAAGATAAATGGAGGATTAACACTTCCAAATTTTTTGTATTATTTTTGGGCTGTTCAGATTAAGAATATGAATTTTTGGTGGGTAAATATGGATCATGAACCGACATGGTTAAATATAGAAAAGGAAGACTGTCTACCTTTCAATGTAGGTTCGATAATTTTTGCACCAACGGAAGTACAAAAAAAAATTTATAAGGACAACCTAATAATACATAATAATAGACGTATTTGGAAACAAATAGTTAAAACCCTACATTTAGATAATCTTTCACTCAGATTACCAATTATGAATAACCCATTGTTTAAACCCGCTATATCAGATGGGGGGTTTAGACAATGGGATGATTTAGGAATAACAAGGATAGAACATCTATATAGAAAAGGAAAATTTATTTTATTCCAAGAGTTACAAGATATTTATGGATTGTCTACACAACATTTCTTTAGGTATCTACAAATTAGAGATTATATTAAATCCAATACGCAAGATTATAAAAATAAAGAATCAGGATTGTTAGACGAACTGTTTAATTTACATCCAAATACAGAAAAATTAATAGCTTATATATATAACATCATTTTGGATAAGGAGAACCCAATAACTGAAACATATCGTCAAGCATGGGAAAATGAAATTGGATTAGCTATAACAAAAGAAAATTGGGAAGAAAGTTTACAACGAATGCATCGGTGTTCGTTAAACGCCAGACATATATTGATACAATTTAACGTATTATATAGGTTACACTATTCGAAAACTAAATTAAATAGTATTTTTCCCAATCTCTCTTCTATTTGTGATAAGTGTAAGAAAGTAGAAGCAAATTTAATACATAGTTTTGTTACATGTCCTAAATTGAATTATTACTGGACAGAAATTTTTAAAGTTATTTCTGAAGTTCTCAAAGTTAAATTGGACCCTAACCCAAAGTCAATAATATTTGGAATTCCGGATTTACATTTAGCACTTACAGTAAATCAGAGAAATTTCTTTGATTACTGTTTGATAATTGGGAAAAAAAATCATATTGAAATTTTGGAAGGGAACATTATCCCCCACAATTAAAATGTGGGCAGCAGAGATGATGGAGACGCTGCATTTGTAAAGAATTAGATTTGTCCTACTGGACGAGTATAATTCTTCCGATCAGATATGGTCTCCATATATTCAGTATTTAGAGAAGTAGCTGTTCTTGACAACACAGCTCGGCGGGCACCCTGCGGGACTTGGTGAGAATAATTCATTTTTATATTGGAATTAACATGTATATCTTTATGGATGTTATTATTTGTAATAGTGTTATTAACAATACATATAGTGGTTTTTCATTTATATATATATAATATTTTTCACTTTTTTTTTCTTTCTTTCTTTTCTCTTTCCTTTCTTATATATAATCAAATTATTATTTAACCACATTCTTAATGATTTATAAATCTCCTATTCCTTCTCTATCTTTATTTCTAAAAAAAAGTAGATAAGTATTATTAATGTTTTACTCGTGTGAAAATTGAATTAATTTGATGTTATAAAGTTGTTTAAAGCATTGTAATTGATTACCTTTAATAAAAAATTTTTTTTTTTTTAAAAAGCTGCGGTAAGTAAAAATTTCATTGCTGTGTTCCAATTTCATATGCCTATTAAAAACTCTTAACTCGATTGACCTGTTTCCTTCCAATGTACTCCAAGCATTAATGCAATTCCTACTTGAATGTTGTTATTGGATCTTCTTTCAAGAGCTTTGGGGACATGGTGTTCCAGATCAAAAGAACTAGCTGCCTAGAAAATAAATCTTCCCTTGTTCTTTTGCTAAGCATAACAAGAAAGGAAATGGAAGAGTGAGGAATGATCTGACAGACGTGTTTTTTTTGTGAGAGCATCCCGCAATAGATGCAGAGATGTTTCCAGCCAAAGTCCTGAAAAGTAAAGATAAACACTGAGTGGCTCAGCGAGCCAGCAGCATCTCTGGAGAGAAGGAATGGGTGATGGCCCTTCTTCTGACTGAAAGTGGAGAGAAGGGGGGTGAAGAGCTGGAGGCGAGAAAAGACCAGGACCTATCCAGGCTGACAACAAATGACCTCAGGCTGGGAGGTGCCCTGGTATGCCCATTAAAGTGGGGTGAGGTGATAATAAGAAGTTCACGATACGCTCACTTGAAATTCAGGAGAGATTTTTCACTCGGTGCAGTGAGATTTGAAACGTAACTCTGGGAAGCAGTTATCATTGTCAATGTAGGTGCAGTTAAAGGGAAACAAAATGAGGGAGAAAGAAATACAACATCTGTCGACAAGGTTGGATGAAACTCGTTGGGGTGCTACAATGATGAAGCAGTTGTGACGCAGTCCCACAGTTTAGTTTAGTTTAGTTTAGTTTAGAGATGCAGTGCAGAACCAGGCCCTTTGGCCCACTGAGTCCGTGCCAACCAGCGATCCCTATACAGTTACACACACTAGACACAATTTACAATTTTACTGAAGCCAATTTACCTACAAACCTGTACGTCTTGAGGAGTGTAGGAGGAAACCGGAGCACCTGGAAGAAACCCACGCGGTCACAGGGAAAACGTACAAAGTCCATACAGACAGCACTTGTAGACAGGATTGAACCCAGGTCTCTGGCGCATTAAGGCAGCAACTCTACCACTGCACCACCTGGGGTGGGGTTCTAGTGGTTCATGTCCCAACCTGACCTCAGGTGCTGTCCATATGGAGGGTCCACATTTTTCCTGTTGCCATGTAGGTTCCCACCGGGAGCTCCAGTTTCCTCCCGTATCCAAGGATATTCTACTGTTCATTTTTTGCTCCCCCCCCCCCCCCACTATCAGTCCTGAAACAAGGTCACGACCCAAAACGTTACCTGTCCATTTTCTTCAGAGACACTGCCTGTGCCATTGTGTTACTCCAGTACTTTGTGTCTATCAAAGATATTCTGTTTTGTAGGTTAATTGACCACCATGAATTGTCCAAAGTAAAGATGGAACAATGGAGAGTTGCAGTATGGTGATGTGCATGTAAGAAGATAGATTGCAGGGAAGTAAGAGGAGGAATGGGACTGATGAAAATACTCCCGATGGATGAAAAATAGCCTCGGTATATCATAGGAAAATATGAATAAGCAATAGTTTCCTATTGGGTTTTTAAAAGTAAAGCAAGTGTTTTAAAGGCTCATTGGAGAACCAGGTTAGTTACAGGTAGCAAATATTTATTATTGCACCGCATGGATATAACTGCAGAGTATCCTACACAGTGGCACATCTGTTAGAGCTGCTGCCTCACAGTGCCAGAGACCTGTGTTTGATCCCGACCTTCCCTGTTGTCTGTGTAGAATTTTCCCATTCTCCTTGTGACCGTGTGGATTTTTACCGAGTCCTCCAGTTCCTCCCACATGCCAAAGGTTAGCTGAGTTGAGCTGAGTTGAGTTGAGTTTAGTTTATCATTGTCACTTGTACTGAGGTACAGTGAAAAGCTTTTGTTTGTATGCTATCCGGTGATAGAAGACGATACACGATTACAATCAAGCCATCCACAGTGTACAGATAAAGATGAAGACTTGCAGATTTACAGGTTAATTGGCTTCTCTAAATTACTCCTAGTGCGAAGGTAGTAGATGCAAAAGTGGGATAACATACAATAAGCGTGAACAGGTGGTTGGTGGTTGGCGCATACTTGGTGGGCTCCAGGGCCTGATTCCAACCTGTAACTTTCAATTAATCAATCAATCCTAGACAACTTGTCCACAAAATGAAGTGACATTTGAGAGACTTTGATGGAAACGCATGGATATGCAGGGAATGGAGGGATGTGGATTATGCGCAGGCAGATAAAATTTGGCCGTGGCATCATGTTTGGCACAGTCACTTTTGGGTCAAAGAGCTATTCCTGTACTGTTTCTATGTTCAATGTTCTATGTTCAAAGGAACATTTGCATTACCATACATTTTTGCAATTCATTCCTGGTTAACGACTGACTAATAATGCTAACAAATGAATATGCTTATAATAGGCATAAGCGACAAGCTATCTAATTATAATCATAATCATACTTTATTAGCCCAGTATGTGTTGCAACGTCTGAGGAATTTGATTTGCCATACAGTCATACCACTAAAAAGCAAAAAGACACACAAAATACATTTTAACATAAACATCCACCACAGTGACTTCTCCACATTCCTCACTATGATGGAAGGCGAAAAAAAAAGTTCAATCTCTTCCCTTCTTTGTTCTCCCGCAGTCAGGGGCCTCGAGCCTTCCGTTGACGGGGAGATCTTCGCTCCCGTAGCCAGCGGTCGGGCCCTCCGTGTCAGGGCGATCGAGCTCCTGCATCGGGGGGATGTCAGCTCCCTGCGGTGGGCGATTAACCCCGGGCCGGAGCTAATCGAACCTCCTGCGACTTTAGAGCTTCCCGACATCGGTCTCTACCTGAAACTGCAAGCTCCTCGATGGTGACATCCACAGGCTGCGGTTGGAGCGTCGATCCCAGGCAAGGGATCGGCTCCGATGGTAAGTCCACATTCCCAGGTGGGGTTCAAAGTCGATCCCAAGTAAGGCCTCCAGCTACATGATGTCAGGCCGCAGAGCGACCGGAGATACGATCCGGAAACAATTACATCTCCAGAGATGAATAAAAAATTTCCCCGACCCCCTCCCCCACCCCCCACATAAAACAAACCAGAGAATATGAACACACACTTTTAAAACACACTAGAAACAACAAAAAATATAAAAAGACAGACAGACCATTGGTGAGGCTGCCATCGCTGATGGCGCCACCCGGTGGAATATAAGGTGATGGTTTAGCCGTCTTTTGGACAGCTCTTGGTAATTACATGATTTTTTTTGCCCGATACCCGATACCCGATTTAAGAATAAGGGGTAGGCCATTTAGGACTGAGGTGAGGAAAACACTTTTTCACCCAGAGAGTTGTGAATCTGTGGAAATTTCTGCCACAGAAGGCAGTGGAGGCCAATTCACCGGATGTTTTCAAGAGAGAGTTAGATTTAGCTCTTAGGGCTAATGGAATCAAGGGATATGGGGAAAAAGCAGAAATGGGGTACTATTGAATGGCAGTGCTGGCTCGGGGCTGATATGGCCTACTCCTGCACCTATTTTCTATGTTTATATGATACTCCATCCTTTCCTCTTGGGTCATGAGTTCTGCTGTTCAGGATACCTGTGAACAGATCACTGGACCTACTTTGGAATCTGCACCTGCATTAACTGCATTCACTACAATTCTCACTGTTGTAACAAAATATGAGACTATTCTCCATTTTGTAACATAATATTTGGCTATGTGTAGATGTCTCTTCCGTGGCCTACCTTAACAAGCATAAATCCACAGAGCATGGTTTCTGTGGTGTAAATAGATGCAATACTGTTTCAAAACAATTTGCACTTGTTATTAACCTTGATATAGCCAAACAGCTTGAGGAGCTCTGTAAGAATATCAGTAAAAAAGGAAGATACAGAGAGCCAAGAGGTATGGAGGGCAGGAGGTCAAAACAGTGGTCAAGGTTTTCAGGAGAGTCTTAAAAGAGAAGGATTTAGTTTGTTTATTGTCACGTGTTCCGAGGTACAGTTAAAAAGCTTTAGTTGCGTGCCAACCAGTCAGCAAAAAGACAATACATGATTACAACTGAGCCATTTACAGTGTACAGATACATGATAAAGAGGATAACGTGAATAACTGATGATCGCTCTAGAATTATGGCAAACTTGACCCGAAACACAGTCTTCATTTGTGCCTTTACGAAAGGTTGGCGGGGAGTAGAAATCAGACATGAACTTATGGAAAGGAAGAAATGATGAATGAGGGTCAGGTCGTTCAGTATGCTGCAGCAGCCTGGGGCACCTGGTTCAGGCACTGGTCTTAACAACTAGAGTGTCGACTGGTCATTGAAAATGGTGCCAAAGAATGGCACCTCTTGCATGCAGGACCAGTAGACTATTTCCGTACAATTCACTTATCGGGGCTGTGCTTAGGTATGACAATACTCTACTGGATTGTTTGTAAGAAAATAATTTCACTGTGTGTTAAAAGTACCATTAAACCATTGAACCATTCACAGAGTGTCGTTGATCGGAACTAATACAGTGAAACTCCAGTAACCCGCTATCCCATTGTTCCAGTTAGGTCCGATTAATGATAGTCCAAAGGTCTTCAATGAGGTAGTTAGTAGCTCAGGGCAGCTCTCTAGTTGTTGGGAGGATGGTTCAGTTGCCTGATAACTCCTGGCAAGAAACTGTCAATGAATCTGGAGGTGTGCATTTACATGCTTCTATATTTCTTGCCTGATGGTAGACGAGAGAAGATGAAGTGACCGGAGTGAGACTGGTCCTTGATTATGCTGGTGGTCTTGCCGAGGTAGCGTGAAGTGTAACTGGAGTAAATGAAAGGGAGGTTGGTTTGCCTGATGGACTGGGTTGTGTTGTGTGGGAATCAGTAGAAGGCAAGGGAGTGTTGCAATTGCTTTCTTTAACTGACGATTGAAGATATATGTTTATAAATGATGGGATAGAACAAATTACATGAGCTCATCAGCATTAAGAGGTACATCATAACCATCAAAATGAACCTTGAGCTGAAACAATTGTTTAACCTTCCCCCCAGTATCATAGCAGTTATTAACATCAATAGTCAAACCCTGCCTCTGTGAAACGTATGAGGTCTCTCATGCTTCCATGCATCAATACCTTTTATTGAATCTCGTACATATATTTCAATACTTTTGAATTTATTAAGCTTTTGATTAAGTGTCTCTGTAATAGTTAGTGCGTCCTTATCCAAGATCTTGCTACTGTATTAAAGCTTAATTGCTTTTTCAGTTGACATATGTTATTACAAGTCTGTTGAAATAATCACAATGTTTTGTTAAAAAAAAAGTCCTTTAGCTTGTTTGATCAGGGTTGGCTTTGTTAGTGCCTGGACAATTTATTGCTCTAAACGCTTTAAATGAGCACGTTAAAGTTTCTACTTGAGGCCATGGGGTTTAAGTGAGAGGGGAACCTTCTTCTTTCGTGTGGCGTGCACAGCCTAAAGTTGATGGACAACTTGTTCTATTTGATCTTCTGTTTGTGCACGTCGAGTTGATTGCATTAGTCGAAACAGGGAGGACCACGTGAAGGTTGCAATCGTCCACCCCGAGGGGAATCTGAGGGGTAACTTTTTTACACAAGGTGCAGGAGGAGGTAGTTGAGGCAGGTAATATCACAATATTTAAGAAACAATTAGTCAGGTACATTCATAGGATAGGTTTAGAGGGATATGGGCGAAACACAGGTAGGTGGAACCAGTGTAGATGGGACATGATGGTTGGCGTGGGCAAGTGGGCTGAAGGGCCTGTTTCCATGTTGTATGAGTTTATGACTCCCCTGTATAACTATATGAATTCCCATTAACATTCCAGCCTATGAAGAGAGGCACAGTAGCAGAGTGGTAGAGTTGCTGCCTTACAACGCCAGAGACCCAGGTTCGATCCCGACTATGGATGCTGTCTGTACGGAGTTTATACATTCTTCTTGTGACTGAGTGGGGTTTCTCCAGGAGCTCCAGTTTCCTCCCACATTACAAATATGTGCAGGATTGTAGGTTAATTGGCTTCTGTCAATAGGTTTTGTCAATTGGCTTCTGTGCAGGTTTGTAGGTTAATTGGCTTTGCCTCTAGTGTGTAGGATAGAACAAGTGTACAGGTAATTGTTGGTCGACACGGACTCGGTGGGCTGAAGAACCTGTTTCCACACTATCTCCAAACTAAACTAAACAAAGCTAAACTATAAACTTATTGAAGCTGCTGCAATGTACAATAGAGCAAACGTACCTCAGTTCCACCATTTTAGTTTAGTTTAAAGAGCGTGAGTGATCGCCATACACTAGCACTATCCTACACACTTTGGATAATTTACAACTTTTAAAGAAGCCAATTAACCTACAAACCTGTGCATCTTCAGAGTGTGGGAGGAAACCGGAGCACCTAGAGAAAACTCACACTGTCACGGGGAGAGCGTACAAACTCCATTCAGACAGGACCCGTAGTCAGGATCAAACCCGGATCAAACCCGGCAGCAGCTCTACCGCTACGCCACTGTGCCGCCCCTCCAGTCAAGTGTCTAATTCACTTATGCTTATTTTTCTAATCTCACACAGATTTGGTTCCTGAGGGGAATGCTGTTTTCACAATCCATCGAAGATACTGTAGCATTTGCACTGGAAGCTAATTACCCTTGGCGGATCAGCAATGCAATATATCTGTGTGTAGCAGGCTTGCAATATTTTTTTAATACCCTGATTTGTATTTCCTTCTGCACATCAAAGGAATCATGAGTAGCACAATACATTGTTGGATATCCAGTACAGTGTTCAGCACTTTCAGTTGAAAAATACCTTGTCCCCAAGGAGAGGAAGCTAAATAGTCCTATACACAGCATCAGCCTGATGATGGAGATCACCTTCAGTGCTCTGAAGGCCTTGTGGTGAATTCTTTTGTAACAGTTCAATCAAACACGCATTAGTTCCCCATTTGACAGCAGCATATGTCATGTTGCTCTGAGCAATAGAACATCCACAATATGAAACTAAAGTTGCTTGTGTTCGGTTCTCTAAGGACAATAGCCATTCATTAGATCACTGTCACGTGCACTGAGGTACAATGAAAAGCTTTCGTTGCATGCTAACCAGTCAGCAGAAAGACAATACATGGTTACAATTGAGCCATCCACAGTGCACAGATACATGATAAAGGCAATACGAGAATAACGTTTAGTGCAAGACAAAGTCCAGTAAAGTCCGATCAAAGATAGTCCAAGGGTCTCCAATGAGGTGGCGGCCAAACCAAATTCAAATTAAAAAAAGAAAACATTTGGAGCATTGTATTCGGTTTTGGTCATCTTGCAATAGGAAAGATGTTGCTAAGCTGGAAAGAATGCGGAGAAGAGTTAAGGGGATGTTGCCAGGACTCGACAGCCCTAGCTACGGGGAGAGGATGGGCAGGCTAGGGCTCCATTCCTTGGAGCTCAGGAGGATGAGGGGTGATTTTGTAAAGGTGAATAAAATCATGAAAGGAATATATAGGGTGAATGCACTTTTACCCAGAGTAGGGGAATCAAGAACCGGAGGACATCAGTTATATTTTAACTATGCTTATCTAACTAAACCCATTTGCCTGCAATACATTATTATCCCTCTAGGTTTTTTCCTTTCTAAGTACCTGTCCAAATTATTTTAAACTATTGTCATTGCCTCTACCACATCACCTGGCAATTGGTTCCATTTAGCTACAACCTTCTGTGTCCAAAAGCCAATGAAATGGAATATGTTGGAAATACTCAACAAGTCAGCCAATACTTTATTTCAGTTTAGTTTAGAGATACAGCACAGAAACAGACCATTCAGCCCACCTAGTCCACGCTGACCAGCGATCCCTGCACACTAAAGGGCCTGTCCCACTTTCATGACCTAATTCACGACTTCTGCTGAGTTTGTCCTTGGCTCATAGTATGGTCGTCACGAGGTTGTATGAGATCGTAGGTGGTCATAGGAGGTCGTGGGTAGGTCGTAGCAGGCCGTGATGCTAGTCGTAGGTACTCATGGCATCAAGTAGGTCGGAGCAATTTTTCTAGCATGATGAAAAATGTCCACGAGTAAAAAAGGTTGTGAATTAGGTCGTGAAAGTGGGACAGGCCCTTAACACGATCCTACATACACTAGGGCCAATTTTACAAGTCAACGTACTCAAAGAACCTAGCTTTCGAATGTCTGAGCTAAAAAGCACATTTCATTTCGGAGTCACGTGAGTGACTTCGTGAAGAGCCCGCCGGCGCGCATGCTCGACATATCGTCGTAACGCGTTGCTGCGACGGCTGGCGGTGGAGCGCGCTCCTCGCCAGCCCTTCATAAGGGGCCACGGAGGTGAGTATTCCACCTTTAGTTGGTGGTCCTTGTTGTCTGATTATGTCTTGCAGCAAGGACATGGATGGGAGTTCGAAGGGCCGGAGGACGTCAGGACGAGTTCGCTGGTCAACAGTTCCGGGGCCTTTACCATCGGCAGTACCTGCAGCGCAGGCCGGGACTCAGGCGGAGATGTGGGTAAGCCCTGTGTTCACAGGTCCAGATCCGCCAGCACACCACAGCTCGGAGGAGTTCGACGAGGAGGAGTGTGGTGTGCTGCCAGAGCAGGGGGACCCTGCCATGGCAGTCAGGTTGTCAGCGGGCTCGCTGGCGACCTCGAGCAGGGCGCGTGCCGTTGCACGGCCTGTTCCACTCAGCCCTCCGAGAAGGGGGAGGGGAGGAGCCCAGAAGCCTAACCCTGTTAGGGCTAAGGCATTGCCTGTCGCGGAGGAGCGGTCAGGTTCCAGGGCGAGACCCGGGGCGGCTGTGAGGTCCAGCCGGCACACCCCGACTCTCGACGCCGGGACGGGTCGGTTGAGTCGGGTCTCGTCGCGGTCGCCGAGCCCCCCATGGATGGGTGGGCGGCACCATGCGTCGGCAACGTCCACGATGTGGGCAGCCGGCAAGACTGCGCGGGCCCCAGGCAGCCATGCTTCGGCTGGTGCCGACACCTCGCCGCATGTGCCCTTAGTGGCAGCGGCTTCAGCTCTCGCTAAACGGAGGCGATTGAACACGCCCGCGCAGGAATCGCGCAGTTTCGCCTCGGCGGCTGTTAGCGACAACTACCGGCACCGGCAGGGCCTCGACGAGGTGCGGGCCGATGACAGGAGCCCGGTTTTCTTTTCAGAGCCGGAGGACTCCGACCACCTGAGTGTTCAGGGTGAAGGGCGTATTGACCGTATGGAGCGGCTGCTGGAGCTCCTGCTTCAACGTCAACAACAGCAGGGCAGCAACAGGCACAGGGCGTCTTCACCAACATCTACTATCAGCCTGGAGCAGCACGAGGAGGAGGTTCTGGTGGATCCCGTACCACCTCCGGTGGAGGTGCCAGCGGAGGAACTTTTGGATGTGGCGACCAAATTCGCGGCCCCACATACGGCTGGTCTTCCTCTCAATTCAAAACTGGCAGCCACAGTGGACTTTCTTAATAATCAGGTGCTGCAGGAAGAAGTCCTCATCCAGGCTATGAGCCGTCACAAGGCTCCATCAAACTGCAACTCCCTCAACGTGCCTGTGGTCAATACGCCAATATGGGGCAACATCAGTGCGGCTATCCGTCAACAAGAGCTACAATTGCAGCGGATCCTGAAACTCCTCACGGCCGGTATTACCGCCTTTGCGCGGTCGGTGGACGAGGACGAGCTGAATTTGGACCAGGAAGATGCTCTGGCCTTATTGTGCGCGACCCAGCACGAAATCAACGGGTTTCGCAAAAACAGCATCCGCCCAGCACTCAACCCGAAGTTTGCAGGATTGTGCAAACCACCGCCGCCGCCGCCGCCCCGTCAGCTCTTTGGTGAGGACCTCTCGAAGAGAGTCAAAGAGCTTGACGAACAAGCCAAAACGGTGGGGATCATGCGCTCTAAGAGTGCCCCACACCGTCCGGCTCAAAAGCTCCATACATTCGCTCACGAGGGTCGGCCAGTGCCTCGACGAGGACTCACCCTCTAGCTCCACAACGACAACAACACCAGAACCAGCACCAAGGGTCTTTTTTAGGACAGGGTCGGCAGAGACCTTTTTGGAAATCGAAGACGCCGCGCCCTCAAGCCAACCCAGCACCTCCACGGCCACCCACACGTG
This sequence comes from Raja brachyura, assembly GCA_963514005.1. Next base: position 20,962,621 of record OY740800.1, read on the forward strand.
TCAAGGACCGCCGGTAACCACGGAGGTGAGGGGGTCTGGTTCTCTCTTTTCTCTCTGTTTAACTTCCCATGTTGGTGGTCATTTACGGTTGTTTTTGGATGCATGGGGTAATTTTACTGGTGATGAGTATGTGTTGCGGAATATTCAGGGGCATAAAATTGAGTTTATTAATGGCGACATTCCTCCATCCCAGCACATGCCTGGTCGTACGTTCAAATTGTCTGCTGCAGAACAGGCAGCAGGTTACAAGGAAATTTTAAGTTTGGAACAGAAGGGTGTGATTGAGAAAACAGTACATGAGCCCATTGAATTTGTTTCGAACATATTTACTAGACCTAAGAAGGATGGAGGCTGTCGTGTCATTATTGATCTAACCCGTTTGAATACGTTTGTAACATATACTCATTTTAAAATGGATACGTTTGAAACAGCCAAATCATTGATTTCTCATGGCTGCTTTATGGCATGCATTGATTTGAGGGATGCATATTATTCAGTATCCATCCAGAAAGATGATAGAAGGTTTTTGAAATTTATCTGGATGGGGCAACTTTGGCAGTATAAGGCTTTGCCTAATGGGCTTACTACAGCCCCTAGATTGTTCACTAAATTGGTGAAGCCAATCATGGCTTATTTGCGACAACGACATCATATAGTTATGGCCTATTTAGATGATGTCTTTATTGTGGGCCACACCCTGCAATTGGCTGAACAGGGTGTTGCAGCTGCTGTCAATATATTTCAACAATTAGGATTCATTGTCCATCCAGAGAAATCAAAGTTCTGCCCTGCCCAGGTAATTAATTACCTAGGGTTCACGGTGAACTCAATGAGCATGAGGATAACTATACCAATTAACAAAATTGAGGAAGTCACTAAGGTGTGCAGAGATTTAATTGGCACCAATATACCATCGATTCGGCATACAGCCACAGTAATTGGCAAGTTAGTGGCTTTGTTTCCGGCAGCACGATATGGACCTTTGCATTATCAGAATTTGCAAAGAGCTAAAATTACTGCGTTAAAATGGAACGCTGGTCATTACGATCGATCTATGCAGCTGCCGTCCGAAGCGATAACTGAGTTGCAATGGTGGGTGTGTCACATTAGCAACTCATTTAAGCCTGTCAGGGAGGCTAATCCGGTGGTATATTTACAGACTGATGCAAGCTCCAATGGCTGGGGAGCTACTGATAATTGCTCTAGTTGTGGGGGTAGATGGGACACCCTTGAGGCATCGATGTTGTTGACTCAAGGGATTAACTATTTGGAGTTGCTGGCAGCATTCCACGGACTTCGTGCATATTGTTCCAAGCTTGTTGGAGCACACGTCCGTCTCCAAATAGACAACACCACAGCTGTGGCATATTTAAACCATATGGGTGGTACCAGGTCAGTTTCGTGTGACAAATTGGCTAACTCAATTTGGCTCTGGTGTATTCAAAGAGACATTTGGATTTCAGCTACCTATTTGCCAGGTGAGCTTAATACTGTGGCGGACACCAGGTCACGCAGATTTAATGACAACATTGAATGGATGTTGCATCCTGAGATTTTTGCTAAAGTCACAGCCAAATTTGGTAAACCGGACATTGACCTTTTTGCGTCACGGTTGAACCATCAGGTACCAGCCTACGTTTCATGGGAACCAGATCCTGGGGCAATAGCGCTAGATGCATTCTCGCTGGACTGGGGGAATTGGGTTTTCTATGCCTTCCCTCCGTTTTGCCTCATCAGTCGGGTATTGCGAAAGATTCAGGCAGATGCTGCCAAGGGCATCCTTATTATACCCGACTGGCCCACACAGCCTTGGTATCCGGTGGTCTTTGACATGCTCAACGAACCTTGGGTCCTTTTGAAGGGTTGCCCACAATTGGTTACTCACCCTGTGTCAGGGGAGCCACATCCCTGCCATGGCTATTTAAATTTGTTGGCTTGCAGGTTCTGAACAGGCCGTTAGTCCAATACGGCCTCTCGGCTCGGACCATGGATACCATCGGGGCGTCGTGTTGAGAGTCCACAAGGCGAAGATACCGCTCGCATATTAAGAAGTGGGAAGCCTACTGCAGCCGCTCTCGCATCACGTACGATGACGTGACAATAACCGACGTCCTGGAATTCCTCGCGGGGTTGCACCATGATGAACACTTAAGTTACAGTGCCATCAACAGCGCCAGAAGTGCGCTATCATTCTACCTCAAGATTGGGGTAGGATCCAACAGGCTAGTGTCCAGACTCATGCGGGGTATATTCAATATGAATCCGCCTACACCACGCTATAATATCACCTGGGATGTCAGGGACGTATTAACCCTGCTCAGGACGTGGTCTCCCATGGAAGGGCTCCAACTGGACCAACTCACCATGAAGCTGGTGATGTTACTAGCGCTGACTTCAGCTCAGAGGGTACAGACACTACACAAACTGCGTGTCGACAGAATGACATCTACCCCTACAGAAGTAGTCTTTTTCGTTGACGAGCTACTAAAGCAGCATAGACCTGGGTGCACAGGGCTGCAGCTGAAGTTCCCGGCATACCCCGCAGATGCTAGGCTATGTTTAGCCTCACATATCCGCCACTATGTCAAGGTGACGGCACGCATCAGAGGAATGGAGAGATACCTGCTTGTCACTCATAAGAGACCTCATCATCGAGTGACAGTCCAGACGATATCCAGGTGGCTTCGAGTCGTCTTGGGTAAGTCAGGTATCGACACTAATGTGTTCAAGTCTCATTCCACCAGGGCTGCATCGACGTCAGCGGCGAGGGTCATGGAGGTGCCCATGGACCAAATTCTCGCCACAGCAGGATGGGCGAATGAAGCTGTGTTCCAGCGTTTTTATAACAAGCCTGTTGCTGCTCCTCTACAGTTCGCAGAAGCCGTGCTGAATGCAGGTCAAGAACGTGGAGATGTCCCCGCATGAGGGGTTTTTGATTTGTTATTAATAAATATGCTTTTGTTTTGCAGTATGAGCTATTGAGCCAGTTTGTTCCTCCCATCCATCCCTGGTAGTGGTGTGTCAGCATGGACGTGGTCCAGGGCGTGTAATCACAGAAGCTTTGAAGTCTTCACGAAGTCACTCACGTGACTCCGAAATGAAATAGTAAGATTGAACGAGAACTTACCAGTTCGAAGGTTGATCTTTATTTCATGAGGAGTCGAAGTGAGGGATTTCGTGCCCTCCTCGCCCAACCCTCAATCACCTTCATCTGGTAATCTTAGTCAATTCAATCATACTATGCGAAGTCATTTCTATTGTTGGTTCTGTGATTCCACGCCGCTACTTTGAAGTATGTCGAGCATGCGCGTCGGCGGGCTCTTCACGAAATCCCTCACTTCGACTCCTCATGAAATAAAGATCAACCTTCGAACTGGTAAGTTCTCGTTCAATCTTACTATTCTTATTGGAAACAAGTCTGAAAGCACACCATAGCTGCTTTTTTAGATTTAGAAAAGGTCCAGATAGTGCAGGCCTTGACAGTCTTTTATATCCTGTTCAGAAAAATAGAATTAAAAGATATGAGGAAAAATCAAAGTGCTGGAGAAACTCATTGGGGCAGGCAGCATCTGTGAAGGGAAATAGACAGATCACGTTTCAAATCTGGACTCTTCTTTGGATTGATGCCGCATGTCCCGTTGAGTTCCTCCAGCACTTTGGGGGGTTTTGGCCACACCTGCAGTTCCTTGTGCCTCTATGAAAGGATATGATCTGTATTTTAAATATTTCAATATAGAAGTCAATAACGTGGGGAACCAACATCTAGAAAGCAATCCTGAGCTACCATCGACCTCATTGAAGATTCTCGGACTATCTTTAATCAGACTTTACGGGACTTCATCGTGCACTAAACATTATTCCCCTTATCATGTATATGTGCACCGTGGATGGCTCGATTAGTCTTGCTCCTGACTGGTTAGCGCACAACAAAAGCTTGTCTCTGTACCTCGGTGCATGTGACAATAAAATAAACTACACTAGATTCAAAGCAATTGGATTGCTGTAAGAAAGTGCCACTGAGGTAACGGACAGCCACAAATCTATTACAGGCCAAAGCGGATGAAAGGAGCTGAACATCCTACCTCTGATTTTATTTATGATCTCATATTCAAAGTTCAAAGCTAATCTGTGGAACTAATGTTACAGTGAAAAAGTAGTCAGGCAGTGGAAAGACTCCATAGGGGATGGAACAAATTAATACTGACACATTAAATATAATTTAGGAAAACGTATTTTATAAAATCGTATTTAAGGATACATATGAGTAATTTTAGTCTTTAGTTTAGAGATACAGCGCAGAAACAGGCCCTTCAGCCCACCGACTCCGTGCTGACCAACGATCCCCACACACTAACACTATCCTACACAGATGGGACAATTTACAATTTTACCAAGCCGATGAACCTACAAGCCTGTAGGTCTTTGGAGAGTGGGAGGAAATCGGAACACCCGGAAAAAAACCCACATAGGTCACTGGCAGAACATGTAAACACTGTACAGACAGGACCCGTAGTCAGAATCGAACCTGGATCTCTGGCGCTCCAAGGCAGCCATTTTACCGTTGCACCATCGTGCCGCCTTTGATGCATATTGGGAGCAATAGTTGACTTTGAGCCTATGGACCTCAAACTCACTGCCAGGTTTATTCATCCTGGGTTGTAAATGCAACTGATTGAGATAATTACTGGGATTAATTAAGAATTTTAAGAAAGTACCATAATGGCGAAAGGCAAACTGTATACAACAATTCTCTCGATTAACAATTCCCCTGTTAGAAAGTAGTTGCTTCTTCACAAGACTAGATACATTGCTTCTCTATATTTGGCTTTGACCTTGGCTTTTAATCTGTCAGCAGTTCTATCTTCCTATTCACTATATCTTCATTGCAAGCACAATATTCAGGCAAACTCTACCCTGCGGCACGGTGGCACAGCGGTAGAGTTGCTACCTTACAACACCAGGGTTTTAGGTTAGAATCTAATTTCCCTTATGGTGCAAGGTTGCACTAGAAGATAGACACATAAAAACTGGAGTAACTCAGCGAGTCAGGCAGTATCTCTGGGAAAAAGGTATAGGTGATGTTTTGGGTCGAGGCCCTTCTTCAGACTGAGGGTCTGGACGATACAGTTTACCATGCTGAATCAGCAGAAGCTCAATTTCAATCACCTTGTCTTGGCATTGAATGAACTGACCAGCAGTTCTGTGGCATTTCTCCCCAACATTACACTGTTAATGTATAGGGCAGCGCAGCACAATGGCGTAACAGTAGAGTGGCTGCCTTACAGCACCAGAGACCTGGGTTCGATCCTGACTACGGGTGCTGTCTGCACAGAGTTTATATATTCTCCCTGTGACCACGTGGGTTTTCTCCGGGACCTCGGGTTTCCTCCCACACTCCAATGACTCTCCAAAGGTTTGTTGGGTAATTGGCTTCGGTAAAAATTGTAAATTGTCCCTAGTGTGCAGGAAAGTGCTAGTGTACGGTGTTTGCTGGTCAACGCGGACTTGGTGGGCCGAAAAGTCTGTTTCCGCACTGTATCTCTAAATTAAACTAAACTAGTATAAAAAAGCACTGACAACTAATCACAGTGAAAGTGAGCAAAATGCATTGGCATTAAAAGAAAATCTTTTTTTGCCTGCTGGATTCCCATTGCCAATTTATAGTACAATCTGATTACCTATACCTAAAGATACGTTTTTTTGCAAATTATTTGTAGTCAAGTTCAAACCTGAAATGTGATCCCAGCCATTTAATACTTGCTGGTAAGATACGTTGGAAGGCATTTGCTAAATATACAAATTACTTGGATGTGAGGAGGCGTAGAATCATTTTCTCAGTGAGTGCGGTGGGAAAACAACTTTCAATTACTGCATATACTGTTTCTAAGGTGTTCTAAATTCAATGAATTATTTTTGAAAAGATAGACACAATGTGCTGGAGTTATTCAGTGGGCCAGGCAGTATCTCTGGAGGTGGGTGACGTTTCGGGTCGGGACCTGTCTGGGTTGGGGTAGGGAGGTGGAGAGCTGGAGGCAAGAAAAAATCAGGGCCAGCCACAAATTGCCTCAGTCAGGGCGGTGGTAGGTTCAATGTTGGCTGGGGAAGCTGTGATCTCAAGAAAAAACAATATGGAGAACTGTGTCTTGGAGTCATAGAGTGATACAGTGTGGAAACAGGCCCCTCGGCCCAACGAGCATAACTAGTCCCCCTTTAAGGATAAGGGGGAAGTCTTTTAGGGCCGAGATGAAAAGACCATTTTTCACACAGAGAGTGGTGAGTCTGTGGAATTCTCTGCCACAGAAGGTAGTTGAGGCCAGTTCATTGGCTATATTTAAGAGGGAGTTAGATGTGGCCCGTGTGGCTAAAGGGATCAGGGGGTATGGAGAGAAGGCAGGTACAGGATACTGATTTGGATGATCAGCCATGATCATATTGAATGGCAGTGCAGGCTCGAAGGGCAGAATGGCCTAATCCTGCACCTATTTTCTATGATTCTAGTCGCATCTGCCTGCTTTTGGTCCATATCTCTCCAAACCTGTCCTATCAATGAACTGCTTCTTAAATGTTGGGATAGTCCCAGCCTCAACTATCTCTTCTGACAGCTTGTTCCATACACCCACCACACTTTGTGTGAAAAAGTTACCCCTCAGATTCCTATTCAATCTTTTCCCCTTCATCTTAAACCTACGTCCTCGTGTCCTCGATTCACCTACTCTGGCCACGAGACTGTGCATCTGTGCGATCTATTCCTCTCATGGTTTTGTACATTGTGGAACTGTGGAACTGGTAAAATGAGTTGGGTGGAGGAAGGGGGCACGGAGGGAGGGGGGATGGGAGGGGAGTGTAAGATTAAGTTACCGGTAGTTAAAATTGAAGAATTCAATGTACATACCGCGGGTTGTAAGCTACCCAAGAAAAATATGAGGTGCTGCTCCTCCAATTTGCATGTGGCCTCTCTCTAGCAATGGAGGAAGCCCAGGACCGAAAGGTCAGAGTGGGAAGAGGAGATGAAATGATTGGCAACTGGGAGATATTGCACGCCGAGGCAGAGTGAGCGTAAGGAATGTTTTTCAGAGGACACAAGTTGTCAAATTTCATTACAGGATTCCATAGGGAGAGACATTCCTGTTAGGCCACTGTACAAGTCGAATGAGACATCGATGTCTCACGAAATGGAAGCATTTCTTCTCACCTCCAGGCCAATGTCATATGCATTTTGCCTCCTCCTGTAAATCATTCTTGAACAAATCAATTTTGGAGTTCAGGAGATTATCATATCATCAGTGATCAATAAATCTAATAAAATACCAACAAGGAGAGCAGATGTTTGATTTGAAATTGATTAACTGTTTGGCTAGTCTCCATTTGTAAATCCATCTCTGGCATGGACCTATCCAATTAAACTTCTCTGTAAATGCGGATACAAGGAACTGCAGTTGCAGGTTTACAAAAAAAAGATACAAAGTGCTGGAGTAACCCAGTGCTTCAGACACCATCTCTGGAGAACATGGATAGGTCTGAAGAAGGGTCCCAACCTGAAACGTCACCTATTTATGTTATCCAGAGATGCTGCCTGACCCGTTGAGTTACTCCTGCACTTTGTATCTCTCATTAAGTGCGGCCAGAAATTTACAGGCCCCTGTCCATTGACGACACTTGTGTTTATGTTGCGACTGTCGAAGTGCGTTACACTTTGGAGAACGGTTACTGTAGAATTGTGGAGCACTTCAGTTAAGGTATTAAATTAACTGTGTAATGTCAGGTAGAAATGCACACAAAACTGGTCTTCAGTTAATTCCATGTCAAGACAAGGTGATTAATATTGAGCTTCTGCTGATTCAGAGCAGTAAACCACCTGTTACAACTTTGCACCATTAAGGGAAGTTTGATTCTAATCTAAAGATCGGTGAGAGCGTTTCATTGTTGTCGATATGATCAATTCCAGTGGTTCACGGGCAAAATGTACCCAATGTGCCTTTCAACATGGTATGCCCATGTTCAAACATTTGTACGTCAGTTCGCGGGCCAAGCCGGTCGAGGGTGAAGGAGGAGGCACTGCAGCAGTCTCGGGTTTACCTGGACCAGGGGCGTTCCAGCATGTGGAAGGATTTTGGACTTTGGACTTTTTCTTTGTGTAAATGGTGCCAAAATATGGTGAATTGTGCATGTGCTTGCTATGCAAAAAGAATTTCACTGTGCAGTGCATATGTGATAATAACCATTGGACCATTGTTTGTAGAGAGACAGGAGACCACAGGATGGGACATTGAAATAAAGCAGGAAAGAATGCCTTTCACATTCATCACAATCACTGTTCAATGATGCACCCACCACCCCCCCCCCCCCCACCCCCCCCAGCTCACCTGCCACCCCCTGCCACTGTTCATGTGTATATTTGATTAGTACATACTGTAACACACAATATAATGCTTTTCCACTGTTAAACCATTCCATACCTGGATTCAGGCAAGGGGAATAATGGTCAGTCATGCCACTAAGAAGAAACTGATGCCAGTTGAGGTTTAGTTTAGAGATACAGCATGGAAACAGGCCCTTCAGCCCACCGTCCCTGCTGACCCATACATTAATTCTATCCTGCACACTAGGGACATTTTTCAGAAGCCAAATAACCTACAAATCTGCACGTCTTTGGAATGTAGGAGGAAAACATAGCACCTGGAGGAAACCTAGGAAAACACAGGGAGAACATACAAACTTTGTACAAATGTACAAACGACAGCAGCCGTTGTCAGGATTGAACCAGCATCTCTGATGCTGTAAGACAGCAACTCTACCGCTGTGCTTCTGTGCTGCCCCAGCATGTGGGCTCAGCCTGTGTCAGTGCCATCAAGTTTAAGAGTCAGTCTTCAACAGGGGGCTGCTGAATATTTTTGTCCAAATCCCACTTTTGCTACTGGAAACCATAATACTAGGCTTGCATCCAGTATTGGTGTTGCAGAGCTAGTCTCCATATTTCCTCACTATGTAGAAGGAGACCATTCTGCCCATTCAGCCTATTCTGGCTCACAGATTAGCCCAATTCACCAACTAACGTTCTCTAGAATCCATCTCTTCATATTTACAACAGCCACCCCACCACCTAATCCGGGGGCAACTTACTATTGTCAATTAACTTACCAACTCACACATCTTAGCGTTGCGGGAGGAATCTGGAGCACTTGAAGAACATGCACACTCCACACAGACTGCACCGGATGTCAGAATGGAACCTGGACCATTGGAGCAGCAACTCTACTGGAAGCGTGAGTATACTTTAGTTTAGTTTTGTTTATTGCCACGTGTGCCAAGTTAGTGAAAACCTTTTTTGTTGCGTGCTAACCAGTCAGCGGAAAGACGATACAGGTTTACAATCGAGCCGTCCACAGTGTACAGATACCGGATAAAGGGACTAACATTTAGTGCAAGATAAAGTACAGAAAAGTGCCATTAAAGCTAGTCTGAGGGTCTTCAATGAGGTAGATAGTAGGTTAGGACAGCTTTCTAGTTGTTGGTAGGATGGTTCAGTTGCCTGATAACAGCTGGGAAGAAGCTGCCTCTGAATCTGGAGGCATGCATTTTCACACTTCTGTACCTCTTGCCTGATGGGAGAGGGGAGAAGAGGGAGTGATCGGGGTGAGACTCGTCCTTGGTTATGTTGGTGGCCTTGCCGAGGCAGCGTGAAGTGTAGATGTACTGTTCTACAGCCACACTATTTTTGGTAATCTTGCCCTGGTTAACATAAGACGTTTAAGTAAACCCTCCTAAGTAGGGATAAAAGATCCCGAGAAAAGCAGGTGAATTAGGCCTGGTGTCCTAGATGATATTTATCCATCAACCAATATCAGTAAGAGAGGTTGCTCGGACATTGGTGCATCTTGGTTTGTGGTAGCTTGTCAGGCTGACATTAACAGTGCATTCCCTCCATTGCAACCCAGCTTTGAAAAGGCTTCAGAAGGAATATTATTTTTGGAGTACCCTGCAACTGTTTCATAAGTTTATTCGTTCATAGCTTATAGGAGCAGAATTAGACAATTTGGCCCATCAAGCCTACTCCGCCATTCAATCATGGCTGATCTATCTTTCCCTCTCAACCCCATTCACCTGCCTTCTCCTCATAACCCCTGGCATCCATACTAATTAAGAATATGTAAATCTCCACCTTAAAAATATCCGTTAGCCTGACCTCCACCGCCTTCTGTGACAATGATTTCCACAGATTCACCACCCTCTGAATAAATAAATTCCTCGTCATCTCCTTTCTAAAGATACCTCCTTTTATTCTGAGGCTATGGCCTCTGGTCCTAGACTCTCCCACTATTGGAAGCATCCTCTCCACATCCACTATCCAGGCCATTTGTGTTGAAACTAAAAACTGCAGATACCGGTTAACACACAAATACAGACAGCACCGGCAGTCAGGATCGAATGCAGGTGTCTGACTCTATAAGGCAGCCGCTCTACTGCCGCCTCTTTTGTTTCGTTTCAGAGATTTTTTTTAATTCCTATGTCAATCCAGGATTATTGGGTTCAGTTCAGGGAAATGTCACTGATCAGATCAGCCATGAAGCCAGAGCAAACTTGAAGGACCATTGGCCAATGCCTGCTCCTATTTCCTTTGGTCTTGCGCTCTACATTGTGGGTTATAGATCGGGAACATAATACCATTAGAAAGGCGATGATTTAAACAGTGAGGTTTTTTTTCCAAACCACGCTCTTGCCCTTCTCTCTTGGTCCCGATTTCAATGAGGAAATAATCAGGCTCTGTCAGCGTATTTTAAATTGTACCATTAGATAAATCACCAGCCTCCATGCAGTTAGTGTGCAGGGTTTGAGTTTGCACTGAAAGGATAATTAAATTTCTAGCAGTTTCATATTATTTTTGGTGCTAAAGGAAATTGATATTAAACAAGTGATAGATAATGCCAAGACGAGCCAAGATGCAGAGGTGCATTTTCCCATCAGGACCAACCAACAAGAGAGACATCAATCACACAAATACATACTCCTCTAATTACAACTGCTACCTCACTGTCTGTTGCTGTCTGTGGGCTATTTTCCAAAGACTACCAAGATGATTAACAAAACGGAGTAACAGCAGTGAATTAGAGATATAAAGAATGAAAGGAATATTGAGACAAAGACTTTGAAACAAACACAACTGCCCATTGTGTCTGTCTGCTCCTGCCCCACTGAAATCATTTGCATGTACTTCGACTCCATCCTATCCGCCCTGGTCTAATCCTTCCCGATCTATGTCTGAATAATGAACCATTGTGGGCTCCACCTTTCCTGAATCTTCTGCCTGGCATTGATGTGTTCTTTTCATTTGTCCTTTGTACCTTTACACATCTCTAGTTTCCCTTTCCCCTGACTCTAAGTGTGAAGAAGGGTCTCGACCCGAAACATACCTATTAATTTTCTGCAGAGATGCTGCCTGACACGCTGAGTTACTCCAGCATTTTGTGTCTACCTTCGGTGTAAACCAGCATTTGCAGCACCTACCTACACAAGACGCAATTAAGTCATTTTGAGGGGCTTTATCGTGGACATTCCTATTGCTCTGCGCATTCCTTCCCCCAGCTTCTCCCCAAATGAAAACTAATTTGCATCTCTCTCCTTCCCAATTCTGACCCAAAACATTTACTGTTTCTGTCCCCATAAATTGCTGTCCAAAATGGGACTTCAACCCATAATTCTTTGGACTCGGGAGGTGAGAGTGCTACAAGCTGAGTTGGTTCAACAGACTTCATTACTGAAATTAAAATGTATTGACTTAGTAGTCAATGTATAGAGCTGCTGCCTCACAGTTCTAGAGACCAAGAGAAATATGAAGTGCTGCTCCTCCAATTTGTGTGTTAAGGAAATTATTTATTCTAGGCGCTCTATCTAGACTTTGCGTTTGAGCTCAAGTAGGCCTACTCTTACTCCCATATTGCAGAACTTCCTTAGACTTTAGACTTTAAAGATGCAGCATGGAAACAGACCCTTCAGCCTAGTGTCCTCACCGACCAGCGATATCACCCGTAATCCAGCCCCATCCTACGCACGAGGGACAATTTACAATTTTACAGAACCCAATTAACCGACAAACCTGTATGTCTTTTGAATGTGGGAGGAAACCAGAGCACCCGGAGAAAACTCACGCAATCACAGGGAGAACGTACAAACGAGAATGTACAGACAGCACCCATCGTCAGGATTGAATCCGGGTCTCTGGCATTGTAAGGCAGTACCGCTGCGTCACTGTGCCACCCCCTAATCTAATATAACCAATTTCTGGTAATTAGAAATTATCAGAAAAAACACTTTTGTTCATAATTTTTTTGATGTCTGTGCGTGTCTACCGCATACAAATTGGCTGCCATTTTTATAGAGCATTTTCTACCCTTCAAAAGCCCTTCATAGTCTACAATACTGTTTGTGATGTTCTGTAAGAATACTGAAAAGCATTATATTAATGCAAGTCTTCATGTCTTGGGCATATGAAATTTAATATGATATTCCACCTGGACCACAGGATGGTTCAAATACTTCTGTGGAAATTTGTTTTCTAGCATATTCTTGTGTTGTTTCTATTTGGAGTGAATTGATAAGGGATTAATTTATTGAAATTTAGAATGAATTAGGGAGCTCACTGACAAATTACTTTGATCCCTATCAACTGCTTGGGTCAGCAGAAGTGGATTACAAAAAAATTAACAATTACCTGTAATCAGATTGCAGAATCTGTGCTCTCTTCTGGTTAATGATGAATGTAATTCAACATCACTCAGTAGTTTATATTTAGACAGATGGATGCATCTTACTGCGTATTCCATGAGTCATCACTCAAATTAATGTAATGAAAGAAAGACTTCAAAATGTGAATACGTTTAGAAATAATTTGCTCCTTTTCTTCAGTCTAGTTTAGTTTAGTTTACTTAGAGCTCACGTTTTAGTTTAGTATAGAGATACAGCACGGAAACAGGCTCTTCGACCCACCGAGTCCGCACAGACCAGTGATCGTGGACATTAACACTATCCTACACACGCTGGAGACAATTTACACTTAAACCAAGCCAATTAACCTACACACCTGTATGCCTTTGGAGTGTGGGTGGAAACAGAAGATCTCGGGGGAAGCCCACACGGTCACGGGGAGAACGTACAAACTCCGTACAGACAGCACCTGTAGTCAGGATCGAACCCGGATGTTTGACGCTGCAAGTACTGTAAGGCAGCAATTCTATCGCTGCACCATCGTGCAGCTCTAGGTCCAAGGTACTTGTACCACAATACAGTGAAAAGCTTTTTTGTTACATGCTACCCAGTCAGCGGAAAGACTTTACATGAGTACAATCAAGTCGCCCACAGTGTACAGATACAGGATGAAGGGCATAATGTTTAGTGCAACATAAAGCCCAGAGAAGTCCGATTAAAGATAGTATGAGGGTCTCCCATGAGGTAGATGGTAGCTCAGGACTGCTCTCTAGTTGATTATAGGATAGTTCAGTTGCCTCATAACAGCTGAGAAGAAATTGCCTCTTACATCTTTCAGAGGATGCCCTAATGTAGTCGAAAAAGGGACTTGCATTAATTTTTCAGTGCCTTGAAGTACTTCAGAGTGAATGAAGGAAAGTTGCTTTGATGGTGTAAAAAAAAGCAGCAGGCAAAGTTTGCAGAGCACTCTCTCGCTGAAGAAGGGTCTCGACCTGAAACGTCGCCTATTCCATCGCTGCATAGATACTGCCTCACCCGCTGAGTTTCTCCAGCATTTTTGTCTACCTCCCACTGATGAAGGTGTGATCGCAGTCAGAAAGTCTGATTAGAAATGGGCTCATCATGAACTGCAGATTCCGGAATCTTGAGCAAAGGTTGTGGAGTAACTTAGTGGGTCAGGCAGCATCTGTGGAGGGATTGGTTACGCGATGTTTGAAGTCCGGACTCTAGTCCCCTATCCATTCCCTCCACAGATAACACCTGACCCATTGAGCTACTCCAAATCATTTTGCTTTGAATCTGATTAGAAATGGTTAGTGTGGATTCGTTGGGCCGAAGGACCTATTTCCATGCTGTATTTCTAAACTAAACAAAATGTTGATTTAAGGTAGACAAAAATGCTGGCGAAACTCAGCGGGTGAGGCAGCATCTATGGAAATCAATACTGGAATATTGAGCAAATATTGTGGAGTAACTTAGTGGATCAGGCAGCATCTGGATCAGGAGGGATAGGTTAGGTGATGTTTGAAGTCTGAACTCTAGTCCCCTATCCAGCCCCTCCATAGACACTGCCTCACCTGCTGAGTTCCTCCAGCATTTTTGTCTACCTTCGATTTTCCAGTATCTGCATTTCCTTCTTAAACAAAATATTGATGTAGATGGATATATAGCTGGACGCAGCCCAGACCATCACACAAACCAATCTCCCTTCCAATTACTCCATCAACACTACACACTGCCTCTTTAAGGCTACCAACATAATCAACGACCATCCCGGTCACTCCCGCTTCTCCCCTTTCCCATTTGGCAAAAGGTACAGAAGTATGAAAACACACACCGCCAGATTCAGGGACAATTTAGGTACATTTAGGTAGTGTTAGATAAATTGACTGGATTAAAGGCCGATAAATCCCCAGGGCCAGATAGGCTGCATCCCAGTGTACTTAAGGAAGTAGCCCAAGAAATAGTGGATGCATTACTGATAATTTTTCTAAACTCTTTAGATTCTGGAGTAGTTCCTGAAGATTGGAGGGTAGCTAATGTAACCCCACTTTTTAAAAAGGGGGGTAGAGAAAAAACGGGGAATTACAGACCAGTTGGTCTAACATCAGTAGTGGGGAAACTGCTAGAGTCAGTTATTAAAGATGGGATAGCAGCACATTTGGAAGGTGGTGAAATCATTGGTCAAAGTCAGCACGGATTTACGAAAGGTAAATCATGTCTGACGAATCTTATAGAATTTTTCTAGTAGAGTGGATAGAAACATAGAAACATAGAAAATAGGTGCAGGAGTAGGCCATTCGGCCCTTCGAGCCTGCACCGCCATTCAATGTGATCATGGCTGATCATCCAACTCAGTATCCCGTACCTGTCTTCTCTCCATACCCCCTGATCCCTTTAGCCACAAGTGCCACATCTAACACCCTCTTAAATATAGCCAATGAACTGGCCTCAACTACCTTCTGTGGCAGAGAATTCCAGAGACTCACCACTCTCTGTGTAAAGAATGTTTTCCTCATTTCGGTCCTAAAGGAATTCCCCCTTATCCTTAGACTGTGACCCCTTGTTCTGGACTCCCCCAACATCGGGAACAATCTTCCAGCATCTAGCTTGTCCAACCCCTTAAGAATTTTGTAAGTTTCTATAAGATCCCCCCCTCAATCTTCTAAATTCCAGCGAGTACATGCCGAGTCTATTCAATCTTTCCTCATATGAAAGTCCTGACATCCCAGGAATCAGTCTGGTGAATCTTCTCTGTACCCCCTCTATGGCAAGGATGTCTTTCCTCAGATTTGGAGACCAAAACTGTACGCAATTGTACGGATAAGGGAGAACCAGTGGATGTGTTATATCTGGACTTTCAGAAGGCTTTCGACAAGGTCCCACATAAGAGATTAGTATACAAACTTAAAGCACATGGTATTGGTGGTTCAGTATTGATGTGGATAGAGAACTGGCTGGCAGACAGAAAGCAAAGAGTAAGAGTAAACGGGTCCTTTTCAGAATGGCAGGCAGTGACTAGTGGGGTTCCGCAAGGCTCAGTGCTGGGAAACCAGCTATTTACAATATATATTAATGATTTGGACGAGGGAATTGAATGCAACATCTCCAAGTTTGCGGATGACATGAAGCTGGGGAGCAGTGTTAGCTGTGAGGAAGATGCTAGGAGGCTGCAAGGTGACTTGGATAGGCTGGATGAGTGGGCAAATGCATGGCAGATGCAGTATAATGTGGATAAATGTGAGGTTATCCACTTTGGTGGCAAAAACAGGAAAGTAGACTATTATCTGAATGGTAGCCGATTAGGAAAAGGGAAGATGCAACGAGCCCTGGGTGTCATGGTACACCAGTCATTGAAAGTAGGCATGCAGGTGCAGCAGGCAGTGAAGAAAGCAAATGGTATGTTAGCATTCATAGCGAAAGGATTTGAGTATTGGAGCAGGGAGGTTCTACTGCAGTTGGCCAGGGTGAGGCCACACCTGGAGTATTGCGTACAGTTTTGGTCTCCAAATCTGAGGAAAGACATTCTTGCCGTAGAGGGAGTACAGAGAAGGTTCACCAGTCTGATTCCTGGGACATCAGGACTTTCATATGAAGAAAGACTGGATAGACTCGGCTTGTACTCGCTGGAATTTAGAAGATTGAGGGGGGACCTTATAGAAACGTACAAAATTCTTAAGGGGTTGGACAGGCTAGATGCAGGAAGATTGTTCCCGATGTTGGGGAAGTCCAGAACAAGGGGTCACAGTTTATGGATAAGGGGGAAATCTTTTAGGACTGAGATGAGAAAAACATTTTTCACGCAGAGTGGTGAATCTGTGGAATTCTCTGCCACAGAATGTAGTTGAGGCCAGTTCATTGGCTATATTTAAGAGGGAGTTAGATGTGGCTAAAGGGATCAGGGGGTATGGAGAGAAGGCAGGTACAGGATACTGAGTTGGATGATCAGCCATGATCATATTGAATGGTGGTGCAGGCTCGAAGGGCCGAATGGCCTACTCCTGCACCTATTTTCTATGTTTCTATGTTTCTAATTTCTTCCCAGCTGTCAACAGGCAACTGAACTATCCTATCACCAACCAGAGAGCGGTCCTGAACTACCATCTACTTGGGAGACCCTCAGACTATCTTTCTGGACTTTATCTTGCACTAAATCTTATCCCCTTTATCCTGCATCTGTGAACTGTTGATGGCTCGTTAACAATCATGTTGAGTCTTTCCACTGACTGGACAACACACAACAAAAATCGTTTCATTGTACTTCGGTGCACATGACAATAAACTAAACTAAACTAAGCTCAGGTATTGGATATATCTCTCTTTTGCAAAATAACACAATATTTTTTTATGTCTAGAAGGTTGGTTTAATATTTGGAGTTTTCACAGACATGTTCTCAGTGCTACTGCCTGGGTTTTCTCTGGCTGCTCCGGTTTCCTCCCACATCCCAAAAGCATGCAGTTTTGTAGTTTCATTGAACTCTGTAAATTTGCCCATAGCATATAGGGAGTGGATGAGAAAGTAGGGTGACATAGAACCAGTGTAAATGGGTGATCGATGGTCGGCATGGACTCGGTGGATGGAAGATTCTGTTTCGATGCTGTATCTCTAAACTAAAAATCAGAAGGATCTCCTCCCGAAATCACCCATTCCTTCTCTCCAGAGATGCTGCCTGTCCAGCTGAGTTACTCCAGCATTTTGTGCCTATCTGCACATCCTTATGAATCAGAGGTATGAAGATTAAGCATAGAGCCACAATTGGCTCTCCTGATCAGAATGGCTGCAAATTTGCACAAGCAGCAGTAAAACAGCAAAATAACATTTTTTTTAGTGATTTTGTTGAAGGAGAGAATCTTTGCAAGGGGAGAGCATCCATTCTCAGCATACAGATAAATCGGTAATTATTGATTAGGTTACAGGATACTTATGTTTTAAAAGCTTGAAATAATGAACAAGGCTTCAATTACATTGCAGCTCTCGTGTGTTAAGAATGATATAAAGTGTGTCACAGCCTATGGTGTGGTTTATCGCAGAATGGGGCCCAAAATGGATGGCAGCACCTTTTTCTTAGAGATGCAGCGTAGAAACAGGCCCTTCGGCTCGCTGAATCCACACCGCCCAGCGATCACCCCATACACTAGCACTATGATACGTACGAGGGACAGAAGCCAATTAACCTACAAACTTGCACGTCTTTGGAGTGTGGGATGAAGCTGGAGCACCTGGAGAAAACCCACATGGTCATGGGGAGAACGTACAGACAGCACCTGTAGTCAGGATTGAACCGGGTCTCTGGATCTGTAAGGTTGCAGTTCTATTGCTGCGCCACTGTGCTGCATAACCAACAACAACCAGGCCCACTGACATCTCCAGGCAACCGTTTGGCCTTTGACATATCTCCAGTATGTCAACACCTGCTTCCCACACCCCACAGTGGCAAATTTGCAACCTAATTAAGGAACTAGGAACAAGTGGATTGCAACTAACTTTCCAGGTCTAAAACGACTAATAATTTCCTTTCCTCTCCAGTGTAATGTATCTAGTGGGTTGCATAATCTCAAGTGAAACACACAAAGTGACTTTAGACTTTAGACTTTAGAGATACCGTGTGGAAACAGGCTCTAAGGCTCACTGAGTCCACACCAACTAACGATCACCCCACACACTCGCACAATCGTAAACACTTTGGACAATTTACAATTTTTACTGAAGCCAATTAACCTACAAACCTGTACAAATCAGAGAGAAGGAGGAAACCGGAGCTCCCAGAGAAAACCCATGTGGTCACATGGTTCAACGTACAAACTCCATACAGACAGCCCCCATAGTCAGGATTGAACCCAGTTGTCTAAGGCAGCAACTCTACTGCTGATCCATTGTGCCGCCCTAGTTATGGAGTAACTCAGCAGGGCAGGCAGCATCTCTGGAACAAAATGGATGGCTGATGTTTTGGGTCTGCAGTAGGGACATGAGGAGCTGAAACAAAGTGTTTATTCACAAGCTGTCTCTGGTAGTTTCTATAAACATTGCAACTGCCCAGAGACTAGTTAGTCGTAGCACAAACATTAACGAGGTGACAGCTTTAAGGTAACATTATTGTTGGCAATCACATATAATGCATGTAAAGTCACATTGAAAGCACTCTTGCAACAAACAGTTCTAAGCCTTTCACCCAGAATTTCGGCAGCAGAATATTGGGGCGGCAGACTGGCACAGCGGTAAAGCTGTTGCCTTACAGCTCCAGAGACCAGGGTTCGATCCTGACTATGGGTGCTGTCTGTATGGGGTTTGTGCGTTCTCCAGGTGACTGAATCGGCTTTCTCCGAGTTGCTTCAGTTTCTTCCCACTTTCCAAAGACGTGCGGTTTCAGCTACAAGGGACTTGGGAGTTCTCAGTCCACAGCCGAACGGGGATTGGAAAGAAAGAAGGAAGAAAAGAAATAGATCTATTGTTGTTGGTTGCTCTCATTCTCACATAAGACCATAACATCTGGTCTATGCTTAAACAATATTCAGGCTAGAGGTCTGTGACCAGTGGAGTTCCGCAGGGATCTGTGTTGAGACCTATGCTGTTTATGATATGTATAAATGACTTAGATGTAGATGTAAATGTAGACAGGTTGGTTATTAGATTTGCCGATGACACCAAGATTGCTGGGGTCACGGAATGTGAGGAAGTCTGTCGAAGTATACAGTGGAAACTAGATCTGCTACTGAAATGGGCAGACAAGTAGTGGATGGAGTTCAGTCCGAGCAAGTGTGGGAAATTGAATGTAAGAGAAAATATACAATTAATGGCATAACCCTGAACAGCATTGATGAACAGAGGGATCTTAGCTCGTCTTAGCAACTTCATAACTCGCTGAAAGAGGCATCTAAAGTAGGTAAAAGAGACATATGGTACACTGGCCTTCATTGATGCAGCTTGATAGGGCTTTGGTTAGGCTGCATTTGCAATATTGTGTGCAGTTGTGTGCAGTATTGTTACAAGAAAGTATCATTGAATCGTTGATCGGCTTTCCCTTGGGAGAAACATGCAAACTCAGGGAGAACGTGCAAACTCCACACAGACAGCACCCAAGGTCGGGATTGAACCCAGGTCTCCAGTACCGTGAGGCACCAGCTCTACCAGCTGGGCTACTGAGCCATCATGGGAATGGGCACCACTTTTTATGTGGGCACGGAATGATCCAATGCTTGTTGTACCAATAGTGAGTGTCAGCATTGAACATTTCAGACATGTTCTAAAGGCTGCCTTTGATTGCCTTCTTTCTGCCCACCACATGAGAGTTTGCCCTCAGTCAGCTCTCCATGAGGCAGATTTTTGGTAGTCTGTCATCAGTGAAACAATTAACCAGACTACCCAACCAAAACCCAAACTACAAAGTGAACGATGAACAAATGACTGAGGCCATTAGATGCAAAAAATTAATGGGGCTAAGGATCCGGAATTAATCAGTTTTTGTACTTTAGATTAGTCTAATCTAGAGATACAATGCAGAAACAGGCCCTTCAGCTCCCCGAGTCTGGGCTGACTGGTGATCCCCATACATCAGCTCTATCCTACGCACGAGCGACAACTAGCAGCAACTCCACCACTGCGTTCGGCATCGCCCTGCCGTACCTGTACTTAGTACTTATAGATACAGCTGAGAAACAGGCCCTTCGGCCCACAGAGTCGACACCAACCATGATTACCCATTCGCACCAGTTCTCTGTTGTTCCACTTTCACATCCACTCACCACATACCGGGGCTATTTATAGCAGCCAATTGACCAGAATGTCTTTGAGATGTGGGTGTGCACCAGAGCACCCGAAGGAAACACATGCGGTCACAGGGTGAACGTGCAAACTCCGCACAGGCAGCAACCCGAGGTCAGGGTCGAACCTGGGTCTCTGGAGCTGTGAGGCAGCAGCTCTACCGACTGCGCCACAGTGCCGTCCCATTTTCACAAGCAAAGGACACAATGAACTGAATGGCTTTCTCCTGTGCATGAATTTCTATCATAATATCAAACTGTGTCTGTCTTGGGTGAATGGGCCTCCTTTTTAAATAGGTTGACCGTGCTGCTCCACAATCTGAAGGCACATTTATAGTATGGTCCCCTGGGATCACTTGAATCCAAGCTCCCAAGATTTATAATCACAGACTTATGGTTGACCAATTTAGTTCAGGTTGTATTAAATTACTGCTTCAGTGGCTGCAGCAGAATTGCCTTCACGGTGGGATGTACCTGGGGATCGACAAACAGTGCTTATATCAGTCCATTTGGGTCTCTTGACTTTTCAACTCCCACAGCAAGCACACTGTGTCCCAGCAACTTAAGAAATTATAACCCGCTTTTTAATATTAGTTGACAGCCATTTATGCGCAAAATAGCAGGTGTGCAAAATCAAGAGAATATAGATTGAGTAGATGCACAGAGTTTCTTTCCCAGAGTAGGGGAATTGAGAACCAGAAGAGATAGGTTTAAGTTGAGGGGGGGAACTATTAAATAAGACCCTGAGGGGTTCTTTTTCACACAGAGGGTGGTGGGTGTATGGAGCTGCCAGAGGAGGTTATGAGGCAGGTACTATCGCAACATTTAAGAAACATTGGAACAGGTACATGGATAGGACAGGTTTAGAGGGATCTGGGGCAAACTCAGGCAGATGGGACTAGTGCAGATAGGACATGTTGATCAGTGTGAGCAAGTTGGGCAGAAGGGCCTTCTTTCCACACTGTATGACTCAATGACAGTTGCAAACTGCTGGAAATCTAATTACTGACCTCCCTGCTATCTGCATTCTCAATTATCTGTGAGAATGCTCCTGGGATATAACTAACCAGTGGGAGCTGGGAAATCATGTCATCGGAGACATGGGGTCAAGCATTTGTCAAATTGATGATGAATCTTGTGATGCACGCAATGTTCGAGTAGTAATGTTCAGGAAGAAGGAATGAACTTGCGGCGTTTCCTTCAAAATGACAGGAGAGAATAACTAAAGTTGCAGAGATATAATCGAAGGCTTCAACCACCATTGTCATCGAGTAGTAGAGTCATAAGGCACTGATTGTGCTGCCCCTTTTTAGATGGATCAGAGTCTAACCTTATTTAATTCCCTTATTTTCCTATCTAGTCTAGGTCACAAAGTTCTGGAGTAACTCAGCTGGTCCAAAGTTTCAATTGTGTTTATTTTGTCTTTATTTGTCACATGTACAACTGCACAGTGAAATTCTTTTTGGATATTTACATACGTGTTTTGGTGCCATTTCCAAAGTCTGGTCCACCTGCACGCTTGGTCTACAGGAGCTGTTCCCATTACAGGTAATCCCCAGGCCCTTGCAGGGCCTTCGTCTGTCACCTTCCACTGGATCGGCCTGCGAACCCACATGCCGCTCCTCGCCTTGCGCCACAGTTAGCAAAGACGTATCCCTCTTGGGATCACACCATCTCCAGCCAACAATTGGCCTATCAGGAAACCTCCTTGCCTGAGGTCATCTGTTGACAGCCCCGATTTGTCCGGGGATTTGCTCTCTTCTAGTTTCTCCGCTCACTACAATCAGTCTGAAGAAGGGCTTCAACCCAAAACATCACCTTTTATGTTTTTTTCAGCCCCTTTTGTGTCCTTGTGTCCATGCACTCTCCTAGATTCTACCAAAAGGGGCAAGTTACAGTGGCCAATTAATCTTGTAATATCAAGAGTCAAGTGTTTAATTGTAATATGCACCTGGAATAGACAATTAAATTCTTACTTGCTGCAGCTTTACAGGCACATTAATGCAACAGCGCAAAAATAAACAATAATTCAATGCGGGAGGGGTCTGGAACCCACACAACCACAGGGACCCCCCACATGCAAACTCTGCACAGATAGCTCTGAAATTCCACCCCCGGAGGTCCCCTCGAAAGTGCGGCCCCTAGGCCAGGTGATGCAGCCGAAATCGACCTCATTTGGACTTCCGTGGCTAATCAGCAGATTGAATTTGCTCTCTGCGGCTGGTGCTCTGGAACTCCGGCCCAGACAGGGCCGGCAGATCCGTTTCCATAGCCGATTTCCGAGGCCGAGATATCTTTGGTACCTTTCTTAGTACCTTTCTGGTACCATTGGACTACTCTCGGAGGCGGCGACCTCTGTTGGTCTGGCAAAACGGATACTCCAGAAAAGCTCTGGAAACCAGCTCGGCGGAAAATCGGTGGACCTGCACTAGACTTGATTTGAGTCAAATGTCTGGAAATTCGGATTGCATCAATAGACTTCTGACTCTGGGATGTGAAAGCTACCAAATGAGCCGTACCAAACTGGGGATAGAAGAAAACAGTTTAAGTAAGACTTGGCTGTCAATTTTAGTGCCTCATTGGCACAATGCAAGAGAAGAAAATATTAATAAATCTTTCTGAGAGAAATATATCTCAGCAATTCTTTTGGCAGTGAACATTGACAGTAAGTATATAGAATACCAAGCAAAAAGATGGTATTTAGTTGCACATTATCAATATCACGCATTTTTTGTTGCAAAAATTTAATCATTGCCTTCTGTCGAGCATAAAATAGTTTATTGGAAAATGAAATCCATTGCAGTATGATATATCAGCCTTTACAATTTTTTGTTGCATTTTTGTATCATTTAGTTTCGTTTTATTTAGCTGATCTGGGCGGTATCGCAAAGATTATGTCACGAGGAATATGGTGCAATTTTGCAAAGGAATCATGCGGACATTTTTGTTCCTGCTATGACATATTAATAAATTTCCTGCAAAATGGAGTGTATGAATGCCTGGACAAATTATTATGGGATGGTTGGCCTGGCTAATGACTCCTCGGTGATTACATTGCTATCCTCCCACTGTTTTAATTTCAATTTAGCAGATGTAATAATCTGAAAGTGAAAGGTTAATTGTTTAACAGTCTACCGCTGCTTACCCTCCACCGCCTACACTCGTCACCTCTATCTTGTAAATGAAGAGACTACACCCATCATGTAATTGAGTTAATGTTCCAAATAATTGCATTCAACATTGGGATTCATAGTAAAATGTGAAGAATTTAACGGCATACTTTCTCCATATTTTTAAGTAGAGGAAGATAGGCACGTTAACCTCTGGCCTATGTAAAGTGAGAGGGCAAAGGTTTAAGGTGACAGGGGAAAAATTGAATAGGAACGTGAGGGGCAACTTTTTCACACAGGGGGTGGTCGGTCTCTGGAACGAGACGCTATGGAACAAGGAGATGGTTGAGGCAGGTAGTATAACAACATGTTAAGGACATTTGCACAGGTACATGGATTGGAAAGGTTTAGAGGGATACGCGCGAAAATGCAGGTATGTGGGTCTAGTTTAGATGGGACATCTTGGTTGGTGTGGGAAAATTGGGCAGAAGGGCCTGTTTCTGTGTTGTGTGACTCAATGACTATCAGCGAGTTCTGGGAAGACGATTAAATGAGAGACTTTTATAACTGGTGTTAAGAGTTACTGATTCAGTTTAATTTAGAGATACAGCGTGGAAACAGGCCCTTTGGCCGACTGAATCCAGACCTACCAACTATCACCCTGTACTATCCTACACACTAGGGACAATTTAAATAATTTACAGAAGCCAATTAACCTACAAACCCACGCATCTTTGGAATGTGGGAGGAAACCGGAGCACCCGGAGAAAACCCATGAGGTTACAGGGATAACGTGGAAGCACCATACAGACAGCACCTGTAGTCAGGATGGAAACCAGGTCTCTGGCGCTGCAGGGCAACAACTCTACCGCATCCCCACCATGCAGCCCTTTCTGTCCTTGATACGTACCTCTTCTTTGAAAGAACTCTCCATTATTCCCACCTCCTTGCTCTTTCCCTACATTTCTCTCCCTGATTAAGTACCCAATTCTCCTTTGCAATGTATCGTTGAATCCACATCCCCTATCCTTTCAAGTAATGTGTTCCAGATCAACACAACCGACTACATTAAAATTTCACTCTCAGGGTACTTCTGGCTCTTTTCCTAATTAATTCCGAGCACTTGTGATGGAAGTCAGAGTTATTCATAGACATTCAGGGAGGTGCCAGCCTTGATAGCTGGTGATCTTAAGGGCAGCTTTGTGTCAGCTGGCAAAGTCTTTCTGAGCAGCATTTCTGATGCATTTCCAGCAATGGTGATGTTCTGGAAGAGTGGTTTCTATGTATTTAATTCTTACATAGAGAGATAGGTAAAAGCACACAGTCGTTTACCAGTAGTAGGAGAAATAAAAAAAACAGAGGACTTCGGTTTAAGGTGAGACGGGAAATAGGAACCTGAGGGGCAACTTTTTTTTACACAAAGGGTGGTAGGTGTATGGAAGGAGCTGCTGGAGGAGGTAGTTGAGGCAGGGACTATCACAACTTTTACAAAACATTTGGACAAGTACATGGATAGGATAGACTCAGATACGGGTCAAATGCAGGCAGATGGGACTAGGTGTATTGTTAAAGAAGGAACTGCAGATGCTGGAGAATCGAGGGTTACACAAAAAGCTGGAGAAACTCAGCGGGTGCAGCAGCATCTAAGGAGCGAAGGAGATAGGCGACGCTTCGGGTCGAGACCCTTCTTCAGACTGAAGAAGGGTCTCGACCCGAAGCGTCGCCTATCTCCTTCGCTCCTTAGATGCTGCTGCACCCGCTGAGTTTCTCCAGCTTTTTGTGTAACCCTGGGACTAGGTGTAGATGGGGCATGTTGGTCAACGTGGGCAGGTTTCCACGCTGTATGACTCTATGGATCTATATTGTCCATTTAGCTCTTGGTCAAGCAAGTTCCAGTAATAAAGGCAAAGACTAGCTTCACTCTGTCTTTAATTCCAAGCTGATACATTTTAGTGGAAATTAAATAGCTCTAAAGCTGTGGCGTGTGTTATGTAGTGTACATGGAAGTAGATACCCATAATTGGTTAATCTGTCACCTAATTATCCTTTAGAATTTACAACTGGAATGCCGTTGTTAACAGACTTATCTCCGTACCACGTGATAATGCAATATTAACAGATTTTCATTTCCTGATAGTTATAATTATAAACTAAGAAAAAAGCTTGTTCAAAGATGACATCTTGATTAAACTTCAATCCATGCATTAATTTAGTTCTTGTGTTAAAATTAATGTTTCCATCAAATGTACGAGTTTTAATTTCTTACTGCTGCCAAACTTAACCTCAAAAAATTAAATTCCTCTAATCCCCGGACTCTCGTACTTCAAACTTACTCTTTGAATGGGAAGCCATTTGAGACACTTTGACATTTGGAGGTGTGCTATATAATAACAGCTTAATCCCCGGTTAAATCATGAAACATGCAAGATGGTGTAGCGGCACTTAGTGGTGGCTTAGGACAACATGAACCCTCGCTATTGGCTGGCGCGGTCACGCGATCGCGGGTGTGTTTTCGCGGGTCTTTGCATCGTGAGTTAGTCAAGCTCCACCAGTGTAGAAGGAGCTTTGTGTTATTTGGCTGACCCAGAACACGGTTGAGTTAAACACTTTGTTTAAATTAAAGAATTCATTTTTACTCAACTGACTCGTCTCGCCAAAGTGGTTACCCCGCAGGTCCGTTCGTCATTTTGGACCTCAATAATGAATGTCGGTGCGAACCCGGATGCCCAGCCTACCCAGCAAAATGCCATGGGCCTGAAACTGCCCGTTTTCTGGGCGGTGCAGCCCACAAGTTTGGTTTGCCCACATTGAGGCCCAATTCGAACTCCGAAATATCGTCACTTAAACTGTCACTGTTACGACCGTGGATCGCTACCCGGTCCCTCATATAGAAGATTTCACGGCCTACCTGGAGGGTGCCACCTTCTTTTCCAAGGTGGACCCAGGATCACAGGTTTGTCATCAACCCTTCCGAGTGCCAGTTTGGCCTGCGCTCCATTTCCTTCCTGGGGCACCATGTCACCTCACAGGACGCGGCCCCGCTGCCCGCTAAGGTGGAGGCCATTCGACAATTCCCTCGGCCACTCACCGTTAAGGGGTTGCAAGGGTTCATGGCCATGGTGAACTTTTATCATCGCTTTATGCCGGCAGCTGCCAGGGTCATGCGGCCTTTGTTTCAGTGGACCTCGTGTGGACTGACGAGGCCCTGGTTGCATTTGATGGTGCAAATGAGGCGTTGGACAAGGCCACCATGCTTGTGCACCCCGCGGCCTGCTGCCCTGACCGCTCTCACTGTGGACGCCTCTGATACGGCTGTCGGAGGGGTACTCGAGCAGCTCATTGACGACCACTGGCAGTCGCTGGCATTTTTTAGCCGTCATCTGTGACCCTCGGAATGGAGCTACAGTGCCTTCGACCGGAAGCTCCATGCCCTTCATTTGGCTGACGTCACTTCCGATACTTCTTAGAGGGCAGGTCCATCACGGCCTTCACTGACCACAAACCCCTGATGTTCGCCATTACCAAGGCATCCGACCCTGGTCCGCTCGTCAGCAACGGCACCTGGCTTCTGTGTCCGCGTTCACTTCTGACATTCAACGTGTGGCCAGTAAACTGTACCTGGTCTCGGATGTGTTGTCTCGTCCTGCGGTCCCAGCCGTGGCGGCAGTTGACCACGGCGTGCATTATGTGGAACCACAGCGCAACGCAAGAGTGGCGAGATGGACAAGTACCTGACGGCTGTGGTTGGTCGATGTCCTTTTTGGTCCGGCAGGTGTGTCGGTCCTCTGTGATGTGTCCACCGGGAGACCACGCCCTATTGCCCTCGTGGGTTGGCTGCGACGGGTTTTCGACGCTATCCATGGCCTGGCGCACCTTTCCATCCGGGCGACTTCTGCGCTTGTGGTAGACAAGTTTGTCTGGCAGGGCCTTTGTAAGCGGGTCACGGGTGGGCTAGAGCCTGTATTCCCTAACAGACATCGAAGGTTCAGCGGTGTGCGGGCGCCGGTGCAGGATTTTGTGGTTCCCTCTCGCCGTTTCCTACACGTCCACGTCGATTTGTTGGGCCCATTACCGCCGTCTTGTGGCACTACGCTATTGCTGACCATCGTGAATCGCTTCATGAGGTGGCCAGAGGCAATTCTGCTTACTGACACCTCCGCCGCTGACAGTTCACTACAGCTTTGTGGTCAGCTTTGGCACAGCTGTACGGGGCGTAGTTGCATCACACCACTGCCTATCATTCTCAGGCCATGGGTTAGTGGAACGTTTCCACCACCGTTTGAAGTCGGAGCTGAAGGCGTGGCTCATGGGCCGGACTGGTTCGACCAGTTGTCTTGGGTGCTGTTGGGCATTTGCACGGCACCAAAGGGGGATAATGGATATGTCGCCACCGAACTTGTGTATGGCTCTCCGCTGCGGATACCTGGGGATTTCCTTCCCGCGGCTCGTGGGCAGCCGGAGCCCATAGAAACATAGAAACATAGAAAATAGGTGCAGGAGGAGGCCATTCGGCCCTTCAAGCCAGCACCGCCATTCATTGTGATCATGGCTGATTGTCCGCTATCAATAACCCGTGCCTGCCTTCTCCCATATCCCTTGACTCCACTTGCCCCTGGAGCTCTATCCAACTCTCTCTTAAATCCATCCAGTGATTTGGCCTCCACTGCCCTCTGTGGCAGGGAATTCCATAAATTCACAACTCTGGGTAAAAAAGTTTTGTCTTAAATGACCTCCGCTTTATTCTAAGACTGTGGCCCCTGGTTCTGGACTCACCCAACATTGGGAGCATTTTTCCTGCATCTAGCTTGTCCAGTCCTTTTATAATTTTATATGTTTCTATAAGATCCCCCCTCATCCTTCTAAACTCCAGTGAATACAAGCCTAATCTTTTCAATCTTTCCTCATATGACAGTCCCGCCATCCCAGGGATCAATCTCATGAACCTACGCTGCACAGCCTCCATCACAAGGATGTCCTTCCTCAAATTAGGAGGCCAAAACTGTACACAATACTCCAGATGTGGTCTCACCAGAGCCCTGTACAACTGCAGAAGAACCTCTTTACTCCTGTACTGAAATCCTCTTGTTATGAAGGCCAACATTCCATTAGCTTTCTTCACTGCCTGCTGTCCCTGCACGCCAACTTTCAGTGACTGGTGTACAAGGACACCCAGGTCTCGCTGTACCTCCCCCTTACCTAACCTAACCCCATTGAGATAATAATCTGTCCCCTTGTTTTTGCCACCAAAGTGGATAACCTCACATTTATCTATATTATACTGCATCTGCCACACATCTGCCCACTTGCTCAACCTGTCCAGGTCACCCTGCAACCTCCTAACATCCTCTTCACAGTTCACACTGCCACCCAGCTTTGTGTCATCCACAAACTTGCTAGTGTTGCTCCTTATTCCCTCTTCCAAATCATTAATATATATGGTAAACAGTTGTGGCCCCAACACCGAGCCTTGCGGCACTCCACTCGCCACTGCCTGCCATTTTGAAAAGGACCCGTTCACTCCTACTCTTTGCTTCCGGTCTGCCAACCAATTTTCTATCCATGTCAACACCCTACCCCCAATACCATGTGCTCTAATTTTAGTCACCAGTCTCCCATGCGGAACCTTATCAAAGGCTTTCTGAAAGTCTAGATACACTGCATCCACTGGCACCCAGTGGATGTAGTGTATCTAGACTTTCAGAGGTTGCGTACAGTTTTGGTCTCCTAATTTGTGGAAGGACATTCTTGTGATTGAGGCAGTGCAGCATAGGTTCACGAGATTGATCCCTGGGATGGCGGGACTGTCATATGATGAAAGATTGAAAAAACTAGGCTTGTATTCACTGGAGTTTAGAAGGATGAGGGGGATCTTAGAGAAACATATAAAAGGACTGGACAAGCTCGATGCAGGAAAAATGTTCCCTATTTTGGGCGAGTCCAGAACCAGGGGTAACAGTCTTAGAATAAATGGGAGGCCATTTAAGACTGAGGTGAGAAAAAACTGTTTCATCCAGAGAGTTGTGAATTTGTGGAATTCCCTGCCACAGAGGGCAGTGGAGGCCAAATCACTGGATGGATTTAAAAGAGAGTTGGATAGAGCTCTAGGGGCTAGTGGAATCAAGGGATATGAGGAGAAGGCAGGCACGGGTTATTGATTGGGGACGATGAGCCATGAATGGCGGTGCTGGCTCGAAGGGTCAAATGGCCTCCTCCTGCACCTATTTTCTATGTTTCTATGTTTAAAACGGAATAAATAACTGATAGGGAGTTATATTTAAATGATGAGCTGAAGTATCTGAACCATTAATCCTGCACACTGGATTAAATACAGATCAAACTCATTCATATCACTGAAATAACCATACAAGATGTCATAAGTTCATAAATTCGAGGAGCAGAATTGGGCCATTTGGCCCATTTGGCCCATCAGATGTCTATAGTCATTTTAAACTATCTAGTTTAGAGATACAGCATGGGGACAGGCACTTTGGTGCATTGAGTTCCTTAGATACAGTCAACCTACAAACCCACACATCTTTGGGGTGTGGGAGGAAACCGGAGCACCCGGTGGAAACCCATGTGGCCACTGGGAGAACGTGCAGACACCACACAGAGTGCACCCCAGGTTAGGATCGATCACAGATCTCTCATGCTCTGAGGCAGCTGCTCTGCCAGCTCCGTCACTGTACCGCCTGTACAATAAAAAAATAACAAAGAGAAATTCTGTTGCTCCAGAATCTAAAGCTGACAACAGTGCAACATGTTTTAAGCTCATTGTGATTTGTTTTTCAAAATGTCAACAGCTCTTTAAAATGTGCATAAGGTGGTTAAGAAGTCAAATGAGATACTTTGCTTTGTTTACTGAAGCAGAGAATAGAACAGCAGGGAGGTTATGCTGGAAATGTATAAAACACTAGTTAGGTTACACTTAGAGTATTGGGTACATTTCATGCTGCAGGGAGGATGTGATGGTACTAGAGAGAATGCAGGGTAGGATTATGAAGATGTTGCCAGGCCTTGCGAATGTTAACTGTGAAGAAATATTGGCAAGATTGAGGTTGTAGTGTGATCGGAGGATTCATTGAGGAGAATATAATTACAGGAGTGAATAAAATGACTTATTTTGCTAAGATTACAGATCTTTAGGAGGAAAAGGATTTCAAGTTAAAGGTCAAGGGTCATAGGAATTGGATGGAAGTGTAGCTGGATACAAAAGCCCTATCATTGGCCTGGATCTGTAGTTGGACCTTGTGAGGATGCAGATCAGATTATGGAAATTGGGATTAGACATTGGACTTCATTTTAAACTTTACAGATACAGCATAAAAACAGGCCTTTCGACCCACCGAGTCTGCGCTGACCAGCACAACCCTACACACGAGGGACAATTTTTATAATTTTACCGAAGCCAATTAACCTACAAACCTTTACGTCTTTGGAATGTGGGAGGAAACTGGAGCACTAAGAGAAAATCCATGCGGTCACAGGAAGAATATACAAACTCCGTACAGACAACACCCATAGTTAGGATCGAACCAGGGTGGGAGATTGCAACCTTCACGTGGTCCACCATGTTTCGACTAATGCAATCAACCCGACGTGCACAGACAAATAGATCAAATAGAACAACTTTAGGCTGTGCATGCCATACACAAAAAGAAGAAGGATCGAACCTGGTCTTTGGCAATGTAAGGCAGCAACTCTGCTGCTGCATCACCATTCTGATTTTACTTCGGAGTCACGTGAGTGACTACGTGAAGAGCCCGCCAGCCCGCATGCGCGTCATTTTTGTCTAACGCATGACGCACGACTGGCTGGGAGATGCGCTGCTCCTCCAGCGGTACGTTCAAAAGGCCCTACAGGTAAGTTTGCACTTATTCTGAGGTCGTTTTTTGTTCTGCAATCTTGATTACAGAACGGCGAATTTCCGATCACCATGGAAAAGTCCAGGGCGAAGTCTAAACGGGCCACGGGGAAACCGGCTACGGAGGACCGCGGGAGTGCGGGTAGCTGGCGGCCGTCGATTTTTCCACCGGAGCTGCTGACGGTGCGATCAGCGGCTTCCGACTTAGTGCCGGTTGAGAGCACTATGGTTCCCCAGAAAGGGGGTCAAGCCGAGAGAAAGTCCGATAGGCCTGTGGACTCGGACGAGTCAGGCCAGGTGGGTTCCCTCCTACAATAAATATCGTCCTCGGATGTTTATCCCAGATGGAGCACCTGATGGAAAGGATGCTCCATCATGATATTCTCCAACGAACGGAGTTATATCAGCGCGGGTCTCCTCGGGGGCCCGCGGTGGCGCCTGGTTCAGGGCTGCACAATATCTCCCTCTCTGACGAGGGGAGCATACAGAGTCACCGTATGGCTGAGGAGCATACCAGTATGCATGGGGTGCACGAAGCACAGGATTTGCCTGCCATAGCTTCCAAATTTGCGATACCTTCGCAAACAGAGGAGCCGTTACATGAGGAACTTGCTGCAAGCATCAACTACCTCACCTACCACCAGCTGCAGGAGCGGGTAATGTTAGATACATCTGCCAAATACAGTGCACCTGGGAACCGTGCTTTGCTAAGTGTACCGGCCGTGAACAACTTGATTTGGGGATATATTGGAGGGGGCATCAAGGCCCAGGAAATAAAGCTCCAGAGAATCCTCAAATTGCTGGCCTCAGGCATAATGGCGTTTGCCAGGTCCGTGGATTGGGGTCCATTGTCGGATGTACAACAGGATGCCCTGGCGTTAATGTGCAACGCACATTTTGAAATCAATTGCTTTCGCAAAAGTGCCATCCGATCTGCCCTGAACCCCAAATTTGTGGGGTTGTGCAGAGCCAGCAACGTTCAGCCGTAGAATCTCCTCTTTGGAGAAAATCTGCTAAAACAGGTCAAGAAGCAAAAGCTGTCAGGCTGATAAAGGCGCCGTCGACCGGCAAAGCTTCTCAATTCTGGCGGCAGCACCCATACGCATCCACCAGCAGATGCAGTTCGCTGAAGCTGGTGAAAGCTCGAAGGCCATATATTCTGGGAAGAAGTCTTTTTTATGCTATGGCCCAGGCCGGCCCTTTTGGAAGATGCGCCATTCGCGCAATCCAGCACCCCCACCCCCCAAACCTCGGGGGCGGAAATAAAAACCACAAAACCACCGGTAACCATGGAGGTAGGTGGGTCTGGTTCCTTCCGGAACATGGGGTATGTGGACCGTTGGTGGGAGATTACACTTGCTTTTGAATGAATGGAGTTGATAACGTCAGATCCGTTTATACTGCATAGTATACAGGGATTCCAAATCGAGTTCCTTCCCAATTAATTGTCACCCGCACAGCATGCACCAAACCGGACGTTTGTTAATTCACAACAGGAAGGTTTGGATGTGCTAGCAGAAATTTAAAAGTTACATTCAAAAGGGGTGATTGAGAGGTCGAGTCATAAACCTCACAAATTTGTTTCTAATGTATTTACAAGACTAAAGAAAGATGGAGGATGCCATATCATCCTTGATTTGACTCAGCTTAACGGTTTTGTGCAGTATAGACATTTTAAAATGGAAACCTTCGTTACTGCCAAACAACTGATTTCAAAAGGATGCTTTATGGCATGCATCAATCTCAGAGATGCATACTATTCGGTACCCATTCACAGGGATTACCGGAGGTATATGAAGTTTAACTGGAAAGGGCAACTGTGGCAGTTTAGAGTGTTGCCTAATGGGTTAACATCAGCCCCAGATTATTTACCAAATTATTAAAACCGGCACTCTGAAATTAGTTAAATTAGCTGTTTCAGCCACTAAACTTGTTTGAGAGATTGGGGTTTCTCATCCATCCAGATAAATCGTTGATACCATACCGATAAAGTGATACCATCCACAGTTATTGATTATTTAGGGTTTACTATTAACTCTGTTCACATGTCTGTGACTCTGCCCTGAGGCAAGAGATTAGACTTAATCTGTAACAACCTTGTTGTTGTTGAGCAACCATCTATTCGACAGGTGGCCAGGGTAATTGGCAAATTAGTGGCTGCCTTTCCAGCTGCACAGTTTGGGCCTTCACATTATCAGAATTTACAATGTGCAAAGGAGCAAGCACTCAAAGATCATGCAGGTCATTTTAACAGACCTATGCGGCTACCAGCCGATGCTATTTCTGAATTACAATGGTGGACGACCAATATTCGGCATTGCTCCAATACTATTTTAGTCAGCAAGCCTTCAGTTATATTACAAACTGATGCTAGCGCTCAAGGATGGGGAGCTACTATACCATCTCTAGTTGCGGTGGCAGATGGGATGTGCGTGAGTCATCATTTCTTCAGTCACGTGGTATTAATTATTTAGAGATGTTGGGAGCATTCTATGGGCTGAAGGCTTATTGTGCGAATATGCATCATCTACATGTTCAACTTCAGATTGACAACACCACAGCGGTGGCATATATTAATCACATGGGTGGAATCAAGTCAGTATCCTGTGATAATTTGGCTAATCTCATTTGGCACTGGTGTATTGTAAGAAGCATTCGGATTTCAGCTACCTACCTGCCAGATAGGCTCAATATAGTGGCAGACACCAGGTCACGGAAATTTAATGAGAACACCGAATGGATGTTGGACCACAAAGTGTTCACCGACATTGTTGCTCGGTATGGAACGCCGATATTAAGGATAAGGGGAAGTCTTTTAGGACCGAGATGAGAAAATCATTTTTCATCTTGCTGGAAGCTTGCTGGAAGATTGTTCCCGATGTTGGGGGAGTCCAGAACAAGGGGTCACAGTCTAAGGATAAGGGGGAATTCCTTTAGGACCGAAATGAGGAAAACATTCTTTACACAGAGAGTCGTGAGTCTCTGGAATTCTCTGCCACAGAATGTAGTTGAGGCCAGTTCATTGGCTATATTTAAGAGGGCGTTAGATGTGGCACTTGTGGCTAAAGGGATCAGGGGGTATGGAGAGAAGGCAGGTACGGGACACTGAGTTGGATGATCAGCCATGATCACATTGAATGGCGGTGCAGGCTCGAAGGGCCGAATGGCCTACTCCTGCACCTATTTTCTATGTTTCTATCATATTGAATTGTGGTGCAGGCTCGAAGGGCTGAATGGCCTATTCCTGCACCTATTTTTCTATGTTTCTATGTTTCTATGATATCGATTTATTCGCATTCAGGCTTAATCACCAATTGCCAAAGTATGTTGCATGGGAGCCAGACCCAGGGGCAGTGGCGATGGATGCATTCTCGCTACACTGGGGAGGAATGTTTTTCTATGCATTTCCTCCTTTTTGCCTCATCAGCCGGGTCTTGCAAAAGATCCAACAAGACTCCGCGTCAGGCATTTTGGTAATGCCTGACTGGCCTACACAGCCATGGTTCCCATTGATTCTGGGAATTATATCAGAGCCTTTTATGGCCATTCCCAAACACAGTAATCTGCTGGTGACGTAATGTGATGGATGCCTTGGAATTTCTGTCCAGTCCATTTTTTGATGAAAGATTGAGTTACAGTGCCATTAATTGTGCCAGGAGTGCATTGTTGTCATACATTACTGGGATCGGGATGCCACGCTGTAGGCACGCCACCACGCTCTCTCCCGCTGATATGCAGGTTCATGAAGG
Organism: Raja brachyura; assembly: GCA_963514005.1. The sequence continues at coordinate 20,997,801 of OY740800.1, forward strand.
GTATCTTCAACACCAATCCCCCCAGGTCAAATTATTGGAGATATGGGATGTGAACATTGTACTGACGATGCTTCGGTGGTGGGTTCCAGCTACATCCCTGTCAAGGTCAAATTCACCTTTAAAGGGGTTATGCTCATGGCGCTGGTTTCAGCGCAACTTTTCCAGTCGTTGCATAAACTGCGACTGGACACAATGGTGATATCTGCCAATAAAATAGCTTTTTATGTGTATGACGTAGTCAAGCAGAGCAGACCAGGGGCGTCAGGTCTCAAATTGGAGTTTATGGCATACCCCGTGGACTTTCATCTACAACAATACATTAAGGTCACAAAAAGCCTCAGAGGCACTGAACTAGCAGTGTTTGTTAGTTACAAAAAACCTCACAAGAGGGTGTCAGTGCAGACCATCTCTAGGTGGTTAAGACAGGTTTTGGCTTGTGCAGGTGTGGACACTGATATTTTTAAATCTCACTCCACCGGGGCTGCAACAACATCAGCAGCGAAGGTTTTAGAGGTTCCACTTTTACTTCGGATTCAAGGCACAAGATGGTCATGCAAGAGAACTTTCCAAACGTTTTATAACAAACCCATTGCCAGGCCGGGGGTGTTTGCTAAATTAATTTTAAGTTCTGTTTTTCAATTTACCCCAGATGTGAGGGGTCATTATTATTTCGTATATACCATTTTGTTTAATAAAAGCATCAGCATGCTTTAAATCTATGTCATGTCTGAATGCATTATGATTTTACTCCTCCTTGGTCAACTGATGTAGTGTGTGACGCATGGACTCGTGTTCATGGCATGAAATCACAGAGCTTTGAAATCTTCACGTAGTCACTCACGTGACTCCGAAGTAAAATAGTAAGATTAAATGAGAATTTACTAGTTTGAAGTTTGATCTTTATTTTATGAGGAGTTACGATGAGGGATTACGTGAAGACCCCGCCAGCGACATTCTTCAAAGCAGTGGTGTGAAATCACAGATGCCAGAGTAGACTAATATAGTAAGATAAGAGAGAACTTCCATACCAGTTGAACATTATAATAGAGGATTTTGGGAGCGGAGGGCACGTAATCCCTCATCGTAACTCCTCATAAAATACAGATCAAACTTCAAACAGGTAATTTCTCATTTAATCTTACTATTTTACTTCGGAGTCACGTGAGTGACTACGTGAAGATTTCAAAGCTCTGTGATTTCATGCCCTGGAACGAGTCCATGCTCACACACTGCCATGCTAGGAAAGGAGGATGAACGTATTTCAGACATGACACTGTGCTGAAAAACAAAGAAGGTATTTATTCATACCTAAAATAATATACCCCCACATTGGGTAATTTATTTAACAGAACTTAAAATTTTCCCTGCAAATGTGTCAGGAGCAGCCATGGGTTTATTATAAAAGCGTTGAAAAGTCTGTTCATTGCTCGACCCGCTGTGGCCAGGATGTGGTCCATAGGAACTTCCATCATCCTAGCTGCTGATGTAAATGCAACCCTGGTGGATTGAGATTTGAAAACATTAGTATCCACCCCCGCTGCACCTAATACCACCCTTAACCATCTAGATATTATTTGCACTGTGACCTTATTGTGAGGCATTTATGGCTTATGAGTAAAGCTCTCTGCGTGCCCCTAAGAGTCTTAGTGACTTCTATATATTGTAAAATATGTGTCACAATGCAGTCGTTTATCTGCAGGATAGGCCAGAAATTCTAATATTTGGCCAGAGGATCCGGGTCGGTCTTGTTTAAGTAACCCTTGTATTAGAAAGGTTATCTTGCCATTTGTGATATACATGGCGTCCATACTTCGTTTGTGTATGGACTGGACCCGTTGTGCTGATACAAGTGCCATAATCATTACCATCTTGTATGGAAGTTTGTCCAGGGTGAGCCCCATTATGGGTGTCCATCCTCGTAACGTAGTTAAAACTGTGCTTATGTCCCATGTATGGGTGTATCTGGGCCTGGGGGGATTAGAGTTAAATATACCCCTCATTAGTTTATATACTAGTGGGTGTGATCCTATAGCCAGGTGATCACTCCCTCTGCCCAGATAATTAGATAGGGCACTCCTTGCACAATTAATGGCACTGAAACTCAATCCTTCATCGAAATGAAGGGTGGTCAGAAACTCCAGCACCTCAGTGATGGTGGCTGAGTCATATGTGGTGTTTGTCCTGGTGCAGAACACTCATATGTCAGGTACTGTCTTCTGGTGGACTCCCTGCACGACGCTGAGATGGCATTGATCGTTCTGTCGGAGAGTCCGTATCCCAGAAATGGCCTGTTCAGAATCTGCAAATTAACAAGTTCATGCGGTCATGGCACGGATGACTATCCCCTGTAACGGGATGTACCAACAAACTTGGCCGTTTGTTTATCTGGATGCAGGGTTCTGAGGCCATCTTTTGTACTGCTGGGAACCATGGTTGGGTAGGCCAGTCGGGAACAACCAAAATACCCGTTGCGGAGTCTTGTTTAATTTTCTGCAAGACCCGACTGATGAGGCAGAAGGGGGGAAATGCATATCAAAACAAACCCCCCCCAGCGAGAAAGCGTCCATCGCTGCTGCCCCTGGGTCTGGTTCCCAAGCAACATATGTTGTTAGTTGGTGATTTAGTCTGGATGCAAAAAGGTCGATATCTGGTGTCCCATAACATTCTATAATATCTGTAAACACTTTCCGATCCAACATCCATTCAATGTTGTCGTTGAATTTACGTGACCTGGTGTCTGCCACTGTATTTAGCTTACCTGGAAGGTAAGTGGCTGAGATCCAAATCTCTTTCCAGACTCCAGTGCCAGATATTATTAGCCAATTCATCACATGATATCGACTTAATTCCACCCATATGATTAATATAGGCCACCACTGTGGTATTGTCAATTTGTAATCGTACATGTAACTGGTGCATATCTGAGCAGTAAGCCCTGAGTCCATGAAATGCTCCCGGTATTTCTAGATAATTAATCCCTAGTGCTTTAAACAGGGTTAATTCTTGTGCACTCCATCTGCCACCACAACTTGTGGTGGTATTAGTTGCTCCCAAACCTTTAGCACTGGCATCAGTCTGTAATGTAACCGAGGGATTCATGATAGTGATGGGGTTAGAACAATGCTGAGCATTTTCTATCCACCAGTTTAATTCTGATTTTGCTTTCCCTGGTAGTTTCATAGGCCTATCAAAATGGCCTGCATGATTTTTGAGAGCTAACATTTTTGCTCTTTGAAGGTTTTGATAATGGAGGGTCCAAATTGTGCTGCTGGGAACGCAGCCACTAATTTCCCAATCACTCTGGCTACTTGCCGAATGGATGGTTCCCTGATGCCAGTGAGGCTTCTGCATGCTTCTATCAAGTCCGTCACTTTGTTTGGTGGCAAGGTGATAGACATTTGAACAGAGTCAATAGTGAACTCCAAATAATCCATGGTAGTGGAGGGTTCCAATTTTGATTTATCTGGATGTATGATAAATCCCAGCTTTTGAAAAAGATGTTTTGTGGCTGATACTGCCAATATAGCCATCTCCAAATTCTCACCTACAATGAGAATATCATCAAGGTAAGCCATGACGATATGGTTGTGTTTCCTTAAGTAAGCTAAAGCTGGTTTTAATAATTTTGTAAACAGCTTGGGTGCTGATGACAACCCATTGGGTAAGGCCTTATACTGCCATAACTGTCCCATCCAGACAAATTTCAGGTATTTACGATGATCCTTGTGTATTGGTACTGAATAGTATGCATCTTTAAGATCGATGCAAGCCATGTAGTACCTATCAAAAATTAGCTGTTTGGCTGTGACAAACGTGTCCATTTTGAAATGGGCATACTGAATGGAAGTATTCAGTTCGGTGAAATCTATAATGATGCGGCAACCGCCATCTTTTTTGTTTTTTGTAAATATATTTGATACGAACTCTTGAGCTTCTCTGATTGTCTTTTCAATTACCCCTTTTGTGTTTAGTCTTAACAGCTCAGCATGGCCTGCCGTTCTTTCCTTTTGTGAAAGTATGAACTTCCGGCTAGGCGTATGCTGAACTGGGATGGGGAGTTTGTATACAAATTCAATTTTGTAACCCTGAATACTTCCGAGTATGTAAGGATCAGAGGTAAAAGTGCTCCACACATGATGAAACAAGTGCAACCGTCCACCAACTTTTGATGAATCTAAACATGCAATGTTTTTCAGGCAACCAGACCCACCTACCTCCATGGTTACCGCCGGTGTTGTGTGGGTTGTCTCTGCCCTTGTTTCTTCTGGTATTGTGTTGCTGCTTTGTGGGGTTGGCGCATTTTCCAGGAAGGCCGGGCTGGGCCATGGTCTAAAAAAGACCGCTGTGCAGGTGGGCCGGCCTTCGAGCTTTCACCACCAGATGGTCTTTCATAGTACCGTTGTCTGGTGGATGTGTAGGGGTGCTGCCGCTGCTGATAGTGTGTTTTTGAGGTGCTTGGCACCTTGATCTGGCCTATAGCCTTGGCCTCCTCATGCAGGTCTTTCACCTGCTTTGGAAGGTTGTCCCCAAACAGCAGATTAGGCGGCTGAGTGCTACTGGTCCTGCATAATCCCGCAAATTTGGGATTAAGTGCAGGCTTGATGATGCTCTTTCTGTATCTGCTAATCTCGAACTGAGTATTACACAGTAATGCTAGAGCATCTTGTAGCTCTTCAGGCAAATCAACCCCATCAGCTGTCCTGGTTACTGCTGTGATTCCAACCGCCAGCAGTTTCAGGATCCTCTGGAGCTTCACCTCCTGGCTCCTTATAGATGGGCTCATGTTGCCCCAGATGGGGTTGTTCACTGCTGGTAAGTTGAGAGAGTTACAGTTCTCTGGAGCGAGGTATTTTTCAGCCGTAGTATTAATGGCTTGCTCCTGCAGCTGGTTTGTAGCCATGTAATTTATACTGGCTGCCAGTTTTGGGAGTATTGGCAGTCCTTTTTGTGTTGGTACAGCATGTTTGTTTACCATGCCCAACAATTCATCTGGCACCCCTAACACAGTTGGTTGTTCAGCCATTGCCCCATCTTCAGGGTCAGCCCAGCTCTGACCCCTAATGCTCCCCTGCGAAGAGGGTAAGACATTTGGCAGTCCTTGAAAGGATCATGCCGTGTGTTTGCTAGGGGACCCACCGTGACTCTGCCCCTGCCAAAGCAGGTCACGCTGGAGCAACTGCTCCACCAACCGCTCCATGCGGGAAAGACACCCGCCGTCGCTATCTGTGAATGGGGTGTCTTCAGGTCCAGACCCAGCTGAGTCAACGGTCCTGTCCGTCTTCTGGGTGGTTTTGCCGCCCGACCGCGGTGCACCTGCGGTCTTTATCGGCGATAAGTCGGGAGCTGCTGGTAACACCTGCAGCTCTGGAGAAACGGCACGCTGCTGGCTGCTTTCCACAGCAGCGGATTTTGCCGCTGCTCTCTTAAATTTACGCGACTCCATGGTGCTTCTTCTGTGTCTGAAAAACAAAGTACACCCAGTCGCCACGCTCACCAGAATGGTAAGACTTACCTTCAGTAAGTTTTTAAACTTACGCTGGAGGAGCAGCGCTCCTCCCGACTGTCGCTTCCGCAACGCGTTCGACGATATGTCGCGCATGCGTGCTGGCGGGGTCTTCACGTAGTCACTCACGTGACTCCGAAGTAAAATGTAATGTTATCTGCAGAAGAATACATGCTATCTAGTGGTACCTTTTGCAATGTTTGCACTCGTTGCGCTGATACTAGCGCCATGAACATAACCACTTTAAGTGTTAACTTCTGAAAAGACAATGACATAATTGGAGCCCATTGCCGAAGCAGTGTGAGAACTATACTGACATCTCAGATTTCTGCATATCTAGGCTCAGGAGGGTTTTTGTTAAAGATTCCTCTCTTAAATCGGGACACTAACGGATGAGACCCGATAGATTGTTGTTCTGAAAACTGCCCTAAATAGGAGGACAAAGCACTCCAAGCACTATTAATGGCACTATAACTCAAGTGCTCGTAAAAATGCAATGTAGCAAGGAACTCCAATACATCCGGTATGCTTGCAGTATGATAAGATGTATCTGACTGTAAGCAAAACATCGCGCATTTCTTAATATGAGACACATATTGTTTCTCAGTGCTATCTCTCCAAGCTGCAGTTATCACATCCATGGTCTTATTCGACAGTCCTAGGCCTTGGAGCGGTCTGGTCGGAACCTGCAGATTAACAAATTAATACGATCATGTAACGGATGACTTTCTCCTGTTACTGGATGCACCAACAATTACTGCAGTTGGGGACAGTCATGAAAAGCTGAGTCATCATTCTGAGCACCAATGGGAACCATGGCTGTGTAGGCCAGTCCGGAACCACCAAAACGCCTGAGGCGGAGTGCTGCTCGATTTTGGTGAGACATTGCATAATCAGGCAGAATGGGGAAAAAGCATAAAAGAATGTATGTCCCCAATGTAGCGAGAATGCATCCACCGCTACTGCTCCTGGATCCGGTTCCCATGAAACGTATTTAGGCAACTGGTGATTTACAGTGGCTTGCAAAAGTTTTCATACCCCTTGAACTTTTCCACATTTTGTCACGTTACAACCACAAACGTAAATGTGTTTTATTGGGATTTTATGTGATAGACCAACACAAAGTGGCACATAATTGTGAAGTGGAAGGAAAATTATACATGGTTTTTGTTACATATGCTACATATTCATTGTAGCAGTCCCAACCTCCTGCACTACTTTGTATCAGGCACACTCACCACACACACACTGTGATTAGGTATGTAAGCACTTTCAGTATTACTACGCAAGGCAGACAAATGAGCCGAATAAAGGAGAGCAATAAGGCAACTGAAACAACCTGAATTGTGTCGTTTATTATCAGGATATCTAACACGAAGACACAACATGGTGGCAGCGGTGGGATTCGAAAAAACCGCGCTATTGTGAATCGCTATTGGGAATTAGGAACAGCGGCTGCAGAGAAATTGATTTTTTTTTTGTGCACCCGCCTAACAACACAAGATGGCGACCTCCACAGCAGCAATGAGCCTCCACCCTACGATGAACTGGGACGCCGATGATGTGGTGGAGGCGTTCAAGAAATTCAAACAAAAGAGCCAGCTGGCATTCAAAAGCTTCCTGAAAGGAACTGCAGATGAAGAGAAGGTCAGTTATATTTTACTATGGCTCGGGGAGAAGGGTCTAGACATTTTTAACAGTTGGAGCTTAACAGAGCCCGACTGCAATAATCCGGGAATAGTCCTTGAAGGGTTTGCAAACCATATGGAGCCCAAATCAAACCACAGAATCCATCGGTATGAGTTCCAAGGGCTAAGACAAGACCCACAAGAAACAACCGACACTTTCCTGTCGAGACTAAGGAACGTGGCCAAGAAATGCAGATTTGGTGAGGAAGATGACAGAATTGTCGACCAGCTAATATGGGGGTGCGCCCACCAAGAGGTCCAAAAGTCCCTAATAGGGAAAGACACCCTCAACCTAAAAGACGCCGTAGATGCTGCCAGAGCTTTCGAAGCCACAAGGAAACAAATGTCCTCCCTCTGCCTTCAAGTTGGCTCATCTCAGAGCAGCACCAGAGTGAATATAGACGCTCTCTCAAAACGTGGCCCTGGCTCCACATTAAAGGCTCCAAAACAGACATTTTCTAGGCATGCAAACAAACAAGCAAGCCAAAGAAGCTGCTGGAACTGCGGTACAGAGCATGCATTTGATGATCGCAGGGAGTGCCCAGCATACGGGACTACCTGCAACTCCTGTGGGAGGCCTAACCACTGGAAGAAAATGTGTAGGTCAACAAAATCGTACAGCACCAAGCCAAAGCAGCAATGGTCAAAGAACGATAGAAATACGAGAAGGAAACAAATACACGCACACGTCCAACAGGAAGAGGAGATAACCTCAGATACCTCTGAGGAAGAATTCCTTTCCGTTGGGACCATTGACGTCCACGAAATGGGAAACGACAAACCACATAGCAACAGAGATGAAGCATATACTATAATACAACTACAGAAAAAAGTGGGAAAGAAAAGAACAACGATTAATCTAAGGCTCAAAATTGATACTGGAGCCCAGAGCAATATCTTACCAGTCAATCTTTACGGAAAGATATTCCCTGAACACATGACAAAAGATGGCAGCGTCAGGAAAGGAATCCTTGGAAGTAGCAATGTAGTCATAGCTGCATACGGAGGTTCCATAATCCCACAGCTAGGCAAAACAATCATAGCAGGAACATACAAAGGGAAAGAAGTGAAATGCCCCTTCTACATCACTAAATCGAAAGGACCTGCTATTCTCGGCCTGAACACGTGCCAAAGACTGAAGATTGTGTCAATCAACCATGAAATCAAGACAAACTCCTGCAGAATTGACAGAAACATACCCATCAAAAACCGGCCGCCCATCAGGAACAAAGAAGAATTGATTGACATGTACCCAGAGTGTTTTGACGATACCGTTGGTTGTTTTGAGGAATACGAATACCATATCACAGTAGACCCCAGTGTGAAACCAGTGATCCACCCACCCCGCCGTGTTCCCCTTGAACTGAAAGAGAGGCTAAGGGAACAACTAAACGAAATGGAAAAAAAGGGCATCATCACAGCAATAACTAAACCAACTGATTGGGTAAATTCAATTGTTGTCAAAGAAAAGCCAAACGGAAAACTAAGGATATGCCTTGATCCCAGGGATCTGAATAATGCATTGAAACGCAACCATTATCCAACTCCAACCCTTGAAGAGATCACACCAGCACTGGCCGGTTCCAAGGTGTTCAGCAAGCTGGATGCTAGTAATGGATATTGGAACATCAAAATAGACCGAAAGTCATCAATGCTCACCACTTTCAACACGCCATTTGGCAGATTCAGATTCAACAGGCTCCCATTCGGACTGAAGGTGAGTCAAGATGTCTTCCAGCGGAAAATAGATGAAACATACAAAGGCTGTAAAGGGGCAATCGGGATAGCAGATGATATCCAAGTATACGGCAGAGATGAAAACACGCATGATTACAACCTACATGAGGCTATGGAAAAAACTCGAAGAGCCGGCATAAAGCTCAATGCAGACAAATGCATAATCAAAGAAAGGGAGTGCAAATTCTTTGGGCTGATTTACTCTGCAGAAGGAGTGAAACCGGACCCTACAAAAGTGGATGCTATCAACCACATGGAGGAACCCAAAGACAAGAAACAGCTAAGAAGTTTCCTAGGGCTCATACAATACATGGGAGTCTTCATACCTAAGCTTGCTAATCACACAGCAAATCTCCGTGAATTGATGAAAGACGACGCTGAATTTGATTGGTGTGCTTCACATAGCCAAGATTTTGGGAAATTAAAACAACTCATCAGCAAAGAAACGATCCTGCAGTACTATGACAGACAGAAACCTGTAACACTCCAAGTTGATGCCTCCATGAGAGGAGTTGGAGCAGTACTGATACAAAATGGCCGACCTATTACGTATGCATCCAAAGCACTCACTCCTACAGAATCAAGGTACGCAAACATAGAGAGAGAACTCTTAGCAGTAGTCTATGGCTGCGAGAAATTTCACACTTACCTATATGGAAGGTATTTCGACATTGAAACAGACCACCGCTGCCACCATGTTGTGTCTTCGTGTTAGATATCCTGATAATAAACGACACAATAAATGACACCCAGTGATATCCCAAGCCGGCCATGGCAAACCATCGGAACAGGTCTGCTCCGATGGTTTGCCATGGCCGGCTTGGGATATCACTGGGTGTCATTTCCTCCTTCTGTTGTGAATTCCTGTATTTTTGGCATATGTGGCATGTAGATACCAGCTTTTCTATGTCCTTGTACATGCCTATCCAGTACACAGCGGATTTAGCACGGAGTCTGCACTTTTCCATTCCTAAGTGTCCCTGGTGGATCTTTTCGAGAATTTCTTTTTTCATGGACTTGGGTATGATTATTCGTGATCCGGCCATCAGGACTCCATTCTCTACCGAAATATCATCACGGATGGTCCAGTATTCGCGGAGGAGAGGCTGAACTTGTTGTCTCTTTTCTGGCCATCCCTGTATTACCATTTGGGTGAGGAGCTGGAGTTCTTCATCTCTGGCTGTTTCCTCTTTGATCTGTTCCAGCTTCACGCTTGTCACACTCACAATGTGGTGGATCTTTATGCTCAGCCCTTCCATCTCTTGTTTGTCATGTGTTGATAGTCTGGATAGGGCGTCAGCTAGCAGCAGGTCTTTTCCTGGCTTGTATCTGATGTTGTAGTCGTAGTGCTGTAGCCTCAGTAATAGTCTCTGTAGTCTGGCTGGTGCTTTGGTGAGGTTTTTTTTTTTGATTTGTTCTAGAGGGCTAGAACAGAAAACCAGCAATGGTATTTGATTATGGCCTGCTACTACTCCAAATTCCCATTTGTGAGAAACGTAAAGGACTTGAAAGCTAAAACAATTGTGTCAATTGTTAGAGGGTTGTTTGCAGAGCAAGAAATACCTGAGCAGATCGTATGTGACAATGGAACCCAATTCACATCTCGGGAATTCAGAGAGCTAGCCACCGAATACGGGTTCAAAATCACAACATCTTCACCACATTACCCAAAGGGCCATGGGTTTATTGAAAGGCAAGTACAGACAGCCAAGAAAACACTAATAAAATGCCGAGAGGCAAAGGAGGATCCAAACCTGGCACTTTTATCCTTACGGGCAACTCCACTAAAGGCTGACATGAAGTCTCCTGCAGAAATGCTAAATGGCAGGAAATACAAAACCACCCTGCCAAGCAAAATCCAACCCCCTATCGACCAAGAAGAAACAAGGGCAAAATTGGCAGCCGCCCAGGAGGAGGGGCTGAAACAATACAACAAAAATGCACAGTACTTGCCTGAACTATTTCAAGGCCAAAACGTACATGCTCAGGATCCAACAACAAAGAAATGGACCCCAGCACAAATCACCAGCAGGGCTGGAACCCCAAAATCATATATCATAGAGACAGAACCGGGCAGGCAGTTGAGACGAAATAGAATTCACATCCGCCCGACACCTGAAATGTCAACACCAGCAACTCCTAGGACACCACCCACAGCAGCAGCAACACCTGCCATTGATGACAACACATTCTCACAAACTGCTACCAGTGAGTCATATAGTCAACCAGCACCAACCAATGGCCAGGAAACAACTCAACAAGTTACCAATACATCGAGTGCAACACTGCAGGCAACAACCAGATATACTAGATCCAGGAGCAACATTTTACCCCCAGCGCGTTATCGCTAGCACTGGAAGGGACAAATCACGCCAAGACATGACTCTTGACTGGCTACGCACTACCTGAAAGAAAACAAGCTGCCATCATATATTCTGTTGTGTAGTATAGTAGAAAGCAGAATGCCATGAATGTGGGCAGAATAATCCCACGGTATCTGCTACAGGATTGCCACCCTCGCTCTGGCAATCCTCTAGTGTCACTAATTTGTTTTTTGTTTTTTTGTTCTTTCTTTTGAGAAGGGGGGATGTTACATATGCTACATATTCATTGTAGCAGTCCCAACCTCCTGCACTACTTTGTATCAGGCACACTCACCACACACACACTGTGATTAGGTATGTAAGCACTTTCAGTATTACTACGCAAGGCAGACAAATGAGCCGAATAAAGGAGAGCAATAAGGCAACTGAAACAACCTGAATTGTGTTGTTTATTATCAGGATATCTAACACGAAGACACAACAGTTTTCAAATTTTTTTACAAATAAAAAACTGAAAAGTGTGGCATGCAGAAGTATTCAGCCCCGGCAGTTACATTTGCAACATCCTCCATTCCACTAACTTTCGCTGGCTCCCGAGCCAGACTTACAGTGTTTAAAATACTCACAGGGAAGGTTTAACATTGACTTACCTGCGGGTTGCTACTTACCGCTGGTGTAGCTGCGCTCTCCAACCCGTCGGTGCGCCATGCGTCGGACGTAATGATGCACATGCGCCTGGCGGGGCTTCTTCACGTAGTCACTTACGTGATTCCAAAGTAAAATTGAATGGTACTGTACCTTGGTACACAAGACAATAAAGAACCGTTGAACCATTGGATAGTAACATAAACAGTCAATGAAGGCTTGCAAGAGGGCAAGGCATATGTGTATTAGAGAATTATTTGCAGGAGTATGGGGGAAAAATTAGGGGAATGAGTGCCACGATTGTATACAGAGTCCGCATGGGCTCAATTTCGTGATTTTTTTGCATTGAAGAAGAAAAATAAATGCATGTTGTTGCGTTTTATTAAAAGCAGAGAATCTTGACTAATAAGAAGGAAAGTGCAGTTAAATGTGTACAGAGATTAAAGACAGTGCTAAAATTGTTAAATCACCTCATCAACAATCATACAGTCATCGCGAATGATTGGAACTGCTGTTAGGTTTCAGCTTCTTGTAACTATAGTGACACAGGATAATTCAAATCAGATTTCCAAAAGTCTGACAAAGAATGCATCTAGCGGCTTGCAAACAAAAAAGCAGTCATACGTAAACCAAACCTGGTTTAAGAGTTTTCATGAGTAGTAGGACATGCTATTCAAATATTTGACTACACTTGGTTGAATAGTTAATTACTTCATGCACTGTTGCTCATTCCTGGCAGAGGTTTGTGTTGTTGCTTCTGTGGCAGCTGGGCTGTGGCTGACTGCCTCCCTCTCGCTTCAACTGAGCAACTTGTAGGCAAATTTGATATGAACGCACGTGAACATAAAACTCACAATGCAACCAGATACAGGAAATACAAGGGGAAAAAAATCACACTTAAATTGTGATTCTTCTAACGAGTACACAACTATTGATTAATACCATTTAAACCTGAATGTGATCTATATATGATCAATTTTGCAGCTGATATGATCAAAATCAGAGTCATACTTGGTTTGCAATTTTTGATACTGAAAAATAAATCCCTTCATGAGCTCAAATATGACTTTATATGTGCAAAGAGACTTTAGACTTTAGAGATACAGAGCGGATACAGACCCTTTGGCCCACCGGGTCCATGCCGACCCGTGATCACCCTATACATCAACACTATCCTACACACTAGAAACACCCAAACACTACCACTGCCCTACACACTAGGAACACTTTACCATTTTTACTGAAGCCAATTAACCTACAAACCAGTACATCTTTGGAGTGCAAAAGGAAACTGGAGCACCCGGAGAAAACCCACGTGGTCACAGGGAGAACGTACAACCTCCGTACAGACAGCACCCATAGTCAGGATCAAACCCTGGTCTCTGGCGCTGAAAGGCAGCAACTCTACCACTGCACCACTGTGCCGCCTGAAGTGGAAGGAAGCTAGAGCACGAGGAGGAAACCCACATGGTCATAGGGCAAATGTGAAATCTCCACAAAGACATCACCCATGGTCAGGATTGAACCCAGGCCCAGGCAGCAGCTGTACCAGCTGTGTGCTGCCCATACTCTACCACCCAGATAGATAGATAGGCCCAGACAATATCTAAGCTGTAATACTGAAGATCTGCGCTTCAGCCAAGATGTTTCAGTGCAGTTAATACGCTGTCATCTGCCTGACTATGTGGAAAATGACACAGGTATCTCTTATCATGTGCTCTGGACCTCATCATAGCCTTGGTCCAAAGATGTGAGATCAGAGAATGAGAGTGATTGTCCATGATATACCAAAGCAGCACATGACCAAACACGGCCATGAGGAGCCCTTGTAAAACTGTTTGAGATTTACCTTGCACAAAAGAAGATAGTTAAAATAAATATTTTTTGTGGAAGACAAATACTTGTGCTGTGGGTAACACTTCCTGGTTGTGGAAGATAACTCAGGCTGTTTTCTTTTTGGAAGTTACACCTGGGCTGCAGTTATCTCTATCCGCAGTGCAACTTTGAAAGAAAGTGCTGCAATGACATTTCTAACCTTGAGTGAGCTTCAACGTGTGCGCTGACACCTTGGCTAATGAGATTCAAACCATGCATCACAAGAATCAATAAGCTGCAGATTACATCCATAAAATTCGCAAAAAATAGCTTTAATGTAATAATGAGTGTAGCAACAACACAGAAGAGGTTTGGCAATACTTCTAGACAAGGCAGTCGGCTCGAATGACACACTATGCACCACCCTAGACATTGACTTCCTCCATCACATACCTGTGCTGCGATATGTCTGCAAAGCACACTTCAGTTACTCAGCAAGGTTTTCTCTGAGCAGCACTTCAACCCAAGGCATCTTTGTTTTAGTTTTAATTTTAGTTTTAGAGATACAGCACGGAAATAGGCCCTTCGGCCGACCACACATCATCTCTCGCTTTGGTTCCATGTTAATCCACTTTCTCGTCCACTCCCTGCACGCCAGGGCAAATTTTACAGAGGCCAATTAACCTACAAACCTAGATGTCTTGAGAAATTAAGTTTAGTTTAGAGATACAGTGCGGAAACAAGCCCGTCAGCCCACTGATTCCGCACCGACCAGCAATCCCCATAAACCAGCACTATCCTTCCTACACACTAGGGATAATTTATATAAGCCAATTAACCTACAAACCTGCACGTCTTTGGAGCGTGGGAGAAAACCCAAGCTCCCAGAGAAAATCCACGCGGTCACGGGGAAAACATACAAACTCCGTACAGACAGCACCTATAGTCAGGATCCAATCCGGATCACTGGTGCTGTATGGCAGCAACTCTACCGCTGTGCCACTGTGCCGCCTGAAGTGGGAAGGCAGCAGTCCTGAGCTACTATCTCCCTCATTAGAAACCCTCAGATTATATTTAGTTGAAAAAACAATAAACTATACTACAATGTGGATGGCTTTTTTGTAATCATAAATTCATAAGTTATAGGAGCAGAATTAGGCCATTCAGCCCTTCAAGTTTACCCTGCCATTCAATCAAGGCTGATCTATCCTTCCCTCTCAACCCCATTCCCCTGCTTTCTCTCCACAACCCCTGACACCTGTACCATTCACGAATCTGTCAATCTGAGCCTCAAAAATATCAATTTTGTCTTGGACTCCACAGCCATCTGTGGCAATGAATTCCAATTGCCAGTGAATTCATGTGAATTCATGTTTAGTCTTTTCGCAGACTGGATAGCACGCAACAAAAAAATTGATACCGCTGACAAGGCCAGCATTTACAGTGCAGTTTTGTTTATTATCATGTGTAATGAGGTACAGTGAAAAGCTTTTGTGTGCGTGCTACCCAGTACAAAATAAAACTGTACATGAATACAATCCAGCCAGTCAAAGTTCAAAGTTCACAGTTCATCAGTTCATACGTCTTCGGAGCCAAGTTAGGCCATTCAGCCCATCAAGTCTATTCCACCATTTAATCATGGCTTATCTACCTTTCCCTCTCAACCCCATTCTCCTGCCTTCTCCCCATAACCCTTACTGATCAAGAATCTGTTAATCACCTCCTTAAAAATATCCATTGACTTGGCTTCCGCAGCTGTCTGTGACGATGAACTCCACAGATTCACCACCCTCTGACTAAAGATATCCCCCCTCATCTCCTTTCTAAAGGTACGTCCTTTTATTCTGATGCTATGGCCTCAGGTTCTAGACTCTCCCACTAGAGGAAACATTCTCTCCACATCCACTCTACCCAGTCCTTTCACAATTCGGTAAATTTTATATAGGCCCCCCCAACCCCCCCCCCCCCCCCCCCCGTTCTTCTAAACTCCAGCGAGTACAGACCCAGTGCCTTCAAATGCTCATCATATGTTCTTCTTGGTTCTTGGTTCTTGGTCCTCCAAAATATTCCAAATGGAATTTAAACTGGAGGTGGTGGGAGGGTGGACTTAATCAAAAAAGGGTTCTTGGAGAAGAAGAGCTTGCTTAACCCCGTTATACTGTTAACCCAGTTCATAACTTATAGGAGCTGAATTAGGCCATTCGGCCTGTCAAATCTGCTCCACCATTCAATCATAGTTGTTCTATGTGCAAAGATAAAGGTTAATGGGGACAACATTCAGCGCAAAGATATAACATATAACATTATTACCCTTTCCTTTTTGCCGGCTTTCAAAGAACCTTTAAGCCAGTGTGGACTAAGATATAGAGAGGGCTGAGAGTAGTTGCTTGCATGCTATCCAGCAACAAAAAAAAGACTAAACGTGAATACATTCAAGCCGGCCAAATGGCAGAGATAAGGATAATGAGTACAACATATAACATTTATTAGCCATCCCTAATTGCCCCTGCCTTTCGAATGACCTTTAAGAGTCAGGCTTCTTGGTAAGAGTGGAGATAGATTATGGGAGCTCTGTGTATAGATGTTTCCTTCCCCTGAAGAACATGAGTGAACCAGGTTGGGTTTTTATGATGGTAGTTATTTGTGATCATCCTAAAATATAATTGCTTAGAAAAATGATCAGATATTATCACTTGGGACATTATGACAAACATATCATCTAATCTCCAGATGTTGCCGAACCATTTTTTGTGCCAGCCCTTCATCTTATGCACTGTTTGGACAAGTACACCATGTTATTGTCTCCCATCTTTAGTTTAGTTTAGTTTAGAGAACCAGCGCTGGAACGGGCCCTTCGGCCCAACAAGTCCACGCCGACCAGCGATCCCTGCACACTAACACTATCCTACACACACTAGGGACAATTTAAAATGTTTACAGAAGCCAATTAACGTACAAACCTGTACATCTTTGGCGCGTGGAAGGAAACTGGAGCACCCGGAAGAAACCCACAAGGTCACAGGAACAATGTACAAACTCCATACAGACAGCACCCATAGTCAGGATCGAACCAAGGTCCCTGACACTGTAAGGGAGCAACGTTACAGCTGCACCACCGTACTGCATGATGAATCTTTGTGGCGGCAGACTGGCATTAGTAGTGATCTTTCAAGCATCACTAGAATCAAGCGTGGTTCCAGATGATTGGAAAATTGCAAATATTACCCTGCTGTACAAGAAGGGAGCAAAGCAGAAGAATGGAAACTATAGGCCGGTTAGCCTGACTGGACCCCATATTAAAAGGATGTGCCTGCGATGAAGAGGGTCCAGAGGAGGTTTACAAGAATGATCCCAGGAATGAGTGGATGAGCTGCGAGCAGGACGCTATGAGGCTGCAGGGTGACTTGGATAGGTTGGGTGAGTGGGCAGATGCATGGCAGATGTGGATAAATGTGACTTTATCCACTTTGGTGGCAAGAACAGGAAAAGATTAGGAAAAGGGGAGGTGCAATGAGACCTGGGTGTACATCAGTCACTGAAAGTAAGCATGTAAGTACAGTAGGCAGTGAAGAAAGCTAATGGCATGTTTGTCTTCAATGCGAGAGGATTTGAGTTGGGGAGCAAAGAGGTCCTACTGCAGTTGTACAGTGTTGATGAGACCACACCTGGAATATTGTGAGCAATTTTGGTCTACTAATTTGAGGGAGGACATTATTGCTATTGATGGAGTGCAGAGTAGGTTCACCAGGTTAATTCCCAGGGTGGCGGGAGTGACATATGAAAGAATGGGTCGACTGGGCTTGTATACACTGACATTTAGAAGGATGAGAGGCGATCTTATAGAAACATATACAATTCTTAAGGGATTGGACAGGCTGGATGCAGGAAAAATGTTTCTGATGTTGGATGAATCCAGAACCAGGTATCACAGTTTAAGAATAAGTGGTAGGCCATTTATGACTGAGATGAGGAAAAACGTTTTCACCCAGAGAGTTGTGAATCTGTGGAATTCTCTGCCACAGAAGACAGTGGAGGCCAATTTCAAGAGGGAGTTAGATTTAGCTCTTAGAGCTAAAGGAATCAAGGGATATGGGGAATAATCAGGAGCAAGGTACTGATTTTAGATGATCAGCCATGATCATATTGAATGGCGGTGCTGGCTCAAAGGCCAAATGGCCTACTCCTGCACCTATTTATGTGTGTTTCTATGTTTCTATGTTTGACAACACTGAGCCTGATACGGAGGGACCTCGTGAAACTTATCGAATAGTGAAAGGCCTGGATAGTGTGGATATGGATTGGATGTTTCCACTAGTGGGAGCTTCTAGGAGCCGAGGTCATAGACTGAGAAATAAAGGAAGTTCCCTTAGGAAGGAGGTGAGGAGGAATTTATTTAGTCAGAGGAAGGTGAACCTGTGGAAATCATTGCCACAGAAGGTTGTGGTTGCTAAGTCAATGTATGTTTTTAAGGCAGAGATAGATAGATTCTTGATTAGTATGGGTATCAGGGGTTACGGTGAGAAGGCAGGAGAATGGGGTTGAGAGGGAGAGATAGATCAGCCACGATTGAATGGCGAAGTAGACTTGATGGGTTGATATCACCTATGAACTTATGAACTGTTTAATCCTAACAGCTTCTACCAAGTAAATGAAATGCTGACATGACACTCGAAAACAAGATCAGCCACAATTTTAATTTTTCAGAGGCATACAGTATGTGGCTTCCTGTTGAAAGATTAATGGGTACCTTTCCATCAGTTTCAAATATTTTGCTGCCTTTAGGCTTTCTCTCTTTTCTTCAGTCCATGAGAGTTAAGTGCCCTGTGTTGCTATCAATTTCTGCCTCACACTGAACATAGCCAGTCGTATTTTTTCCCCCTCAAGATAGAGTGCTTAGGATCCAGTTAATGATCTGTCCACAAACTCAGAAGGAACGAGGAAATAGCATTCAGGAGCTGAAACAATGTTTGATTCTTTTCCTTCAGATCACTGGCCTGCCAGCAAGAATAGTAAGATTAAACAAGAACTTACCAGTTTGAAGTTTGATCCTTATTTTATGAGGAGTTACGATGAGGGATTTCGTGAAGACCCCGCATGCGCGACATTCTTCAAAGCAGCGGTGTGGAATTACAGATAACAACAATGACTGAAGATAGTAAGATTTAAGAGACTCTATATACCAGTTGTCCTTATGATAGAGGGTTGGGAGCGGAGGGCACAAAATCCCTCATTGTAACTCCTCATAAAATAAGGATCAAACTTCAAACTGGTAAGTTCTCATTTAATCTTACTATTTTACTTCGGAGTCACGTGAGTGAAGATTTCAAAGCTCTGTGATTTCATGCCCTGGACCACGTCCATGCTCACACACTGCCGTAATTACTGATGGAGGAAGTATGTTAACGTATTTCAGAATTGAACAAGCTGAAAAATAATAACGTATTTATTAATACAAACAATAAACCCCTCACTCGGGGATAAACGTTTTTAGGGAACAGCACTTAAAACTGATTCCGCAAACGTTGCGGGAGTGGCCACAGATATATTATCAAAACGCTGAAAAGTAGCTTCACTGGCCCAGCCCGCTGTTGTGAGGACATGATCCATGGGTACCTCCATGGTCCTCGCGGCTGATGTGGATGCAGCTCTGGTAGAATGATTTTTTTTAAATGTTAGTGTATATACCTGCTGCATCCAATACCACCCTAAAGAAAGTCACTTTATTAGGGGTCGAGATCATTCTACCCAGTTTTAGTTTCTGAAGAGTCTGGACCCGTTGTGCAGTGGTCAGTGCCATTAACATCACCATTTTGAAGGTGAGTTTGTCCAGAGGTAATCCCATCATAGGCGACCAGCTTCTGAGTAGGGTCAACACCACCCCAAAATCCCAGGTGATCTTTTTTCATGGTCGAGGAGGGTTGGAATTAAATATACCCCTCATTTGTTTAGATACCAGCTGGTGAGATCCCACTCCAATATTGAGATAGGATGACAGCGCACTCCTGGCACTGTTTATGGCACTGTGACTGAGGCCCTCATCATAATGAAGGCCCGCGAGGAATTCCAGCACATTGGAGATCGTTGCAGAGTTGTAGGTGGTCTTGGTCTGACTACAGAAGGCCTTCCATTTCTTAATGTGGGTGAGGTACTGCTTCCTAATGGACTCTCTGCACGATGCTGTTATGATGTCCATGGTTCTGGATGACAGCCCAAATTCCAGTAGTGGTCTCCTCAGAACCTGCAAGCCAACAGGTTCAGATGACCATGGCACGGATGATATTCCCTTGTTATGGGATTGGTCACCAAATTCGGGCATTTGGTAACCTGTTCCCATGGTTCCTTTATCATGTTGAGTACCACCGGGTACCATGGTTGTGTGGGCCAGTCGGGTATTATCAGTATATCTGTTGCAGAATCTAGGGTTGTATTTTCTGCAATACCCGACTGATGAGGCAGAATGGGGGAAATGCGTTGAAAAACCATTTCCCCCAATGTAGCGAGAATGCGTCCATCGCCACTGCCCCAGGATCTGGTTCCCAAGAGACATATGTTGGTATCTGATGGTTCAACCTGGACGCAAAGAGGTCGATATCTGGTGTTTCATATTTGGCTATAACTTTAGCAAATATTTGGGGTTCAACATCCACTCGAAGTTGTCATTAAATACTCGTGACCTGGTGTCCGCCACTGTATTGAGCTTACCCGGAAGGTATGTAGCTGATATCCAAATATTTCTTTCAATACACCAGAGCCAGATTAAATTTGCCAATTCATCACAAGATATTGACTTGATACCACCCATATAGTTCAAATATGCCACCACAGTGGTATTATCTATTTGAAGACGGACGTGCGTATGGTGCAGTAAGCCCGCAGCCTGTGAACTGCTCCCAGCATTTCCAAATAGTTTGTACCTTGTGATTGAAGAAGAGTAGACTCATGCAAATCCCATCTGCCGCCACAACTGGAAGTAGTGTCGGTAGCTCCCCAGCCCTGGACGCTTGCGTCGGTTTGTAACACGACTGATGGGTTTGATATAATGATGGTTTAAAACAATCACAAACATTGCTGATACACCATTGTAGCTCAATTTGCGCCTTGTTTGGCAGCTGCATAGGCCTGTGAAAATGTCCAGCATTTGCTTTTAATGCTAAGATTTTTGCTCTTTGCAAGTTTTGATAGTGTAATGGGCCAAATTATGCAGCTGGAAATGAAGCTACAAGCTTTCCAATTACCTTAGCAGCATGTCTAATAGTCGGTTTCCTGGCGCAAGCAAGGCTGTTACATGCCTCTATTATGTCTGTTGCTTTGCTCCCTGGGATAGTGACAATCATATGATTGGTGGTAATTGTGAATCCCAGATAGTCCATAACCACAGAAGGGTCGAACTTAGATTTGTCTGGATGGATGACAAATCCTAGTTTCTTGAATAATGTTTTGGTAGCTGTTACTGCTAATTTGGCTAATTCCAAAGTTCTTCCCACAATTAAGATGTCATCTAGATATGCCATGACTATGTGGTTTTGTCTTAGTGATGCCAAGACTGGTTTTAGAATTTTAGTAAATAACCTAGGGGCTGTTGTAAGCCCATTAGGTAGAGCTTTGTATTGCCATAGCTGCCCCATCCAGACAAATTTTAAGTATTTCCGGTGATGTTTCCGTATAGGTACTGAATAGTATGCATCTTTTAGATCGATGCAGGCCATGAAGCACCCTCTGGAAATCAGTTGTTTAGCCATTTCAAATGTCTCCATTTTGAAATGGGTATATTGTACAAAGGTATTCAAATGGGTTAAATCAATTATGATACGACATCCACCATCTTTTTTGGTTTTGGTAAAGATGTTAGATACAAACTCAAGAGGTTCATGTGTCATTTTTTCTATTACCCCCTTGGCGTATAGCCTTAATAATTCCGCATGTCCTTCCCCTTTCTCTTCGTGAGAAAATGCACATTTCCGGTCAGGTACATGTTGAGTCGGGGGAAGATGTCCATTCATGAATTCAATCTCATAACCCTGAATACTTTGTAATATAAAGGAATCCGAAGTTATAGAACCCCATGCATCCCAGAATGCACACAATCTCCCTCCTATTTGTGAGGTTATACAAGCAGCAGCCCCAAGGGAACCAGACCCCCTTACCTCCATGGTTACCGGCGGGGCTTGACGTTCTGGACTTTTGTTGCTCGTTGTGTTGCTGGGGCAGGGGTTTGGCGCATTTTCCATGCTGGTCGCTGTTGGCCCTGCCCTAAAAAAGGCTTTTGCTAATAGGGTGCGGCTGGTGGATAGGCTCTCGTTGCCCTATCAGGTTGTCCCCGAGCCCTAGTAGATACGTAGGGATGGTGTCTGCAATATGCCGGTGGCCTGTTTGAGGATGGTGGTTTCATTAACTCGACCGCTTTTGCCTCCTCGTCCAGGTCTTTAACCTGCTTAGGCAGGTCTTCACCAAACAGCTGTCTCAGTGGCGGCGCAGCAGAAGCTTTGCACAAACCCACGAATTTCAGGTTGAGAGTCGGACGGATGGAGCTCTTGCGGAAACAGTTGATTTCATACTGTGTGTTGCACAGCAATGCTTGTGCATCCTGCTGCTCCTCAGTCATGTCCGTCCCGTCAATGGATCTGGCGAAGGCAGTAATCCCTGAGGTTAACAATTTCAGGATTTTCTGAATTTTCAACTCCTGAGTCCTGATCACGGGACTGATGTTACCCCAGATAGGCGTGTTGACGGTCGGGACATTAAGTGACACACAATTACCCGGGGCTTTGTATTTGTTTATTGCCTCCGTAAGCACCTGTTCCTGCAGCTGGTGTGTGGTCAAGTAATTTATTTTCGCCGCTAGTTTGAGCTGAAAAGGTTGCCCTGACTTCCCTGGTTGGGCAAATTTTGATACTACCTCAAGTAGTTCCTCTTCAGGTACGTCGGGCAACACCGGTTCTTGCGCCAACCCCTCTTCAAAGTCAGCTAACTGCTGACTCCTAGCACTCCCCATTGAGGAGGGAGAGATACTTGGTGGTGCTGCTGAGTGTCTCCTAGATCCTAGGGACACCCGCTCTTGTTGGAGGAGATCCCGTTCGAGCAGCCGCTCCACCATACGCTCCATTCGAGCCATGCGACCGCCGCCGCTATCTGTGGACGGCAAGTCGACTTCCCCAAGTTCCGGTAAACTACTGGGGCTTCTACCATTGGACCGCATCTCGTCGAGGTGATGTCTCGGGTACCTAGGTAGGTAGTCGCTGCCTGCCGCTCCTGCAGGGCTACACGACTCCCATGCAGATTTGCCGCTAGTCCGCGGTCTTCTAGACTGAAGCGGACCGCCTGTCTGGTACGACAGCAGCGGCGATGAGTCGGTGCCAGCCGCCTCAGCGGGGCTCCCCGACATCCGCGTGGGCTTGCCACCAGTCTCGGTTATACAGGACTGCGACGTAAGGTCGCTGCCAGCCGCTACTGTGGGGCCACACGACCGGTATGTACGACCACCGACCCGCGATCTGGCGGACTGTGCCGTTGGTAAGTCGGTGCCGGCCGCACCGCTAGGGCTCCCCGACTTCCGTGTTGTTTCATCACCGGTCCGCGATCTGGCAGACTATGCCGGTGGTAAGTCGACGCCGACTGCTGCAGTGGGGCTAATCGACCTTGGTGCGGTTTTCCCCCTGGTCCGCCCTCTGGTGACCTGTAACAGAGGGGAACGTGCCTTTGAAGGGGGCACCATTTTACGCATCTTTTCCCCGCTGGCCCGGTGTCCCGGTGAAAGCGGTAGGGAGTCAGAGTCTTGCCTACCCTGCTCCTGCGCGGACCTCCTACCAGCATGCAGCTCACTGGCCTGCTGTGGTGGAGTGTCGGGTCATGCCGACTGAACTGGGCTCCCCGACTTCCGCGTTCTTTTCCCAGCCCGCGGTGCGGGTGCTGCCGGTGTAACAAGCAGCTCCGGGGACTGCGGCCGCTGACTCCTGTCGGAAGTCCCGTGGTCCTTGGATGCTGCTTTGATGCCTTTCCTTTAGTTTTCTCCATCGTTCCTGTAAGCACAAAAATCCTACAGGAACTAACCAGCTCAAGGTTAGTGTAACTTACCTGAGGACCTTTTTGAAGCACCGGTGGAGGAGCGCACTCCCCCTCCAGCTGTCGACTGCAACTGCGAGCGATGATATGTCGCGCATGCGTGCTGGCGGGGTCTTCACAAACTCATGTGACTCCGAAGTAAAATGAAAGGAAGCAGGTTTAAGCTGTTATTTCTCAGTGTGAGTGCTTCATGATCATTTTGTTTATGGTTTAATCAATGAGCAAATTCATTCAAAATTTGAAGTACCGTGAACCTACTTTGCAAGGGCGGTACAGTGGTGCAGCGGTAGAGTTGCTGCCTTACAGCGCCAGAGACACGGTTTTCAATCCTGACTACGGCCGCTGTCAGTACAGAGCTTAGACATTCTCCATGTGACTTACTGGGCCAAACGACCTGTTTCCATGCTGTATCTCTAAAGTAAAGACTTCGAGGCACAGTTTGGATGATTGGATACACCATACAAATACAATCAGTTCAAACATAGATAGAGCAAAGGGGAAGGTACAGACTGCAGAATATAGTTCTCAGTATTGTGGTGCATCGGTTCCTTAGACAAAGTCGATGTCAATGGGGTAGAGATGAATCGGACTGTACCCCAGCTTATGGAAGGACCATTCAGAAGCCTGACAAATGAGGAAAGAAGCTGTTCCTCAGTCTGGTGCTGTGCTCTTTCAAGTTTCTTCTGCCAGACAGGAACAGGGAGAAGAAGAAATGTCCAGAGTGAGACAAGTCTTTGGTTACGTTGGCTGCTTTTCTGAGGCAGCGTAAAATGGTGATGGGTTAATGGTGGAAAGTATGGTTTGTGTGTTGGAGTGGGTCACATCTACAACTCCCTGCAATTTCCTGCGATCTTCGGCATGGCTGTTCCCAAACCAAGATGTGGTGCCACCAAACAGTATGCTTTCAATGGTACATCCCCATGGTACAATGGTGCTTTTATTGTGATACTAGACTAAGTGGGACCTGTTGGGTCCCAGCTTCACACGAGAGGGCTGGTCCTCCAACGCAATATTCCACCTCTCCACCAATTCCAATATTGTTGGCCAGTGGGGCGGGGGGGGGGGGGGGGGAGGGGGTGCTTTCTGGAGCTCTAGCATGGTGTTGTGGGGCCAAGGGACTGGTTTCCAGAGGGCTAGTATGGACATTGTGAGCCGAATGGATTCTTGGGCTGGCAGCTCAGTCACTGAGACCATTCACACACACACACTCACTCACTCACACACACATACACTCACAAACACATACACTCACACACACGCTCACATGCTCACACACACACACACACACGCTCACACACTCACACACACACACACACTCACACACACTTTTTTTAAATTTTATTACACACACACTCACACATGCACACACACACAGACTCACACACACACACACATACACATACACATGCACATACACTCACACTCACAAACACACATACACTCACACACACACACACGCTCACACACACACTCGCACACACTCACACACACACTCACACACACACTCACACACACACACTCACTCACGCACACACGCACACACACTCACACTCATACACACACTCACACACACTCACACACACACACACACACACACACACACACATGCACACACACACACACACACATACACACACACACATCCGGTGGCGCTGTTACTGGCTGCCTCCGCCCACGGTCTGGTTGTCTTTTTTTATTTTTGTTATGTTTAGAGGGTGTTTTTTTAGTTTTTTAAAGTATTTTATGTGGGGGGAAGCGGGTAGGGTAAGGGGGAAACGGTCGCTTCGTTGCGAGGATGCGGCTATTATCCAAGTCATGTCCTCGCCCCCTCCCCCTCGCAGCCTACCAATTGGATTGGCGCGGCCTTTCCTGCCGGGACCAGACCAGAGCTTCAGCAGCGGCGGCACTGCGTTCGATACATCGCGGAGCGGGCGAGGCCTTACCTGGGATAGCAGTTTGGAACTCCGGAGTGTTGGGCCGCTGCTCCAACATCGCGGAGCTGTGGGTGCGGAGCTCCCAATGTAGGCGGCGCTGACTTTAACATCGCGGAGTCCTGGGACCCTTTGCCGGGGGTCGCCAGCGCGAATATCCGCCCAGCGTGGCCTGTGGACATCGGGAGCCGCGGACTCCGGTGGAAGGTGGCCGATTCACAGGCCCAGGCCGCTGAGAATGATCTCCCATTCGCCGTCGGGGTTCCATCGTTCCCGGCGAGCGGGCCTGAACATCGGGCCGCCCGTAACAGCGACTACGGGGTGTTCGGGACGCCCCGACCACGGGTGATCATTGGGGAACATCAGTGATGAGGTTGACTGGACTTTGGTTCCTTCCCTCACAGTGGGGAACTTTGGTGCCGCTGTGGGGATGTTTGTGTTGTGGACTACTGGGTTCTGTGTTTTTGTGTTTTTTTAAATTTTATTACACACACACTCACACATGCACACACACACAGACTCACACACACACACACACACACACACACACATACTCACACACACACAAACACTCACGTACACACACACACAGACACTCACACTCACAGACACACACACACAGACACTCACACACACACACACACACACACACACACTCACACACTCACAAACACATACACACACACTCACTGACTCACACACCATATATATGGCAGTAAACTTTCTTGAATACTCACACGGTTGAGAGCAGCCTATCCACTTTGGGGTTCCGCAATCAGCGTGACGTCTGTACCTACCGGAAATTATGCAATCAACGCGACCTCTGCACTCACCGGAAATTACGCAATCTGCGCGACCTGTCCACTAAGCGGAAGTCATGAAATGAGCGAGACTTTTGAACCAAACACAGTCGGACCTAATAAAGCATTTATTCCTTCCAAACACAGTCAGACCTAATAAAGCATTGCAGTTTCAAGCACAGGCAGGGCAACAGGCCAACAACTCATGGCATTGTCAATTAAGGCTAAGGGGCTAACAAATCATTTATTGCAAGTACATTGCAGACTCACAGTTCAGTTGATTCACAGCTTAAAGTGAGAGTCGAGGACTCTCCCTCGCGTTCTTGCAGAGTGACTGAGTCATGTCCTAGCATCCGGGGTTTTATAGTCCTGCCCCCCACCTCCCCCCCCCCCCCCGGAAGGGGTGTTACTTTCATCACGGTGATTGACAGGCTCATGGTTTTTTAAACACTCATTACTTTTTTTTTTATCGATGGGAAAAATCCTCGGGGCCTGCTCGGCGGAGGAGGACTGTGAGTGAGATGGCCAAAAATCATAGCGATATATGGTAGCATTTTTTTTCTGAAATTAATATATAGCGCAGACAGGAATTGGTCAAGATGAGACTTTTAATTATATAGATGTGCAAAGTGTTAACACAGTGAAACAAAGCGCTAACAAAGTGCTAACAAAATACGAATATAATATCTTAAAACAGTCCAGAGAGTATTGCCATAGCCTCTATCCCCGGTTAGCATGCACACAGAAATAGTCTACTGAGCCCGCATACAAGTGGTGCCATGTTTTTACGGCCTTTTCAAAGTCCATGCTCTAGTTCTTATGAGTGGTCCTGTTCCAGACAAGTCGTTGTAGAAGTTTATGAGCCACTGGCGACATGCCGAATTTCGAAAATAAGAAGAATGTAGTAACAAAGAACTGCAGATGCTGATTTACACAAAAGGACATAAGGTGTTGGAGGAAGCCAGTGGGTCAGGCAGCATCTCTGGAGAACATGGATAGGTGATGTTTGGGGTTGGGACGATTCCGATTTGCTCAAATACGGAACCTTCCCTCAGATGGCCTGTAGTCAGCCTTTAGAAATCTGTGGAAGAACCATCAGCGTGGAAACAGGCCCTTCGCCCCACCAAGTCAATGCCATGCAGCAATCACCCATACACTAGTTCTACGTCATACACACTAGGGTCAATTTCCAGAAGCCAGTTAACCTACAAACCTGCATGTCTTTGATGTGGTGGAGGAAACCGGAGCATCTGGAGAAAGCCCATGCAGTCACAGATCGAATGTACAAACTCTGCACAGACAGCACCCATAGTCAGGATAGAACCGGGTCTCTGACACCGTGTGGCAGCAGCAGCTCTACCGCTTCGCCACCATGCCTCCCAATATGATGGACTAATCTTAATGGCTGACTTCAAATTGCACATAGATTGAAGAAAAGAACAAAGACCAGTAAAGATTCCTCACAGCAAGTCTGCTCGACAAGAGAGAGGGCTATAATTAATTTATTCACTTCATCTGTACTGAAAGCAGTGGATGCGGAATATTATGTATTAGAATTATGAAATTACACTAAAATAAAATCAGCACATTAAGTTATGCAAATTTCAATTTAGTTTCTGAAAAGCAACACAATATAAATCAAAATCCTAAATCTTGGTGCCTCTCCTTTCCTTAAACTATTCTTTGTGGAATAATTCTTTGTTCGGTTCAGTCAAATATTGTCTGATAATAATCAGTAAAGAGCCATGGAGTCATTCTTTATGTCAAAGATACCCCATGAATGCGTGTTGACATCTTTTCTCCAATTTATCGAGTTTTCTATCATTTGTTAATAATGGCTTCTCCTTTTGTTGCTTGCAGTCAAAGATATCTATCTCTCTTGCCCATCAATGATGTATCCTGTGATAAACTGCACCTAAATACATTTGAAAATGCATGTTCTGTAGACCCTGTGTGACATTTTGTTTTGCAAAGGCAGTTCCTTTTACTTTACGTTCACAAGCACCTCGTCTTAAATCTGTGATTGAAGATCATTTGTCTTTGATGTTCAGGGTAATTTTCATCATTCTGAGCCAAAGACATTCATAGCAAAAATATGATCTAAGCAGAAACAGAATTAGGCCTTAGACTTTGAGAGATACAGTGTGGGAACAGGCCCTTCTGCCCACCCAGTCCACGCTGACCAGCAATCACCCCGTACACTGGCACTATCCTACACACTAGGGATAATTTACAATTTGCAGAAGGCAATTAATCTGCAAATTTGTACGTCTTTGGAGTGTGGGAGGAAAACGGAGCAACCGGAGAAAATCCACGCGGTCACAGGGAGAATATACAAACTGCGTGCAGAAAGCACCCATAATCTGTGGACTGTTTCATTTTATTTCCAGATTTTAGATGTTGAGATTATTCAGAATAATAAATATACAAAAGACAAAAACTGTGCAGAACCTCTTCAGACATTCTCGGTACTAATGACACATTTATTAGTGTCACACTCAGTCGTGTTTCCACCAATCTTTAAGCTAAACAAAATTCTCTTGCCATTCATGTGACTCCTTGGGGTGATAGCCCTTCCCTTGTTTGAGATAAACTGCCCACCGGATTCTGCCCCTCAATATACAGCAGCAAAAAATGATCAGGCAACATCTCGTCTTGGCACCCTTCTTTAGGCTGGTGAAATCCCAATCCAAAACAATGTCTGTCCATTTCCCTTCACAGATGCTGCCTGACTCCCCCGAGTTTAGACGTTTATAAGGTCATAAGGTTAGAAGTGATAGGAGTAGAATTAGGCTATCCAGCCCATTAAGTCTATTCCGCCATTCAATCATGGCTGATCTATCTCTCCCTCCTAACCCCATTCTTCTGCCTTATCTTTGACACCCATACTAATCAAGTATCTATCTATCTCTGCCTTAAAGATATACACTGACCTGGCCTCCACAGCCGTCTGTGACAAAGAATTCCAAAGATTCACCACCCTCTGACTAGACATTTTTCTCCTCGTCTCCTTCTTAAAGGGACGTCCTTTAATTCTGAGGCCATGACCTCTAGTCCTAGACTCTCTCACTAGTGAAACATCCTCTCCACATCCACTCTATCCAAGCCTTCCACTATTCTGTATGTTTCAATGAGTTTAGTTTAGCTTATAAATGCAGTGTGGAAACAGGCCCTTTGACCCACCAAATCCACACCGACCAGCAACCCAACCATAGATTAGTTCTATCCTACACAGTAGGGACAATTTTACAGAAGCCAATTAACCGACAAACCTACACGTCTTTGGAGTGTGGGAGAAAACCGGAGCACCCAGAGAAAACCAATGGTGACACAGGAAGAATGTACAAACTCCATACAGACAGCATCCAGACTCTGGATCAGAAGTTAATAAGTTCATAAATAAGAGGAGCAGAATTAGGCCATTCAGCCCATCAAGTCTACTCTGCCATTCAATCATGGCTGGCCTATCTTTCCCTCTCAACACCATTCTCCTGCCTTTTTCCCATAACACCTGACACCTGAACTAATCAAGTATTTCCACCTTAAAAATATCCATTGATGGCCTCCATAGCCACCTATGGCAATGAATTCCCCAGATTCAGCACCTTTCTAAAGGCACAGCCTTATATTCTGAGGCTATGGCCTCTGGTCCTAGACTCTCCCACTATGAAAACTCTCCACATTCACTCTATCAAGGCCTTTCACTATTCGGTAAGTTTCAATGAGGTGTCCCCTCATCCTTCTAAACTCCAGCGAGTACAGTCCCAGTGCTGTCAAATGCTCATCATATGTTAACCCAATAATTCCTGGGATAATTCTCGTAAACCCCCTCTGGACCCTCTCCACGCCAGCACACCCTTCCTCAAATATGCGGCCAAAAGCGGCTCACAATACTCCTAATGCGGTCTGATCAGTCCTTATAAAGCCTCGGCATAACATCCCTGTTTTTACATTCTACTTATCTCACAATAAATGCTAACAGAGCATTGCCTTTGTTACTACCGATTCGACTAATAAATTAACTTTTTGGGAATCATGCACCAGCGCTCTCAAGTCCCTTTCCACCTCCGATTTCTGAATTAAACTTGGGTCCCTGGTGCTGTAAGGCAATTAACTGTGATGCCCCTACAGTTCCTCCAGCAGCTTGTTTTCCACATGAGAAAATAACTTGCATGGAAGGGGGGAAAGAAGAAGGAGAATGGGAGAAAATAAATTGGTCCCTTCGAGTTAACATGGATCTGATGGGCTGAATGGTTTCCGTCTATGACGTTATGAATTTAAGACGAGACAATCAGTCACTTGAATTTATGAGGTAAAAGTGTAGAGGTAGATATTGCATACTGTAACACTGCAGTACAATTGTTTGAATTCCCTGATCTTACTCCCAAATGTTAGTGAACCACTTTTCTTCCCTCTGCCAGAAGCAGTGAGTCTCATCGGAGGAGAGTTAGTTATCAAAGTGTCAGAAGCATTCAGATGTCAAGCATAAATTATACAAAGCATTAATTAACAGGAGATTTAAGCTCACAAACACACTGACAGGTCTCCTTGGATTGACTTCAGACCATCATGAAAGACAAATGTAAATGGATCCTAGGCTATTTGGCTGCCACTAGCTTTTCAAGGCATGTCTTCATTATACTGATTTAAGCTTTGCTTCCGTATCTTGCATTAACACATTGACTTTCTCACAGGGCGGCACTGTGGCACAGCGGTAGAGTTGCTGCCTTACAGTGCCAGAGACCTAGGCTCCATCCTGACTGCAGGTGCAATCTGCAAGGAGTTTGAACATTCTCCCCGTGACTTGCGTGAGTTTTTTCTGGGATCTCTGGTATCCTCCCACACTCCAAAGACATACAGGTTTGGCTTTGGTAAAATTGTAATTTGTCTCTAGTGTGTGTGGGACGGTGTTGGTGTGCGTGGATCGCTGGTCAGTGTGGACTCGTTGGGCCGAAGGGCCTGTTTCCACGCTGTATCTCTAAATTAATAAACTAAACAAGATCCAGAAGAATTTGACCTTTCCCATCTCACAGGGACCAGCAACTATTGATATGCAGCCATTCTGGTCCAATATCTGGGTATAAATATCCCACTGGAATATCATTGACATATAAATAGAAATATAGTTCAATAATTCCCACATGCATTTAGCATGTGTTTTCATTATAATCTGATCATTCATGCAACATGTCCAGTTTCTTAGTGCCTATTTGTCAGCAAAATAGATCATGAAATTAAGGATGTGTAGGAAGGAACCGCAGACACTGGTTTACACTGAAGATAGACACAAAGTGCTGGAGTAACTCAGTGGGTCAGGCATATTGTCTGGAGAAAAGGAATAGGTGACGTCTCAGGTTGAGACCCTTCTTCAGACAGTCAGGGGAGAAGGAAACCAGAGGTATGAAAAGTTACAAAGAAAGGTATTAAAGAACAAATCAAAGCCAGCAACAATGATCAAGGATGAACAATGGCCCATTGTTTGCAGTGGAGCAGGTGATAACGAGGGGATACAAACAGTCAACAAGGACAACACTGAAACTAGCAGGATGACTAGGGTGGGGGAGGGATGGACAGAGAGAGAGGGATTACAAGGATTACTTGAAGTTAGAGAAATCAATATTCTTTTTTTGAGAACCATAGTTTCAAGTTTGTGTTATTCAATGGGAATTCCCAGAGAGAAATTGTATAGGAACAGCATAATCTAAATGATATCATAATTTAAACATTAATTAACAGATAATGGCAGAAACCAAATGGAAAGGTAGTAGGTCCCAACCCAAACTTACGTCTCTCCATTTCCCTCCACAGATGCTGCCTGACCCATTGAGTTCCTCCTGCGGGTTACACAAAAAACTGGAGAAACTCAGCGGGTGCAGCAGCATCTAAGGAGTGAAGGAGATAGGCGACGTTTCGGGTCGAGACCCTTCTTCAGACTGGTCAGGGATCAGGGAAACGAGAGATATAAACAGTGATATGGAGAGATAAAGCAAGAACAATGAGTGAAAGATATGCAAAAAAGTATTGGTGATAAGGAAAGCAGGCCATTGTAAGCTGTTTCTGGTGTGAAAATGAGAAGCTAGTGCGACTTGGGGGGGGGGGGGGAGATGGAGAAGGAATGTCAGGGCCCGAGGGCTGAGGGAGAGGTGGGGGGGTGGGGGGAAAGGAGCAGTCTAGTTTCCTTTATTTTCGCTGTAGAAAGATAGCTTGTAAGGTTGAAAGAGAAGCTGACAGTGCCAGGATGAAAATATATAAAGCAGCTGAGTTCAGTTTAATTTGGTTTAGTTTAGTTTAGTTTGGTTTAGTTTGGAAATACAGCACGGTCACGGGCTCGTCAGCCCACTGAGTCCGTGCCGACCAGCGATCCCCATACACTAGCACTATCCTACACATTAGGGACAATTTTACCATTTTTAATTAACCTATAAACCTGTGCATCTTTAGAATGTGAGGGGAAACCCGAGCACCCACGTGGTCACGGGGAGAATATACAAACTGTACAGACAGCACCCATAGGCAGGTTCGAACCCGGGGCTCTGGCAGCGTAAGGCAGCAACTCTACCGCTGCACCACCATGCTGCCCAGAATTGGAGTTTCAGAGAGCTATTCTTCATTGTGTATGAATGGGCCAGAATATGTTGTATTCATAATGCCATTAACTTCCGCTCAATTGGTGCAATTCTCTTCATGATTTATCAGTTTTATTTGGAATCAGTGTCATTTTTGATGTGTCTTTTAAATGCTGCTATAATATCCGCCTGAATTATGTCTCCTGGCAGCTTGTTCCACATACCCACCTCCCTCTGAGTGAAAAAGTACTCCTCAGATTTGTATTAAATCTTGCCCCTCACACCTTAAATATATGCACTCTTGTTTTTGATTCCCGTGCCCTGGGTAAAATACTGCACGTTCACCCTATCTATTCCATTGCTGGTAGAAAGAGGTGAAAGAAAGGGATAGAGCAAGAGTTAATATCTCAGATTCATTACTTTTGACAAAGCTGAGAAAGGTTAGAGATGAACAGGTTTAATTTACAGGGAACAAACAAACTGCTGGAAGAGCTTGGCAAGCCAGTCAGCATTCATGCAGACAAATGAACAGTCAACGTTTCCGGTCGGGACACCTTTCACCCCCATCTGACACCTGTCAATTCACCCCCCCTCATCTAGATCCATTCATCTCTTGCTAGCCTTTCTTTGCCCCATCTATTCACCTAAGTTCTTTATAACCCTCTACTCCATCAGTCTGTAGAAGAGTCCTGACCCAAAACATCATCTATCCATTTCTCTCCCGAAACAAAATCCCAACAGTTTTTTTACTGCATCTTAAACCTATTCATTTCTAACCTTTCTCGACTTTGATCAAAAGTCATCAACCTGAGATATTAGCTTTGCTTTACTCTCCGAAGATGTTGTCTGACCTGCTGAGCAGTTCCGACATTTTATTTAGTCGGTCATTTACTGGTGTCTGAACGCTGCGAATGCTACATTATTAAAAACATCAATTTTAGATGAGATGTTGAACAACAGTTTAACTCCAGATCAGTCACGTGGGTGTGAAAGATTCCTTGGTGTTATTGACAGAAACATTATTTTTCTGAACAGGTCTTCCTTTAAGGCAGCTTCTGTAAATACTGTAGGCTACAGAAGCAGAAAATGATATCATACCACTTATATAGCATCTGCAAAAGTAGGAATAGAGCTAATATTTCAGGTCAGGTTGGGGGTGGCACAGTGGAGCAGCAGTAGAGTTTCTGCCTTACAGCGCCAGAGATCCAGGTTCGACCCTGACTAAGGGTGTTGGCTGTATGGAATTTTTACTTTCGCCCCATGATTCATGGGGTTTCTCCGTGTGCTCCGAATTCCTCCCACATTCCTAAGACCTGCAGGTTTGTAGGTTAATTGGCTTCTGTAAATTGTCCCTAGTGCATAAGATAAAACAAGTGTGTAGGTGATCATTGGTCGGCATGGAATCAGTGGGCCGAAGGGCCTGTTTACATGCTGGATCCCTAAACCAAGCTAAACCCTTCATCAGGATCTGATGAAGAGTCTTTAATCTAAAATCTTAACAATGGTTCACTTTCCACAGCTGCAGCCTGAACAGTTGAGTGTTACCACCATTTACTGGTTTTGTTTCAGGTTTCTAGCATCTGTAGTTTGTTTTAAGGGCCTGTCCCACTAATGCAACTTTTCAGCAACTGTCTTCGACCTTCAAGCTGGATCGGCCGTTAGCACACACATAAACACATCGCAATGGCGGGGGCCAGGGAAAGCGGGGGAGCGCTGTCTGAAATTCACACCCGCGATGAACAGGAAGGTAAAAGACGGCTGGCACAGCGTACAGTAAGTCATTTAGAGAGCCGGGGGGGGGGGGGGGGGGGAGAGAAGGGGAGAGAAGGGGACACATGGGGAGAGAAGGGGGGAGAAGGAATGGAGATGCTTTTAAGAAGCCAGACGACTTTTAATAAAGTTTAGCGGGCATTACCAGTTGTTTTTCCTTGGTTCTGAAAACTCCAATGAGCCAATTAAAATGCCTACGGCCACCTCGACTGCCTATAACTACATGGCAACCCCCCTCCACTGCACTACAACTTCAAAAGAATCATGCCGACCAATTTTTACTTGCAGAAAATTTTTCAGCATGTTGAAAACGTTTCATCAACCAAACTGAGGGAACTTCTCTCGAGAGTTACAGTGACCTCCTAGGACCACGTGTCGACCATGCTGCGAATTTGTGGCAAGTGCAAACTCTTCTAAACTCGTAAATTAGGTTGCCATAGTGGGACAGGCCCTTTAGGTTGTCACTTATATAAATTAATTGGCCATTTAAGTGGCACTAGAAACTGCAGGTGCTGGAATCTTGAGTAAAACACAAAGTACTGGAGTAACAATGGGTCAGGGAGCATCTATGGAGGGAATGGATAGGCAACGTTTCAGGTTGGGACCTTTCTTCAGACTGGCCATTTAGTTTTAGTTTAGAACCAGTATGGAGCCAGGCCCTTCGACACACTGAGTCCATACGGACTATCGATCAGCCGTACACTAGTTCTATGTTATCCCACTTTCGCATCGTACACACTAGGGGCAATTTACAGAAGCCAATTGACCGGCATCCATGCACGTCTTTGGGATGTGGGAGGAAACTGGAGCACCTGGAGAAATCCCATGAGGCCACAGGGAGAACATGCGAACTCCACCTGAGATAGAACCTGTGAAGATTGAACCCGGGTCTCTGGCCTGTGCGGCAATAGCTCTACCGTTGCACCGCTTTGTCATCCTTGTTAGTTTGTAGGACTCGTGAGTGCAAATAGATAGCCATTTATTACTTTGTTGGGTTAGGTTATCCTGCATACAAGTCTATGCTATGTTACCCCGTTATAGAGGTGACTGTAACGTGCCTTGGAGTATGAAACATATTACATAAGTGTAAGCTTGTTATATTTTGTTGCATATTCCTGTTTCAAACTGTTTCTTAAGTAGAGTCAGAACATAGTTGTTTCAATTCAGTTCGTCACGAGATTAAAAGTATAATTCTGAAGACAAGATTTTGATTAGAAAGCTCTTGGAAAGTAGAAGTTTGGACTTTAAACTTTAGACTTTCGAGGTACAGGCCCCTTGGCCCATCGAGTCTGTGTTGACCAGCGAACACTCCATACACTAACCATAACCTACACACTAGGGACAAATGACAATTTACAGAAGCCAATTAGCCTACAACCCTGCATGTCTTTGGAGTGTGGAAGGAAATCGGAGCTCCTGGAGAAATTCCACACAGTCACAGGAAGAACTCCATACAGACAGCACCGATAGTCAGGATTGATCCCAGGTCTCTGGTGCTGAAGGCAGCATTGAGCCACTGTGCCACCCCTGTAAGTTGTAAGGTGAATGTTTCAGGAAGAATTTATATGAACTGTAGTTTATGGATGATTTAAGGAAAATGGTGAAAAAAGCTCTTTATTTACAATGGTACATTATAAGTTGTGACGTTTCTGTCATTGTATACTGCAAGGAGTAATATCTGAGGTTCCTATTCTGGGCAGAAGAAAGGAAGAAACTGCTGCAGGATGGCCAAATGGGAGAGGTTTATATAGTCATGGAGCTGTACAGCACAGAAACATGCCCCTCTGCCCAACTCATCCATGCTAAGTCAGTCCACTTGCCTGCAAAGTCAATCCACTTGCTTTTCCCATCATTTATAAGGAACAGCATTAGCAGCTCACTGTGCATTTGCTGGCAAGATTTGGTCCATATCCCTCCACACCCTTCTCATCCATGTACCTCTCAGAGTGTATTTAAATGTAGGAATTGTACTAGACTTTACCACTTCATCTGGCAGCTCGTTCCATACAGACACCACCCTCTCTGCAAAAACGTTGCCCCTCCGGATCCTTTGAGATTTTTGCTCCTTTACCTTAAATCTAAGCTATCTAATTTTAGACTCCTGTACCCTAGGGGAAAGAAAACTGTGGCTACTCACCTTATCTGTGCCCTTCATGATTTTATAAATCTCTATAAGGTCACCCCTCAGCCTCCTACGCTCCAGGGAAAAGAGACCAAACCTCCCCTTATAATTCAAGATATACTGTATCTTTCAGGTCCGGTAAGATTCTTGTTAGTCTTTGATTAACCCTTTGCAGTTTAATTAACTCCTTCCTTGAGCGGGACCTGCTTCATCCTCCCACAGGCCAAGAGGGCGTTGCTATGGAAAATGTCACAGGGAAATTTTAAAAATCTCCAGAGAAACTACAGGTCCACCACCGATTTTCCAGCAACTGATGGTCCGGCGCCTCCTTTAATCCGGATAAAATAATAAGAGCATTGCTTGTGCTTCATGCACTTTTGAGACATGTGCCTACATCCTGAAATAATTAATTGTTTATTTATCTGATAATTGTTAATTCTTTATTTAAGTTTCTAGCAGTCCATGGTGCTTTAGAGACACAGGAGGGGTATAATTAGTGGGTCAGAGGTGCATTGTTGAATTATTATTACATGACCTCTGTTGGTCTGGCAAAATGGACAATCCGGCAAGACTCTGGAAACAAAGGTGCCGGAAAATCGATGGTGAACCTGTGGTAGACAACTGTGGAAGTCGAACATTGTGCGTTAGTGGGGTTCAACATCACTGCTGGTAATTCTTTCTATGCTGACACATATGATGATAGCAACTTTGGTCCCTCTTTGTTTGTGAATCTTAAAAACAGATGGCATCCTTCTGTTGTAATGATCGAGCTTGTAGTTCTTGTGCTAGCTCTGATTTGATTCCTGAGCAGATTTCCCAGGGAAAGTACGGAAATGTAAGCAAGTTTTTGAGCTTTGCTTCTGGACTCATGCAGAGTCCAGTGGCAGAAGCTACCGATGCATATGCCGGATGGAGCTTGTCAAAGCACCAGACTTCTACATTTGAATTCCCATGTAGTGTTGAGCTTGCCAACATTTATAAGGGGAAGTATCAACAGCACACCATGCATTTGATAGGAAGATTTGGTCTTTGATGCACAATCACAACAATATCAGGCTCCTGGTGTGCAGGTAGACACAAAGTGCTGGAGTAACTCAGCGGGACAGGCAGCATCTCTGGAGAGAAGGAATGGGTGACGTTTTGGGGCGAGACCCTTCTTCAGACTAGTGTGCAGGATTTGTTTTTGGCATTAAGTTAGATTGTTTTTTCTGTACCTTGGTTCTACAAAGGCCCCTCTATCAATGAAGAGTGAACCATGCAAGTGCGTTGATTTCTCCAGATCAACGTTGTCACCTTGAAGAAAGAGTGGACCAAAACAATTTATTTGGAGATTGTTTTCATGTAGCACAGACACATTAAAATGGAAAGTCTAATCAGAAAATATAACAACTGTACATGACTATAAAACTTTCAGCTTTATCTGCAATACTCTGCAATAATTATGGATTCAGCAACATGCTCCTTCACAGCAATGAAGTAATTTAGATTTGGTTGATGTGGTGCGCTGGTGTATAAAGTTTCTAAAATTAAAAATAAATGATCCACAGCTGCTAATTTAATCTCAGTTCACCAATAAAACTATCATCATCGTCCTTTGGATATCTTCCTCCCATATTCTGGAGACTTTCCAGATGTTGCTTCTATCTGTTGAAACCCTTTAAAGGAATTTCAGGCAAGCATTTTCCAGTTGTTACTTGAACCTTTGTGTTGGCTTCAGAATGTTATTAGCCGCGTAGGTTAGCTGTATTCAGTTATTTTATAACACAAATTGATAATGCATTGACTTTCACCACAAATTGTCTCCAAATATCCGAGTCTCTCTTTCCCCTGACTCTCGGTCTGAAGACAATTACTTAACCCGAAACATAGAAACATAGAAACATAGAAAATAGGTGCAGGTGGAGGCCATTTGGCCCTTCGAGCCAGCACCGCCATTCAATATGATCATGGCTGATCGTCCGCTATCAATAACCCGTGCCTGCTTTCTCCCCATATCCCTTGACTCCACTGGCCCCTAGAGCTCTATCCAGCTCTCTCTTAAATACCTATTTATATCACCTATTCCTTTTCTCCAGGGATGCAGTGGACAGTGTCCTCTGTGTGGGGAGAAGGCAGAAGAATGGAGTTAGGAGGGAGTGATAGATCAGCCACTATTGAATGGTGGAGAAGACTAGATGGGCTGAATGGCCTAATTCTACTCCTATCCCTTATAACCTTATGACCTTATGCTGCTTGACCCGCTGAGTTACTCCAACATTTTGTGTCCATCATCAGTTGAAAACTAAGACAACTAAGACAATAGGCTCAAACTAAGACAAATGTACCCCTGCAGATTCTACTTGGAAATGTATTTGGCATGTTTTTTTTTCATGTATGACCATACTTATTATTAAAAGAACAAGTTGAAGTGAATTTGAAAGGAGGAAATAATACAGTACTATTTAAGTGACTAAATATTTTTTTCTAGACCATACTTCTAATTGTTATAAACATATATCAATGTATTTTATATTATTTGAAATGCTAAATAGGGGCATGTGGTAGGTAGTTTTCACACAAGTTCCCGGCATCAGAAAACAACCTACTCCTAAATTTCTGTTGCTGGCCATCTTTTGAGAGCCCAGCAAAAAGCAAAATGCTGCCTCATGCCTTGCCTGCTGCAGCTAGCTAGAACAGGAAATGTTTCTTCGCAGCTGTTATCAGGCAACTGAACCATCCTCTCATCAGTTCTGACCTCCCATCTATCGCATTGGAGATCTTTCAACTATCTTTATTCGGATTTTATCGGACTTCAATGTATTATCTATGCACTAAATGGTGCACCCGTTATCCTGTACCTGTGCTCGGTGGACAGCTTGATTGTGTTCATGTATAATCTTTAGGTTGAGTCGATAGCAAGCAAACAAAAGCTTTTCACTGTGCCTCAGTACATGTGACAACAATAAATTAAACTAAACTAATA
The DNA here is from genome assembly GCA_963514005.1 of Raja brachyura. The sequence continues at coordinate 21,037,723 of OY740800.1, forward strand.
AACTAAATTAAACTAGACTAAACAAACTAAACTAAATAAGTTTTTAACCGAAGCAACAACTAGCTAGCAGTGTTTTTCTGGCTTGTTACTTGGTCATTATTGTATTGCTGTTTGTCGAGTCATGCCCTGCACAATCTGCGGCTGTGTTACCTACAGCTACAGGAGACTAGTGGCTACACTTTCTCAGCTGAGATGATAGCTGCCTGAAAGGAGCAATACCAAAGCAAGCCCTCTCTTTAAATCAGCGTAGGTGATGGTGAGGGAAGGAGGAACTTTAGGTCAGAATATTCGGAGACCGCTCCTCCTTCTCTTTAAATCTTGCAGATAATTTTGTAAACGTTCACCTATAGAAGCAAGTAAGACCCCAATTTAAAATCTCATCAGAAAGAGGAAAAGGTGAAAGAGGCAGCGTTAGCTTACCATGCACAGAGGTTAATTCCAATGAGCTGTTGATGGAAATGGAAATGGGTCCCCAGGGCAGGTTGGTGAGGAACATAGAGTTCTCTCAGTGAGTTCTCCACTCCCACCAGTCATCGTACCCAAATAGACTGATCATAAATGGCACAACTCTTTGCTGGAATTTAGCAGTGTGATAAGTCCTATCTCATTCAACTTCAGAACCAATGACAAGACTTTCAAAGAATTGTGAAGCCAGTAAACGTCCTTTCCATAATCCAAGTTCAATTTTATTTTTTCAAAACCATGTCTCAGAATAAGGTTTTGAGAGTTGTAGAGCTAAACAGCATGGAAACAAGCCCTTCAGCCCCAAACTTGTCTTTATTTTAGTTTACTTTACTTTACAGATACAGCCTTGAAACAGGCCCTTCGGCCCACTGAGTCCGTGTCGACCAGTGATCACCCCGCACATTAGCACTATGCTTCATACTAGGGATAACTTACAATTTACCCAAGCCAATTAACCTACAAACCTGTAAGTCTTTAGAGTGTGAGAGGAAACCAGAGCACCCGGAGAAATCCCACTCAGTCACAGGAAGGACGTACAAACCCCGTACAAACAGCACCCATAGTCAGAATTGAACCAGCTTCTCTGGAGCTGTAAGGTGTCAACTTCACTGCTGTGCCACTGTGCATTGTGTGTCCATGCTGACCGTTAGCATTGTGAGCTAGTCTCATTTGCCTGAATTTAGCTGAGATATCCTGTCCATTTATCTGCCCAAATGTTTTTTGAAAGTTGGAATTGTAGCTATAGCTTAATCAAAACACCAAGTGCAGGATTAACTCAGTGGTATGGGATGCTTCTGGGGAGCAAATGGACAGGTGATGTTTTGTAAATAGCTCCTTCTAAGCTTCCCCCCAGTCTAGTTTCAGTCAAAAATCACAGAGTCAAGCACTTGCGTAACTAAACTTTATTTTGGCAAAACACAATTACAGTTCCCACTACTATACCTAACCACCACGGGTTTGATTCTCGTATCTGCCTGGCCAAGCCCTCTTAGCCTCGTTCAAGCAGAGACACTCCAGAATGTCACACAGTCCCAAGCGTTCTCCTAGAAGATCGACACAGGACCCGGTGGGAGCGGACTTTTATAGGTCCCCAAACTTGAGGGGCCGAACCACATAGAGGTGATCTCTTTACAGTCCAATAACAGATATCGATTAACCCAGTACATGATAGGCATTTCCCCAACCCAATAATAGTGACTAATGCAATGTATTCAAATGGAGCTTCTGAAAGGAAGCAAACATCGCAACATGTTCCTTGATATTCAAGAAACCCAGACAAGGCTCAATATTTAATCCAATCAACATCTAGCATGTAAACATTCGCAACATCATTTACAATGTGTATGTCCGGTTTGCATTCATCCAATCCATTCTATGCAATTTGCACCTAATTGTTAGGATCTACAGATGCTCCATTCTCTTCCTGCAGCTCTTATCTAGGCTCTAGACAAATCGGCACCATTCTGCAGCTTGTCCCATTTCTGCAGAAGGCACATTTAAATTGACCAAATGGCCTAGTAGCCCAGAAGCCTTTACTCAATTTTAGTGTACTGGCCTCTCCAACTTGGACAGAATTAACATTCCTTCCTTTTATCATATGTGATAAAGCAGCATTTATGATAACCAAATAGTCAGATAATCAGATAACCAGATTTACATATGTGTGTCTATTACATTTTCCATCTATCAACTACCACAGGACGATGATGTTTCTTCCAAGAATCTTATCAAGCTTCCCGAGTTTTCGTGGGCGTAGCTTCACAATTTCCGTCTGATGAGTCTTCACCTCCCGAGTTTACGTAGGCGTGATTTCCCTCCCTCCATGTTGTTGCCCATTCTTCCATCCCTTTCCATAGTCAAACCTATAACCTATAATTCCAGTAAAACTGGGGACAAAGCAAGGTACCATTCATGCACTAATGCTTTCCAATACATTCACTGTAATACTGCAATACTATTCCTTTTCCATTTCACTATCTCTACTATATTCTGCTCTATCACTGTATTCCTATTACTATTCTGTTCTATAATATACTCTTTACTATCCTCGGATCAACACTAATCAGCCCTCTCCAATTCACACGATGTTATAATATGTACTAGACTAAGTGGGACCCATTGGGTCCCAGCATCACATGGGAGGGCTGGTCCCCCAATGCAATATTCCACCTCTCCAACAATTCCAATATTGGTGGCCAGTTGGAGGGGGGGAGGGGGGGGGGGGGGGCTTTCTGGAGTGCTATTATGGGCGTTGTGGGCTGAAGGAACTGGTTTTGCAGCTGCAACACAGCTTTAGCATTTCCAAACCAAAGGCAACACAGCTTTAGCATTTCCAAACCAAAGGCAACACAGCTTTAGCATTTCCAAACCAAAGGCAACAGAGCTTTAGCATTTCCAAACCAAAGGCAACACCGCTTTAGCATTTCCAAACTATATTTGCAAACCATATTAAGGGCACTGACAGGTCAGTAAAACCACTCACAGTTTAGTAGACATGTGTTCAGTGTTATTCACAGCTCAGACTGAGAGACATGATCCTCTCGCTTCCCCCATCTTGCAGAGACTGAAAGAGACACTCAACACTTCCAGGTTTATAGTCCCTCCGGGAGGGGCGTGGCCTTCAGGATAGAGAATCTCAACATTTTTTAAACACTAATAACTCTTTTATTTTTCATCAATGGGAAAAATCCTCTTGTCCTGCGCAGCGGACGGGGACTCTGAGCAAGATGGCCAAAAATCACAGCCATAAGTGGCAGCGTTTTTTCTAGAATCAATATACAGAACAACAGGAAGTGGTCAAGATCAGACTTTTAGTAATATAGATATCTGATGATGGTTTCTCATATAAATTTCAGCTGGGCTCAGTCCAGATTTCCGTAGAGGCATGACTTTTATTTAAAGCAAACCATGAAGAATGTTCCAATTCAACCAAATTCAGTCTCAGCCTTCAATTTACTATTTTAAATTTCAGTGTCCATCTCATCCATCTCATTCCACAGCTTTGTGGCCGATAACACAATTCCATTCCAATTTTGTGGCCGATAAGACAATTCCATTAAATTAATCAATCAATTTCTATACGTTGTCAATTTCATCATAAATCCAATTAAGAATGCCAAATCTAGGGACAATTTCTTTCCACCTTGATAATAGAAGCCACTTTACTATCAAGAGTTAAACAATTTAGATCCACCGGTCAAATACATCGGCTCTGAAATCTCCAAACCCATTTAAGTTTCTCCTTCTAATTCAATAGACTTCTCCTCCAGTACTCCTTCCTTAGTATGTTGGATTGGCTCTCAGTCCATATGGGTTCTCTCTTATACCAGTTTCCTAACCACTGAGTAATTTCTACATGGTTAGTATTGACATTCTGAGGGGATCTCATAAATTTTCAGTCTACCTCATCATTTTATACCACCACCTTACGTTTCCAAGGTACGTCTTAATTCCTGATATCCGATAGGGTCTGTCCCTTTCTTGATAGCAACTAAATAGTCCCGTCCCACCTTCGATTATCCTCCTATGGATGAGACAAGAGAAGAATGCTAAGTCAACAGTCAATTCTCTAACCATTTTTAAGACTATATCCCATAAGCCCTTTTCAAATCAATTTATTTATAAATAAATTTAGGCGCAAAGTGAGTATTTTGCCTCGGACCACAGAGGAATGTCTATTTTTAAATTCAAATTCAGTTCTCCAAAGTAGAGCTCGCCCCAATAGTTGTCATAGGTTGTCTATTTTGTTTCTTTAGGAAAGATTGGATAGTGTTACTTTCCTTTCCTTTATGGGTGTTAAAGATGGGCACTAGGGTAGGTATCTTCTTCTTCTTCCTTGATGTCGGTTTCAAAGGAGTAGGGATACTGAGGAGCAGCTTCCTCTATCTGTTGGCCTTACCAGATTTGTCTTAAAGGGACAGGACAGGATCATTTCCTCCTTGTTGTTGGTTCCTGTTTCTGGGGAGCTGCATTACCGGAGCTGTCTTTTGCACGTTCTCAACGGGTCTGTATATTCTTTAGCTTACTCCCCAGATAGTATGTTGTCGATTATACTGTCCTGCAGGCACAAACTTAGTAACAAGTTAGTATAATAGCTCCTTTCCCCACTCCCGTACCTCCTGCACAATAAGTTTGTTGCTTCTCTCCCTAGTGCCATTTCAGTTCTCCTTAGTTCCCATTCCTTCTGACACCAGCTATTGGTTTCCTTTTCTTACTTTCTTTATTGCCCCTTGATTTCTCTTCCGTTCTGCTATATTCTGTCTTCTCGCTGGGCACTCCTTGCTCCAATGACCTAATTGTGTACAGATGTGACAAGCTCCTTGATTTACAATGTTCTTTGCTCTAAGAGGTCTTGAGCAGTCATAAGATTGTTTACAATTTCCTTTTATGTGATCTTCAGTTTTTACTACGATCGTACATCCAATTCATTCATTCTGGTAAATTACTTGGGGGGGTTCTAGAGTAGGAGTCATGTCTCCACATCCACAATTCCTGGATGGGTTGGTAAGTCAGGACTGTGAAAATGGGTTGGCTTGAGTGAACGGTGTGTGACTTCTTCCTTCCTGACATTCGGGCCATCTCTCTCTCTGTTTTCTCGGGTCCCAGTAGTCTCTTGAATTGAAGGACCCATAATTCCTGGGATCTCAGATATTTCTATATTCTCTATGATCTCTAATATCTTCATAATCCTGGAAATCCCTTCTTTGACCCCCCCCCCCCCCCCCCCTCTCACTCGCTCCCTTGTTGGCCAGGCCCGACTCCAGTGTCCCATTCCCCCACAGTGGAGCATTGATTAGGCAATGTGGTTGGCTTTATTGTAACCCTTAGTTCCATTGGAATGGGTTCTAAAATGGGAATGCAATTGTCCTAATAATCTGAGTAGTCTGGAACCCTAATTTCTCCATTCCGTAATTTGCTGGTATTCTGGGGGTCCATGGTTCAGAGTTAGATTTTGGCACTTCTTTCTTGGCTATATGGTCACTTTTTCTAGTTACAGGATAATTTTCCTGTTTCCTACCCTCCTTCCAATAGTGCCTCACAGCTCTGCCCATTTGACTGGCTCGGTTCTCTGACCATTCCCTGTTATCAGTCTTATTTGAGTCCGCTACATTAGTGGGGAGACAATTCAATAAGATAGCACAATACTGTAGGGAAATTGCTCCATTCTGATAGTCTAAGTCACCTGATTGGTCCATATATAATTTTGAAAAACAGTCTAATAATTCGTCTGCTCCTTCACCCTGTTCTGGTTTTATTTCCAGAATTCGTTTAAAATCACTTGGTTTCTGAAACGTTTATGCAAGGGCTGTTAAAACAGCCTCTTCTCTTGCACTGTCATCCACTAATATGTTTGCCAAGGCTTCATAAGTTGGGTGTCCTAGGGCTACTAGAAATTTGGTATTTTCACCTGGAGTAATTATCTGTTGTATGGTCTCCCACAAATCCCGGGCATTTGCATGATATACACGCATTGTGGTTCTAAAATAATCTATAAAAGCAGCAGGTGACTTTTTCCTATCAGAGATTCTGTTTAGTACTGCCATTATTTCATGGGGCTTCCATGGAGTATGGACGTCTATGGCACGGGGATTATTCATACTTACTACGCTGGTCGAATCCACTGTACCCAGCCCTTCCCTACCGGGAACTGCCTATGGGATATCTGTTTATTTTGTAAACGTTTGGTAACATCAAAATCTATCTCGGTATCTTCAATCACTGTCTCACCCTCAGATGAATCTTCCCATTCGCTGAGAGTTTCCGATACTGTCCAAATACATTGTTCCTCTTTCTTACTACTCGTGTAATCTGTCTAAATTGTGGCTCACATAAATAATCTGGCTGTTGCACCAGAAAAATAGACATAAAAAATAGGTGCGGGAGTAGGCCATTCGGCCCTTCAAGCCTGCACCGCCATTCAATATGATCATGGCTGATCATCCAACTCAGTATCCCTTACCTGCCTTCCCTCCATACCCCCTGATCCCTTTAGCCACAAGGGCCACATCTAACTCCCTCTTAAATATAGCCAATGAACTGGACTCAACTACTTTCTGTGGCAGAGAATTCCAGAGATTCACCACTCTCTGTGTGAAAAATGTTTTTCTCATCTCGGTCCTAAAAGATTTCCCCCTTATTCTTAAACTGTGACCCCTTGTCCTGGACTTCCCCAACATCGGGAACGATCTTCCTGCATCTAGCCTGTCCAACCCCTTAAGAATTTTGTAAGTCTCTATAAGATCTCCCCTCAATTTTCTAAATTCTAGTGAGTACAAGCCAATTTTATCCAGTCTTTCTTCATATGAAAGTCCTGACATCCCAGGAATCAGTCCGATGCACCTTCTCTGTACTCCCTCTATGACAAGAATGTATTTCCTCAGATTTGGAGACCAAAACTGTACGCAATACTCCATTTGTGGTCTCACCAAGACCCTGTACAACTGCAGTAGAACCTGTTAAAGAAGGAACTGCAGATGCTGGAGAATCGAGGGTTACACAAAAAGCTGGAGAAACTCAGCGGGTGCAGCAGCATCTAAGGAGCGAAGGAGATAGGCGACGTTTCGGGTCGAGACGGGTCTGAAGAAGGGTCTCGACCCGAAACGTCACCTATCTCCATTTGCTCCTTAGATGCTGCTGCACCCGCTGAGTTTCTCCAGCTTTTTGTGTAACCCTGCAGTAGAACCTCCCTGCTCCTGTACTCAAATCCTTTTGCTATGAAAGCTAACATACCATTCGCTTTCTTCACTGCCTGCTGCACCTGCATGCCTACTTTCAATGACTTGTGTACCATGACACCCAGGTCTCGTTGCATCTCCCCTTTTCTTAATTGGCCACCATTCAGATAATAGTCTACTTTCCTGTTTTTGCCACCAAAGTGGATAACCTCACATTCATCCATATTATACTGCATCTGCCATGCATTTGCCCACTCACCCAGGCTATCCAAGTCCCCTTGCGGCCTCCAAGCATCCTCCTCACAGCTAACACTGCCCCCCAGCTTTGTGTCATCCGCAAACTTGGAAATGTTGCATTCAATTCCCTCGCCCAAATCATTAATATATATTGTAAATAGCTGGGGTCCCAGTACTGAGCCTTGCGGTACCCCACTAGTCATTGCCTGCCATTCTGAAAATGACCCGTTTACTCCTACTATGACAATAAATGTCCTACTATGACAATAAATGTCCTTTGTCCTTTGTCCTTTACTCTTTGTTTCCTGTTTGCCAGCCAGTTTTCTATCCACATCAATACTGAACCCCCAATACCATGTGCTATATCTAACATACATTCCTTTTTAATAAACACCGGAGCAAACCTCTTTGTTCTACTCTGAGTGCCATAACTCACTGCACGATTTATTAATGATGGAGTGGATAGAATTGAATAATCTGGTACCCCAGTATCTGCTGTTGGTGGAATCTGTTCAGATGTAGAATCTGCAGGAGTTGTTATAGATTCTGCAGACCTGGAATATTTATTATGGACACAAGTCATACAAGGTGCTGGAGAAACGAGGGAAACGCAAGAGGAACATGGTGGGAGCTGTGAACTTCCACTAGTTAACATTTGTCCATCCTTCCAAATATTCATCTCCTTCCCCCTCAAAGTCAGCACTAACCATTGGATCCCTAAACTTTAAATTTACAGGGACTAATTTCCTTCCAGGAGATCTGCCTTTTCACTGTTCCGTGTGTTTTCTTTCATCTCCACTCCTGTCCTTCCTACTGCCTGGAGATCGATTCTACTTCGCCTTCTCTCAATTCTATTCCCAAGTTTAGCGATCGCCTTCTCCCATCTAGCCATCCTCTTAACCTCTTTATTCTCCTTCTGTTCCCCATACTATTTTCTCCATGTCCCTATTCATTATTTTGCACTTTCGTTATTATCGTTACGATCGGTGTGTCGGCATCTTGTGGCAGCGGCTCGACTGCAGTCCGTCTATCTTTTTCTTTCTTTTTGTCCCGTTAGGTGTACATTTTTGCGGTTTTTTTTAGCTGTGTATATGTGGGGGGGTGGGGGGGTGGGGGGGGGGGGGGTAAACCTATTAATCTCTTCCCTAAACGGGGACGTGACCTTTTCCCTGTCGAGTCTCCGTTGTCGTTGGGGCCTAACAATGTGGAGCTGGCGGCCTCCAACCAGAACCAACCTGAGGGCTCCAGTCGTAGAGCCTGCGGACTCACCATCACTGAGCTGGCTGATTTCGGAGGCTGTGATGGCACAACAGCTGCACTCGACTTCGGAGCTTCGGGGGCTCCGGCCGCAGGCCCTGTGGACAACTTCTCCCGCCTGAATCGCGGGGTTTAAATCAACCTGGAGCAGGGCCTTACATGGCCATGTGCGGCTTAAACGGCTGCAGGACTTACCATCGCCCGCCGGGGGCTTTAACATCAAGAGCCTCGATCGTCTCGACGCAGCAGTTTGACTGCTTGATTGCAGGAGAAGAACAAAGAACAGAGAAAAGATAAGACCTTTGCCTTCCATCACAGTGAGGATGTGTTTGGAGGTTCACTGTGATGGATGTTTGTGTAAATTGTGTTAATTGTGTGGTTTTTTTTTTTATTGCACGGAAGTTATGACTGCAGGAACAAAATTTTGTTTGAACCTTGTTTGTTTGAATGACAATAAATGGCATTCTATTCTATTACTATGCTGCCAAATAATCCGTTCTATGTATTTTATCCCTTTTACTGTTCTAATGCCCCCTGGCAGCCATAGCTTGTTTCCTAATTTCTTATTTAACGCTCCGGATAAATCTCTTAATTTCTCTGCCTTGTGAGGGAACTCATTACACATTATTTGCAATGGGCTCCTTTCCTCTTCTGTCATATCTCGATCTATGCTATTCCCCATGCTTCTGAACAACCAAAACAGAATTCCTAAATCCTCCACTCCTTCCTTTTAATCCCTAAATTATCAAGCTCGCTCCTAATCAGTGGCTAATGGCTCCAAAGCATTCGCAGCCTCGGAATTCTTTATTCCTTGGGTCCACCAATCCTACACTCCTATTCAAATTCTTCTCCTATCTCCCACAAATCCACACCCTTTCAACCTTACAATTTCCCAATCACCAGTCATTCAAAGTTCAGAGTACTCCAGGGAACAATCAAACATATTCTTGCAAGTCATTTAATCCTCAATCTAAACACATGAAAATGAGCTTTAGACACGCAAGTAACACAGTACACAAGCAGGAGATCACACTGCTTATTATTATCATGCACATCCACAGTCCTACATAAACCACAATCATTCATTTATTATAGATCACACACTCTAATAAATCCTCCTCGTGGCGTAGTCGGTCAACGGAATGACTCCTCCCCCAACACAGATTGAAAGAATATGAACTCTGGTCGAACCACCACGAATCGGATTCTAACAATACTACAATCTCGATTTAAACAAATACAAATATTTAATTCAAACACACTTTTACTCCAATTTTTTAACACCCAAAAATCCTTAAGCACTCACACAGGCAATGCAAATAGCGGTCCGCACTATAAATCTTAACTTTCTAAATCTTAATACACTCTAAATCTTTTTACATACAAAAAGTATTTATACGATTCGGATCCAATAATGATGCTAAAAAAGATGATGCTGGATTTCTACAATTTACAATAATAATTTAACACGCTAGCGCACAGTTTACAAACATTCAATCTCAATGCCGCATCACGCTGTTATCAATCAGTGAACCTCTCCCTCTGATACCGAAGATTTTCCTCTTTCTAGGATACTCTTTGCTGAGGGGTACTACTTCGTAAATGGACTACTTTTCCTCCTAAATGTTACTTTACGCTGCTAAGACTGGACTTCTATAGTGGGACCTCTATCCCCCTCTCTAAGTTCTACAGAATTAGGGATAACTTTCGCATCCGGATACCTTTCACCAAGTAAACCTGGTTCCCATCTCTCAGTTACTCTTCACTATCAGGTACTAATCAACAATCGATCAGAGGGTTACTATTCACTGTTGATCAGCCGCTATTCGGAATCGATTTCAAACATGCACAAACTCCGAAGTTCTATCTACACAGAATTCGAATTCTACCATACGTGCAGAACCTCAATGTGAAATTCTGTATTTGGAAATTTGATTCTGCAAATCTCTACTCGTTCTCGGACCAACTAGTTTTGGTGTGTATCTCTCCACATACGCGGGCTCTCAAATTCAAATTGGCCAATGGAATCTCGAATGGACTAGTGTACTCCCAGCCAATCTACACTTTAGCCACCGAGCCCAGTGCCTTTACAAGATTCCTCGTCTGTCACCCCCCCCCCCCGTGCTTGCTAGACTCTGTTCTAACAATCTCGTTGGAACCCTTTCCCAAGCCCACGAATGATCCATCCGCTCCAAATAGCGAAGTGCCGAAAATCAATGCGAAAAACTGCACTGTGGGCCCGATTGCTACACATGCGATTCAACAATCAGTTAATTCCTAGGAGGAAGAAAGATTCAAAGGGGAGAAAGGGACGACCATGGCTGACAAGGGACGCCAGGGACAGTATAAAAATTAAAGCAAAGGAGTACAACATAGCAAAGATGAGCAGGAAGCAAGAGGATTGGGTAATGTTTAAAGAACAACAGAAGATAACCAAAAAGACAATACGGGAAGAAAAGATGAGGCACGAAGGTAAGCTAGGCAAGTATATAAAGCAGGATAGTAAAAGCTTATTTAGGTATGTGAAGAGGAAATAATTACTTAAGACCAAAGTTGGACCCTTGAAGACTGAAAAAGGTGAATTTATTATAGGGAATAAGGAAATGGCCGTGCAGTCCCAAGCGTTCTCCCAGAAGATCGACACAGGATCTTGTGGGAGCGGCTTTTTATAGGTCCCCGAACCTTGAGGGACCGAACCATATAGGGGTGGTCACTTTACTGTCCAATAACAGATATCGATTAACCCAGTACATGATAGGCATTTCCCCAACCCAATAATAGTGACTAATAGAATCTATTCAAACGGAGCTTCTGAAAAGAAGCAAACATCGCAACATGTGCCTTGATATTCAAGAAACCCAATCAAGACACAATACTTAATCCAATCAACATCTAACAATGTAAAATTTTGCAACATTATTTACAATGTGTATGTCTGGTTTGCATTCATCCAATCCATTCTGTGCAATTTGCACCTAATTGTCAGGATCTGCAGATAACCATTCTCTTCCTGCAGCTCTTATCTAGGCTCTAGATAAATTAGCACCATTCTGCAGCTTGTCCCATTTCTGCAGAAGGCACATTTAAATTGACCAAATGGCCTAGCAGCCCAGATGCCTTTACTCAATTTTAGTGTCCTGCCCGCTCCAATTTGGCCAGAATTAACAGTTTCAGATAGGGACTCTTCTTCATAACAACTCTACCGCTGTGCCCTTGCCACCTCCAATGCAAAGTGTTCAATAGCCTGATGGGAAGATGCTGTTCCTGAACCTGACGGTCGTGGCTTTCAGGTCCTGTGCTTTCTTCCCAATGATAGGAGGGAAACAAGAGTGGTTTGGGCCTATGATGATATTGGCCACCTTTTCAAGGCAGCACATCCTATAGATTCCCTCGATGGTGGAGGAGTGCAGTATCTATGATGGACTGCGCAGTGGCCTCCTTCAATTCTAGGCATTCAAGCTGTCAGTCTCCTCAATACCATATACTTCAGAAATCTGACGGAGTATTCATCATCATACCAAATCTCCTCAATTTTCGAAGGAAGTAGTGGTGCTCATGAGCTTCCTCTGTGATTGCATCAATGTGGTGGGCCCAGGACAGATCTTCAGAAACACGTATATCCAGGAACTCCCTGTTTCCAAAATTACAGGGTTTTGGTGGCATGGTGGTACAGCAGTAGAGTTGCGCCTTACAGCACCAGAGACGCGGGTTCGAACCCGACTACAGGTGCTGTCAGTACGCAGTTTGTACTTCCTCCTGGTGCTCTGTTGTCCTCCCAAACTCCAAAGACGAACAGGTTTGTAGGTTAATTGGCTTGGTAAAATTGTAGATTGGCCCTAGTGTGTGTAGGATAGTGTTAGTGTGTGGGGATCGCTGGTCGTCGCAGACTCGGTGGGCCGAAGGGCCTGTTTCCGCCCTGTATTTCTAACTGAACTAAACTAAACTGAAAATGCTCATTTTTGGAAGCTCACATTTCATCCAAAGGTTAAAAGTGTGTTCACAAGGTTTCTAAGGTTATAAATAAATTAGAACAATACGTTCTGTAGGTGTGGAGCTTGAGAATCCAGGGGAAATTGTTGCTGCTGTTCTCACTTTCCTATTCACAATCCATCAAACCTGGTACAATTGTAAAAGTTAAATAATAGATGATGTTTATCCTTAAAGTTTCTTTCTCTCCTTTTTACTGAAGGCTACTTCACTTTATCTCAAAGTTAGTTTCCCTTCTATCTCCTGGAAATGAAGTGCAGAATTCTTGGGAATCTTTGCAATTGATTTGAACTTAGTTTAGTTTAGTTTACTTTAGTTTCGAGATATAGCGTGGAAACAGGCCCTTCGGCCCACCGGGTCCGCGTTGATCAGCGATGCCCGTACACTAGCACTATCCTACACACTGGGGACAATTTACAATTTTTACCGAAGCCAATTAACCTACAAATCTGTGTGTCTTTGGAGTGTGGGTGGAAACCGGAGCACCCAGATAAAACCCAGGGGGTCACGGGGAGAACGACGAACTCCATACAGACAGCACCAGCAGTCAAGATCGAACCTCGGTCTCTGGCGGTGTAAGGCAGCAGCTCTACTGTTGCACCACCGTGCTGCCCAAATAGATGAGCTTAATGTACCTTGGGGCAAACATAGAAACATAGAAACATAGAAAATAGGTGCAGGAGTAGGCCATTCGGCCCTTCGATCCTGCACCGTCATTCAACATGATCATGGCTGATCATCCAACCTGCCTTCTCTCCATACCCCCTGATCCCTTTAGCCACAAGGGCCACATCTAACTCCCTCTTACATATAACCAATGACCTGGCCTCAACTATCTTCTGTGGCAGAGAATTCCAGAGACTCACCACTCTCTGTGTGAAAAATATTTTCCTCATCTCGGTCCTAAAGGAATTCCCCCTTATCCTTAGACTGTGACCCCTTGTTCTGGACCTTCGCAACATCGGGAACAATCTTCCTGCATCTAGCTTATCCAACCCCTTAAAAATTTTGTAAGTTTCTATAAGATCCCCCCTCAGTCTTCTAAATTCTAGCGAGTATAAGCCAAGTCTATCCAGTCTTTCCTCATATGAAAGTCCTGACATCCCAGGAATCAGTCTGGTGAACCTTCTCTGTACCCCCTCTATGGCAAGAATGTCTTTCCTCAGATTTAGAGACCAAAACTGTACACAATACTCCAGGTGTGGTCTCACCAAAACCCTGTACAACTGCAGTAGAACCTCCCTGCTCCTATACTCAAATCCTTTTGCTATGAATGCTAACATACCATTTGCTTTCTTCACTGCCTGCTGTACCTGCATGCCTACTTTCAATGATTGGTGTAACATGACATACAGGTCTCGTTGCATCTCCCCTTTTCCTAATTTGCCACCATTCAGATAATAGTCTACCCTCGTGTTTTTGCCACCAAAGTGGATAACCTCACATTTATCCACATTTTACTTCGGAGTCACGTGAGTGACTACGTGAAGAACCCCGTACAGCCGTTCGTGCGTCATTATGTCAGACGTTTTTCGTGCAGGCGACTGTGGAGCAGCTCAGCTCCTCCATGGTAAGTCTAAAAAAGTTGCAGGTAAGTGTTATTTTTTCTTACCTGTTCTAGGTCTCCTGCAGGAACCTCCGGGATTTTTGCAGTGGATGTTCGCGATGACCGACGAGGGAACCAGCCTAGGGCTTTGGGGGGGGAAACCCTGGTCCGACCGCGGAAGCGGAGAGCTGGGAAAGTCGGGTTCGCGATCGGAGTCACTGATAACGCGGTCAGTGACTCCACAGGTTGGGTTCCCGGGTAGGGGAAACCCGAGAATAGTGCGGTTTTAGACCGCAGTAGTCCCCAGGGGATGGGGCTTAACGGACCTGAACGGTCTGCCTGGGTTCCCGGTGGAGGGGAAACTCAAGCATATGCGGTTCTAGACCGCAGTAGTCCCCAGGACATGGGGTTAAAATTAATTTAAATGGTTAAACTGGGTTCCCGGTGCAGGGGAAACCCAGGTATATGTGTGGTTCCCAGACCACAGTAGTCCCCAGGTAATGGGGTTAATTCACATAAATCATTAGCCTGCGTGCCAGGAGGGTACCGTGGGTATATATTTATATATATATATTATATTTATATGGATTCCTGGTGAGGGGAAATTCACCTATGGGGTTCCCAAACTACAATAATCCCCAGGATATGGGGACAACTGACAAAATAGTCAGTACAATTGGGAAAGTTGGGAGATTTCACCTCTGGGAATTAATTTAGAGAGCAGCACTTTTGGGAAGGGCTGCTTCATGGGAATGTCAAGTTATGGCAGTGCCAGCCTATGGGAAAGGCTGTGTCAGCAGTATCTTTGTTTAGGACTGCTAATGGGGATGCCAAGCTATGGTAGGCTAGCCTGATGGAGAGGCTGTGCCAGCAGTGCCTTTGCTCAGGACTGCTCATGGGGATGCCAAGCTATGGCAGGCAAGCCTATTGGAGAGGCTGTGCCAGCAGCACCTTTGATCAGGGCTGCTTATGGGGATACCAAACTATGGCAGGCTAGCCTATTGCAGAGGCGGTGCCAGCAGTACCTTTGCTCAGGACTGCTCTAAGGGAATGCCAAGTTATGGTAGGCTAGCCTATTGGAGAGGTTATGCCAGCAGCACCTTTGCTCAGGGCTGCTTGATGAGAATGCCAAATCTATGGCAAATACTGGGCTATGGGAAAGTCCGGGCCAGCAGCTACTTTGTTCGGGGCTGCTTCATGGGCACCAGGGGTACCTTGTTAGGGCTGCTTTATGGGAATAGCAGTTTAGTAGGGTATTCCCTTTCACAGTGATCATGGGGGATGAGGAGGCATTGTTAGGTTAAGGCAATATAACAGAATGATGACAAAAGTATTCAAAGTAAACTATACACAGTTTTAAAAGCGCTTGTGCTAAAATCCGCTGTCTAGTCTCAAACTATATTTGAGAAATTGGGCTCCTCTATCCAGTTAGATTAAGTCCTATCAAATAGATTTGTAGGATGTTGGGATTTACTTTTAGGTATTCAATTGGCCATGATGCCGGCCTGGGCAACAGATTGCAGTCAATAAGACTTTGGTAACAGTTGTTGGTATAAAACAGTTATAGTCGTTGGATTAATTGTTAAGTGCATAGATGCAATTCAGGTGTGTAAGTACCTGCAACAGTTATTTTGTTAAATGGTTAATTAGTAAGTGCCATCTAGGTCATTGTTAACACCAGCTGAAATTAATAATGTCACGATGATGGACAAACAGTGTTCATTACTGCTCTAGTAGTTGTTAGGTAAACCTTTTATTCTATTGCAAATTGGTGCTAATGGCCTAAATGGGAAATGGTGTCAGCAGGGCTTTGTAGCAGGCCTGCTTTATGGCTCCCTCATGTAAGAGGTGAGCATGTGGGATTGGTATAGTTTAACGCCGAGTCTGAGGGTATAGCCATAGAGCATGCCCAAGAGATCGGGGCATGTGCCAGAGGTCTAGGCCTGGCAAGAAAGTTACCATCCCAAACACAATATGCAGTGAACACCGCTTTCAGGGGATATTACAGTTGGCTGCCGAATCTTCTATTCAGGTAAGACTTTTCCATAGGAGTAACCTGGAGGGCGAAGCACAAGCTATTGGAACAAGCAAGGTTTCATAGTTTTGGCAACAATGCATCCCATGTCTTTTTTGGCAGTAGCGGTTCACTGAAGTTGCTGGCAGCATGAAACCTGGCCAGAGGTTCCATGCACTGGACTTGTGCTACTCTACAATTAAGGGACCACTTGCAGTTTGGTAGGTGTATACTTAGTTATACAGTACAAATTATTGAGACATTATCAGCTACTTTGAACGGTAAATGTAAAATGTACAATATTGGTTTTCAAGCAGATTAGAGTGGACAGGTTCAGTATAAGGACCAAGATTGTCTTGCTAGACTGGCTCGGAAATCGGGCCACAGTTGCTATTTAAGGTAGTTACCAAGTAGCTGAAAGATCATCTCGAGTTTGGAGATGGAACAGATTTGCATGACTTGCCCAAAAAGTTCTGTTATTAGTATCAACTATTTATAGACTCTACGGGCATTGTATGGGCTATAGAGTGATTGGACAAATAAGCATATTGTCATGCTCATGTTCAGGTTGATGCATTGTGATGATGGCATATGTTAGTCACGAGGGTGTAATCGGTTAAAGAATCACTGGAATGGTTACATAGTTTTGTTGCCACAGGAGAATCATCAAGTGTGGGTAATGGCAACACAGAGTTGGTGTTGAATTGCACTGTATTATGAAATTCTGGTTCAATGGAACACCTAATATGAATATATGTATATGTGTATACATATGTATGTTGGTTTCATGTTTATTTCACTGGTTGCAAAATATTTGGCATAGCAGTGGTGAAAGATACATTCTCGCCAAAAGGAGCAGGAGGGTCTTTTATGGCTACCTCCATTTTGTCTCATCAATCAAGGTTTCAAATAAAGTCATTAAGAGGCTTTAAGTTCCTATTGTGTGATTATGCAAATTGATTCCCGATTTGTTGCAAATAATTATATAACCTTATTGGTTATTTTAAACTTGAATTTGCTTGTTCAGCCTGAGGTTTCGGAAATCAGATGTTGCATGATAAACTCAAAGTTATGTTCTGCAGGTCTAACAAACTGCCTAAGGTTTGGGTTGTTACATCTATCCTTCTATGTGTTCAAAGTGTTTGCATAGCACCAAACGGCTGAATTTCTTTTCCAGGAGATGAGTTTGTTATGCTTATGTTCCATGGAAAATGGTATTGATTGCTAATGTTTCAAGTTCATGCTTAATGATTGTCTGTTACTTATGGAGTTATACGGCCATTAATTGGCTCGATGAGCTTCCTCATTGAATTGGCTGTAGCAAACGAGACTCACTCTGTCGGGTCCACACCGGTTATCAAGGGGTAGGATATCTTCAACATGGGTCCCAGGACCAGTATAATGCCATATGCGATGTTGATATTTGTGAACACTATTTCACCAGGAGGCAGCAACTATATCCTTAAATTTGGCTGGATTAGGTAGTTATCCTTCTGGCTCTGGTTTAGTGCAGCAGGTTCAGTCGCTAAATAATTGTGATGGTACAGGATGATAATGTCTGTAAATTATAATATATAATATGTTATAAAGACTTGAGCAGACCAGAAGGGGGTCAGGTCTCAAAATAGTCACAGGCATACCAGGGGACCTTTGATAAGGTAAGCACACATGTATACAACCATATGTCAAGGTCATCAAGAACCTTGGAGTTCTGGACTAGCAATGTTGTTAGTCACAAAGAATTTGGGAGAACGTATTGTTCATGGCATTCCAGATGAGGAAAACGGAGTTATGTTATGTACTAATGGATTCTGTTTCCAGATCTCATTCCACCAGGGCTGCTACAACATCAGCAGCAAGGGTATTTATGTTCCGCTGGGTCGCATTGTTGCGGCTGGAGTATGGTCCATCGAATGAATCTCCAAACATCTGTAATGACCCATTGGTGCACCAGGAGTATTGTTAACTCTATTTATGTTCTGGTTATATGTTCCATCTGGGTGAGAGATGGAAATATTATTGTTTCATTTAAACAGCATCAGCATGTTTTACATCTATGTTATGACTGTATGCATTATGAATGTTTTCCCTTCATTTGTCAATGAAGCAGCTGTGGTTGTGTATACTCGTTTCACACGGCATGAAATCACAGAGCTTTGAAGTCTTCACGTAGTCACTCACGTGACTCCGAAGTAAAATAGTAAGATTAAACAAGAACTTACCAGTTTGAAGTTTGATCTTTATTTTATGAGGAGTCGAGTTGAGGGACTACGTGCCCTCCGCTCCCAGCCCTCATAGATTTCATCTGGTAGTTCTAGTCTTTATCTTATATTATACTTCAGTTATTATTTGCTGTGATTTCACACCGTTGCTTTGAAGATTGACGCACGAACGGCTGTACGGGGTTCTTCACGTAGTCCCTCAACTCGACTCCTCATAAAATAAAGATCAAACTTCAAACTGGTAAGTTCTTGTTTAATCTTACTATTATACTGCATACTGCCCACTCACCCAGCCTATCGAAGTCACCTTGCAGCCTCCTACCATCCTCCTCACACCTAACACTACCCCCCAGCTTAGTGTCATCCGCAAACTTGGAGATGTTGCATTCAATTCCCTCGTCCAAATCATTAATATATATTGTAAATAGCTGGGGTCCCACCATTGAGCCTTGTGGTACCCCACTAGTCACTGCCTGCCATTCTGAAAATAACCCGTTTACTCCTACCCTTTGCTTCCTGTCTGCCAGCCAGTACTCTATCCACATCAATACTAACCCCCAATACCATGTGCAATACCGTGTTTGTATACTAATCTCTTATGTGGGACCTTGTCGAAAGTCTTCTGAAAATCTAGATACAACACATCCACTGGTTCTCCCTTATCCACTCTACTAGTTACATCCTCGAAAAATTCTATAAGATTCGTCAGACATGATTTACCTTTCATAAATCCATGCTGACTTTGTCCATTGATTTCATCACTTTCCAAATGTGCTGCTATCCTATCTTTAATAACTGACTCTAGCAGTTTCCCTACTACCAATGTTAGACTAACTGGTCTGTAATTCCCAATTTTCTCTCTCCCTCCTTTTTTAAAAAGTGGGGTTACATTAGCTACCCTCCAATCCTCAGGAACTACTCCAGAATGTAAGGAGTTTTGAAAAATTATCACTAATGCATCCACTATTTCTGTGGCTACCTCCTTGAGTACTCTGGGATGCAGACTATCTGACCCTGGGGATTTATCAGCCTTTAATCCATACAATGTACCCAACACCACATCCCGGCTAACCTGGATTTCACTCAGTTCCTCCACCTTATTTGACCCCCGGTCCCCTGCTATTTTCGGCAGATTATTTATGTCTTCCTTAGTGAAGACAGAACCAAAGTAGCTATTCAATTGGTCTGCCATGTCCTTGTTCCCCATGATCAATTCACCTGTTTCTGACTGCAAGGGACCTACATTTATTTTAACTAATCATTTATCTTCAGTCATAGAACATGGTGCAGTGTAACGCAGGAATAGGCCGTTCCACCCAACAGGTTCTGCGTTGAACACAGTTAAACTTATCTCCTTTGCCTGCATTTGATCCATACCTCACCATTTCCTGAACATCCATTTGCCCACCTAAAAGAATGAATTGCCACGATTGTGTCTGCATCCACCACCACCCCTGTCAGTACATTCCAGGCACTCACCACTCTCTGTGTAAAAAACTTGCCCGCTCACTTCCTTTAAACTTTGTCCCTCTCTCCTTGAAGCTATGGCCTTAAGTCTTTGACATTTCCACCCTGGGAAAAAAGGCTCAGGCTGTCCACCCTTTCAATGCCTCCCATAATATTATATCCTTCTATCAGGTCTCCCTGAAGCCTCCAACGTTCCTGAGAAAGCAACCAAAATTTGTCCAACCTCTCCTTATCTCTAATACCTTCTAATCCAGGCAGTTTTTTTTAAGTGAACCTCTTCTACAGCCTGTCCAAAGCCTCCGCATCCTTCTTGTAATGAAGCGACTAGACCTGCATACAATATCCCTAATGTGGCCGAACTAAAATAATAAAGCGGCAAAACTCTTCCTGACTCCAATACTCAATGCTCCTGAACCCCGAGATCCTTCTGTACATCAAGGGTCTTGCAATTAATTTACTTTCCCCTGTCCCTTTCCCCTTACATTTGACCTCCCAAAGTGCAACAATCGTGTGATTTCAAAGTATTTTTGAACCTCTCACTTTCCAACTGATAATAAACTGCTGGCATAGTGCCTCCCTCCATAGTAATTATTTATTTAAAGAATCACACTCCATTCTGTGTGTGTGTGCGTGTGGGTGCGTGCATGTGTGCATGAGTGTGTGTGCATGTGCGTGGATGCGTGTGTGCAGGTGTGTGTGTTGATTTTAAATCAAGGGTCGGCTGAATCGCAATTTAGATTTCCAAGGTTTCTGCACTTTACTTATACTTCAGTAGAATTTATATTTTCAACATCAAATAGCTTTCGCATCTTTCTCAGGTAATTAACTCACAAAATTCTAAAATTCTAATTTGGCTCCAAGAAAATTACATTTGATTGCATCAAGCTAGCCCATTTCCTTAATGGCAATGATTAGCACGTAATTAGTTAATTAAACTGTTGCATAAAATCGTATCTGCTTAATGACTACTCTCCAAAATTATGTGAGGCCCAATTCAAATATTAACCCTTTCCTTGGTCGTTTTGTTAATGCACCGTCATCTACATTTAGGCTTAGGTTGCAATCACCTCCTACAAGGCGAAACCAGGAGGCAGCTCGAATGTCGGCGAAACATCACTCCCTGACGAGCTCAATGCGTTTTACGCACGCTTTGATAGGGAGAACACCGATGTGCCTTCCCGAGCCCCCATTCGCTGTGATGGTATTTCAGTCTCAGTCACAGAGGCCGATGTCAGGTGAACCCTCGAAAAGCACCTGGACCTGATGGTATACTTGGTCGTGTTCTAAAAACCTGTACGGATCAACTGGCTGGAGTTATTACGGACATTTTCAACCTCTCACTTCTGCGGTCCGAGGTTCCCACCTGCTTCAAAACTACATCAATAATACCGGTGCCCAAGAAGAGCCAGGTGACATGCCTCAATGACTATCTACCAGTGGAACTAACGCCTGTGGTGATGAAGTGCTTTGAGAGGTTGATCATGGCGCAAATCAACTCCTACCTCGACAAAAACCTGGACAGTTGCAGTTCGCTTACCGCCACAACAGAACAACGGTGGATGCGATCTCGCTGGCCCTCGGTTTGTCAAGGAGGACTCTCTCTACTTCTACAGGTGCACGGTACAGAGCATGCTGACCGGTTGCATCATGGCTTGGTTCGTCAACTTGAGCGCCCTGGAGAGGAAAAGACTACAAAAGGTAATAAACACTGCCCAATCCGTCATCGGCTCTGACCTCTAGCTACTTCCCCACAGACATCAGGCTATTAAACTTGGCTCGGACAAAACTCTGAACATTAATACCCCTTTATCTGTTATTTGTACTTTATCAGTTTATTTATTCATGTGTGTATTTACGTATATAATGGTATATGGACACACTGATCTGTTTTGTAGTCAATGCCTAATATGTTCTGCTGTGCTGAAGCAAAGCAAGAATTTCATTGTCCTGTCAGGGACACATGACAATAAACTCTCTTGACTCTTGGTTTATTATTGTCGAGGTACGGTAAAAAGCTTTGTTTTGCACATTGTCCGATCAGATCGGATAATCCAATCAAGCTAAACTCCAGCACAATAGGTAGAGTGAGGAGAAAGGTACAGAGTGCAGAATGCAGTTCTCAGCATTGTAGTGCAACAGTTCCGTAGACAGAAGCCACTGAGCCAAAGACTGGGGGGCTGAGAGCAACGCAGGGGGCCGTGCCGCTGATATCGAAGTGGGACCTGGATGGGGAGCACCGGAGAACAAAGAGGGGCCTGGTGGAGGGTGGTGGGGGGGGGCACGCTGAGAACTAACAGGGATCTGGCGGGGAGCCACTGCGAATGAGGAGGACCTGGAGATCCTCCCCGCTTAGAGATCACAGAGGGACCCGGCGTGCCGTACTGCCGAGATCAAAGAAGGAGAGAACTAAGAGGGACCTGGTGGGCCGCCGGGGCCATGTACAACGGCAGGCCTTGTTCACCGCTATGAGTAGATCGGACTGTAAACTTTGTCGGTGCCAGAAACGTGATGACTCTTTGTGTGTAGACAAAAATACTGGAGAAACTCAGAGGTTGAGGCAGCATCTTTGGAGCGAAGGAAATAGACTCTTTGTGTATTGTCTAGGTGAAGTCTGCTGTATGATCTTACTGGGTAGTATGCAAAAACAAATAATTTTACTGTACTAAAGCACTTGTGACAATAAAGTATCATTGAATGCCCACAATGAGATATGTTGGAGAATCAGGATTGTATCCTGTCTTATGGAAGGACCGTTCAGAAGCCTGATAACCCTGGGGAAGAAACCGTGGGAAGCTGCAATAGGAATTTTGGTCTCCTATTTTAGCTAACTATCAAAACCACCCAATGTCTTCTCCCACCACCCCCCCCCCTTTTCTCAGCCCCCTTATCTCCCCTTCCCCAACTGGACGAGTACCTAATTCTCCCCGCCCCTCCCACCTACATTCCTTCCTCTGGCTTCACAATTCACAATTATACAATCCTTTGGTCTCACACCTCCTGCCTTCATCTCTGGCCAATGTCCATCCATCTGCTAATCAATAACCAATCCTTGCCTGTATCCACCTATTGCTTGTCAGGTTTTGTACTTCCCCACCTCTCTTCTGGGATTTCCTTCTCTTCATCCTCCCCCCTCCCCCCACCACAATCTGTCTGGTGAAGGGGCAGACCGAAAAGAATGGTGTGTCGAACAGTCAAAGTCAGGGGGGTGGGTCAGCTGGATAGTGGTTATCCAGGTGCCCCAGGAGATATTTCCAGGGGCGCTTCCACACCTGGGGTGGCACGGCGGCATAGTGGAAGAGCTACTGCCCTACAGCGCCAGAGACCCGGGTTTGATCCTGACTACGGGTGCTGTCTGTACTGAGTTTGTACGTTCTCCCCGTGACCAGCGTGGGTTTTCTCCGAGATCTTCGATTTCCTCCCACACTCCAAAGACCTACAGGTTTGTAGGTTAATAGTAAGATTAAACGAGAACCTACCAGTCTGAAGTTTGATCTTTATTTTATGAGGAGTTACGATGAGAGATTACGTGAAGAAGCCCCGCCAGGCTCATGCGCATCATACTTCAAAGCAACAGCGTGAAATCACAGTAACTAGAGTCGAAGTGATATAGTAAGACTCACAAGCGGAGGGCACGTAATCCCTCATCGTAATTCCTCATAAAATAAAGATCAAACTTCAAACTAGTTAGTTCTCGTTTAATCTTACTATTTTACTTCGGAGTCACGTGATTGACTACGTGAAGATTTCAAAGCTCTGTGATTTCATGCCGTAGATCCAGTTCCATACGACACACTGCTTCAGTTGACACAGGATTAAACAAATAATGTATTAAACATTGCTTAAATTATTCAATAAACATTTTAATAATAAACAAAACAGTAATAAACCCACTATCCCAGGGGGGAATTACAAATGAAATTTACAAAAGAACTCAAACGGAACCCAAAACAGCATGCCCAAAACCTTGCACTGCCAGGACAGGTTTGTCATAAAACTTGGAAAACGTCGATTCCCTAGACCATCCTGCGGCCCCGAGGATTTGATCTAGAGGCACGACCTGTGCCTTCGCTGCGGATGTTGATGCCGCCCTGGTGGAGTGAGATTTGAACACATGAGTGTTTACTCCAGCACAATCCAAAACATGTTTCAACTATCTAGAAATAGTTTGTTCTGACACCTTTTTATGAGTTTCTTTTGTGGCTGATGAGCATTGCTGTTTCAGAGCCTCATAGACTGTTAGTTAGCTCGATATATTGACTCAGGTGCGTAACTACTCATAGCCTTCGGTCAACGGGGTATGCTTTAAAGCTTACATTGGTTCCGGCCATACCTGGCCTGCTTAGTTTGATTAAATCATATACATAAAACATCATATTATCTACAGAAGAATTAGATTAGATTAGATTAGATTCTTTATTTGTCAGTCAGACCTTCGGTCTGAACGAAACTCTGTTCCCCTGCAGTCATACATATAATTAAAAATAAATAAATAAAAATGACAGAACACACAATAAACACAAATTTAACATCCACCACAGTGAGTTCACCAAACACCTCCTCACTGTGATGGAAGGCAAAGTCTTAAAGTCTCTGTCTGTCTCTTCAATCTTTGCTTTCCTCTGCGCCGAGGCGATCCAGGCCTCAGATGCCACGACCCCACCGGGCGATAGTAAGTAGTCAGTCCCGCGGTTCAACTGAGCTCCACGAACGAGCCAGTTCAACTCCGCGGCCCGGGGTGGTCCACCAGGCCCGTGGTTGGGCCGCTGCCACTGCCGCCGCCCCCGCTCCGGGACCGAGTCGAGTTGCCGCTGCTGCTGCTGCCGCCGCCGCCGCCGCTGGAACCGCTCCGGGACTGAGTCGTGCCACTGTCGCAGCTGCTGGACCCGCTCCGGGAGTCGGGCCGCTGCCACTGCCGCCGCCCCCGCTCCGGGACCGAGTCTAGTCACCGCTGCTGCTGCTGCCGCCGCCGCTGGAACCACTCCGGGACTGAGTCATGCTGCCGCAGCTGCTGGACCCGCTCTGGGAGTCGGGTCGTGACCGCCGCTGCTGCTGCTGCCGCTGCTGGAACTGCTCCGGGACCGAGTCGGGCCGCCGCCGCCGCTGCAGCTGCTGGAACCGCTCCGGGAGTCGGGTCACCACCGCCGCTGCTGCTGCCGCCGCTGCTGGAACAACTCTGGGTGTCGGGTCGCCGCCGCCGCTGCTGCCACCACCACCCCCGCTCCGGGACCGAGTCGGGTCACCGCCACTGCTGCTGCCGCCGCCGCTGCTGGAACCGCTCTGGGACACTCCGCCGCTCCACTCCAGGACCGAGTTGGGCCGCCGTTGCTGCTGCTGGAACTGCTCCGGGACCCAGTCGGATCTCTGCCGCTGCTGCCGCCGCCGCCACTGCTAGAACCGCTCCGGGACTGATCCGGGTCAATGCCGCCAGCTCTGCCATTAGGCCTCGGCGCAGACGGAGATGGGGAACATGACAGAAAAGTCGCACTCCCCCCCCCCCCCCCACCGAAGGAAGAGACCCAGACATGTTACTCCACCCACATACACACACAATCTAACAAAACGAACGAAATCAACTAAAAACAGAACAGAAAAATAAAATTTTTAAGTTGCGCTGTTAAGCCAGCGCCACCATCTTTAAGTGTTAACCACTTTAAGTGTTAACTTCTGAAAAGACAATGGCATAATTGGAGCCCATTGCCGAAGCTGTGTGAGAACTAGACTGACATCCCAGATTTCTGTATATCTAGGCTTAGGAGGAATTTTGTTAAAGATGCCTTTCATGAATCGGGACACTATCGGATGAGACCCAATAGATTGTTGTCCCGAAAACTGCCCTAAATAGGAGACAAAGCACTCCAAGCACTATTAATGGCACTATAGCTCAACTGTCCATCAAAATGCAATGTAGCAAGGAACTCCAATACATCCGGTATGCTTGGAGTATGATAAGATATATCTGACTGTAAACAAAACATCTCCCATTTCTTAATATGAGACACATATTGTTTTTTAGTGCTATCTCTCCAGGCCGCAGTAATCACATCCATGGTCCTACTCAACAGTCCAAGCCCTTGGAACGGTCTGGTCAGAATCTGCAGATTAACAGATTAATACGATCATGTATAGGACGACTTTCTCCTGTTACCGGATGAACCAACAAATTACTGCACTTGGGGACAGTCATGAATGACTGTCATCATTCTCAGGACCAATGGGAACCATGGCTGTGTAGGCCAGTCAGGAACCACCAGAACGCCTGAGGCGGAGTCCTACTCTATTTTGGTGAGACTTTGCCTGATGAGGCAGAATGGGGGAAAAGCGTAAAAGAATGTACGTCCCCAATGTAGCGAGAATGCATCCACCGCTACTGCTCCTGGATCTGGTTCCCAAGAAACGTATTTAGGTAACTGGTGATTTAGCCTGGATGCAAACAGATCTATGTCTGGCAAACCATACCGGCTGACAATCATTTTAAAAACGTTTGGATTTAGCATCCACTCTATGTTGTCATTAAATTTCCGTGACCTGGTGTCCGCCACCACATTATCTCTACCCGGTAGGTAGATAGATGAGACGCAGATATTTCTGGGAATGCACCAGTCCCAAATGAGGTTAGCCAAATTATCACATGATGCTGACCTAATTCCTCCCATGTGATTGATATAAGCAACAGCCGTGGTATTGTCAATCTGGAGCTGAACATGTAAATCATTCATAGTTGAACAATATGCTTTTAGCCCATAGAATGCACCCAGCAATTCTAAGTAATTTATACCATGCCTCTGCAGGATTAATTCCTCTTGCACCCTCCATCTACCACCACAGCTAGACTCAATATCCGTGGCTCCCCATCCCGAAGCACTGACATCTGTTTGTAAAATAAGTGAAGGTTGTTGAGTCAAGATGTTTTTAGTATTTCGTGAGACATTGATTATCCACCATTGCAATTCGGCGATGGCTTTGGCTGGCAACTGCATTGGTCTGTCGAAAAGGCATGCATGTTCTTTAAGTGCTTGTTCTCTAGCTCGTTGCAAACTCTGATAGTGCAGAGGTCCAAACTGCACTGCAGGGAAAGCCACCACTAATTTACCACTGACACAGGCTATTTGCCGGATGGAGGGTTATTGTTCCTCTACCAGACTGCTACAGACCTCCATGATTTCAACAGCCTTTGCCGTAGGCAAAGTCATTGACATATCAATTGAATCAATGACAAACCCCAAATAGTCAATTATTCGGGATGGTACTAGCTTGGATTTTGTTGGATGAATGAGGAAACCGAACCTCTGAAACAGGCGTTTGGTCGCTGAAACCGACTCCTCAGCTGCTTCCTGAGTGTTGCTTACAATTAAAATATAATCTAAATAAGCCATCACAATGTGATTCTGGGCACGGAGTAGCGCTAGAACTGGTTTCAACAATTTTGTAAATAACCTGTGAGCTGAGGTTAACCCATTGGGCAATGCTTTAAATTGCCACAGCTGTCCCATCCAACTAAATTTCAAGTATCTACGGTACTGATGATGAATTGGTACTGAATAATATGCATCTTTTAGATGTATGGTTGCCATATAACAACCTTATGATAACAACTGCTTAGCAGTACTGAAAGTATCCATTTTAAAATGCCTATACTGTACATAAGAATTTAGTCGGGTTATGTCCAGAATGACTCGACACCCACCATCCTTTTTCTGCCTGAGGAATATATTGGGCACAAATTGTTGATGTTGATATACCGTCCTTTCAATTACCCCTTTTTGGAATCAAACCCCAATTTCATGATTCACCTGTAGAGTTTCTGGTCCTGAAAAAACAATACCCGACAAGGCATATTTTGTGCAGGTGGATGTATTCCTGACATAAACTCAATTAGACACCCCCGGACACTGTCCAGTATAAATAGATCGGATGTTATGCAGCACCATTCATCATAAAACAATTGTAACCTACCCCCAACCGGGGGTTGTTCCCCAGAGGATATATCCTGGACTGAATCAGTTACCCGTACCTCCATAGCCGATCTCGGATTTCTCAACCTTCTGGCCATGTTGGGGGTGTGCACAGGTGCATATGAACAGCGTACAACTGGCAACGCTCTGCTTGGACCTGCTCCAGCATCTGAAGCCCATCTGAAGGGAAAAGGCCTGCGAGGCGATATCCTGGCCGAGGATGTGTAGGTCTTAATGAGGCCGATCTTTTTGGCCTCTTCCTCTAGGTCTTTAACCTGTTTTGCCAGGTCTTCACCGAATAAAAAATTTGGCTCCTGGTTGTTGGAGGACTTACAGAGAGCTGCGAAGCGTGGATTCAATGTCGGCTTGATGGCGATCTTCTGGATGCAGTTTATCTCAAAATGAGCATTGCACAGCAGGGCCAACATATCCTGCTGTGTTCCTGACATCTGCGCTCCTTGGACCATTCGCCCAAATGCTGTGATCCCCACCCCCACCAATTTGAGGACTCTCTGGAATCGGAGCTCCAGCTTCCTCATAGATGCACTCATTTGTGCCCAGATGGCCCAGTTAACGGTGGGCACTTTCAGCGACGCACAGTTAACAGGTGTCTGGTAACGAGTTGATGTTTCCTCCATGATAGAATCCTGGAGCTGGTGGGAGGCCATATAGTTTTATGTTACTGGCCAGATTATCCTCCATGGCTTCACCAGTCCCCTCCGGTATTGCAAAATTTCTGGCCACATCCGGGACACCTGGAGCATGGCTCATGTGCTTTGGTGTATGCACAAGAGCAGTGACACCAACTTCAGGGTCAGATTCCTCCTGCCCTGGCTCTCCTGAGCCTTGCTCTAGGGAGGTATCAACCAGCCCTAAACAAAGTGCTGGTGATGGGGATTACCACTGGAACTTGTAGGCATGCTGGTAGTCCTCCTCGCCATACGGGCCTCTGCCTGAGTCTGTCCCAGAAAGCTGTTGGGGAATCCTGGGGGTATGCGATCCCGACTGGAACACTTCATGGTTCATCATTCTTTCTATCATTTTTTCCATTTTATCAAGACGTCCCCAGACTTTTTTGTTTGAAGGAGGTGAGTCTTCTTGGTCAGACTCGTCTGAATAAACGGGCCCGACTGATTTCCTTTTTGCCTTCCTTCCGACTGGAGTGGCCACAGCGCCCTGAGGCACCGGAGTTGATGGAGGCAGTTGAGCTGCCAGCGGTTCTGCAGTCAGCGTCCTCGGAACCGGCATTACCGCAACTGGTATTTCCCTGGCCGACCTACGTTCACTATCCGCGGTCCCGCCAGTAAGTATTTTACTGCGAACAGCAGCACTCTTTTTCGCTACTCTCTCCATTTTGAGCGTACTCCCACTGGCTCCTGAACCAGCCTTACAGATTTTAAGTACCTGAAGAAAGTTGTTTAAACCACTTACCTGCCGGTTTGTTACTTACCGCTGGTGGAGCTACACTAAGTAAATGTAAATTGTCCCTAGTGTGTGCAGGATAGTGTTAGTTTGCGGGGATCACTGGTAGGTGTGGACTTGGTGGCCTGAAGGGCCTATTTCCGTGCTGTATCTCAAACTAAACAAAACTAAACTTCCATTCTGACTTTGCAATGGATTATAACACAGTGAGGAGGGGAAGGATGAAGGGAAGAGAAGAGAAGAGATGGAAGAGGGAGTGGAATGAAGTGTTTTTATTCCACCTGAAGTAACTACAGATAGACAACAATGTGCTAGAGAAACTCAGCGGGTCAGGCAGCGTCTCTGGAGAAAAAGCATGGGGGACGTTTTGGGTTGGGACCCTTCTTCAGACTGAAAGTTGGGGTTCAGGAAGGGTGGGTGAAGAGCTGGATGTGAGAAAAGACCAGGACCATTCAGGGCCAGCCACAAATGGCCTCAGGCAGGCCGGTGCCTTTTAGGTCCATTGTTGGCTAGCGAATGTGTGATCTCAAGAGAAAATACACAACGTGCTGCAGTAGCTCAGCGGGTCAGGCATCATCTTTGGAGAACATAATTGGGTGACATTTTGGGTTGGGACCATTCACACTGCAGACTATCCTTTTCCTGAACTGAAGCATGCATTAGCTTTTGGATGTGATCAAGTGTCGTTCACATATTTGCAGGAAGCAGAAATAATACCCCTATGTCTTTAAGTATTAGAGAGGATCGGTGGTGGGTCTATAATTTACTTATTATTGACTAGGTTTGGTAGCCTGGTGATTATGTTACTAGATTGGAAGCAAAAAAACCTTACAGCATTGATCCAGTGGTAGGGAGTGAAATCCCACAGTGGCAACTAGACAAGTGAATTACATTTAAAACTTGGTATCAGTAATAATGGTTGTTAAATATTGGATTGTCGTAACATCCAAGTTGGCTTTTTTCAGAAATAAAATCTCCCCTCCTTACCAATGTGGCTGATAAATGGCTTCAGATTCATAACAATGGGTCTTAACTGAAATGCCCTTACAAGGAACTTAGTCTTTAAGCATAAGATACACAGCCAACTTCTCTGGAGCATCGGAGGCCGAGGGAAGACCTGTTGGAAGTATAAAAAATTACGAAGCATAGACAGTGAGAACCTTTTTGTGGTGTTTAAGAGGCTTTTAGATAGGCACGTGGAGATGCAGACTATGGAAGGATGTGGATCATGTGCAGGTAAAGGAGATTAGATTAATGCTGGCATGGACATTGTGGGCCGAAAGGCCTGTTCCTTGGATATAAGGAACAATGTGTGATTGGGCATAACAACCCCTGGAGCTTGGAAAGGCACTAATATGGAGAGGGGTTACTCTTCCTGCTGTTGGTGATCATTGGTAAAAGAGAGAAAAACTTGATTTTAAGTTTTATGACATGGGGATATTCCAAAGGGCTTCACCATCAATAGAATTCCATAAAAGTGTGGTTTCCATTATAGTATAGGGACAAATGTGGCAATAACGTCCCACAAACCAAGACAATATAACACATGCTAAACTTTTATTTTCTCGTTTATGATATTGTTTACAGAGTACTATGTTTATATATTCTGTTGTGCTGCTGCAAGTAAGAATCTCTGGGAGGGTTACACAAAAAGCTGGAGAAACTCAGCGGGTGCAGCAGCATCTAAGGAGCGAAGGAGATAGGCGACGTTTCGGGTCGAGACCCTTCTTCAGACTGGTCAGGGATCAGGGAAACGAAAGATATAAACAGTGATGTGGAGAGATAAGGAACAATGAGTGAAAGATATGCAAAAAAGTATTGGTGACAAAGGAAGCAGGCCATTGTAAGCTGAGGTGACAAAGGAAGCAGGCCATTGTAAGCTGGGTGACAAAGGAAGCAGGCCATTGTAAGCTGGGTGACAAAGGAAGCAGGCCTTTGTCACCAATACTTTTTTGCATATCTTTCACTCATTGTTCCTTATCTCTCCACATCACTGTTTATATCTTTCGTTTCCCTGATCCCTGACCAGTCTGAAGAAGGGTCTCGACCCGAAACGTCGCCTATCTCCTTCGCTCCTTAGATGCTGCTGCACCCGCTGAGTTTCTCCAGCTTTTTGTGTAACCCTCGATTCTCCAGCATCTGCAGTTCCTTCTTTAACAAGAATCTCTGGGACATGTGGCAATAAAACACTCTTGACTCTTAAAAGACAGAAGTGGTAGCGATGGTATTATTTGAAATTGGAGTATTCAATGTTCATACAATTGTGTTGGAAGCTGCCCAAGCGGAATATGAGTTGCTGCTCCTCCAGTAAAGATGGTGTTGTTGATGTTGGGTGAACATTAAGTCTTTGCCAGGACAGCAGGAGTAAATATAGTCTTGGAATGTCTACTTAGAGTCATAGAGTCATACTACGTGGAAACAGCCCTTCAGCCCTTCAGCCCACACTGCCCAACATGTACCATCTACACCAGTCCCACCTGTCTGCATTTGGCCCATATCCCTCTAAACCTGTCCTATTCATATACCTGGCTTATTTTTTCTTAAACGTTGCAATAGTCCCTGCCTCAACTACCTCCTCTGTCAGCTCAATCCATACACCTACCACCCTTCATGTGAACATTACCCCTGAGAATGCTATTAAACCTTTCCCCCTTCACCTTAAACCAACGTCCTCCGGTTCTCGATGCCCCTACTCTGGGCAAGAGATACTGTGTATATACTTCTGATATAAAAGTTGCACATTGTCACTGTCCTAACTTTGTGCACAACACCATCCGTTCACAGAGCAGTTAACTAGCATTGTGTCAAAAGGAGCAAATATTTCCATCTTTATCTACCTTCAATATAAAACCTCACCCAGACTGAAGGCATAATACTTGAAATTTGAGATCCAAGCATGATGCTCCAGGGAATCTAAAATTGCCTGTTCGAGACCAAAGAATTGGAGAAACAGTATCTTATCATCACTATTATTGATAATGCTAGCATGGACTTAATAAGGATCAATTGTGCTCAAGCACAGAATAACTATTTTAATCAACAATACCCTGCAGATGCCAATATAAATTCCAACCTAAATTGACTTTTGCTATGTTGATGCATCATTGTCATACAATGTGGTGCACTCAGGGAGAAATGGAGAAAACTGATACCCCCAAATGCAGCATGGGGTTGAGATGATAATCTGCCTCACCATCACTCCACCTCCGCCATTCCAGCTTCACTTCAGTTTAGTTTTGTTTTGTTTACAGATACAACATGGATATAGGTCCTTCAGCCCACCGAGTCTGTGCCGACAAGCGATCCCCATACACCAGCACTAGTCTACACACTAGGGACAATTTGCATCTTTAACGAAGCCAATTAACCTGTAGACTTGCACGTCTTTGGAGTGTGGAAGGAAACCCCGGGGAAAACTCACGCATTCACGGGGAGAACGTACAAACTCCACACAGTCAGGATCAAACCCGGGTCTCTGCCCGTATTGTACAATTGCTACAAATAATTCTAAATTTGGCTGTAACAATTCTGCAATAATGCACAACTTGATAACTTCACCAATTAATTTGTGGTCAAGCAGGAGCTCAAAATATTTCACTCTCTGCGTCGTGTCAATGGGTTGAGATTCAAGTCCCAGTCTTGAATCACAACCTGAGAATCAAGTCACAGTCTGAAGCTAAAGCACAAAATCTAGACTGATACTCCCCGTACAGTTCTGCACTGACAGAGGTGGCATCGTACAGTCGAGAAATTAAACCAAGCAAGGGTAGCTTCCATACTACAAAAAGGTTCTGGTAAATCTCCCCACTGCCTTGGCTAATAGATATGCCTCATCATTACTTCGGTACATGTTATTGGGTCATCTGTATCACTGCTGTCTGTGGGCCGGCACAGTGTTGCAGCTGTGGAATTGCTGCATCACAGTGCCAGAGACCTGGCTTCGATCCTGACTACGGATGCCGTCTGTACAAAGTTTGTACGTTCTCCCTGTGACCACATGGATTTTCTCTGGGTAGGTTAATTGGCTTTGTAAAATTGTAAATTGTACCCAGAGTGTAGGATAGTGCTATGTACGGGGTGATCGCTGGTCGGCGTGGACTCAGTGGGCCGAAGGGTCTGTTTCCAAGCTGTATCTCTAAAGTCTAAAGAATTGGCTTTGATCAGACTGGGTTAAATTATCTTCATAATGAAGCTATAATGTAGAAACTGGTGGTTTAGATGCTAGTTTAGACGAAAGGACACAAATTGCTGGAGTAACTCAGCAGGTCAGGCAGCATCTCTGGAGTAACTCGGATAAGTAAGAATATGTAAAGACTTTACATTCTGTACTTAATCTTGGATTGTACTTACCTATGGCACCAATTATACTGGACTCTATTGAAAATTGTTTTACTGTTCCTTGCTACACTTGATAATTAAAAAAACATTGAACCTTTGAACCATCTGTGATGTAGTTAAGCATCATGGATGGTTTTCAATTGACTGTGGATTACAGATTTAGACCACAAATTGGGGTTATTACGCCATGTTACCAATAAAAGTGTCAGCCAACCGCCCAAAGTAATGACGCCAATCTGTACAAATGTTACTTGTGAAGGTTAAACTCATCTTCTCCCCTTGTTGCACTGATGCAGTAAGAGGGCTGGTGTCTCACCCATTGATGCCCGAGGCTTTCCTCTTCTGAGAAGCCATCAGCCAGCTCATCAAGGGGTGGCCTTGTGTGGGATGTAGAATGCATTTAGTGGCCTTTTTTCATGTGTAGCAGGAATATTTTCTAAGCTAGAGGTGGATGGTGGGTGTATGGAATGAGCTGCCAGATGAAGTAATAACAAGGAACTGCAGATGCCGGAAATACATAAAAGGACACAAAGTGCTGGAGTAACTCAGCAGGTCAGGACGCATCTCTGGAGAACATAGAAAAGTGACCTTTCAGGTCGGGATCCTTCTTCACTCAATGTTTCAGAGCACCTTAGTCTTTAGATATACATACATACATGCCCAGTAAGTCCGTGCCAACTAGCGATCACCTGGTCACCTGGTGTGTAGCACTATCCTACACACTACGGACAAGTTGCAATATTTACAGAAGTCAATAAACCTACAAACTTGTACGTCTTTGGAATGTGAAACCGGAGCACCCGGAGAAAACCCACGCGGTCACAGGAAGAACGTACAAACTCCATATGGGCAGCACCCGTAGTCAGGATTGAATCCAGATCTCTGGCTCTATAAGGCAGCAACTGTACCACTGCGCCACTGTGTGACCCTGCATTCTCCTTCAATACTGTGAATATGGCATGAACAAATGTGATATTTAACAGATAAAACTCAAGCAGATGTAAAAGACAAAAAAAATCCCATGACTGACTGAATCGTATAATGCTTCATTTAGCCCCTTATTGAGCTCCTATTTGCTGACATCATCACAGAGTGTCTCAGTACGACAGTGATTAATTACGAGTACCGTGTAAAAATACGAAGGAGAAAGTGATGAAAATTCCCATGACCTGCGGGATTGCGCACCTAATTAATCAAATGGCAGCTGCCATTGATCTGAACTCTGCAATCTGCAGAGACGGATCATTAAAGGATCTTGTGTCTCCTTCCACTCTGTGGAATTCTTCGCCTGCTCCTCAGCCTACAAGATGGCACCAAGGGCTGTGCGTGTGATGCACTGATGTGACTAAAGGCCAAATGGCTTGTCCCTTGAAGCCTGAAGCATTCCTCCTCTGAGAAGCCATCAGCCAGCTAGTTTAGTTTAGAGAGACAGCGTGGAAACAGACCCTTCGGCCCTCCGAGTCTGCGCCAACTAGCCACCCCTGTAAACTAGCACTATCCTACACACTAAGGACAATTTACAATCTTTACCGAAGCCAATAAACCTACACATCTGTACGTTTTAGTTTTCTAGTTTTAGAGATAGAGCATGGAAACAGGCCCTTTGGCCCACTGGGTCCATACTGACCAGCAATCCCCACACATTAACACTATCCTACACCCATTAGGGACAATTTTTACATTTACCAAGCCAATTAACCTACAAACCTGTACGTCTTTGTAGTGTGGGAGGTAATCGGAGCACCTGGGGAGCACCTGGATAAGGTACAAGCTCGGTACAGACAGAACCCATAGTCAGAATCAAACCCGAGTCTCTGTGAGGCAGCAACTCTACCACTGCGCCTCTGTGCCACCCCAACCCCAGCAGGTTGACAATTTATTTTTAAATGCACTCTTCCTTCAACATTTCCTTTTCCAGCCCAGTCCACTTGCCGCCACATAAATTCCTCAGCCTGGACTGAGTGATAATCTGGGTCATGTGAGTCAAGAGGCTCAATAGTTCCTTTATTATCACATGTACCAAGGTACAGTGAGATTATTTTCTTGCACACCGACCAATGATTTTAGTGCCATACATAAGTACTATCCCTGTTACCACATTATGCGCAGGAACAACTCACTGGGTCCATTTGCAAAAGTCGCCAGGTTTTCAACGTCACAGCTGTAGTTGGCCATAAAGGCCAGTTGCAGCCATCACCTCCATCCGGTCATCCCACAAACAGTCATAGAGAGTCAGAGTCATACAATATGGAAAGCCCAACTTGCCCACACCGACCAACAAGTCCCATCTATACTAGTCCCATCTCCCTGTGACTGACCCATATCTCTCTTAACCTGTCCTTTCCATGTACCTGTCCAAATGTTTCTTAAACGTTGCGATAGCACCTGTCTCAACCACCTCCTCTGACAGCTCATTCCATGCACCCACCACCCTTTGTGTGAAATAGTTACCCCTCGGGTTCCTATTTAACCTTTCCTTCCTCACCTTAAACCTATGTCCTCTGGTTCATGATCCCCCTACTCTGGGCAAGAGACCGTGAATCAACCCAATTTATTCACCTTTTTATACACCTCTACAAGATCACTCCTCATCCTCCTGCGCTTCAAGGAATAGCCTGCTCAACCTTTCACTACAGCGCAGGTCCTCGAGTCCTGGCAGCATCCTCAAATATCCGGCATCTTTCTTTCCCCAGCCATCTTCAACCTTCATGCCCCGGGGGGGGGGTCACCTCCTGCCACGGCTCGCGTGAGGTGTAGATAACATTTTACAGCGTTTCTCTTATATTTTACTTGTTGCATTATTCTTTTTCCAAAGGATGATTAAAGAATGCCACCATTATCTTTACCGTTTAGCGAGAGGACATTTTACTGAACAACCTGTATTTATATTGTGGCTTTAATAAAGCATCTCAAGGTCCATCACGTAAATATAGTGATACATCTTGGCAGAAGGGCAATGTAGATTAAATGGCACTGTTCCAAAGGCTGTGCAAGAAGAGAGGGGCTTGGGTGTCGATGTGCTTAGATCACTCAAAGTGGCAGAAAGCCACTGCGTCGATAGAATTATTAGGAAAATATATAGATTTATAAATAAATGCATAGAGTATAAAAGTGAAGATATATAGAACCTGTATAAAAGACCAGTTAAATCAGAATCACACAGCATGGTACAAAGTCCAGCCGTCAATTTTGCACTACCCATCAAATGTCCACGTTTATTAAAGGTAAACATAAAATGCTGGAGTAACTCAGCGGGACTGGCAGCATCTCTGGACAGATGGAATGGGTAACGTTTCGGGTCAAGACCCTTCTTCAGACTCCACGTACATTAATCCCATTTTATTTTCACCTCATTCCCATCGATTAAGTTGTAGAATGTACCACTCACAAACATACAAGAGGCAATTTGCAGTGGTGTTTCCAGCATTTTCTGTTTTCATTTCATAGTTCCAACAATGTAATTTTTTGTTTCTCATGCATTGTGCTGAAGCCAAATACTTAAACTGTAATCTGGCCACTTATCCCACTGAGGACATTGTTTACACTTTCGACTCTAGTGATATATCGTGGAAACAGGCCCTTAAGCCCACCGAGTCCGTGATGACCAGCAATCACCCCATACACTAGCACCATCCTACACACTGGGATCAATCACTGGGCTCCATTCCGAAGGGATGGGCGATGGCCTCCGTTGCCCTCAGCCATATTTCGGTCTGTGGAGTGGGATTGTGGAACAGTTTGAATGTGGAGTTAAAGCAATGTCCAAACATGAACCAGTTCAAAATGACATACAAAAAACTTTTTTTCACAAGGTACAGGGATGAAGGGGATGGTTGACAAACAGGGGTTAATGTTTATTTATTTATTTTATTTATTATTTATTTATGTTTTTTGGTTACTTCATACATATTACTTGTATGTGTTTATCAGTTGTATGTATATATATGTCCGTATGCATCTGTAAAAATTGTCTGGAGTACGTCTATGGTTAAATTGTATTTCAAATGAATAATTAGGTATTGTAGATTATATATTGTATAATATGTTACATATTACATTACTATTGAAACATTATCATTATAATAAGCAATGTTATTAATAATGGTGATAATTATTATTATTAATTAATTAATTATTAAATATGGAAGAAGGGTTTAGTGAGAAGGGGTGAGATTAAATAATTCTTCTTCTCACTCCTTTTCGAGCTTGTAAAGAAAAAGTGTTGGACATTTAATTTTTGCTTTATGCTTTTCATTGCTTTGCAAATATTGCCCGGAATGTCCAATTGTTTGACTATTTTGATTGTGTTGTTGTTATTTATTCCTATTTATGTCTTTACTTGTTCGGAATAAATAAATAAATAAATAAATAAATTCACATTTTTTTACAGAAGCCAATTAACTTACAAACTTGCATGTCTTTGGAGTGTGGGAGGAAACACCCGGGGAAAACCCATACGGTCACAGGAAGAATAGAAACATAGAAACATAGAAATTAGGCCCTTCGAGCCTGCACCGCCATTCAATATGATCATGGCTGATCATCCAACTCAGTATCCCGTACCTGCCTTCTCTCCATACCCTCTGATCCCCTTAACCACATGGGCCACATCTAACTTCCTCTTAAATATAGCCAATGAACTGGCCTCAACTACCATCTGTGGCAGAGAGTTCCAGAGACCCACCACTCTCTGTGTGAAAAAAGTCCTTCTCATCTCGTACAAACTCTGTACAACTCTGACAATGTACAAACTCTGTACAGACAGCACCCATAGTCAGGATTGAACCCTGGTCTCTGGCGCTATGAGGCAGCAACTCTACCGCTGTGCCACTGTACTGCCCTAATGTCAGCAAAGGTGTTTGGGAGGGTTTTTAGTAACACTGCTTAACAGATTGCTTGACCACTTGAGTTAGAGTGAAGAGGGATACTAGATACAAAGAACTGCAGATGCTGGTTTCCCAAACAAGACACAAAGTGCTGGAGTAACTCAGAAGTTCAGGCAGCATCTCTGGAGAAAATGGATAGGTGATGTTTTAGGTCTGGACCCTTCTTCAGACTGACTTTAGATTAATACAATTGGGTTAAGATTGATATTTTAGCACATTATCCCAGCTAAAACTTTCAAGAAGTTGACCAGGCCAGTGTAAAACATAGACATTATCAACATAGACAAAATCCAGCATCTTCGGCAATATCCGGCTGACTTAAGAATAAGGGGTAGTCCATTTAGAATGGAGATGAGAAAAAACTTTTTCTCCCAGAGAGTTGTGAATCTGTGGAATTCTCCACCTCAGAAGGCAGTGGAGGCCAATTCTCTGGATACTTTCAAGAGAGAATTAGATATGGGGGGATAGGGGGGGGGTAAGTGGGGTGGGGGGGGGGGGTGGGGGGGAGGCGCTGAGAGCTAAGATTAACCATTGTGGACTATAATGAATACTTTTCCAGCACCCTGTCTGTGGCGGCTCTTTGCATACCTTGTGCATGGTGGACAAAACAAAGTATTTCACTGCGACATGTCACGTGATTATAAAGTATCAATCAGTCAATCAATCAAACTCCCTCCCACGGTCAGGACTGCTCTCTTGCTGCTTATTTCTAGTGGTCCATCGACAAGCCAATTTTCCCTGCTGATTCAGCAATGGATATGTGCATATTCAATATGGCAAAGTTGCCATATTAACGAGTTATAAGGGATATACATTGCGATTCCTTATGCTAAAGTGGTTGAAGTGTTGAATTCCTGTTGGAATGATTGAGTGTTCATCTATATTTTCTGGCATTCCAGTGGGGATGTGTCTGTGTTTCCTGAAAGTCCAAAGGGATTTTGTTGACTGACCTATGATGCCTGAATTGATTTTCAGATCTTACTTTGTAAACAAAAATATCTTAAAAGCTTTTAGCCATATTCCCATTTTCCCCAGTGTAAAAAAAAGCTAATCAGTGTTCTTTCCACTGATTAACATTCCGCCTTAGTTTCCTCAATGCAATTATTCTTTCTCCTCTAGACCCCAACTCACACTGGAGTCTGCTCGGTTGCTGGAGATTCTGTCTCTAATACATTATAGTGACTGTCAGCAGATAATAATCAGCTCAGCCATTACAGCATAAAAAATCAATTAAAAAAAAACTTTTCGCTCAATAAATTAAAAATAGAGATAGAGTAGCAAATTGCCATGATTTGACACCTGATAACTTTCCAATATTTGCAACTGGCCCCGAGTAAAGTTATTATAAAAAAGATGTACATTTTTAATAACTCATACATCCCACACACTTCCAGCAGGAAAACAGCACGAAGGATCTATCTGGTGCATGATATTATCACTTCCTTTGTAATTTATTTTGTGCTAAAGCAACTCTGCCACTGCCCGTGTTGTATGTTTTAATAAGAGTTTAATTGCATTGATAGGAAAATGCACCTGCACATGCATTATTAATTAGATGGCAGCAGTCCACATTTCAAAATAGGTGAAGCAAAGCAGCAGCGCTTGGATTAAAATTTATATTGATAGATTGTTCTTTGAGCACTTTCCTGCATTTTCTACCAGATACCAGCTACTTAATTACTGTCTTTCTATGTAATTAAACATGTTGAAAATTAGCATAAAACCCAAAATAGATGTATCAGTGCTTTGCAATTTCCCAATTGCACCAAATGGACTTTTGAACACAAGCCACGATCAATAGTCAGAGCGCTTTGTGATTTATCGGCTTCAGAAGCAAAAGGGTATGATCGCAGGTCAGCTAAAGGATGGATAGGCATTTGCTCTCTGCCGCTCTCTCTCTCTCTCTCTCTCTCCAGTCCAACATTTGCACCACAAGGTTGAAATACTGGCATAAAAGATGAGTTGGAGGTCAGGCAATAACACAACTTCCTGCCACGGGCTGCTCAGCGGAGGCCTTATCGAGGTGCTGCATAGCCGCGCAACCACCGAGAAGACCTGAATGCCCAAAGACTCAGCCGACCCTGATATCGGGAGGGACCCGCTGGAGACGTTGAACGCAAAGACCAAGTGAATGAGCATTCCATTTTTTGTAGCCCTGAAATGCTTCTGACATTCAGAGACACTTCGACATAGATCAGCCATGATTGAATGGCAGAGTAGACTCAATGGGCTGAATGGCCTAATTCTGCTCCTGTGACTTTTGACCGAATCTTGACCTCGGGTACTGTCTGTATGGAGTTTGCACGTTCTTCCTGTGACCACGTGGATTTCTTCCGGGTGCTTCAGTTTCCTCCCACGTCCCAAAGACATGGGGGGCTGTAGATTAATTGGCCCTCTGTAAATTGCCACTAATGTGTAGGGAGTGGATGCAAAAATGGGATAACACAGAACTAGTGTGAACAGGCAATCGATGGTTGGCATGGACTCGGTGGTGCAAAGGGCCTGTTTCTATGCTGTATCTTTCAATCAATTAATTTTCAATCTAAAGAACTGTCATAATTTAACAAATGACTTTGTTGGGTTTAAAATCATTCAGAACTTTGTGAAAGGTGTTATGTTAAAAGCAGTCTTTTTAATGTGATTCCATGCAGGTTTACCACAAGAGCAAAAATAAATTAGTTGATTTTGGACTGATGACTTAGATGCTTGTGAAATAAAAGCAAATTCATCTAGTTTGATCCTTTTGTCATTTGACAATGTTTGCAGGATCTAACATTGCTATGGAAATCAGTGCTCCCGAGGGCAAATTTATGCCTTTAAGTCTCTTTTATAGATTAAAATCAAAAATAATTGACTTTCCTTTTTTGCTGTAACTAAAGGGTTGTTTTTGTTCCTTCTTGTCCCTGAAAATAATTTACTTGTGAGGGTACAATATTCTCCAGAAAATGTTTTCCCGAACTACATTGCAATGATGACCTCAGAGCCCATTCTAGCGTGAATACGTATGGCCAGTTGAGTTCAAATTAAGCTGCTCAGAAAAATCAAAAGATTAAAACGCACTCAATTTGCTTCGTATACTAACTCATACAGAGGTGGCAATGCTCCACTGATATTTTGGGGAGAAGCCATATCAGATAATAACAGATGTAGACTGGAAGGAAATGATTCATTTTCCCACTCACCATGTGTATTTTGTACTTGTCTAATACATTTTCAGTGCATGTAAACCAATCATCATTCAAAAAAAACAGATGCAGTCATGAGCTGTTCCGTAAACTTAACACCTTTGGTGAGAAAGTTGGCCCTCCATCTATTTTTTATTAAGTTCCTTGTCTGCAGTTAAAGGTTGTGTTTAGACACAGCATTTGCATGATAGAAATCTGACTCATCAGTAACCTGGGAGCTCAACTCAAACCATCAGTTTGGAATGCACTACATATCTTCTTCGGTAGTTCCATAAGATCAGAGACCCAATTTCACTTTGTTTCGGTGGGTTCTGAGGTGGCTGATGAGATTTCCAGAGTCTTTCATAGATGGGGCAGGTGGTTCCTGATGGAGCAGGCAGACGAATGTCTATGTGAGGTGGTGAGCTCTTCCCACCACATCTGCACTGACTAAGACACCTATCTAATCTAATTCCATCTGTCTGAGTAGTTCAGCCATTCAGCCCATCAAGTCTACTTCGCAATTCAATCATGGCTGATCTATCTTTCCCTCTCAACCCCATTTTCCTGCCTTCTCCCCATGACCCCTGACCCGTACTAATCAAGAATCTGTCAATCTGTGCCTTAAAAATACCCAATGACTTGGACCCCACAGCCATCTGGGGCAATGAACTCCACAGATTCACCACCTTCTGACTAAAGAAATTCCACCTCATCAGAAAAGGTACATCCTTTTATTCTGTGGCAATGGCTTCTGATCCTAGACTCTCCCACTAGAGGAAACGTCCTCTCCACATTCACTCTATCCAGGCCTTTCACCTTGTGGTAAGTTTCTGTGAAGTCCTCTTTCATCCTTCTAAACTCCAGTGAGTACAGGCCCTGTGCCATCAAAGTAGGGCCTGTGTCCCTCTTTCCCCTCCCTGCACATGAGTCTGCCAAAATGCTTCTTAAATATTGTTGCCATATCAGCTTCTGACTCTTTCCCTGGCCACATGTTCCAGGCACCTCCAATTCTCTGTGTGAAAAAAAACTTACTTCATAAATTTTCTTTAAACTTTAGCCCACTAACTTAGAACCTATGCCTTCAGGTATTTGATAGTTCCATCCTGAGAAAAAGACTCTGACCTTTACTCGATATGTGGTTTGCATCACATAATATACTTCTAGCAGGTCGCCCCTCAGCCTTCTACATTCCATTACTGCACTTCATCACTAAATTATTTTGCTAGTGATTTTTGTCTTGCTGAAAGTGAAAAGTTCTCAACTGTGTAGGTTTTTTGATGGTGTGTCTTCAAGAGCCCTTCGAAAAAAATCAAATGTAAATAAGTTCATATTGGGCATGCACCTAAGGGTTGTTTAGTTCAGTTTGGAGATACAACATGGAAACAGGTCCTTTGGCCCACTGAGTCCATGTCAACCATCGATCACCCATTCACAATAGACCTTTGTTATCCCACTTTCTCATCCACTCCCTACACACTAGGAACAATTTACAGAGGAC
The DNA here is from genome assembly GCA_963514005.1 of Raja brachyura. The sequence continues at coordinate 21,080,855 of OY740800.1, forward strand.
CAATGAACTTACAAACACGCACATCTTTGGGACGTGGGAGGAAACCGGAGAACTTGGACAAAATCTGCACACAGACAGCACCAGAGGTCAGGATCGAATGTGGGTCTTTGGAGCCGTGAGGCAGCAACACTACCAGCTCTGCCACTGTGCATTATTGGAGAACATCTGGGGGATTTGTGGGAACTGAACTGTTTTTCCATCCTATCATAATCACGGGCAGCAGTTCATGTTGTGGAAACTGAACTTTAATTCACCAAAGTTTTTCATCCACGCTAGGCTAGACATGTCTGGTCAAACTGACCCACAGTCAACCACTTGGACAGCTGCATGTTCTGTCTCTTTGGTGATAAGGCTGTGTTGCTACGGGTGAGGGCAGAATTCTGGATGACAATCCCAACAACATGAACACATTTTCGCCAAGAGAGTTGTGAATCTGCAGAATTCTCTGTCACAGAAGGCTGTGGAGGCCAATTCACTGGATGTTTTCAAGAGAGAGTTAGATTTAGCTCTTAGGGCTAACGGAATCAAGGGATACGGGGAAAAAGCATGAACGGGTTCCTGATTTTGGATGGTTACACAAAAAGCTGGAGAAACTCAGCGGGTGCAGCAGCATCTAAGGAGCGAAGGAGATAGGTGACGTTTCGGGTTGAGACCCTTCTGCACCCGCTGAGTTTCTCCAGCTTTTTGTGTAACCCTCGATTCTCCAGCATCTACAGTTCCTTCTTTAATACTGATTTTGGATGATCAGCCACGGTCATATTGAGTGGCGGTGGTGGCTTAAAGGGCCGAATAGCCGGCTCCTACACCAAATTTAAATGTTTCTATATTGCTACGTTTCAAATGAGCATGGCCCACTCCACATATGTTGCTGTCAAAAGTGATATAAAAAGGCCGCATGCTTTGAGTCTGTGGAGCAGTCTCCCGCTTGACTCTTTTTCTCATCTCAAGAGTTATTGCCGATTAATAGCGAATGAAGACAAAGTTAACCGGCACCTGTCACTCACGTCGCAGGTAATATATTCCGACACATCCTCTCCCTTCTGCCTGCTTTGCACATATCCGGACAACATACAGAGAGCAAAGTTTTGCAATACCATGTTCAGACACAAACACAACTGTAGACGGGTGCCAGGCACTGTACACGTCCTCCAACAAACACTGCATTTGATCATAGGTAGACACAAAGTGGGTCAGGCAGCATCCTTCTTCAGACTGAAAGTAGGGGGTGGGGGTTGTGGGGGTTTTGGGGGTTGTGGGGGGGGGGGGGTGGTGAAGTGCTGGAGGTCATCTCCGCCCCCCTACATTTGGTCTGAAGAAGGGACCCGACCCAAAACGTTGCCCATTCTTTGTCTCCAGAGATGCTGCCTGGCCCGTTGAGTAACTCCAGCACTCTGTGTCCATCTTTGGTATGAACCAGCATCTGCAGTTCCTTGTTTCTACAGAGAGTCATGGAGTCATACAGCATGGAAACAGGCCCTTCGGCCCAACCTGCCAGCACCGACCAACATGTCCCATCTACACTAGTCCCACCTGCCTGCGTTTGACCCACATCCCTCCAAACCTGTCCGATCCACCTGTCTAATTGTTTCTTAAACATTGCAATAGTCCACTGTCCCTACTCTCAAAATGTGGATTACAAACATGTCTGAGACACTACATCACGAAAATATTAGACTTGTCTTAGCAGAAAAACCAGAGCATTTTTCGAAGACATATAACCATATAACAATTACAGCATGGAAACAGGCCTTCTCGGCCCTTCCAGTCCGTGCCGACCATTTATTTTCCACTAATTGCACGTTCCACTTGCTGACTGGTTGCATCATGGCTTGGTTCGGCAACTTGAATGCCCTGGAGAGGAAAAGACTACAAAAAGTAGTAAGCACTGCCCAGTCCATCATCGGCTCTGACCTTCCTTCCAACGAGGGGATTTACCGCAGTCGCTGCCTCAAAAAGGCTGGCAGTATCATCAAAGACCCACACCATCCTGGCCACACACTCATCTCCCTGCTACCTTCAGGTAGAAGGTATAGGAGCCTGAAGACTGCAACGACCAGGTTCAGGAATAGCTACTTCCCCACAGCCATCAGGCTATTAAACCTGGCTCGGAAAAAAACTCTGATAACTAATAACCCATTATCTGTTATTTGCACTTTATTCGTTTATTTATTCATGTGTGTATATATTCATACATGGTATATGGACACACTGATCTGTTTTGTAGTCAATGCCTTCTATGTTCTGTGTGCTGATGCAAAGCAAGAATTTCATTGTCCTATCAGGGATACATGACAATAAACTCACGAACTTGAAGTCAAAATTGTAGCTGTACAATAACTGTATTATGTCCAATGTCGTTGGTTATATTTATATACAATTGCTTCTAATAAATATATATATATTTTTTTTAAACATTGCAATAGTCCCTGTCTCAACTGCCTCCTCTGGAAGCTCTTTTCATATACCCACCAGCCTTTGTGTGAAAAAGTGACGCCTCAGATTCCTAGTAAATCTTTCCCCCTTTACCTTAATATAACCTATGTCCTCTGGTTCTTGATTCTCCTACTCTGGGCAAGAGACTCTGTGCAGCTACCCGATCCATTCCTCTCATGTATTTGATCTTTCTGCACAAGCTCACCAGTTTGGCAAAAAGTTGTCCTGAATTATAGAAAAAGTTTTCCTGTCATATCCAGGTTGTTTAAAGGTGATTGAAACTTTCCCAGATTCATTTCAAATTGAAAGCTAACAAGCAGCAGACACTGAAGACTTTTATCCCCTGAGGATCAGTTTAATTGAAACCTTGGCACTGGAAATAGAAAGTCAGTGGTGTATCTCCTGATGTCATCTGAGATGTTTGCAGTGCCCTAACTCTTTTCAGTGATAGTTTAAAAAATAGGCTATTTGCATTTCATCTCATTTTATTAAATGTTTCTTCTAACGTGTAAAGGCAGGCGTTGAAAATAAGTTTTATTCCAAGTTGTCCTATGGTTGTAAGGAACAACTTGATGATACAGTGTGCACAGCTGACTAACAACCTGTTTAAAAGAATGATTTGCATTTCTTATAGCAGCTTTCATGATCTCCCTTGTCCCAAAGCCCCTTACTGCCTGTAAAGTGCCTTCAGAGACTAGTTAATGTTGCAATCGAACAGAGAAGCTAATTTACTCCCATAAACAGCAGTACATTCATGAATTGAGGGATCAGTAAAGGACACTTAATAAGTGTCCTTTTTAAGAACTCTGCTGTTCTCCATTGAAATCAAAGATCTTTTAAGGGATCTAACAGAGTGTCAGTTTAGCATTGAATGAAGGAAGATAAATACAACAGCACAACATTCTCTCACAAGCGTAATAGAACACAAGGGAGGCACTGTGGCACAGCAGTAGAGTTTCTGCCTTACAGTGTTTGCTGTTCCGGAGACCCGGGTTCAATCCCGACCACGGGTGCACCAAAGAAGTATAGGTTTTTTAGGTTAATTGGCTTGGCATAGGTGTAAATTGTCCCTAGTATGTGTAGGGTAGTGTTAATGTGCAGTGATCGCTGGTCGGTGCGGACTCGGTGGGCCGAAGGGCCTGTTTCCGCGCTGTATCTCTAAATCTAAAACTAAAACATCAGTGATTGTACTCAGGCATTAGAACTTGGACCTGAACCTAAAACTTGTGGTTGGCACAGAGGCAGAGTTGTTGCCTTACAGCACCAGACGCGCAGGTTTGATCCATGCGGGTGCTGTCAAGACATTAGCACGTTCTCTCTGTGACCATGTGGGTTTTCTCTGGGTGCTCTGGTTTCCTCCCACATTCCAAAGACCTATGTCCTCTGGTTCTTGATTCTCCTACTCTGGGCAAGAGACTCTGTGCAGCTACCCGATCCATTCCTCTCATGTATTTGATCTTTCTGCACAAGCTCACCAGTTTGGCAAAAAGTTGTCCTGAATTATAGGTTAATTGGCTTCTGTAAATTCTCCCGAGTGTGTAGGATAGAAATAGTGTATGGGTGGTTGTTGGTTGGCGTAGACTCGGTGAACAGAAGGGCCTGTTTCCACGCTACATCACTAAACTAAACTAAACTAAACTTAATCTTTCCAACCGGATTGTGAGTGTTACCTACTGAGCCAAGATTTTATGTTTGGAGACAGAGTATGGATCCAATCTGGTTCAATTTCAGGCAAACACCTGCCTCTCTAAGATAGACACAAAGTGTTGGAGTAACTCAGCATCTCTGGAGAAAGAGAATGGGTGACATTTTGTGTCAGGGGCCTTTTTCAGACTGAAAGTGGAGTTAAGGGAACTGGAAGTAAAGGGCCTGTCCTACCAGCATGCAACTCTATGCGATGAACACAACCTAACGTGGTCGCTTGAGCCGTCCGGCGTCGCGGGGCCGGGCCCACTTCGATCGCCGGAGCCGTGCGGAATTGTGCGGAGTTCGTCCCGACATCGCGCGGGGCTCCGAAAAACTGACTATGTTCAAAAATTCCGTGCGGCAACGGCTTGTCAGCTCGCAGTCGCCTCGACGCATTACACACCGTCTCGACGTCATGCCTCCCGTGACCCTCTCTGTAGGTGCGTCCGTGACCCTCTATGTGTGTGGCTCCGTGGCCCTCTGCGTGTGTGCCTCTGTGCCCCTCTCTGTGTGCCCCTCCTGGCGAACTTACCTTGAAGATTTCGCTCCAAGTTCGCCTCACTTTGCGCCGCGTTGCGCCACTCACCCGACCTCCGCGCTGCCCTCGCTGCCGGTTTCGTCGTGCTTGCCGCATGCAGGCGCATGCTGGTGGGAACAGCCCTGTACAGGGGATCACCCGACCTCCGCATGGCCCCCGCTTCTAGTTTGATCGCGCTCATCGCATGGAGTCGGATGCTGGTAGGACAGGCCCTTAAGAAAAGGCCAAAACAAAGTAGGGTCAGCAACAGAATACTAAGGAAGGGTTGTGCTGATAATGGCCCATTGTTTGCTGAGAAAGGGGTGATAATGAAAGATACAGGGATGCGCTCAGTGGAACTGGTAGGATGACTAGGGTGGGGTGGGGGGGAGAGGGGGGGAGAGGGGGGAAGAGAGGGGCTGCAAGGGTTACTTGAAATTAGAGAAATTAATGTTCGTACCAAAGATCCTATGGCGAGCAAGATAGTTCACTCCTGCTAAATCCAATGGGTGAAACATGGGCCATTTCTTCGGCCATTTCAGTAATCCCGACCTGACTTTGGTTATCCCTCTTGCAGTGTAATCAACGTTACGTGGGAACAGTTTGTGTTAATAAATTATAATTCTGTTAATTTTCTTTTTTTTTATGTTTCTTTAAAATTTTATTTGTTTTAATGTTTTTTCGGACTCAAGGCCCAGGCAAGGGACAACATTACATAAAAATACATTGCAAACCTCCCCGCAACTTTACCCTAGCGTCCCAGCCGTGCTAATCGGGGCCAGACGTCCCACGCGCTGTGGAAGGAACATAGTCATCTTTTTGCTTTTTATTGTAAGACAGAGAGGCAGAAAGAAAATGAGGAGAAGAGTTTTAACAAAGATCTTTGATTTTTACGAGGATGTTTCCGTAACCGGCTTCCGTCTCCGCACTAGTTTCTTTGCTCCGCTATGCGATCTTTGGTGCAGAGACGGAAGCCATTTATGGAAATGGGGCCGCAGATTACCCATGAATCTGCCCATGACCGTACTACGTCTTTTTCGTCGAGTGGACTATCTTGCTCGCTATAGGATCTTTGGTTCATACCACTGGGTTGTTAGCTACCCTAGCGAAATATGAGATGCTGTTCCTCCAATTTGAGTGTGGCCCTACTCTGACAGTGGAGGAGGCCCAAGACAAAAAGGTCACCATGAGAATTAAATATTTGGAAACCGGGAGATCGCATAGGCCAAGATGGATTACCTCTTTAACATGAATGTAGAGCACCACCTAGCCACCCTGACCCAGTTCAACCCAACTATATATGTACAGGAGCCTGAAAATTGTAGGGTCCAGGTTCAGGAAAAGCTTCTTCCCTACAGCCATTCAGTTATTACACACTACAACCTCAAATAAGCTCTGAACTACATAGACTATTATTGTTATTATTGCGCTATTATTGTTTGTTTTGGTGTGTGTACGTATGTATGCACACCAGTTCTCTGGATACTTTCAAGAGAGAGCTAGATAGGGCTCTTAAGGATAGCGGAGTCAGCAGATATGGGGAGAAGGCAGGAATGGGTACTGATTGGGGATGATCAGCCATGATCACATTGAATGGCGGTGCTGGCTCGAAGGGCCAAATGTCCTACACCTGCACCTATTGTCTATTGTCTATTGTCTATTCCCAGGTACCTGGAATGGAGAGATTGGAGAGCTTAGGTCTATTTTCTGTGGTGCCAAAGAAGGCTAAAGTCACATGATTGAGTCATATAAAACATAATGGGCACTTAGACGTGGGAGGGTTAGAATGATTCCCTGGCAATGAAGCTCATAGAGACTCTTGCCGGCAGTTAGCTCAGGCAGTGAAGAGAGCTGTCTGAGTAATGGCAGAGGCTCAACAGTCATAGAATTGCAATCTTCACTGCTGGCAGATCATTGCTGAGTGTGACATGTGCTCATTAAATGCCTGCTAAGCCAATTCACAAGTGCGAAACCAATATTAGGTATGTACAGACTGGCCAAGTTATCTGTGTTACTATCAAGGTAGTGAACCAACCCTATGTTTTATGCTTGTCTCTTGTGATATGAACAGTTATTAAACATAGTGAGGGACAATGATCATAGAGTATGGCACTAAATTAGTCCATTCAGCCCCAACACGTCCATGCCGGCCAGTAGGTATCCATCCATGCCGCCCAGTAGGTATCCATCCATCTCCCAGTACTTGGTCTGTAGCCTTCTATGCCTCTATATTGCACTAAATACTAACCCCTATATCCTTTATCTGCACACTGCGGATGGCTTGATTGTAATTGTGTATAGTCTTTTCTTTGACTGGATACCATGCAACACAATCTTTTCACTGTACCTCGGTACATGTGACAATAATAAACTAAGAATAAGAACAAAGAATTTAGAACGGAGATACGGAAAAAGATTTTGAGAGTGGTGAGTCTGTGGAATTCTCTGCCTCAGAGGGTGGTGGAGGCCAGTTCTCTGGATACTTTCAAGAGAGAGCTAGATAGGGCTCTTGAAGATAGATATAGGGATATGGGGAGAGGGCAGGAACGGGGTACTGATTGTGGATGATCAGCCATGATCACATTGAATCAATGTGCTGGCTTGAAGGGCCTAATGGCCTAAAGGGCCTAATGGCCTACTCCTGCACCTATTGTCTATTGTCTATTGTCTAAAGCACACTATCTTGGTGAACCTCCTCCACCTCTATCACATCCTTTACCTCCTTTAATTAAGGTCTGAAGTTTAACTAAAAGTAACTAGAAAAAAAATCAAAATTATAAGACTGGGAAAGAAAGCACAGGTTTAAAGTAAACTATTTAACAGATTATAATACAAGGTGTGAGAATAAAGTTTAAAAATGATCAAAATTTGACCAACTGATTAATTGAACCACAGCGTGGCAGATTGCAAAAGAACTTTTGTCAGCAATTTGGCTCCGACATTCACCATTTAAAATTCCAACAAAAAATCTTTGGAAATAAAAGTGAAGACTGAAAACAGATACAAGGGGAAATGCTGTGCACCTGTACATGAGAAGCATTTCTTCCAAAGACAAGAACCCATACCCCTCCCCTGGTGAAAGCTTCACCATGCACTGAAACCACCCATTAGTTCAAGTAGAGAGGGTTGGCCTACTGGTTCAGTGACTGCAGACTGAAGCCCCACTGCTCCGTGTCGTTCAACTCCATCATCCTCATTTGAGTGAGTTTTGTCAGTGCTCTGTCAGAGCTCTGGGTGGAAAATGTTGCAGAGGCAATGCATTCCTTCACAGACGAGAGAAACACAAATGCTCCTCCACTGGCCTGTTTTAGAATGTCCTTCCCGCCTGCCAGTCAGTGAGAGAGAAACACATGACCCAGATGATCACTCAGTCCTGGCTGAGGAACTGATGTGGTAGCAAGTGGACTGGACTGGAACAGAAAATGTTAAAGGAAGAGTGCAATTTAAAATAAATCGTCAACCTGCTGTGATTTAAAAGGACGTTAGTTGTCTTACAAAGGTAAATTATAAATGTGGTAATGATAACATTATAATTGAACAATATATATGATTTAAGAGTTAAGAACTATTAAGAAGGGGCGACACAGTTGCGCAGCTGATACAGTTGCTGCCTCACAGTGATATAGACCCAGGTTTGATCCTGACCTCGGATGCTGCCTGTGTGGAGTTTGAACGTTCTCCCTGTGACCACATGGTGTCGGTTTCATCCAGATGCTCCAATTTGTGGGATAATTGGCCTCTGTAAAATTGCCACTAGTGTGTAGGGAGTCGATGAAGTGGGATAACATACAACTAATGTGAATGGGTCGGCACAGACTCGGTAGGCTGAAGGGCCTGTTTCCATACTGTATCTCTCAACAGTAAACAAAACTATGTACGATTGTTTTAAAAGATATTAGATTTCAGATTATTCAGGTTATTGAAAGAATAGCTATGTGTTGAATATGTGTACATGCATTGATAAGTACTAGTATGTGTGTTGAGATAAACTAGTGGCCCAAAGGGAACTGTTCTGGGACATAAGAGTTCAAATCACTAAAGATTTTGAATCCAGAACAGGAAGAGGCCCTTTGGACCACAATATTTAGAGAGTCATAGAGTTCATACAGTGTGGAAACAGAGCCTTCAGCCCAACTTGCCCAAGCCAGTCAAAATGCCCCATCTCTATTAGTCCGACCTTCCTGCCTTTGCCCCATAGCCGTCTAAACCTATCCTATCCATGTACCTGCCCAAAATGTCTCTTAAATGTTATGATAGTACCTGCCGCAACCTCCTTCTCCAGCAGCTCACCACCCTCTGTGTAAACAAATTACCACTCAGATTCCTTTAAATTCTTTCCCCTCTCACCTTAAACCTATGTCTTCTGGTTCTCAATTCCCCTACTCTGGGAAAAAGATTGTACATTTACACAATCTATTCCTCTCATAATTTAGTACACCTTAAGATCACCCCTCATTCTCCTGAGGTCAAAGGACTATAGTCCAAGAGTGCTCAACCTCTTCCTGTAGCTCAGGCCCTCAAGCCCTGGCAACATTCTCATAAAATGTTCTCTGCACCTTTGCCAGCTTGACAACATCTTTCCTAATAACATTGTGACCAAAATTTAACATAATACTCCAAATGTGGTCTTATATAACTGTAACATGACCTCCCAACTCCTATACTCAATACTCTGACAAATGAAGGCTAATGTGCCAAAAGTATTTTTGAGCACCCAATCTACCTGTGACACCACTTTCAAGGAATTTCAAGGATGTTTTTTCCCGAACATGATGCCAAGTAAAACAGATATCATTTGCCTGAACATGATCCATATCCATATATTCCCTATGTAAAAGCCTCTCTAACACCACTGTCGTATCTGCCTCCACCACCACCCCTGGCAATGTTCTCCAAGCCCCCATTTCTCTCTTCATAAAAAAATGATTTGTTGAGTTCAATAAATTATATCAGTCTACACCAAAAATCAGACATTGCGATCACAAAACTATTAATCGTTCTCCACTGATGATCATTAGGGTGGGGTTCAGTGTTTGTAGACAGTCTATGTTTGATGTGTCACCAACACCAAAGTAGTTGACCCTGATAAGGCCCAAGTAATTCATCATGGAAATAAATGGCAGTTTAGTTCAGTTTAGTGTAGAAACAGGCCCTTCGGCCCACCGAATCTGCGCCAGCCAGCGATCACCTTAACACTAGTTCTATCCTACACATTAGGGACAATTTGCAGAAGTCAATTAACCTATAAATCTGCACGTCTTTGGAATATGGGAGGAAACCAGAGAAAACCCACACAGTCACAGGGGGGTACAAACTCTGTACAGACAGCACCCGTAGTCAGGATCGAGCCTGGGTCTCAGGTGCTGCAAGACAACAACTCTACTGCTGTGGAGCAGTGGCAGTGATGCCCATAATCCATGAATGAATTAAAATATAGATATACCGACACATATGAAGTTATTTATATTTCCAAGTCCAGAATCTACACTGAGTGAATACAGGTCACTTCTAATCAGCTGAGCCCTGTTTCCTCAGGGAAGATCTAACTCTAAGAACCTTTTATTAAAATTGGTCACGAAAAGTGTGAGATGAAAACGAGTTACCTGCATTCCCATTATCCTGTCAAGTGCTGCCATTATTATAAACAAGGTATGCACAGTTAAAAGGCAGTAACGACAGCTTGTTACAGCCTGCCACAGCTCGTGGGCTTCTCGCCTTTGTTAATAGAAAACAACGTTGAGATGTCACTTTAAATCGCCCGTCATTGCGGAGCAAAAGAGAAATTGTGCTCGCCTCGAGCTGCCAAATTTATCCAACTCCATAGAGTCTACAGCACAAAAACATTGAGCTGAACTGGTCTCTCCTGCAGTTGATGTTCTACGCATTTTTTCAAACCATCGGGCTCCACTTCCCTCGATCCTACAGTCATTCAATTGTACTCTCCCCACCTACCCATTCAGGGTGGCACAGTAGCGCAGCGGTAGAGTTGCTGCCTTGCACCTCCATAGCCCCAGGTTCAATCCTGACAACAGGTGCTCTCTGTACAGAGTTTGTACATTCTCATGGGTATTCTCTGGGTGCTCCGATTTCCTCCCACACTCCAAATACATACAGATTTGTAGATTAATTGGCTTCAGTAAAATTGTAAATTGTCCCTAGTGTGGAGGACAGTGCCAGTGTATGGGGATCGTTGGTTGGTGTGGACTCGGTGGGCCGAAGTGACTGTTTCTGCACTGTATCTCTGTATCTGTTTCCATTCAGATTCTACCACTACGTTCACCTACACACAAGGATCAATCTGCAAAGTTCAATTAATCTACCAACCCAGATGTCTTTGACATATGGAAGGAAACCGGAACACCAGGAGGAAACCCACAAGATCACAGAGATAATGTTTAAACGGCACACAGACAGCAGCTGAGGTCCGGAGTCATAGTCTTACAGTATGGAAACAGGCCCTTCGGCCCAACTTGCCCACATCAACCAACATGTCCCATCTACTCTAGTCCCACCTGTCTGCATTTGGACCATGTCCCTCTAAACCTGTCCTTTCCATGTACCTGTCTAAATTTTTCTTAAACGTTGCGATAGGTCCTGCCTTAACTACCTCCTCTGGCAGTTCGTTCCATACACCCACCACCCTTTGTGTGAAAAAGTCACACCTCAGGTTTCTATTAAATCTTTTCCTCTCATCTCAAACCACATTTGGCCCATGTCCCTAAAAATCTTCCTATCAATGTATCTCCCCAAAAGTTCTTTAGGTATTTTTATTGTACCTGAACTACTTTCTCTGGAAGCTCCTTTCAAATACCCAACACCCTCGGTGAGAAAAGGTTGTCTCCCTGGTTTCTATTAAATCCCTGCAGTACACCCTCGAGTTCTTGACTCCCATATGCTGGGTGAAAGAGTCTGTGAATTCACCTGTTCCCCTCATAATTTTATCCACCTCTGCAACTGGAGAATTGATGTCAAGTATTCCGACAAACTTTGGGAGTTTGCCACTAGCTATAGAGAGATAGAGAAATGCTGGGACCAGGAGAACAAAGAAACACTGTGAAAATGGCCACATGATGGACATCTGGTGGGAGCAGAGCTAAAAATAACTTAATGGCTCTGTAGTGTGGCCTTGAGAAGATAAGGTGTCTGGGAACGGTCATTGTGCAAAGTAACTGTATGATGAGAATAAAAATATGAACAGGCAACATCAATAAGAACTCTCTAGCCTGATAATGAACGAAGAAGCATTTTGGATGAGTGACAACTTGAAATGATTGACTTCAGAATTATGAGAGCCTTGGGTTAGAACAAAGGCTTACTTTGGGAGTTTGAAGGAAAAATTAGTATAAAAGAAGGGCGGTCAGAGACTTGAGGGCGACAACAAGGGAACAACCGTGGCAAGAAGAAGGGACCTGAGTTTGAAGCTCAGAGAAGACTACCCCATATCAATGGAGTGAATCTGACCAATTCATTCATACGAGGAATATCTGAGTCCAAGTCATAAGTTTTGTGATTTAGGTTAAGAAGTGATGTTCAAATAGTAAATGAGAAGTTATTCGAAGTCAATAGTTTGCATGCATGTTTAAGTTACTCAAGTTTTAATAAAGATTAAGTTGTACTAAACCTTGGTTTAGAGTCTTTTGTTTGACACGTCGGTTGCTACCCTATAGAGGTAATAGGGTCAACACCTCTATAAGATCGTCCTTCAGCCTTCTAATCAAAGCCTACTTCCTGTTTTGGATAACTGTCCTGTTTCTCAATCCCGTTTCTTTAGGTATGGACATTTGTTCTTTGGTGTTATAGTTCTGCATCAGTATATTTCATGGTTTGTGAAACAGCATCCATTCTCATCTCACCCTTTGCCCTCTCTCCTCATGTAAATTCTTATTATCCAAGTATTTTTCCTCCTTTTTAGCAAAACATATAATTGATTAACTGGCAAGTTAATTCTGCAGTTACAGTGTCATAGCCACAACCTGCATTTATTAACCCTCCATTATTATCCTCAAGGAGATAATTTTAGAATCAGTCACATTGCTGTGGACTTGGAGATAATAACAAAAAATAAGAGGGACAAAAACTTGGTTCTTTTCCTGGAAGACATCAGTGGCAAGATAATTTTCACAATAATTTGGGACAGTGACTTCTGCTACCAAAATGTTTCTTTTGCTGAATTTCAAGTCATTTACTTGACTGAATATCATTTCTACATTAGCCATGTTGGGATTTGAACTCAAATTGCCGGGTTATTCATTTAAGCCTCTGGATTACTATCAATCCTTTCACCATTGGCTACTTTCGATATTAAGGTGCAATTATGTCAGTATTTTGTCATCTGTAAGGAAATATTTGGTGTCTTGAGTTGGAATAACAAGATTTGTCTCGACATCAGGAATTTTGGATGCGCAGCAAGTTATTACTTACTCACTTTGTGACTACACTCTTTGGTAGTTTAGGGGTTCTATTTTTACACATTCACTCTCTCTTTCACTTTCTCTCCTTCTTGCTCTTTCTCTCTTTTTCTATTTCATTTCTGTCAAAATTAAAATGGAAGATGTACAATAAATGTATTTTGTCATATGCCGCGGTTTATACTACTGTACACGGCTTCTAATAAAAATATATATTTTTTTTAAAAGCAATTTATTTTCCATCTATTGAAGTCATCTGGAAGAATGATTGGGAGGATTAGAGTGGCAGGATAGTATCACTCATACAGCTCTGCCTCACAATTAAGGCAACATGGGTTCAACGTATGTGCCATACAGAGGATGCTATTCAGTCAGTTAAAAGACTATACATGATTACAATCAAGCTGCCCGCAGTGTACAGCTATAGGATGAAGGGTTTGACGTTCAATGCAAGATAAAGTGCAGTAAAGTCCAATTAAAAATAGTCGAAAGGTCTCCGATGAGATGGGTGGCAGGTCAGAACCGATCTCTCGTTGGGTGATAGGATGGTTCAGTTGCCTGATGACAGCTGGGAAGAATCTGACCCTGAATCTGGAGGTGTGTGTTTTCACTCTTCTGTACTTCTTGCCTGATGGGAGAGGGGAGCAGAGGGAGTGACTGGGGTGAAACGTGTCCTTGATTATGGTGGTGGCCTTGCTGAGGCAGCGTGAAGTGTAGATGGAGTCAATGGAAGGGAGGGCGGTTTGTGTCATGGTCTGGGCTACATCCACACCTCTCCTCAATGTCTTATGCTCTTCAAGGGCAATATTTTCCATTGCTTTAGAGATTAGACTTTAGAGATACAACAGGGAAACAGGCCCTTCAGTCCACGGCCATCTATCGCCCCTTGCGATATCCTAAAAACTATCCTACACACTAGGGACTATTTTACACCTCACCAAAGCCAACTAACATACAAACATGCATATCTTTAAAATGTGGGAGGAAACCGGAGCACCCAGAGAAAACCTACATGGTGACAGGTATAGCGTACAAACTCTGTACAGACAGCGCCCACAGTGAGAATCTCTGGCACTGTGAGGCAACAACTCTACCACTGTGCCACCGTGCCGTCACATTGCTGTGGAGAAAGAGTTGGGGAATTGGGACAGAAAGGATTGTTCTACCACTGGGCTGCATAGACTTGATAAGAAGAATAGCCTGCCGTGTGGTACCAATTCTATGGCTGTCAGTTGCTTTGACAGCTGCTGCTCTGTGTGCTTGTCTCAGGTCCATTCTTTTTAGTCAGAGACTGTGTGCCGAGCTCCTTTAAACAGGAGTTACCCAACAACACACAATGTTCATGATAGACAGATCAGTATTCTGGACGCTGAGTTCCTCTGTTACGCTTTCACAATGTACAATACATGTCCATCGTAACAATTTACCGAAACATTTCTGTCAATTTGCAGAGCTGCAAAGTATTTCCTTTGTTGTGTTTCTTATCTGGATAAATAGGGGGGAAAAGAGCCTTTACATAGTCATTTTTATGCCTTCCCAGTACAAAAGATCACCTTGTTAATATGCGCCGCCATGCATCAATAACAAAGATGATATGAATTATGATACCTCTGTGGCTGATGCCGGATTTGTCAACAGGAGTGTAAGGTTGTATTCGCTTGTGAGATTTTGGATGATTCATCTGAACAAGATACTTGTTCCAGCCAATTCCTTCCATTAATTTTAATGTTGGCTTGTATTAAGGTCAGTGAAAATGCCCTCCGTAACAGTAGCTGGGAGAATAGGGAGTGACTCTTGCCTCTTCCACTTGGAAGTTCCTCATTGCATCGTTTCTTTTCTCGATGGTGAGATGAGTGATCTTACCTCATGTTTTTCGACTGGGTTGGTTATTGAAACGTCTGACAGGTGTCTCCCAAAAACTTTAACAAAAGTACTTCAGCCAAAGGTTTCTGTCAGGAACTGACAGCTTTCTGCTTCCCGTTCACCTCCAACTTACACATTAAATCAGATATACTGAGCTGAGCAGCTAGATGTACGTCAGACACAATCCCTTAGATGTCCACCATGGCTGGCTGGGCCTGCATGAGTGACACCCTTCACTTGAATGACATCACTGATCCATAGCTGAAAAGTAGGCAGGTTACTGGTTTACCGACTGTAGTTTAATAAACGTTATCCAGCCTTCGGGAAGAAGATATGCCTGAAAACTGTAATGTCGGGAAGACAGACACAAAAAGCTTTGAGTAACTCAGCGGGTCAGACAGCATCTCTGTAATCTATTAATCACCTATTCCTTTTCTCCAGAGATGCAGTCTGACCCACTGTTACTCCAGATTTTTGTGTCTATATTCGCTTTAAACCAGCATCTGCAGTTCCTTCCTACACAACTGTTACGTCCAGGTTCAGGAACAGCTTCTTCTTTACAACCATCATGCTATTAAACATTACAACCTCCAAATAAGCTCTGAGCTTTGTTTGTTATTTATTTTATGTGTGTATATGTATGTATGTATGTATGTATGTATGTATGTATGTATGTATGTATGTATGTATGTATGTATGTATGTACATATTAGATATTATTTGTATTGTATGTACATTATATATATAAATGAGTGTGTGTATATATATATATATATGTATGTATATATGAGTATGTACATTAGCTGTCTATGTCCTTATTGTTTTAAATTGTATTTTTGTTTAGACCAGGGTGTTTGTGAAAAGCACTTTGGGTTGCATTCAATTATATGAAAAGTGCCATACAAATAGTTATGAAAAGTTATTATATGCATGTGTATATTATATATATATATGTATATATATGAAATATATTTTTATCTCTAAATAAGGATACATATTCATACATACATATATACATACACATGCACGCACACACACAGACAAGTGTGTGTCTGTGTATGTGTGTGCGTGTGATTGCGTTGTGTGCATGTGTGAACTGTTCATTTATTATATTGTTTACAGAGTACTCTGTTTACTTATTCTATTGCACTGCTGCAAGTAAGAATTGCAATGTTCTTTTTGGGACTTACGACAATAAAACACTCTTGACTCTTTATCTTATCGACTAATTCATTTCTGGCACGCTAAATTATTTTTAATTAAGCTTATTTTATTAATACTTAAATTACATTTTCAGATACAATTACAATGTTTCAAAGGCGTTTGGACAGGTACTTGGATAGGAAAGATGTAGAGGGATATAGGACTAATACAGGCAAATGTGGTTAGCATAGATGTGCATCACAGTTGGCATGGACGAATTGGGAGAAAGGGCCCGCTTCTCTGCTGTACATTTCTATGTTTCCACAATTTAATGATTTGACCAGTTTTTTTAATTGCCCGGACTTTCAGAGATGGACGGGGCTGCACAGTGGGAAAGTTGCTGCCTTACAGCGCCAGAGACCCGGGATGGAGCTGTCGTTCTGAGTTTGTATGTTCTCCCTGTGACCACGTAGGTTTTCTCTGGGTGCTCTGGTTTCCTCCCACATTCCAAAAACTTGCAGGTTTGGAGGTGAATCGGCTTCTGTAAATTGCCCTTAGCGTGTGGCATGGGATGGCATTGAACTAGTTATGGGTGATCGATGGTCGGCGTGTTAACACACTGTATCACTAAACTAAACTAAAGATGTGTGGTACATTCACTATGGGCCGAAGGGCCTGTTCTTGTGCTGTACTGTTCTATGTTCTTAAAAAACCCTTATGTACTGCTCTATGTTCTAAAAACATACGAGTGTTGTGCTGTACTGTTCTATGTTCTGGTAGTTTTCCAAAAGGGTGTTTTGTTCATCCTTTCCAAAGAAAGGAGGCAGTAACCTTGGAGCTTTGATGAGGACAAATGTTTGTTCTGTTTGAGAACTGCTGGCATTCACCATAAGTGGGTGGTGTATCGCAATGATCAAACCCTCTCAGCACAAGTGTCATTGCAATGCATGGGTGGAAGAATTGCAGACGAGCAATAAATACATTTCACACTGAATTAGAAACCAAAAACGTTCTACTGCTTTTAAATCACCTCAATATTTATCGGTAACTGCAGTGCATCAATTTATCCAATTAATCGAGGGCAAGAGCCATAGGAATTTTTTTTTTTCTCATGTTGGATTTTCTGTCGTTCTCGACAGTTCTGTCGTTCTGTCGTACACATAATCTGCTCCATATTTTTGCACCGAGCACTGAATTATTCAAAAAGCTAAATTAAGCAACAAAAATATCATAACACATTGAGTCTTGGAATAAATTGAATTGGAAAATAATTTGAGTTATGTGACTTTGAGTTGAGAGCAATTGGTGACAGGGACTTGGAAATGAAAGGTTACAGTCCTGGTAGAAAGCGAATCAGAGCCCCAAAATACTGAAAAAGGCACAAGGCTTTTTAGTTTATGTGTAGGAAGGAACTACAGATGCTAGTTTACACCGAAGATAGACACAAAATGCTGGAGTAACTCAAAGGGTCAGGCAGCATCTCTGGAGAAAAGGAATAGGTGGCATTTCAGGTCGAGACCCTTCTTCAGACTGAGTTTTTAGTTTAGTTTAGTTTAAAGATTCAGCATGGAATCAGGTCCTTTGGCCCACCGAGTCCGTTTGACCAACATAGAAAATAGGTGCAGGAGTAGGCCATTCGGCCCTTCGAGCCTGCACCGCCATTCAATGTGATCATGGCTGATCATCCAACTCAGTATCCCGTACCTGCCTTCTCTCCATACCCCCTGATCCCTTTAGCCACAAGTGCCACATCTAACGCCCTCTTAAATATAGCCAATGAACTGGCCTCAACTACCTTCTGTGGCAGAGAATTCCAGAGACTCACCACTCTCTGTGTAAAGAATGTTTTCCTCATTTCGGTCCTAAAGGAATTCCCCCTTATCCTTAGACTGTGACCCCTTGTTCTGGACTCCCCCAACATCGGGAACAATCTTCCAGCATCTAGCTTGTCCAACCCCTTAAGAATTTTGTAGGTTTCTATAAGATCCCCCCTCAATCTTCTAAATTCCATCGAGTACAAACCGAGTCTATCCAATCTTTCCTCATATGAAAGTCCTGACATCCCAGGAATCAGTCTGGTGAATCTTCTCTGTACCCCCTCTATGGCAAGGATGTCTTTCCTCAGATTTGGAGACCAAAACTGTACGCAGTACTCCAGGTGTGGCCTCACCAAAACCCTGTACAACTGCAGTAGAACCTCCCTGCTCCTATACTCAAATCCTTTCGCTATGAATGCTAACATACCATTTGCTTTCTTCACTGCCTGCTGCACCTGCATGCCTACTTTCAATGACTGGTGTACCATGACACCCAGGTCTCGTTGCATCTCCCCCTTACCTAATCTGCCACCATTCAGATAATAGTCTACCCTCATGTTTTTGCCACCAAAGTGGATAACCTCACATTTATCCACATTGTACTGCATCTGCCATGCATCTGCCCATTCACTCAGCCTATCCAAATCACCCTGCAGCCTCCAAGCATCCTCCTCACACCTAACTATACCCCCCAGCTTGGTATCATCTGCAAATTTGGAGATGTTGCATTGAATTCCCTCGTCCAAATCATTAATATATATTGTAAATAGCTGGGGTCCCAGCACTGAGCCTTGCGGCATCCCACTAGTCACTGCCTGCCATTCTGAAAAGGACCCGTTTACTCCTACCCTTTGCCTCCTGTCTGCTAGCCAGTTCTCTATCCACATCAATACTGAACCCCCAATACCGTGTGCTTTAAGTTTGTATGCTAATCTCTTATGCGGGACCTTGTCGAAAGCCTTCTGAAAGTCTAGATATAACACATCCACTGGTTCTCCCTTATCCACTCTACTAGTTACATCCTCGAAAAATTCTATCAGATTTGTCAGACATGATTTACCTTTCGTAAATCCATGCTGACTTTGTCCAATGATTTCACCACTTTCCAAATGCGCTGCTATCCCATCTTTAATAACTGACTCTAGCAGTTTCCCCACTACCGATGTTAGACTAACTGGTCTGTAATTCCCCGCTTTCTCTCTCCCTCCTTTTTTAAAAAGTGGGGTTACATTAGCTACCCTCCAATCCTCAGGAACTACTCCAGAATCTAAGGAATTTTGAAAAGTTATCACTAATGCATCCACTATTTCTGTGGCTACCTCCTTGAGTACTCTGGGATGCAGACTATCTGGCCCTGGGGATTTATCGGCCTTCAATCCGTTCAATTTACCCAACACCACCTCCCGGCTAACCTGGATTTCACTCAGTTCCTCCATCTTATTTGACCCCCGTTCCACTGCTATTTCCGGCAGATTATTTATGTCTTCCTTAGTGAAGACAGAACCAAAGTAGTTATTCAATTGGTCTGCCATGTCCTTGTTCCCCATGATCAATTCACCTGTTTCTGACTGCAAGGGACCAACATTTGTTTTAACTAGTCTCTTTCTCTTTACATATCTATAAAAACTTTTGCAGTCAGTTTTTATGTTCCCTGCCAGTTTCCTTTCATAATCTATTTTCCCTTTCCTAATTAAGCCCTTTGTCCTCCTCTGCTGGATTCTGAATTTCTCCCAGTCCTCCGGTAGGCTGCTTTTTCTGGCAAATTTGTATGCCTCATCTTTTGTTTTTATACTATCCCTGATTTCCCTTGTTATCCATGGATGCACCACCTTCCCCGATTTATTCTTTTGCCAAACTGGTATGAACAACTTTTGTACTTCATCCATGCAGTCTTTAAATACCTTCCATTGCACATCCACTGTCAACCCTTTAAGAATCACCTGCCAGTCTATCTTGGCCAATTCACATCTCATACCTTCAAAGTTACCTTTGTTCAAGTTCAGAACCCTTGTTTCTGACTTAATTTTGTCACTCTCCATCCTAATGAAGAACTCAACCATATTATGGTCACTCTTGCCCAAGGGGCCACGCACAACAAGACTGCTAACTAACCCTTCCTCATTACTCAATACCCAGTCTAGAATAGCCTGCTCTCTCGTTGGTTCCTCCACATGTTGGTTGAGAAAACTATCCCGCATACATTCCAGGAAATCCTCTTCCTCAGCACCCCTGCCAATTTGATTCACCCAATCTACATGCAGATTGAAGTCACCCATTATAACCGTGTTACCCTTGTTGCACGCATTTCTAATTTCCTGTTTGATACCACCCCCAACTCCAATACTACTGTTAGGTGGCCTGTACACAGTTCCCACTAGCGTTTTCTGCCCCTTAGAGTTTCGCAGCTCTACCCATATCGATTCCACATCCTCCACGCTAATGTCCTTCCTTTCTATTGCATTAATCTCCTCTCTCACCAGCAACGCTACCCCACCTCCTTTTCCTTTTCGTCTATCCCTCCTGAATATTGAATATCCCTGGATGTTCAGCTCCCAGCCTTGGTCATCCTGGAGCCAAGTCTCCGTGATTCCAACTATAGCATAGTCATTAAATCACCCCATACACTAGTTCTATCCTTCACATTAGTTCTAACCTTCACACAATTTACAAAGACCAATTTACTGACACCAATTAGCCTCTCCACCATCACAGGGGGAAGTGCAAACTCCGTAGTCAGGATTGAACCTGGGTCCCTGACGCTGTAAGGCAGCAACTCTGCCGCTGCACCAAGTGTTGGAGTAACTCAGCACGTCAGGCAGTATGGCTGGAGAACATGGATAGGAGACATTTTGGGTTGGGAAATCTCTACAGACAGATTGTAGTAGGGGGAGAAAGCTAGAAGAGAGATGGGGGGCAGGACAAAGCCTGGGAAGTGATAGGTGGATAAAGAGATGGCTCTCAATGAACACAACCCAGGCTTTGCATTTACATCCCTCATATATCCGTCAGGCAGACGCGGTGGGCTGGAGGGCTTGTTTCACCCTGTAGCTAGACTATATTCCACATGCCCACCGCCATCTGGGTGAAAATTTTGTTTTAATTGTAAATAATTAAAACAAATGCACTTGGAAACACGTTTAACCAAATGAAATTAACTAAAGACATTGATATTAATTGAAATGAAACTTTAAAACTTAAATTCCTTTTTTTTTTTAAAGTTATATGGAAATTCGATTCAAATAATAGTGCCAGGCAGGTCATGTCAGTGTTGTGGGACCAGATATTAAGTGTGTCCAGTCCCTCAGTGACTATATTGTAGTAAGTAACTGTAGGAAGGAACATTAGGTCAGACTAGGGGGCCACGGTGGTGCAGCAGTAGACCTACTGCCTTACAGGGCCTGAGACCCGGGTTCCATTCTGACTACGGGTGCTGTCTGTATAAAGAGTTTGTATGTTCTCCCATGACCTGCATGGGCTTTCTCCGAGATCTTTGGTTTCCTCCCACACACCAAAGACGTAAAGGTTTTTTTTTATCATGTTGGATTTTCTGTCGTTCTAGACATAGAGGACACCAATTGGCTTGGTATAAATGTATTTCAAAAAAAAGTTATTTTGTCCCTGGTGCATGTAGGGTAGTGTCGCTGGATGGTGCAGATATGGTGACCAAAGGGACTGTTTTCATGCTGTATCTCTGAACTAAAACCATAGTTCATAGTTTTGGATGTTCAGTGAATGCCTGCTGGTGTTGATATTGGTTTATTAAATTACCAAGGTACAGTGAAAAGGTTCAGGAGCTAGAATTGGGAGCGAACTGGTAGAATCATAGTCACAGAGTCATACAGCATGGGAATAGGCCCATCGACCAAACTTGCCCACACCGACTGAGAAGCCCCAACTACACTATTCCCACCAGCCCATATCCCTCTAAACCTTTTCTATCTATGTACCTGTACAAATGTCTTTTTGGGACGGCACGGTGGCGCAAAAGACCTAGGTTTGATCCTAACTACGGGTGCTGTCTGTACGGAGTTTGTCTACTCTCCATGTGACCGCAAACTTTCACTGTGCTTCGGTATACATGACTATAAACTAAACTAAAGTAAACTAGTTTCATTTGTAGTTGAGAGATACAGCATGGAAACCGGCCCTTCAGCCCACTGAGCACCCCGATGAACGATCATCAGTACGCTAGTTCTATCCAACACACTAGGGACAATTTACAGAAGTCAATTAACTGACAAACTTGAACGTCTTTGGCGCTCTAAGGCAGCAATTCTACTGCTACGCCACTTTGCTGCTGGTGAGCCTTCCCTTGCTCCCAATTTTCCAGCTTCATTCCCACATTGCTATCCCAAAAAAAGACTTCTGTGCAGCTTTAAGTAGATGCATCTTGGGCATTGAAGCCTACCAGTAGAAGACACAGGCTGCAGCAGCCTGGGGATTAGCTGGACTGGGTGCCCCTCCAAGAGGCCTGGCGCAAGGAACGCACACGTCCTGCAGCGGCACAGAGCGATGGAACATGGTGGAGGACACCAATGGCTACACTTGGCCAGACTGGCCTTGCAAAGCCTGCAGGGCAACGGGCCTTCATAGTCAGGTCACGTACTCTACACCTATAATAACTGGGACTTGAATATTGTGCATTATCTGATAACTCTGCATACTGTCTTAGTGCACTACTACTACTTGTACTGTATCTGAGATGTATCTAGGTGCTTATGTATAATGATACATGTACTGAACTGTGTACAAAAATGAATTTCACTCTACCTCGGTACATATGACAATATACAGTGCCATTGAACCCTTGATTTGTAAGAGTGTCAGGGGTTATGGAGCGAAGGCAGGAGAATGGGGTTGAGAGGAAAGGATAGATTAGCCATGATTGAATGATGAAGTCGACTGAATGGCCTAATTCTGCTCCTAGAACTTATGAACATGAACCAGTTCCTTTCACCTGAGTCCCAATTAAATCCCAGTTAAAATTCCTGTGGTATTTGTTAAAAATACTGGTGTGTCCTTTGGAACATGAAATACATAATATCAATGGAAATCCTTCCCCTCCCTTCTTCCTGACATTCACACAGGTTTAAAGAATCCTGATAACACAATAAACCTATTAATATAATTCTGTGCACCAAACATTTACAATTTAATTTTAAGATGGCACAGTGGCGCAGCAGTAGATTTGCACCAGAGACCCGGGTTCAACCCTGACTATGGGTGCTGTCTGTACACAGTTTGTATGTTTTCCCTGTGACCACCTGCTCCGGTTTCCTCCCACACTCCAAGGATGTACAGGTTTGTAGATTAGTTGACTTTGGTAAAGATTGTAAATTATCCCTTGTGTGCAGGATAGTGCGAGTGTACAGGGTGATTGCTGGTTGGCATGGACTCAGTGGGCTGAAGGGCCTGTTTCTACACTGCATCTCTAAACTAAACTAAACTATAACCTAAACCTCATTATGTTTCTTTGTAAGTTGTCATATACAATAACGGCAGAAAGGCCAACCTTTCTACTTTAAGGGCGTTAATCAAAAGACAGAAATATTTTCAAATACTTAGATTTCATCATCCAAGTTCTGTCAATAACTTTGCAGCCAACAAATTGCTTTCTCTGTAAACCAATCAGTAAGGCATTCTGCTCTGCAAGATCCAATAATCAGCAATCCATTAATGATCAGATCATCTTGTGTAATGCTGGTGGCAGGCTAGATATTGACTTGTACGCAAGGGATAATTCCTTCATCTTCCTTACAATCATGCTCTGTTATCCAAAATGTGTAGGAAGGAACTGCAGATGCTGATTTAAACCGAAGATAGACACAAAATACTGGAGTAGCTCAGCAGCGAAAGGGAATATGTGACATTTCTGGTTGAGACCCTTCTCCAGGCTGAGAGAGAGAGGTGACATTTCGGGACGAGACCTTTCATCAGACTATCTTATCGTATTTTGTTGGATAAAAGTATTCATTTAATTTCCAAATTCTGCTCAGCAAGATCCAATAATCAGCAAGCATTCATGATCATGTCACTCGCTTTTGTTTTGTGATGCTGAGGGTGGGATAAATGTGAATTGAAACTTGAATTCCCGAGATGATTCTCTGTTCTTCCCATCCAATAGTTATGGCTCTAATCATTATATATGAACTATTTCACATGCTGCAAGGATTTTTCTCATCTGCCTTTGTTACTGATCTTTTTTTTGTTTCGTTCAATTCCTTTAAAGGGGGCAGCACAGTTGTGCAGTGGTAGAGTTGCTGCCTTACAACACAAGAGGCCCAGGTTCGATCTCGAGTACGAGTGCTGTCTGTATGGAGTTGTACGTTCCCCTTGTGACCGCATGGGTTTTCTCCAGGTTCACCAGTTTCCTCCCGCATCCCAAAGACGCGCAGGTTTGTAGGTTATTTGGCTTCCGTAAATTGTCCCTAGCATGATAGATAGAATTAGTGTATGGGTGATCATTGATTGGCACGGATTTGGTGGGTGGAAGGGCCCGCTTCCATGATTTATCTCTAGACTAAACTAAAATCTTGATTTCAGAATGCCAAGTACATTGGTCAACAGTCCAATCAATCTTTTCATTTGGTTTAGTTTTTCAGGGCTTCAAAACTCACAGATGATTAATTTTTATCCTCTGCCTTTGGTCTCTTTGGAGAATACTCAAGTATCTCATAAATCCATTCATCCCTTGGTCGACATTGAGAAGGTCATTTCAGATGGAGTACACAGCACTAGTTCAAGAAGAGTAGTGGGCAGTATGGATGTCCAGGACATTTATCTCCAGCATTGATGTTTGGGGACTGGTTTTAATTAAATGATTGAATGAAAGATGCAGAAGGAAGCAGGCCCTTCGGCCCACTGAGTCCATGCCGACCATTGATCGCCTGTTCACGTTAGTTCTATGCTGGCCCACTTTCACATCCACTTTCTACACATTAGGGGCAAGTTACAGAGGCCAATTAACCTACCAACCCACACATGTTTGGGATGTGGGTGGAAACCACAGCACCAGAGGAGTGGCCCAGTGGCGCAGCGGTAGAGTTGCTGCCTTACAGCGCCAGAGACCGGGTTCGATCCTGACTATGAGTGCTATCTGTACAGAGTTTGTACATTCTCCCTGTGACCGCGTGGGTTTTTTCTGAGTGCTCCGGTTTCCATCCCACACTCCAAAGACATGCAGGTTTGTAAATTAATCGGCCTGGGTAAAATTGTAAACTTGTCCCTAGTGTGCTGGATTGTTTTTGTGTACAGGGATCGATAGTCAGCACTGATGTGGTAGGCCGAAGGGTTTTTGTATCTCTAAACTTACAAAAGCATAGTGATCTATCATCATTGAGGTTTTCCGTTAATTGCAGATCTTCAAAGGGGCTCTAAAACTTGTAAGGGCATTAACAGGAACTTTCTTTTCCGGCATTGCCAAAACTTTGCCAAATGGCATCCTCCTTTACCACATAATTGGAATGAATATGTTTTGGAATGTAAATAATTTATTAATTTACAATGAAACTATGCAGCCAAGATACCCAGCTAATATTCGTGTATTGTGTTCAAGAATAATTTTCATTCATTTGAAATTATCTGACTCAGACTTTGTGTAATTGGCATTATAATTAAACATTGTTATTTCATTATGATAACCCAGTTTCAGTCTCATTAATCAAACTACAATGCATTGGCACTTAAATATATGAAGAAATAAATGTATTTAATAATTACTTTTTTAGTAGTTGATCAATTGTGCTGGCCGATGACTGGCTTGCATTTGGCTTGAACAGATATATCTCAGCAGAGAGTCGTAAAAGAAAATGCATTTCAAGGCAAGTGCAATATTGGCCTTTGCTTTGGAATCACCAATTGTGCCAGATCCAAAACTCTACTCCAAGACATCAGGCCAAGTAATGCTAATAGATTATTTAGGAAGGAACTGCAGATGCTGGTTTAGACAGAAAATAGATGAAAACTGCTGGAGTAACTCAGCGAGTCAGGCAGCATCTCTGGAGAAAAGGAATAAGTGACGTTTCGGGCTAAGAATCTTCTTCAGACTGAGCGTCAGGGGAGAGGGAAAGAAGAGATATGAAAGGGTACAAAGAAACAAATGAATGAAAGGACAAATCAAAGCCAGCAACGATGATTAAGAATAGGTGGAGCCCACAATGGTCCATTGATATAAACTGAAACTTAGCAAGACGACAGTGAAACTAGTAGGATGACTAGGGTGAGGGAGAAACAGAGAGAGAGGGAATGCAAGGGTTACTTGAAGTTAAAGAAATCAATATTTATACCGCTTGGACAGCTTACAATCCATGCTGATAGATTGATTATAGTTCTGCAATTGACTGCAAGCTAGCTGCAGTGTATGTCACTGTGCTCCTGCCTTCCATACCAGTGCACTGCAGCGCAAAATAAGGGAATATGCTGGAGGGCAGGTGCGTGCACACTCTTCCCTTGGGCTCATCGATGAGTCCAGAGACCTTTGTAACTCACTGACTTAATCAGCCAGGTACACCTTGCTCCTGGTCTTTCAGCTCAGCACCACCCACAGCTGTCCAGCCAAACAAACGGGGGTGGATGTAGCCCAGACCATCACACAAAGCAACCTCCCTTCCATTTACATGACCCCATTTGCACTTCTCGCTGCTTCGGCAAGGCCAGCAGCATAATCAAGGACCAGTTCCACTCCGGCCACTCCCTCTTCTCCCCTCTCCCATCAGGCAAGAGGTACAGAAGTTTGAAAACGCACACCTCCAGATTCAGGGAGAGATTCTTCCCAGCTGTTTTCAGGCAGCAGAACCATCCCATCAACAACTAGAGAGCGACCATTGCCTTCCATTTACCTCATTGGAGACCTTCTCACTGTCTTTAATCAGACTTTATCTTGCACTAAATGTTATTACCTTTATCCTGTGTCTGTACAGTGCGACGGATTGACTGTAATCATATCTAGTCTTTTCACTGACGATAGCATGCAACAAAAAAGCTTTTCACTGTACCTCGGTACACGTAACAACAAATGAAACTACCAATTTTTTAAGAAGACAAATAACCGTGTTTTGGCAGTTCTGATTTCCCCATTACCGAAGGCTTTGAAGCAGGTAGAGAAGAGATTGCCAGAATACTCTGGATTAAAGGGCATTAGCTGTCTGAAGAAGGGTCTCGACCCGAAATATCGCCTATTCCTTCGCTCCATAGATGCTGCCTCACCCGCTGAGTTTCTCCAGCTTTTTTGTCTAGCTGTAAAGGGCCTGTCCTACAAGCATGCAACTCTATGCGATTAGCGCGACCTAACGTGGTCGCTTGAGCCGTCCGGCGTCGCGGGGCCGGTCCCACTTCGATCGCCGGAGCCGTGCGGAATTGTGCGGAGTTCGTCCCGACATCGCGCGGGGCTCCGAAAAACGGACTATGTTCAAAAATTCCGCGCGGCAACGGCTTGTCGGCTCGCAGTCACCTCCACGCGTTATACACTGCTCCAACATCGTGCCTCCGTGAACCTATCTGTAGGTGCCTCCGTGACCCTCTATCTGTGTGGCTCCATGGCCCTCTGTGTGTGTGTGCCTCTGTGCCCCTCTCTGTGTGCCCCTCTCTGTCCTGGCGAACTTACCTTAGACTTCGCTCCACGTTTGCCTCACTTTGTGCCGCGTTGCGCCACTCACCCGACCTCCGCGCGGCCCCTGCTGCTGGTTTGGTCACGCTTGCCGCATGCAGGCACATGCTTGTGGTAACGGCCCTGTACAGGGGATCACCCGACCTCCGCACGGCCCCCGCTTCTAGTTTGATCGCGTTCATCGCATAGAGTTGCATGCTTGTAGGACAGGCCCTTAAGGAGAGATTGGACAAACTCAAATTATTTTCGCTGGAGTGCTGGAGGCTGAGGGGAGACCTGATAGAAGTTTATAAAATTATTAGAGGCATAGACAATCGGAATCTTTATCCAATCGTAGAGGGGAAGGGGGAAGTTTAAAGAAAATGTGCGGGGCAAGTTTTTTTTACTCAGAGAGTGGGGGTGACTGAAACTCAGCTCCATGGGTGGTGATGGAAGCAGGGACGATAGTGCTGCTCAAGAGCCTGTTTGATAGAATGTGGATATTCATGGAATGGAGGGATATGGACCACATGCAGGGAACAATTTAATTTGACACCATGTTTGGCACAGACATCATGGTTGAAGGTCCTGTTTCTGTAGTAGACTGTTTTATGATTTCATGACCACAGGAGAATGGGATTGAGAGGGAAAAATAGATCAGACATGATTGAATGGAAGAGCAGACTTGATGGGCTGAACGGGCTAATTCTGCTCCACTATTTTATGATCTTATGATCTTACCATCTCCGTTGATCATGTTTTTATATTTCCTCTTATCAGTACTTTAACATGTTTTTAAATAAAGGTATATTTTTTAATTATTTGAAGTATTTCCAACTTCAATTCAACAGTTTAAAAATGATTTTGATAGCCAGGAACACTTCAAAACACCAAAATGAGTCTCTAATGGTAGTAAATGTCAAAGTTAATCTGGGTGTTGCTGGGGACAGAGCTTCACGATGGATTGTCACTCGGCCTGATAGGCATTCACTGTGTATCCAAATATGTTGCCCCAGCTATTTAGACTTTAGACATACAGCGCAGAAACAGTCCCATTGGGCCATGGAGTCCGCACCGATCAGCGATCACCTCATACACTATCACTATCCTACACACTAGGGACAAATTACAATTTTATTTTATCAGGCCAAATAACCTACAGACCTGCATGTCTTTGGAATGCGGGAGGAAACCGGAGCACCCGGAAAAAACTTGTGCAGTTACGGGGAGAGCATACAAACTCAGTTCAGACAGCAGTAGCGTTGCTGCCTAAGACCCAGGTTGGATTCTGAATACAAGTGCTGTCTATACGGAGTTTGTACGTTCTCCCTGTGACCGTGGGTTTTCTCCGGGGTGCTCCGGTTTTCTCCCACATTCTAAAGACGGGCAAGATTGTAGGTTAACTGGCTGCTGTAAAAAATATTTATCCCTAATGTGTAGGGTAGAACTAATGTACTGGTGATTGTTGGTTGGTGTAGACTCGGCGGGCTAAAGGGCCTGTTTCACCTCTGTATCTCTGACCTAATAAATGATTGAATAGACAGCCAACTTTGGTCTACAAACAAATGATTGATGGGTAAGTAGAACTTGGTGAAAGCTTGGAAACAAACAGCAAGAGATTTAGTAAACTTCAAGTGAGGAAAGAAACTGGCATGACGTGGATGGGAATAGTCCAGTCTGGGCTAACAAGCATAAGGGAGGTGTTGTAGTGGAAAATTCAATATTATTCATTACTGTATATTCACACCTTAATTTCCTGTGGTACATTTCTGTTTTTTTCATTCGTGGGTGGGACAAGAATGAAATATTTTATTGTGGCTTTTCATTTAGAAATCGGCTTTTAGCCTTGCTGATTAAAATATAAACCCTGACAAAAAAATAACCAGGAAGTGGGTGGGAATAGGAATGTGGGGCATTAGAGGTCACAATGCCCTAATCCATAAACCCAGACACTATCAGGAAGAGATCAATTTTGCAATTATTTTAGTTTGGTTTGATTTATTTATTGTCACATGTACAAAGATAAAATGAAACATTTGCTCAGTTTGCTATCCAGTCAAATGGGGCTGGCAGAGTGGTGCAGCGGTAATGGCTCCCGATGACCGCGTGGGTTTCCTCTGGGTACTCCGGTTTCCTCCCACATCAGAGTCTGAAGAAGGGTCTCGACCCGAAACGTTGCCTATCTCCTTCGCTCCTTAGATGCTGCTGCACCCACTGAGTTTCTCCAGCGTTTTGTGTAACCCCCGGGTTTGTAGGTTAATGGCTTTGGTAAAAACATTGTACATTGTCCCTAGTGTGTAGAATAGTGCTAGTATATGGGGTGGTCGCTGTTCGGCGTGGACTCAGTGGGCCATAGGGCCTATATCCAAACTGTATCTCTAAAGTTTAGTCTAAAGTTTAACTCATACTATGCGCGAGTAGAATATTAACACAGGGAATTCAATTCTGTCAGCTTCCACCCAAAATAATAAAGTTTAGTTTAATAGTAAGATTAAATGAGAACTTACCAGTTTGAGGTTTGATCCTTATTTTGCCAGTTCACCTTATAATAGAGGGTTGGGAGCGTATCGTAACTCCTCATAAAATAAGGATATACTTCAAACTGGTAAGTTCTCGCTTAAACTTACTATATTACTTTGGAGTCACATGAGTGACTATGTGAAGACTTCAAAGCTCTGTGATTTCATGCCCTGGAAACAGGTCCATGCTCACACACTGCCATAATAACCAATGGAGGATGTATGTTAACGTATTTCAGACTTGAAACAGTGCTGAAAGGCAATAATGTATTTATTTAACAAATAATAATAATAACCCCTAACTTCGGGGAAAATTATAATACAGAACTTAAAATAGTGCCTGCAAATATCTCAGGTGGCCACAGGTTTGTTATAAAACCGCTGAAAAGTTGTTTCAAGGATGTGGTCCATAGGAACTTCCATCATCCTTGCTGCTGATGTAGCCGCAGCACTGGTAGAATGGGATTTAAAAACATCAGTGTCCATGCCTGCTGCACCTAACACCACCCTAAGCCATCTTGAGATGGCCTGCACAGTTACTCTATGATGAGGACATTTAAAGCTTATCAATAAAGCCATTTCCGTTCCCCTGAGACTATTGGTGACCTCCAGGTAATGTAGAAGGTGGGTCACTATGCATAGGCGTCTATCTACAGGATAAGCCAGGAACTCCAATTTGAGACCAGATGATCCAGGCCTGTTCTGTTTAAGTAACTCATAAATGTGAAAGGTTACCTTATTTTGGGATGTTGCCATGGCGTCCAGTCTTAGTTTGTGCGGAGACTGGACCTGCTGCGCCGTTACAAGCGCCATCAGCATCACCATTTTATACGTGAGTTTGGTTAGTAAAAGGGACGTGGCTGGTGCCCAATCTCTGAGCAGGGTCAGGAAAATGCCAATATCCCAGGTCTGGGAATATCAAGGCCTGGGGGGATTTGAGTCAAAAATACCCTTCATAAGTTTTGACACCAGAGGGTGAGATCCTACTCCATGGTGTTCTAACCCCTATCCCAGGTATGAGGATAGGGCACTTTGTGCGCAGTTGATGGCACTGTAGCTCAAGCCTTCATCGAAATGTAGACTTGCCAGGAGCTCCAGCACATCCGTGATGGTGGCTGTGTTGTAAGTAGTGTTTGTCCTGGTACAAAATACCTCCCATTTTTTGATATAGGTGTTTTCTGGTGGACTCTCTGCATGATGCCGCGATGATATTCATGGTTCGGTCCGACAGTCTAAATTCCAGGAGAGTTCTTTTTAAATCCTGCAAACCAATAGGCCATGGCACGAATGACTCTCCTCTGTCTCAGGATGTACCACCAAACTTGGGCATTTGGAGATCGGAACATGGTTCTGAGACCATGTCGAGTACCATAGGGAACCATGGCTGAGTAGGCCAATTGGGTACTACTAAAATACTTGATGCGGAGTCTTGTTGAATTTTTCGAAGACCCAACTGATGAGGCAGAAGGGGGGAAATGCATAGAAAAACAAATCCCCCCAGTGTAGCAAGAAAGCGTCCATCGCTACTGCCCTAGGGCCTGGTTCCCATGCAACATATGTTGGTATCTGGTGATTAAGTCTGGATGCAAAAAGGTCGATATCTGGCGTTCCATACCTAGCTACAATGTCAGCAAATAGCTGATGGTCCAACATCCATTTGGTGTTGTCATTGAATATGCGTGACCTGGTGTCTGCCACTGTATTGAGCTTACCCAGAAGATAAGTAGCTGATATCCAAATGTTTCTTTCTATGCACCAGTGCCAGATTGAATTGGCCAATTCATCACAAGATATCGACTTAATTCCACCCATATGATTAATGTATGCCACCACGGTGGTATTATCAATTTGTAGGTGAACATGCAGATGGTGCATGTCTGAACAGTAAGCCCGAAGTCTGTGAAACGCTCCCACAATCTCTAAATGATTGATACCCAGTGTCTGAAGTAAAGTTAACTCATGTGTATTCCATCTACCACCGCAACTGGAGGTGGTATCGGTTGCTCCCCAGTCATGAGCGCTGGCGTCAGTTTGTATCACAACCGAAGGGTTTGTGACTGTGATTTGATTAGAGCAATGTCGAACATTGCTAATCCACCATCGCAATTCCAATTTTGCTTTGGCTGGTAACTGCATTGGCCTGTCAAAATGGTCAGCATGGTGTTTGAGTGCTGCAATTTTGGCCCTTTGTAGATTTTGGTAATGTAAGGGTCCAAATTGTGTGGCTGGAAAGGCAGCCACGAGCTTCCCAATTACCCTGGCTGCTTGCCGAATATATGGTTTACTGACGGAAACAAGGCTGTTACATGCCTCTATCAAGTCTGTTGCTTTGTCCTTTGGCAAAGTGACAGACATATGAACAGAGTCAATCGTGAACCCCAAATAGTCCATAGTCACAGAAGGCATTAACTTGGATTTGTCTGGATGGATGATAAATCCCAATTTTTGAAATAGGAGCTTGGTGGCTGTAACAGCCAATTTGGCCAATTCCAAGGTTTTCCCCACTATTAGGATGTCATCGAGATATGCCATGACAATATGTTTTTGTTTCTGAAGAAACGCCAATGCTGGTTTCAATATTTTAGTAAACAGTCTGGGGCTGATGTTAATCCATTAGGCAGCGCTATATACTGTCAGAGCTGCCCCATCCAGATAAATATCAAATATCTGCGTTGATCTTTCTCTATTGGTACTGAGTAGTATGCATCTTTTAGATCGAAGCAAGCCATGAAGTACCCCTTGGAAACTAGTTGTTTGGCAGTAACAAAAGTTTCCATTTTGAAATGGGTGTACTGCACAAAAGTATTCAGTTGTGTCAAATCAATAACGATGCGGCATCCGCCATCTTTTTTTGTTTTTGGTGAAGGTGTTTCATACAAACTCAAGAGATTCTCAATTTGGTTTGGTTTTCTCAATTACTCCTTTTGTATGTAGTCTTAACAGTTCCGCATGACCTTCCACTTTCTCTTTTTGTGAAAGCACAAACCTTCGGCTAGGTGCATGTTGAACCGAGAGGAGGAGTTTGTCAACAAATTCAATTTTGTATCCCTGAATACTGTGCAGTATGAAAGGATCAGAAGTTATAGAACTCCATGCATCCCTAAACAAGTGTAACCTTCCCCCATCCTGTGAAGAAGTTACACATGCTATGTTCCGAGGGCAACCAGACCCACCTACCTCCATGGTTACCCGTGATGCTGTGTTGGTTTTCTCCATCCTTGGGTCCTGGGAGGTGGAGGTGCTGTGGTGTGGGGGTGGCGCATCTTCCAGGAGGGCCGTTCTGGGACGTGGCCTAAAAAAGACCTTGTGTAGGTTGTACGGCCTTCGAGCTTTCACCAGCTGTTCTTTCGCTGTGATAACGCAGCCTGCTGGTGTAGGGGTGCTGCCGCCAAATATATGAGGACCTGGTAGCGGCCGGCACCGTAATCATGCCAACGGCTTTTGCCTCTTCATCGAGGTCTTTTACCTGTTTGGGCAGGTTGTCCCCGAACCACAGAGTAGGCGGCTGTGTGCTGCTGGTTCTACACAACCCCGCGAACTTTGGGTTTAGTGTAGGTCGGATGACACTCTTCCTGAAACAGTTGATCTCAAACTGCACATTACAGAAGAGTGCCAGGGCATCCCGTTGCTCCTCCGACATATCTTTCCCATCTACAGACCTGGCAAAAGCTGTAATACCAGAGGCCAGTAGTTTCAGGATTTTCTGCATTTTAACTTCCTAGCTCCTAATGCCAGGACTGATGTTTCTCCAGATGGGGTTATTTACCACAGGTACGTTGAGGGAGATGCAGTTTTCTGGAGCTAGATATTTGGCTGTCGTGTTGTTCATAGCCTGTTCTTGTAGCTGATGAGTTGTCAGATAATGTATACTGGCTGCCAGCTGTGGCTGCAACGGCAGTCCCTTCTGTGAGGGCATCGCAAACTTGAACACCATCCTGAGTAGCTCAACTTCTTGTACCCCTAGCACGTTGGATTCTTCTGCCAATCCCCCTCTTCAGAGTCAGCCCAGATCTAACTCCTTATGTTCGGCTGCGAAGAGGGTGAGACATTTGGAAGCCCTGTAAAGGGTATTGGCGTGGGTCTGCTAGGAGACCCATGGTGACCAGACTCCATCTGGAGCAGGTCACGTTGGAGGATTTGCTCCACCATCCACTCCATGCGGGATAATCGACTGCTGTCGCTTCCCGCGGGCGGTGAGTCTTCGAGCCCGAACCCTGCCCAGTCAATGGGCTTGCCCGACTTCCGGGTGGCTTTGCCGCCAGCCCAAGGTGTTCCTGCGGGCTGTTGCGGCGTCAAGTCGGGGGCTGCCGTTTGTACAACGAGCAGCTCTGGAGAAGCCGGCTGCTGCTGACTGCCCGCGTTCCCGAGGTCCTCCGCAGTCAGTCTCAAAGCGGCCCGTTTGGACTTGGTTCGTGACTTGTCCATGGTGGGTTACTCTGTAACAAAAAGCACAACAGAGTGCCCGCAAAACAACATCAGGAGAGTAAATACTCACCTGTAGGTCCGTTTTAAACTTACCAGTGGAGGAGCGACCCTCCTCCCTGCCTGTCGCTTCGCAATGTGTTCAACGATATGTCGCGCATGCGTGTTGGCAGGGTCTTCACGTAGTCACTCACGTGACTCCAAAGTAAAATCATCAATTCCATAAATCTCCAAATGAATGCTAACTGAAATGAGTCTTAAGAGAGATTTGAAAGGTTGGACAAGGCCTAAATAGTTAAATAAAAGACAGAATACAATAAAATCTTGCAGCTTAACTTAAAGAGCCAACAGAATTCAAACACAGCCTCCAATGGATCCTCCTTTCCGAGAAAGGGGTTCAGACATATTTGCATAAGTGATAGGAGTAGAATGAGGCCATTCAATTCATCAAGTCTACTCTGCCATTCAGTCATGGCCGATCTATATTTCCCTCTCAACCCCATTCTCCTGCCTTCTCTCCATAACTCCTGATGCCCCTACCAATCAAGAATCTATCAATATCTGCCGTAAAAATATTAATTGACTTGGCCTCCATAGCCTTCTGTGGCAAAGAATTCCACAGATTCACAACCGTCTAACTAAAGAAATTATCTCCTTCCTAAAGCTACATACTTTTATTCTGATGCAATGGTCTCTAGTCTGAGACTCTCCCACTAGTGAAAATGTCCTCTTCACGTTCACTCTATCCAGTCCTTTCACTAATCGGTAAGTTTCAATGAGGACCCCACATCCTTCTCAACTCCTGGTTAGATATCTGCTTCTCCATATTCCAACAAACATTTCCTACAGCCCAATTAGGCTGGTTTCTGGACGGGCAAACTTGTCAGTTCCTGAGGATTCTTTCATTAACTTTTTGTTTGTTCACAGGATATTGATGGCATAGGCACACCAGAAGCTTATTATGTGAACATTCAAACAATACTCTAGGAGAAGCTATTGGTCTCACGGCACTTTGTGCCACAAGACAATAATGAGCCAAAGGGATGCAATGGTAAGGCTTTATGGTACTGGTCAGACTGCATTTTTGTGAGTGTTGTGAGCAGTTTTGGACCTCATGTCTGAGGAAGTATATGCTGGCATTTGAGAGGGTCCAGAGGAGGTTTATGAGAATGTTCCCAGGAATGATAGGGTTTACATATGATGAGCGTTTGATGGCATTGGGCCTGTACTCACTGGAGTTTAGAAGGATGAGGGGACACCTCATTGAAACTTACCAAATAGTGAAAGGCCTGGATAGAGTGAATATGGAGAGGATGTTTCCACTAGTGGGAGAGTCTAGGACCGGAGGACATAGCCTCAGAATAAACGGACGTACCTTTAGAAAGGAGTTGAGGAGGGATTTTTTTTTGTCAGAGTTTGGTGAGCCTGTGGAATTCTTTGCCATAGATGGCTGTGGAGGACAAGTCAATGGATATTTTTAAGGCAGAGATTGACAGATTCTCGATTAGTCAGGGGTTATGGGGCAAAGGCAGGAGAATGGGGTTGAGTGGGAAAGATAGATCAGCCACGATTGAATGGCAGGGTAGACTTGATGGGCCGCCTGGCCTAAATCAGCTCCTAGAACCAATGAACGTATGAAATATGAATAAACCTAAACCTAAAGATATTGAAAAATCTTCTTCTAATCCCTTTGAGGAAAAGAGTTCTGAAGAACTAAAACTCACAAAGAAAATTGACAAATTTCTGTCTTGGATGGGTGACCCTACTGCCAACAGGTTTAAGGACACCTCACACCAAACCCCATACACTACTCTGCATGAATAGAGGCAGCGGACACAGAGCTTAACATCCACCCTATTGCCATTATTTCTGCCTTGCTGATACACTTGCACCTTCGCCCAGGGTTGCTAGGTAATACAGTGAAGGCGGAAAATGAATTTTAATGTAAATTGGATTCCACAGTTACAGATGGTGATATTGATGTGTGATTACTTTTGCTGATCTCCATCTGCCCGGCAGTTTTTTATAACACAGTCAAAGCCTTCCCTAAATACTCCAACAAGACACAAGTGGGTTCCCATTTTGAATGCTCTTACCCTGTTGCTTCATGGAAGGAACAAGAGACGAAGGCAATGCTGGTGAGGTCCCAGCCAGGCAGATTTGGCACTTCCCCGCTGATACCTGCACAACCGCAGCGGCACAGTGGCGCGGCGGTAGTGTTGCTGCCCTGTGGTGTCAGAGACCCGGGTTCGATCCTGATCATGGGTGCTGTATACATGGAGTTTCTATGTTCTCCCTGTGACCGCGTGGGATTTCCTCCCACATTCCACATGCGTTTGTAGGTAAACTCGGTAAATTGTCCCAGGCATGTTGGATGCTAGTGGGATAACATAAAACTAGCGTAGGGTGATCAATGTTCAGTGAGGATTCAGTGGGCCAAA
Source organism: Raja brachyura (assembly GCA_963514005.1). Next base: position 21,117,687 of record OY740800.1, read on the forward strand.
GGGCCTATTTCCATGTTGCATCTCTAAACTAAAACTAAACTAAAGCAGAGAATCCCAAGCAGGGATCGTTGACTCGTGGGATAATCACTTGAAATTATTTACCACTTTGTGAGCAGAAGAAATCTTCTAGGATAGACACGAATTGCTGGAGTAACTCAGCGGGTCAGGCAGCATCGCTGAAGAAAATGGATAGGTAACGTTTTGGTTCGGGACCCGTCTTCAGACTGATTGTAGTGGGGGCAGAAGGGGGGACTAGAAGCAGGAAGAAAAACAAGGAGCAGATGCCCTCAGGCAGGGAGGTTCCCTGATAGGCTAGAGACAGTGTGATCCGAAGAGGGATAAATTGCTGCGAACTGTGGAACTGGTGAATGGACTTTTAGTGGAGGAAGGGGGTGGGGGAGAGGGAGGGGAGGGGGAAGTAGGTGTATGTAGAAAATATCTAAAATTAGAGAATTAGATATCTAAAATTAGGACCTTCATACCACTGGGGTGCAAGCTACCCAAGCAAAATATGAGGTGCTGTTCCTCCAATTTGCATGCGGCAATGGAGAAGGCCCAGGACAGAGAGGTCAGTGTAGGTATGGGAAGGGGAAGGGGAGTTAAAGTGGTTAGGAACCGGGAGATCCCGTAGGCCTTGGTGGATCCCATGGTTTGACATTGACACTTAGTTTAGTTTAGAGATACAGCATGGAAACAGGCCCTTCTGCCCATTGAGTCCATGCCGGCCAGCGATCCCAACACACAAACCAACACTATCCTAGACACACTGAGGACAATTTCCAATTTGGACAATTTACAGTTTTACCAAGCCAAATAACCTGCACACCTGTACATCTTTGGAGTGTGGGTGGAGTCTGCAACACCCGGAATAACCCCCCCTCAGGTCAAGGGGAGAACGTACAAACTCCGTACAGACAGCACCCATAGTCAGGATGGAACCTATATTTCTGGCTTTGCAAGGCAGCAGCTCTACCACTGCGCCACCCTACACCAGCAGGACATCGTCTGAGGAGCTGCTTCAAAAATCCCAGTCACTTAATGTGATACTAAACCTCCAGAGTTGTGCACTGTGTTGAAGTCACTGTGTTGTGGCTTTTGCAGATATTTGCCACAGCCGTGAGATGTTATGAAGCAGAATAATCGTGCACACATTAGCCACATCCTGTGGCAGCTTGAAGGAGAAATCAATTCCAATTTGTCCCTGTCAACACGTTGGCAGATGGTGGACAGCAAGGTTTGCAGTCTAATTAGGTAAATTGCAGGGCCGGAAATCATTCCCGTGATTGTTGTGATTCTGTACGAAGGCTGCGTGCAGAGTTAGATTGAGGATTTGACGTGTGACCAATATACACTATGTGATAGTTACCTTTCCAGGTGTAGCATTGCACTGGTCTCCATTCATAACTGGACCCATTGTATGATGGGTGTTACTTCCTGCCTCCCTGCATTTAGAGTGAACCCTCACAGAATTACCCATAATTGAATGGGAGTCCAATCCTGGGATTTAAGAACTGAAAGAGACCAAACATTTATCATTCTGCAGTAACTTTTACTACACGTTGCAAAGTCACAGTAACTAAATGATACCCCTTTGTGTTAAGAGGTCACCCTCACCACTGCTTCAGGGATCCATCTGCTGACAATCTAATGAGATGCAGCATCAGGCAGCTCAGGGGTGCAGCGGTAGAGCTGCTGCCTCACAGTGACAGAGACCTGGGTTCCATCCTGATCACAGCTGCTCTTGATCAGTTTGGAGTTTGTACATTCTCCCTGTGATGCGGGTGCTCCGGTTTCCTCCCACATTCCAAAGACGTGCAGGTTTGTAGGTTAATCGGCTTCTGTAAAAATTCTCCCCAGAGTGTAGGATATTATAGGATAATATCCCCAGGTGATATTGGTCAGTGCAGACTCAGTGGGCCGAAGGGCCTGTTTCCACACTGTATCTCTAAACTAAACTAAAAATGACAGAGACCAAAACTATATATTCTGTGGTGACTTTTACCGTATGTGTTGAGAGGTTACAGTAACTAAATGATACCCCTTTGTGTTCAGATATCACCCTCGCCACTGTTTCAATCTAATGAGGCACAACATCTAGTGATGACCTGGTCATATTTCCCAGTCATCACAGTGAATGTTTCTGCAGGATTTACCTTATCAAGATTATCAAAATAAATAGGAAAATTATTACCTCATTGTGCAGCTTGTTAACTAACTCCATACAGAGCGAGAGACCCGGGTTCGATCCTGACCTCAGGTGCTGTCTGTGCAGAGTGACCAAATTAGTTTTCTCTGAGTGCTCTGAGTTTCCTCCCACATCACAAAGACATGCAGGTGTGCAAGTTAATTAGCTTTTGTAAAATTAGTGTGATTGGGAGATCGTTGGTCGGTATGGACTTGATGGGCCGAAGGGCCTTTCCCCATGCCATATCTTCAAGTTGAAGAGTCACTAGAGCATATGCAAGTGGGCCCCAGCTACACCTCCTAATTGTGTCTCGATCGTGACACACAGTTTTCAATGGCAGACAACTTTATCCTTGCCACCAATTGCTATATTTTCGCTTACTTTGCATTCCTGAATTATATCAACCTATTATAATAGCTTTTTGAAAGTCCTCTTCCACTTTATTCTTTTTATCCATCCAAATGGGAATTTCTTCAAAAAGTTTTTATTAATTTTATCAAGTGGTACCTTCCTTTAACAAATCTGTGCTGACTGTTCTTGATTGCCTCATCCATTTATAAATGTGCTCTAATTTGATCCTAAATTATAATTCTAAGACTTTTTCCCAGAGTTGACATTAGTTAACTGGCTTATGCTTACTCAATTTATGTTTCTCTCCGTACCTGTCCATCTCATTGTTAGTCTTGCATGTAACAGCCATTGGAAGTGTCACATCTCAAGAGACGTCACTCAGCTCTATATAGCATTTGAATAATTCCCATTGTTTTTCATTGTTTGCTAAATGAATATTCCATGCCACTGAAGTTACCTAATCAGCAGTAAATGGCCGCAGCTTAGAATCATTCCATACGTAAATCAGGCACATGCCGTGAGTAATTACTCAGGGTAGGCACTCAGTCCGCTTAAAAAATAAAATTAAACCGTGCATGCGCAGATCGTTCTCCCCGTTAAATAAATAAATAAATAAAAACAGTGACATTTCAATTTGCCCAAACCTTCCTAGTCCTAGACCAATTGGAGGAACAGTTCCTTTCACAGCGTGTGGAGAGTCTGTGCCGGGGTAAAGTTGTGGGGAGGGCACGAGTGTTGAGAAGGAGGGTGTTGGGGATACTGCCAGCGCTGGAAAGGACACAGAGAACATTTACGAGGAAGGTGCCAGGACTAGAGTGTCTGAGCGATATATAGAGGTTGTAGGCTGGACACGTGAGGAGCAATGGTGAAAATTGCAAGAAAGTACTTATCACAAAGTACTGGAATCTTCACTCACTCACTGCTGCCGCAGCTCTCCGGGCGCGAAGCCACGCACTGTAGCTGGGGATAGAAGCAGCTCGGGGAGCGGTCACCGGGACCCGACAGCTGAACTGGCCGCCACTTCAGCGCCTTCTGCCGGCCCGCTCACCTTTGGCAGTGCTCTCTGTCAGAACACCTGTCACCTGCCATTCGCCGACTTCGCTCATGTCAGCGACTTCCTGCAAATCCTTAAATACCCACAGCCGAGTAACCTCAATCGCGCTGTCGGAATTTAAGGACATGAGTGATGCCAGCGAGCGGCAGGAGAGAGGTTTTTAGATGGAGAGCTGCCAGAGGTGGGCGGGGACCAGCAGAAGGCGCTAAGGTGGCGGCTGGTTCCACTGTCCGGCGGCTGCTCAGCCACCCGAGCTACTTCTCTCTCTCCCCCCCTCCCCGGCCTGAGAGCGGTGGCGTTCCACGCCTCCGTGCAAGGAGCTTTGCAAGTGGATGCCCCCGACCCCTCATTCATAACATTCGTGCCCTCCCCGCAACTTTAACCCGGGCCAGACTCCCCAAACGCTGTGAAAGGAGTTCTCCCCCCACCCACACACCCCGGGAAATACGGTATTAAAAAACATAAAGTCAAAAGGTACTTACCACATCATTGGTACACGACAAACCATAGTTGAAAACCCCGCCAAGAAACTTGCGCTGCGCATGCGCAGTGCTGCAAAGGCAGAATTTCTGCCGCCTTCAGCCCCGCTTGTCATTGACGGCTTCAGGCAGCACTCACGGCACGTGGGCTGCACAGACCTTCCCGTGTCACAAGCGCTGCGGATGAAAGGCACGGAGAATTATGCCTACCTAAGAGATCGGTCTTTTACATAGGCATAATTCTCCCATGCCTTTACTATTTATATTTAATAATTGCCATTTCATTATTTTAGTCAGGGTAGGCAGTGCCTACCTTGCCTACCCTGACTGCACGTGCCTGACGTAAATACATTCTACAATGCTTCATCCCTAGAGCAAAGTTGCATTCAGTGGGCATACGCAACTTTAGTCTTTCACCTTTAGTTTCATTTATTGTCACGTGTACCGAGGTATAGTAAAATGCTTTTTGTTACATGCTGACCAGTCAGTGGAAAGACTACAATTCTTCATCATCTCTTGGAGCCATGTTGCATTGCTGTTTGTTATCTAGTTAGCGCATCACCAGATAAAATATGACCAACTTGTTGTTGGTGAGACCATACTCAGAGTATTGTGTGCAGTTCTGGTTGTCCCACTATAGGATTGATTATATAAAGCTGGAGGGTGTGCGGAAAAGATTCAATAGTATGGCACTGATACGAGAGGGCTTGAGTTCTAGGGTAGTCTGGGTAGGCGGTGACTATTTACCCTGGAGAGCTGGAGGTTGAGGAGTGATCTTTTAGAGGTACATAAAATCAAGAGGAGCATAGATAAGTTGGCTGGTCATAATCTATTTCCCAGAGTAGCGGTATCTAACACTAGAAGACATAGATTTAATATGCGGGAAGGAACTGCAGATGCTGGTTTAAACTGAAGATAGACACAAAATGCTGGAGTAAATCAGCGGGACAGGCAACATCTCTGAAGAGAAGGAATGGATGACGTTTCGGGTTGAGACGCTTCTCTAATTGATTTCTCTAACTTCAGGTAGCTCAGGAATTCCTCCTCTCTTTCTACCTCCCCCACCTAAGTCGCACTAGCTTCTCATTTTCACCCAACAGACAGGTAACAATGACCTGTATGCTTTATCATTGTTACTTTTTTGCATATCTTTAATTCATTGTCCTTTACCTCTCCACATCATCATCTATATCTCTCGTTTCCCTTATCCCTAAGCGGTCTGAAGAAGGGTCTCGACTCAAAATGTCACCCATTCCTTCTCTCCAGAAATGCTGCCTGTCCCGCTGAGTTACTCCAGCTTTTTGTGTCTATTTTAGGCATAGATTTAAGATGAGAGGGAAATGTTTTCAACGGTCCTGAGGCAACTTTCACACAGAGGATGTTGAATCTATGAACCAAGCTGCCAGATGAAGTTGCAGAGGCAGGTGCAATTATGATATTTAACTAACACTGAGATTTAACAAACACATATCTAATGGATAGGAAAGGTTTAGAGCGATATTGGCCAAATTTGTGCAGAAGGGACTCACTCAGCCTCTCACCTTGGGCAGCATGACAGGCTGAGTGAAAAGAACACAAAGTCCTGGAGAAAATCAGAGGGTAATGGAGCAGTGAGCATGAATAGATAACATTTTGCATTGGGATCCTTCTTCAGACTGTGGGCCCTGATCCAAAACATCGCCAATCCATGTTCTCCAGAGTTGCTGCCTGATCTGCTGAATTACTTTCTGTCCTTTTGTGCATCTCTAGTTTCTTGTTGCAGCATGGATAAGTTGGGTCGAATTTATTTCTGAGCGAAATGTCTTTATGATTCTATGTGCGTTTCCTACATTTATTGGTCCTCCCGAAGAGAATCGCCTCACATTTATCATACTTAAATTTGTGCCCAAAATGTTGAGAGGCACAGTGGCTTAAACCCCTGTCTCACGGTGCGAGTTGACCCACGAGGGACACCGAGTTTTCACTCGCGGTAATCACGTTCAATCAATGTAGCGGGAACGTCGGAACTCGCACGAGCAACTTAGCGACTCGTGGCGCTAACGGCAGGTACCCGCGAAACCTGTTAACTCGTGAAAATATTCAAACATGTTTGATGTTTTCCACAAGTCAAATTTACTGTTCAAGTTAAAAATTGAAACATTTAAACTCGTTGTAATAATGTAGTGGCCCGTGCGTTTACCTTAGTGACTCGTGAGTCTACCGTGGGAACTCTTTAAAACTCAGCGGGCAGGCAGCATCTTTGGAGAGAAGGAATGGGTGTCGGGATGACATTTCCAAATTTCTCCAGCCCCATGTGTTCACTTTTTGTCAACCAGCATCTGCCCTTTCTTGTGTATGACATTATTTGTATCCGTGGCAATTGATTGTCGCTCCCTTCAGATTCCCAGGGGTCGGGACGTGACTGGACTTGGGAGGGAAAGGTGGGGGGGTGGGGAAGAGGGGGTAGTGTTTCACTAAAAAATCTTTAAATTATAGATTATGGACAATTTTAAGTTGAGTATGGACAAATCCAACGAACCACACTACATTATTTTTGAATAGATAATTAAGTCAAAGTTACAGTTATGTAAGTGCAACTGCGGTAAAAGTGAGGAGAGGGGTGGGATAATCAGGGGAACAAATGTATAATTAGCCGATCTGGAAAACGAGCAGAACGACTGGACGAGGGTTTGTTTGATGCCCACCACAAAATGCTGGAGTAACTTGACGGGTCAGGCAGCAACTCTGAAGAGAAGGAATAAGTGACTTTTCGGGTCGAAATCCTTTTCAGAAGACGAGCCCTGATCCGAAACATCACCTATCGATGTTCTCCAGAGATGTTATCTGGCCCGCGTTGTTACTCCAGCTTGTTGCGTCTGCCTTCCGTCTAAAGCCTTGGGATCGTCGCCGACGTGAAGACCGGTGCAATGGTCAGGGAGCTGGAGAGGGGAGGGAAGGGGTCACACACATGGCCGGGAAGCAGAGGGGTGGGGGTGGGAGTGGGAGTGGGGGAGGGGGTGGTGACAGACGGGGCCAACAATGAGATGGAGAAAGACAGAAACACCGACATGCAAAGGCGACCTACAATAGCGCATGATCTCTCTCGCGTTATGGCGGGTGATTGTCGCCTGCCCGCTGTTTCTGACCCTAAAGCCTTGGGATCGTTGCCCTTGGTGTTGGCGTGGAGGGGGAGGGGGGTATTGTGCTGTTTGATTTCCCCCTGCTATCCCAGGGACAGGGAGACACAGCAGCTTGGAGACTGGTAGGCAATCACTACCAAAGTGTCTGCCCACACAGTCAGTACACCTCTCCTACACATGTCTCCCGCACTAAGATCATCCCGCAGAGAATGATCCCAGCCTAACCGAAGAGCCTTGTCACCCCAGACCGATTAATGATGCCCGCCACCCCCCCCCCCCCCCCCCCCCCGTGAGACAGGGCCATTAGCAGTAGAGTTGCTGCCTTACAATGCCAGGGAGACAGCTTTGATGCTGTCTGTACAGAGTATGTACGTTCTCCCTGTGACCGTGTAGGTTTTCTCCAGGTGCTCCAGTTTCCTCCCATATCCCAAAGATGTGCAGGTTTGTAAAATAATTGTCCCTCTGTAAATCGCCCCTAGTGTGTAGGATAGAACTAGTGTATGGGTGATCATTGGCTGACGTGGACCGGGTGGGCCGAGGGGCCTGTTTCCATGCTGTATCGTTAAACTAAACTAAATTCCATCTTCCATCGCACTGTCCATCTTCCCAACTGCTGAATATTATCCTATCATCTTCCTCACTATTAATCACTGTCTTTGCTAAGTGACATAAACTCGGCAGTGCATATTAAAGGTTAAATGTAATCGTTGTTTAATCTCTGGGTGATACAGAAAATTCTAAATATTTCAATAGGAATATCACCATCAATAAATATGATCAAAGGCAAAAAGGAAAGGAAGCTACTCTGGTAGCAAAGTGCAAGAGAGTGAGTTTTATTCTGTATGTGTTTTAGGTAGGAGATTCAGGAGAATTTCATTTCTTCAAAGTACTTACTTTAGAAGAAAACTGAATAATTTCTGACAGTTCTGTAAAATGTCAACTTTTTTACCAGCTTAGAGATCTCAAATAATATTTCCTTCCTGGCCAGGTATGGAATACTAAATTTAACTAACATCAGTTATAATTTTGTTCACAATTTAGTTGACACAGTCTGCATACACCAGCTCTGGTAATAGTGCAGAACACTGTTCTATTGTGATAGATTGCAAGCACACCAACGCCTCTACTTTCTTAGAAGGCTTAGGAAATTCGGCATGTCCCCAAAACTCTCCCATACTTCTACAGATGAGCAGGAGAAAGCCTTTTATCGGGATGCATAGCAGCATGGTTTGGGAACAGCTCCATTCAAGACCGCAAGAAATTGCAGAGACTTGTGGACGCAAATGGACGAACATCACACAAACCAACCTCCATTCCATTGACTCCATTGACACCTAATACTACCTTGCCAAGACCACCTGCATAATCAAGGACCAGTCTCACCCTGGTCTTCCCACTTCTCCCATCAGGCAAAAGGTATAGAAGTATGAAAATGCAAACCTCCAGATTCAGGGACAGTTTCTTCCCAGCTGGTATTAGGCAACTGAACCATTCTATCAACAACTAGATAGCAGTCTTGAGCTACTATCTACCTCATTGAAGCCCCACAGAATATTGTTGATGGGACTTCACTGGACTTTATTTTGCACTAACCATTATTCCCTTTATCATGTATCTGTACACTGTGGACGGCTCGATTGTAATCATGTATAGTCATTCCACTGACTGGTTAGCATACAACAAAAGCTTTTCAACGTACCTCGGTAAATATGACAATAAACTAAACTAAAGGTCGGAGCGTTTTCAGTTGCAGGACTCAGGGACTGACGGAAACGCAATCGACATCCAAGGTGAGAGTGGCTCCAGCAGAGAGGATTCAGGAAATCAATGCTCTGTTTTAGTAATTCTGCATGTTTTTACCTTTCCAAGTACAGGCCTCTCAGAGAAGGGAATGATATCCAGCTTTAAATTAATGTAAAACACAAAATAACTTAATGGATCAGGCAGCATCTGTGGAGGGAATGGATAGGCCTTTGCCAATGGAACTGATGCTCTAAAATGCTGAGAACTATATTCTTCACTTTGTATCTTGTACTTTGCTCTATCTTCTGTACTTGAGTCTGGAGAAGGGTCCCGACCTGTAATGTTACCTTTTTCTCGAGAGATGCTGCTTGACCAGCTGAGTTATGCCAGCACTTTGTGTGGACTTTCTACTGTACTTGAGTTTGACTTGATTGTATTTATGAATTCACTGATTGGAGAACATGCAAAATAAGGCTTATCACTGCACCTCAGTGAAGGTTACTATACAGTTGCTCCCTGGCTTATGTAGGTAGCTGTTACACACCGCGGTTCATTGCGAAAATTGGATGTTACGTAAGTTGGAAACGCTACTGTGCATGCATAAATTCACTATTCGATAGGGAGCTCCAGAATGGAGCATGGGTCAGTGGGCTTAAAGAATTGCCTACGTAAGTGCAGTTTACATAAGTCACTTATTATGGAAGTCGAGGAGTGCCTGTAATAGGCCTCAATTAAAAGTTTTGGGTCAGGTGTCACAGTCTTCCGATCTGGAAGATGATGGCCTGGTGTTCGGCTGTGGGGTCAAGGTCAAGGGGTAAATATGAGGAAGTGTCCAAGAACTGGTGCCTGGTCTCAACAGGGTAGAGGTGAGCCCGCCAGATAACAATCGCACCTGCCTAGTCGGCAGCTTTGATAACGGATTGGGACAAAAAAGTGCCTTTTCTGAGCCCAATCATTTACCAGAGGAATTCTCTCGCAGACCCAGAGAAATTCTTCTGACCTTTAGATCTTTAGCTTTGCTGCATTTTTCCACTCACAATGTAGCTTCAATTGCCCTCTCCTAATGATGCATTGACATTTCACAGCTCTCCCCAAAACCACCCGTTTGATTACAGATCTTAATCACTTTCATCCAAAGACATTACCTAGTGTAAATCTCACTAGGGTGGCACAGTGGCGCAACAGTAGAGTTTCTGCCTTTCAGAGCCGGAGACCCAGGTTCAATCCTGACTATGGATGCTGTCTGTACTGTATTTGTATGTTCTCCCCGTCACCGTGTTGGTTTTACTCTGAGTGCTCCTCAGAAATCCAAAGACGTATGGGTTTGTAGGGGTTTAACTGGCTTCCGTAAACTTCCTAAAGTGTAGGATAGAACTAGTGTAAGGGGTGATTGTAGGTTGACGCGGACTCGGTGGGCAGACGGACCTGTTTCTATGCTGTATCTCTAAACTAAACTAGCTATTCAGACCACAGAGGCCTTGTTCAAACTCAAGTCACAAAAACAAATTCTGGTCATTTATTAGCTGCGCGTAGGCACACAATGAATAATTCCAGAGGCCCTAAGACAGTACTGCAACATTTGCAATTTCATTAACAATTTATTGATTTTACACTTTTGTTTTAATAAATGTGCTAATGTTTCTCTTTCATTCCCCTTCTAATTCTATAAATCACAGACATCTATTAAATTGTTAATTAAGTTGGGAGTGTTGGCCACTGTGGTAATGTCATTTTTTTTAATCTGTTTGTTTGTACACCTGTCCAAATAGCTGCTTCAGTCAACAACGGAAGAAAATATACTTGCATTAACAGTCTTCCCTGATTGACAAAGCTGGCTAAACACACGGCCTGTATGGTGGCACAGCGGTAGAGTTGCTGCCTTACAGCACCAGAGACCCGGATTCAATCCTGACTACAGGCACTGTTTGTACGGAGTTTGTAGGTATTCCCTGCGACCGCTTGGGTTTCCTCCGGGTGCTCCGGTTTCCTCCCACATCCCAAAGATGAACAGGTTTGTAGGTTAATTGGTGTCGGAAAAAAATTGTAACTTGTCCCTAATGTGTAGGATAGTGCGAGTGTACAGGGTGATCGCTGGCCAGTATGGACACAATAGGCTGAAGGGCCTGTTTCGTGCTGTATCTCTAAAGGCAGGAGTGTTATTGAGGAGGTTCAACAAGCAGATTATAAACAATTCTTGGTTTAAACACGAACACCAGATTAACGGTTCATTCATCACTTTACAATCTGAAGAAGCTTTCAAGCTATGTAATCCATAAAAATAACTGCATTTCAAAAATGGTTTGTAAAACTCTTGAGATATCATGAAGGAGCTGTGGGACTCTTCAACAGTACACATGCTTTTCCTCTTATTTAAAGAGCAGGTGGCATTCAGAAGTTGTGAGAATGGAATAGAAAATGTTTGGTTTAATAACATTTAATTAAAATAATTTTAAAGTTAGTCATAGTCACACAGTGTGGAAACAGTCTTTTGGGAACAAATTGCCCACACCAACCAACATGTTCCATCTAAACTAATCCCACATGCCTGCATTTCATAAGATCATAAGTGATAGGTGCAGAATTAGGCCATTGTGCCAATCAAGTCTACTCCACCATTCTATCATGGCTGATCTATCTCTCCCTCCTAGCCCCATTCTCCTGCCTTCTCCCCATAACCGCTGGCACCTGTACTAATGCTTTGTGCCTTAATGCGAGGAGCATTCGTAATAAGGTGGATGAATTGAATGTGCAGTTAGTAGTTAAGGAATAAGATATAGTTGGAATTACGGAGACTTGGTTCCAGGGTGACCAACGCTGGGAGCTAAACATGCGGGGGTTTTCGATATTCAGGAAGGATAGGCAGAAAGGAAGAGGAGGTAGGGTGGCATTGATGGTTAAAGAGGAGATTCATGCAAGGAGGGACATTAGCTTCGATGCTGTAGAATCGGTGTGGGTAGAACTGCGAAATAGCCAAAGGCAGAAAACACTTGTTGGATTTGTATGCAGACCACCAAACAGCAGTAGGAAGGTTGGGGATAGCATCAAGCAGGAAATTAGGGATGAGTGTAGCAAAGGTACAGCAGTTATCAGGAATAGTAAGATTGAACGAGAACTTACCAAGTTTGAAGGTTGATCTTTATTTCATGAGGAGTTGCGGTGAGGGATTTCGTGAAGAGCCCGCCGGCACGCATGCGCGACATTCTTCAAAGCAGCGGTGTGGAATCACAGAAACAACAACAGAAATGACTTGGCATAGTAAGATTTAAAGAGACTCTGATTACCAGCTGAAGATGATCGAGGGTTGGGAGCGGAGGGCACGAAATCCCTCACCGCAACTCCTCATGAAATAAAGATCAACCTTCAAACTTGGTAAGTTCTCGTTCAATCTTACTATTTCATTTCGGAGTCACGTGAGTGACTTCGTGAAGACTTCAAAGCTTCTGTGATTACACGCCCTGGATAACGTCCATGCGGACACACCACTAGCAAGGATGGATTGGAGTAAGCAAGTTGATGAAACGAGGTTATACTGAAACAAAAAGAAGATTTATTAATAACACAACAAATAACGCCCTTTTAATCAGGGACATCCCCACGTTCACCCCCGGCGTTCAGCACGGCCTCGGCGAACTGAAGGGGAGCAGCAACAGGCTTATTATAGAACCGCTGGAACACAGATTCATTCGCCCATCCTGCTGTGGCGAGGATATGGTCCATGGGTACCTCCATGACCCTCGCCGCCGACGTAGATGCAGCCCTGGTGGAGTGGGATTTAAACACATTAGTGTCAATACCTGCCTTATCCAGGACGATCCGGAGCCACCTGGATATCGTCTGGACTGTCACTCGATGGTGAGGTCTTTTGTGAGTGACAAGCAGGTACAACTCCATTCCTCTGATGCTCCTTGTCACCTTGATGTAGTAACGGATGTGAGTGGCTAAACATAGCCGAGCATCTGCAGGGTATGCCGGGAACTTCAGCTGCAGCCCTGTGCACCCAGGTCTATGCTGCTTGAGTAGCTCATCGATGAAAAAGACTACTTCTCCAGGGGTGGACGTCATCCTGTCAATACGAAGTTTGTGGAGCGTCTGAACCCGCTGTGCTGAAGTCAGCGCTAGTAACATCACCAATTTCATAGTGAGTTGGTCCAGCTGTAACCCTTCCATGGGTGACCACGACCTGAGCAGGGTAAGTACAGCCCTGACATCCCAGGTGATGTTGTAGCGTGGTGTCGGCGGATTCAGATTGAATATTCCCCGCATCAGCCTGGACACTAGCCTGTTCGATCCTACTTCGATGTTGAGGTAGAATGATAGCGCACTTCGTGCGCTGTTGATGGCACTGTAACTCAAGTGCTCATCGTGGTGCAACCCCGCGAGGAATTCCAGGACGTCGGCTATGGAGACATCATCATAGGCGATGTGAGAGCGACTGCAGTAGGCTTCCCATTTGGTGATGTGGGAGAGATATCTCCGCCTGGTTGACTCTCGACATGATGCTCCAATGGTGTTGATGGTCCGGGTGGTGAGGCCATACTGCATCCATGGCCTGGTCAGAACCTGCAAGCCAGTAATTTTAGATAGGCATGGCAGGGGTGTAACTCCCCTGAAACAGGGTGAGAAACCAAATGTGGGCAACCCGCTAGAGGGACCCAAGGTTGACTAATCATGTCAGAGACCACCGGATACCAAGGCTGCGTAGGCCAGTCGGGTATGACAAGAATGCCTCTGGCAGAATCCATCTTGATTTTTTGTAATACCCGACTGATGAGGCAAAACGGGGGGAATGCATAGAAAAACCAATTCCCCCAGTCTAGCGAGAATGCATCAATCGCTAATGCCCCAGGGTCTGGTTCCCATGAAACATATGTCGGTACCTGATGGTTCAACCGGGACGCAAAAAGGTCTATATCCGGTTGGCCAAATTTGGCTGTAATTTGGGCAAATATTTGAGGATGCAGCATCCACTCAATACTATCATTGAATTTGCGTGACCTGGTGTCTGCCACAGTATTAAGCCTACCTGGCAAATAGGTGGCTGAAATCCAAATATCACGATCAATACACCAGCACCAAATAGTATTAGCCAATTTGTCACAAGAGACTGACCTGGTACCGCCCATATGGTTTAAATATGCCACCGCTGTGGTGTTGTCTATTTGGAGACGGACATGAGTTCCACTAAGATTAGCACAATATGCCCGTAGTCCGTGAAATGCTGCAAGCAGCTCCAAATAGTTAATCCCTTGTATTAGCAACATGCTAGCTTCAAGGGGATCCCACCTGCCACCACAACTAGAAGAGCTGTCCGCAGCTCCCCAGCCTAGAGAGCTTGCGTCAGTTCACAAATATACCACCGGATTGGGCACAACAATGGGTTTGAATGCCCTGCCAATATTGGACACCCACCATTGTAGCTCAACCTTAGCATCAGAAGGCAGCCCCATAGGTCTGTCAAAATGACCAGCGTTCTTTTTTAACGCAGCAATCTTGGCCCTTTGCAAATTTTGATAATGCAAAGGCCCAAACCGGGCTGCCGGAAATAAAGCTACGATTTTCCCAATCACCTTAGCTGTATGCCGAATAGATGGTATACTGGCGGATGCGAGATCCTGACATGCAAGGGAGACATCCTCAACCTTGTGAAATGGAATGGTGGCCCTCATTTGAATAGAGTCCACCGTGAAACCCAAATAATCCATAACCTGGGATGGGTGAAACTTTGATTTTTCTGGATGGACTATAAACCCTAGCTGCTGAAATATAGTGACAGTAGCCGAAACAGTCCTTTCAGCTGCTTCCAGAGTGTTGCCAATAATCAGAATATCATCTAAATAAGCCATTACAATATGATGTTGTATGCGTAATTTGGCCATAATAGGCTTGAGTAATTTAGTAAAGAGCCTAGGGGCGGTAGTAAGCCCATTTGGTAAGGCCCGATATTGCCAGAGCTGATCCATCCAGACAAATTTCAAAAATTTCCGGTGATGTTTCCGGATGGACACTGAATAGTATGCATCTTTCAAATCAATACATGCCATAAAGCAACCATGCGAAATCAGTGATTTGGCTGTCTCAAAGGTGTCCATTTTGAAATGTGTATATGTTACAAAGGTATTCAACTGGGTCAAGTCAATAATCACCCGACAACCTCCATCCTTTTTTGGCCTAGTAAAAATATTGGAGACAAACTCAATGGGCTCGTGAACAGTTTTTTCTATCACGCCTTTTTGTTCCAAACGAAAAATTTCAGCCGTGGCTGCTGCCTGCTCAACGGCAGACAGCGTAAACGTCCGTTTAGGCATGTGCTGGGATGGAGGAATGTTGCCGTGAATAAATTCAATAGAATGACCCCGAATATTTTGTAACACAAATCTATCTGAAGTAACTGATCCCCAAGCTTTAGCAAAGAACCGGAGTCGCCCTCCAACATGTGAGATTAAAGGGGCAGGAGAAAGAAAACCAGACGACCTTACCTCCATGGTCACCGGCGGTCCCTGACATACTTGGGTGGCCGAGGAGGTGCTGGGTTGGGCTGACGATAAGATGGCTTCATCTTCCACTGGGATCGCTGTGTGCCTGACCCCAAAAAAGACCGCTGCTGCTGGCCCTGTTGATAGTAGTGCTGAGTAGCAGCATATGGTCTTGATGCTGGTGCGACCGGACCTCGCGGTCGAGCAGGAGGAGCTTTTGGCACCGTCGGTCTGGGGGCGATCTGAGATCGCATAAGTCCCACCGTTTTGGCTACCTCATCAAGCTCCTTGACCCTCTTCGGAAGGTCTTCTCCGAAGAGTTGTCGGGGCGGCGGTGGCGGTGGTGGTTTACACAACCCAGCAAATTTTGGGTTGATAGAAGGACGGATGCTATTTTTCCGGAAATCGTTAATTTCGTGCTGGGTGGCACATAACAGCGCCAACGCATCCTCCTGGTCCAATGACAGGTCAGTTCCATCGACCGACCGCGCAAAGGCGGTAATACCGGCCGTGAGGAGTTTGAGGATCCGCTGGAGTTTAACCTCCTGATGGCGGACAGCCACGCCGATGTTGCCCCATATGGGCGTATTGACCAGAGGCACGTTGAGGGCATTACAGTTGGACGGGGCCTTGTGGCGCTGAGTGGCCTGTGAAAGTACTTCCTCCTGCAACCGCTGATTTGTGAGAAAGTCTATTGTTGCTGCCAGTTTTGGCTGAAGCGGAAGTCCAGTTGTGACTGGTGCAGCAAATTTGGCCGCCACGTCCAGTAGCTCAGGTGTCGGTGCTTCCGACGGTGTTGGTGTAGGGTCAAACCCTTCTTCCCCTTGTGGCTCGCTGATAAGAGAAACTGGCGAGGTGGCCCTGTGCCTGTCGATATCTGTGGGTGCGTACTGCTGTTGATTATGGAGCAACAGCTCCAGCAGCCGCTCGATGCGGTCAATACGCCCACCATCCTGAACACTCGGATGGTCGGAGTCCTCCGGCTCAGAAACCATGCCGGGGCTCCTATCATCGGCCCGCACCTCTGAGAAGTGATCTCGGTGCCGGAATGGATCGCTTTCGGCCGCCGCAGCGAAACCGTGCGAGTCCCATGCGGGCAAGGTGTCCAACCGCCTCTTCTTGGCGGGAGCAGAAACTGTTGCCACAAAGGGCCCTGACGGCTTGGGGTCGACTCCAGCAGAAGCATGGAGCGACGCCCGCACGGGCTTGCCGGCTGTCCGCATTTCGGACGGTGCCGACGCATGGTCTCGTCCACCCATCCATGGGGGACTCGGCGACCGAGGCGGGACCGTACCCAAGCCCCCCGTCCCGGCGGCAGGGGTTGGGAGTTGGATAGCAGACCTTAACGACCCAGGTCCCGCCGTTGCACCAGACCGCTCCATGGCGGCTGGTGGAGCCTTGGCCCGAACCGGGTTAGGCTTACGGGCGCCTCTGCTGCCTTTTGATGAAGGGCTAGCGGAGGGGGGTCGGGCCGCAGCACGAGACCCCTTCCCCGTTGTCGCCAAAGGCGAACTTGTGGCAGGGTCCACCCTTTCAGGAGGCACCCCGACGTCCTCCTCCATGCACTCCTCCTCGGAGCTGTGGCGACTCAGCGGGTCCTGACCTGCAGCAGCAGACGGCAATGGTTTCCCCGCCTTCTTCCCGGCCCCAGGTGTAAACGATGAGGGCGCCGGGCCACGACGACTTCGTCCAGACATTCCGAACACTCCAATCCGCACCCTTGCTGAAAGACAAAACCGACAGCAAGGGCCAACCAACTTAAGGTTAGTTTAACTTACCTAAGCGGCTCCTTTTGAAGGGCTGGCGAGGAGCGCGCCCCACCGCCAGCTGTCGGCAGCAATGCGTTGCGACGATATGTCGCGCATGCGTGCCGGCGGGCTCTTCACGAAGTCACTCACGTGACTCCGAAATGAAATATATATGGGATGTTTTTTTAAACTAATATGTAGAAGAACCAACTAGAGGACAGGCCATGTTAGACTGGCTATAGTGTATTGAGGAAGAATTGTGCAAAGCCCCTTGGGCAACAGCGACCATAATATGATATCACTGCATTAGGATGGAAAGTGACATGGTTAATTCAGAGACTAGGGTCCTTAAAGAAGACTTTGAAGATATGAGACGGGAATTGGCTAGGATAGATTGGCAAATTATACTTAAAGGGTTGACAGTAGAGATGCAATGGCAAAGATTTAAAGACCGCATGGATGAACTCCAAAAATTGTTCATCCCTGTCTGGCGAAAAAATAAAACGGGAAAGGCGGCTCAACCGTGGCTTTGGAGGGAAATCAAGGATAGTGTTAAATCCAAGGATAAGGCATGTAAATTGGCCAGAGGAAGCAGCAAACCAAAGGACTGGGAGAAATTTAGAACAGAGGAGGACAAAGGGGTTAATTAAAGGTGGGGGGGGGGGGGAAGCATGAAATAAAGCTTGCTGGCATATAAACAAACGACTATAAAATCTTCTTTAGATATATAAAAGGGAAAAGATTAGTGAAGCCAATATAGGTCCTTACAATCAGAGGTAGGTGAATATATAATGGGAAACAAAGAAATGGCAGAACAGTTAAACGAGTACTTAGGTTCTGCCTTCACTAAGGAAGACACAAACAATCTCCCCGAAATATTAGGGGATCTAGTGAGAGGGAGGAACTGAAGGGAATCCACATTAGTCAGGAAATGGTGTTAGGTAAACTGCTGCGACTAAAGGCAGATAAAGCCCCAGAGCCTAATGGTCTGCATCCCAGGTTGCTCAAGGAGGTGGCCCTAGAAATCATGCACGCACTGGTGATCATTTTCCAATATTCTCTCGACTATGAATCTGTTCCTGTAGACTGGAGGGTAGCCAATGTAACTCCACTTTTTAAGAAAGGAGGGTGAAAGAAAACAGGGAATTATAATTGTTACAAGTAACAAGT
Organism: Raja brachyura; assembly: GCA_963514005.1. The sequence continues at coordinate 21,136,009 of OY740800.1, forward strand.
AAGATGTAACAAGTAAGATGGATAAGGGAGAGTCAGTGGATGTGGTGTATGTGGACTTTCAAAAAGCCTTTGACAAGGTCCCACACAAGAAATTAGTGTGCAAAATTAGAACTCATGGTATTGGGGGTAGGGTATTGACATGGATTGAGAACTGGTTGGCAGACATGAAGCAAAGGGTATGAATTAACAGGTCCTTTTCAGAATGGCAGGCAGTGATCAGTAGGGTGCTACAAGGCTCGGTGCTGGGACACCAGTTATTTACAATATGTATTGATGATTTAGACAAGTTTGAGGATGACACAAAACTGGGTGGCAGTGTGAGCTTCAAGGATGATACAGGTGACTTGGATAGGTTGGGTGAGTGGGCAGAAGCATGGCAGATGCAGTATAATGTGGATAAATGTGAGGTTATCCACTGGTGGCAAGAACAGGAAGGCAGATTATAATCTGAATGGTGTCAGATTATGTGCAACGAGACCTGGGTGTGCTTGTGCACAAGTCACTGAAGGTAATCATGCAGGTACAGCAAGCAGTAAAGAAAGCTAATGGCATGTTGGCCGTCGTTGTGAGAGGATTTGAGTTTAGGAACAAGGAGGCCCTGCTGCAGTTGTACAGAGCTCTGGTGAGACCGTACCTGGAGTATTCTGTGCAATTTTGGTCTCCTAATTTGAGGAAGGACATTATTGCTATTGAGGGAGTGCAGCGTAGGTTCACCAGGTTAATTCCCGGGATGGCAGGACTGACATATGATGAAAGAATGGGTCGACTGGGCTTGTATTCACTGGAATTTAGAAGGATGAGAGGGCATCTTATAGAAACATATAAAATGCTTAAATGATTGGACAGGCTAGATGCAGGAAGAAAAATTCCTGATGTTAGGGGAGTTCAGATCCAGGGGTCACAGTTTGAGAATAAGGAGTAGGCTATTTAGGACTGAGGTGAGGAAAAACCTCTTCACCCAGAAAGTTGTGAATCTGTGGAGCCCTCTGCCACAAAAGGCAGTGGAGGCCAATTCACTGGATGTTTTCAAGAGATTTAGCTCTTTGGGCTAAAGGAATCAAGGGATATGGGGAAAAAGCAGGAACGGGGTACTGATTTTAGATGATCAGCCATGATCATATTGAATGGCGATGCTGGCTTGAAGGGCCAAATGGCCTCCTGCACCTATTTTTCTATGTTTCTCTAATCAAGAATCTTTCTATCTCTGCTCTGAACATATCCACTGACTTGGCCTCCACAGCCTTCTGTGGCAAAGAGTTTCACAGATTCCCCACTCTCTGACTAATGAGGGTGACTGATTTGGCACATATCTCTTTAAAGCTGTCCTATTCATGTACCTACCTAAAGATTTCTTAAATGTCACAATAGTACATGCCTCCGGCAGCTTGTTCCATACACCCACCATTCTTTGTGTAAAAAAGTTACCCCTTAGATTCCTATTAAAGCTTTATCCACTCACCTTAAAACTATGTCCTTTGGTTCTCAATTCCCCTACTCTAGGCAAAATAAATTTACCCGATCTCTTCCTCCCATGATGCCATGCACCACTATAAGATCACCCCTCACCCTCCTGTGCTCCAAGGAATAAAGTCCCAGTCTCCTCAACCTCTCCCAATAGCTCAGGCCCTCGATTCCTGATAAAATCTTCGTAAATGTTCTCTGCACCTTTTCCAGCTTGGTGTACCTGGAGAAAACCCAGATAAGCAATACCGGAAGTCAAGATTAAACCTGGATCATTGGTGCTGTGAGGTAGTGGCTCTATCAGTCACCTTGATGTTTTATATAGTAGAATGGCACAGAAGGCAGGCATTCTGTCTATCTGGTAGATGTCAGCTACTGGGGCAGACTTCCCATTCGTCGCACTGCCCCTCTGTTTACTTCCCTCGATCTTAGCAATTAATTCTTCCTCACACATGTCAATAGACTCCCGTTTCATTCATATTATCATCAATCCTATTAACATGAGGAATTAGTCGAACTAGCTTTCCTTGAAGCAAAGCTTGAAAGCAAAGATTAATTTGACAAGGGGACACAGGAATAATTCCATCTCCATTTTAAGGCCATAAATCTCTCTGTAGTTTTATATTACAACACAAATTCCTTTGTGCACATTGCCTATTAAAGGACACCTCCCAACAACAGGCCTGGAGAGGTTGCCATCGAACCCGGCCTCTGCTCACCCTGTGAGAGGAGAAAGTCGGACAGAGGGCTGGGAAGCGGACTGGCTGTTGGAAGCAGTGCAGGGCTTCGATGGTGGAGAGGGGGTCGCTGGAGGCCCTTTAGCAGCATGGAGCGCGGCCCAGCGATCCGGTGAGCCACGGCCACATCCCATCTGCAGGCCCTGCTCGCTTGGAGAAGTATGAACGCCGAGCCCGGCCCCTGCTCGCCACGGTGGATCAGGAATCGGAGAGGAAGTGGGGGGAGACGGTGACTCTGCCCAACGCTGGACAAAAGGTCCGGTAGGAAGAACAAGGGGGGGCTTACCCTCTGCGCCCTCCAGGTGGCAGGGGGCACCCACCGGTGGAGCAAGGGCTGGAGAGGGCCATCAGATTGTGGGACAACCAAAATGGAGGTGCCTGCTACAACGGGCCTTTGTGGCAGGCTGCAGCTGGGACTGTAAAATGGCACCTCTTGCATTTGGACTCAGTGGGCTGCTCAGTGCGTACTGTACTAACTGGGGTGATTGTGCTTATGTCAGGAGTAGTCTTGCTGAGCTGTATGCAAAAAAAATGTATTTCACTATACCCGGTAGACGTGACAATAAAGAAATCATTGACCATAATTTCATGAATTAGTTCCCTCCTGTAATAGTAGAATTATAGCCTCTGACCAAAAGGTAGTGTTGTCCGCTGGCTAAGCACGTTCCAAAAAGATGAATATTGTGCCATTTTCTTTCAATAATTGCCGTTTCTAATTCCTAAACTAAAGATTTTTTTCCAAAACCAATGAAATATATACTTTAAAAATTACATTAACCGAACCCACCATATTATCTGTGTCTCTAAGTATCGACATTAAAGATTTTACATGAAGATTTCAGCTTATTTTTTAAGTTTAGCTTTCAGTTCATATTCTTGCCCTGAAAAGCACGTGAATGCAATGTGGGTTGTGTAATGTGAGTGTCTGGCGACATATATCTAATTCTCTCAGATAGATCAATTTATGGGATGTGGTACTTACAAGAGTTGCTGCAGAAGATGGGACTATTGATGCAGAGGTATGATTTCAAATCCCACTGTGGTCTCTGGATAACTTAAATAAATGTGGAATTATAAACAGAAAAATGGTTTCAGTGACCGTGAAAGCATTTAATTGGTGTAATTTGATTCCTTTGGTTCACTAGCAGGGAGTCTGCAGTCCTTATCTATCTATAAGTGAAGCTGGACCCACCAACGGTGGTTGGATCATGATCCATTCCACAGTTCAGGGACAATTAAGTACAGATGTTAAATTTGGCTGTTACCAGTGATGTCCACAGCCTGTCAGTTCATAAGTTCATACGTCATAGGTGCAGTATTAGGCCATTTGGCCCATCGAGCCTACTCAGCCATTGAATCATGGCTGATCTATCTTTCCCTCTCAACTCCATTTTCATGTCTTCTTACTAATCAAGTATGTCTGCTCACTCCATGCTCCCAGTATTGGGAAGATGAACACATTCAAATAATTGTATACAGATAGAGCTTTACACTTTAGAGGTTTTTGACTTTACAAATACAGAGTGAAATCAGGCCCTTCGGCCCACCTAGTCTGCACCGACCAGCACTCACCCCGTACACTCGCAATATCCTACACACAAGGGACAATCTACAATTTATAGAAGCCAATTAACCTACAACCCAGCATGTCTTTGGAGTGTGGGAGGAAACCGGAGCACCCGGAGAAAACCTGCGGGGAGAATGTACTAACAGAGTCAGGATCAAACTCGAGTCGCTGGCGCTGTAAGGTAGCAACTCCACTGCTGCGCCACTTTGTCACCCCTATGGAAACATGTATGGAATCTTGTTCCCAGTTCCCATGGAATAATGGATGGGCTTTCAATTCGCCCCCCCCCCCCCCCCCCCCCAAGCATCAAGCAAGATCTCAGAATGCCACTTATTAAAAGTGGAATTTGTGTTAATCACTGTAAATCAATGGTCCCTCTGCGCTATTCCTAACCCAGTATAAAGTTATGAAATGTTAAATCCTCTGACTCACAGGGTACGCTGGTGTCACAGGAGATCCACTGGGCTGTCAGAGGTGTGATGTGTGTAGATAGTGCTTGGTATGGGAGCTGTGTGTCATTTGCACAGCAGATGTACTGCAGTTTAAAAGAGACAGATATACTATTTATAGCAATGCTGGAGCTCTTCGAGATGACAGATAAATGAGCACAGCGTTCTTCATTTACAATTCAGCTTATTCTGTTGTCAAATATTGGCTTCTCGACTATAACAGACAAAGGACTGCCCATTTCAAAGCAAATATGTGTGTGAGCTTTGCAAAAGCCATTACCAAATATTATTGGAGCTTTTACCCAGTGTGATTAGGTAGGTTTTGTTTAATTCCAGTGAAGCTCAGAACAAACCTAGTGTGCGCCTTAAGATATTTGAGGACCGTAGGTAATACATTAGTACGTTGTGCAGTGGTAGACTACCGCTGCGCCACTGTACTAATGTATTACTTACGTTCCTCAAATATCTTAAGGCGCACACAAGGTTTGTTCTGAGCTTCACTGGAATGAAACAAAACCTCGTGGGTTTTCTTTCAGATCTTCAGCTTCCTCCCACACTCCAAAGAGGTACAGGTTTGTAGGTTAATCGACTTGGTAGAAATGTAAATTGTTCCTAGTGTGTGTAGGGTAGTGTTAAAGTGCAGGGGTCGCTTGTTGGCGCAGACCCAGTGGGCCGAAGGGCCTGTTTCTGCACTGTATCTCTAAACTAAATTAGCCGATTATTCAAGAGTTGCCCTAATGCTTCAACAAATAGATGGATAATCAGGGAACATCATAAAAGGGTCCTATAGAGGTGTACAAAATGATGAGAGGAATAGATTGGGTGGACGCAGAGTCGCTTGCCCAGAGTAGTGGAATCAAGAAACAGAGGACATATGTTTAAGGTGAGGGGGGAAAGATTTAACAGGTAACTTTTTCACACAAAGGGAGGTGGGTGTATGGAACAAGCTGTTGGAGGACGTAGTTGAGGCAGGTACTATCACAATGTTTAAGAAGCATTTAGATAGATACATGGACAAGAGGGATATGGGCCAAGAGCAGGCAGGGGGGACTAGTGTGGATGGGGCATGATGGACGACTTGGCCACCACTCCTACTGTTGAGTTCCAGGCACTCACCACTCTCTTTGTAAAAAACCTGCCTGCATATCTTCTTTAAATATTCCTCCTCTCACCTCAAAATATGCCCTCTAGCATTTGACATTTCCACCATGGAAAAAAAGTTCTGACTGTCTACTCAAAACCGCTGATAATTTTATAATCTTCTACCAGGTCTCCCCACTGAATCTCCAGAGAAATCAATCCAAGTTTGTCCCCTTACATTCATTAATTATTGTGGCCTTGTCAAACATAAGGTTTAGCACCACACGCCACGAATCCCAGTTGTGGGGACACTGGTATCGTTGTCTCGTTGTAGGACATTCATCCTTCTTTTTATTCTGGATTTTAATTCATGTATTGTGGTTTTTTTTTAATATATAATTTATGATGTTTTTATGTGATATAATAAGATTTAATATGTACTTTATGATATTTTTTAATATGCAATACATTTTTATGTAATGTTGTCCCTTGTCTGGACCTTGAGTCTGCAATAAAGTTTATTATTATTATTATTATTATTATTATTAAAAAATGATGTTTCCATCAAAGCTTATCTTAGTAAGGAGTGGATGCATTTTGCAAATAGCACCTTTTGCATATGTTTCCTTATGTACAAAGGCAGGAGATGATGGTATTTGGTTCAAAAGTCAACTTTAGACATATGGCGCGGAAACAGGTCCTTCGGCCCACTGACGCTGCGCCAACCCGCAATCCCCGAACACTGACACAATCCTACACTCTAGGGACAATTGTGCAATTTTACCAAAGTCAATTAGCCTACAAACCTGTACTTCATTGGAGTGTGGGAGGAAACTGGAGCATCCAGAGGAAACCCACGCGGTCACAAGGAGAACGTCCAAACTCCGTACGGGCAGCATCTCTGGCAGGATCAAACGCGGGTCTCTGGTGCTGTGAGGCAGCAACTCCACTGCAGTGTCAATGTGCTGCCTGTTACACTTTTTAAAAAAATGCTACTTGACTGAATATCTAAGTGCCCATGAATGCTCTTGTTGCTCTGGATTGTGCCTTCATTGTCATTACATTCAAAATTGCAACTTCTACAATTTGGTAAATTGCCTTCTTATTACAGCTCTTTGTCTGAGAAGAGTTTTAAACCCCATTATCCTCCTCAGTGTGTAAGTTAGACTGGGCTAGAGGGCATTGTAGTTAGCCTGCAGTAGCCACTCACAGGAAAGTGCGGAGTAAGTTCTGAGTTTGGAGAAATTAAGCACTGGCTTCTACATGTGGAAGGCACTTGAATGAATGAATGATTTTATGTGATATGTCACAGCGACATTCTTTGTTTTGCATACCAGACACAAAGTATGCAAAGAGGCACCGACAAAAGTTAGAAAATATTCAACCGTTTCATTTAGTTTTGAGATACAGCATGGAAACAGTCGCTTCGGCCCAACGAATCCACACCAACCAAAGATCACCCATACATCAGTTCTATATTATCTCAGTTTTTGCATCCTACACACTTGGGGCAACTTACTGAAGCCAATTAGCCTACAAACCTGCAGGTCTTTGGAATGTGGGAGGTAACCGGTGCATCCTGAGAAAACCCACATTCTCACAAGGAGAAAGTACAAATTTTGTACAGACAGCACCCATAGTCAGGATCCATCCTGGGTCTCTGGCGATGTGTGACAGCAACATTACCGCAAGGCCACCGTGACGCCCTTAAAACTGTAATTTTTGATTTTATCATCTCTGCTCTTATCAGCATGGAAATACTGTATAATTCTCTTACTTAAGTCTGCTCTGTGCAACATTACCCCTGGTGAGGTAAAGATTGGCACCAATTAATTTTTATTTTCGGTTATAGGAGAGGACATTGTCTTGGCTTCATCCGACTTTGAGGATAATGCTTGCATCCAATGCCCAGAAATGGTTTGTGGCAAAATATGCCAAAAATATATTAAAATTATACATCGAACATTCATTCCGACAGGACCAGTGCTGTCAGGAAAATGAGTGATTCTCACTCGAGGTGTAATCGCGATTTTGCCGGCAGCGGCTTGCAGTCTCAACAAAATTATTAGGAGTTGCTCCTTGCGAGGGTGAATAAAAAAATGCGTTCAAAACGATCAGTTCGGAAGAAAGCACTTTACGGCCATTGGCATGCTCATGAATTTTAGTTATTGTTGTAATGCAGGGGAAAGGTCACCTAGTTTAAGCACAACAAGCACACAAGAAATTGAATGTGATCACAAGAGTTAGCTTCATGCTAACTGGTACATAAATAAATGATAAATCGCAGCGCCAAGGGACGCTCAGTCATTCATTGATTAGCCATTCCTTGATCATCTCCACAAAATGCTTGAGTTCATCTCCCATTATAATATTATAGCATTATTAAATATATCGCTCTCTCTGCACTTGATTATAAAAGTGTATATTCCGCTTACAACAGCTGTTACTGTAGTTCGCTTTCAGTCAGCAAGGTCACATTCATATTAATATGAAACTGAGGTATCTAAAGCATCAGTGAAACTGTTTTCCTTTCTTTCTTTAGACATTGAAAGTGCGGCGCAGTGGTGCAGCGGAAGAATTGCTGCCTTACAGCGCCAGAGTACCGGGTTCAATCCTGATTGCGGGGGATGTCTGTATGGAGTTTGTATGTTCTCCCAGTGAACCTGCGTGAATTTTCCCCAGGAGCTCCGGTTTCCTCCCACACTCCAAAGACGTGTAGATTTGTAGGTTAATTGGCTACGGTAAAAAATGTAAATTGTCCCAAGTGCGTACGGGGTGATCGCAGGTCAGTGTGGACTCAGTAGGTGAAAAGGCCTGTTTCCATGCTGTATTTCTAAACTAAAAATAACTAAATTTATGAGATACAGCATGGAAACAGGCCCTCCGGCCCACCAACTCCACGCTGACCAGTGATCACAACCTCCAAGACAGCCTTGATCCACTGCAATTTGCCTATCACCACAACAGTGATTTCACTTGACTCCCCACTCCTACCCCAGCCAAACTCATAGGGACCCCAGGACCTCAATGTTTTCAAAAGGTGTCACAGGTAGATGGGAGGGTCAAGAAGGCTTTTGGTACATTGGCCTTCATCAGTCATAGCAATGAGTGTAGAAGTTTGGATAGGGACTAAATGCAGGAGTAACTCAGCGGAACAGGCAGCATCTCTGGAGAGAAGGAATGGGTGATGTTTTGGGTCGAGACCCTTCTTCAGACTGAAGAAACGTCACCCATTCCTTCTCTCCAGAAATGCTGCCTGTCCTTCTGAGTTACTCCAGCATTTTTTGTCCACCTTCGATTTAAACCAGCAACTGAAGTTTTTCAGTTACAGTTGTACAAGACATTGGTGAGGCCACAGGTGGAGTATTGTGTTCGTTTTTAGTCACCCGTCTATAGGAAGGATGGCGTTAAGTTGGAAAGAGTGCAGACAGGATTGATGAGAATGTTGGCAGGACTTGAGGGTCAGAGGTACAAGAAGAGGTCAGACAGGCTAGGACTTTAGGCCTGGCAGCACCAGAGGCTGAGGGGTGAACTTATCGAAGTGTAGAAGATAGACAGGTTGTCTTTTACCCAGGGTGTGGGAATCCAAAAAAAACAGAGGGCATAGGTTTAAGGATAGGGACAGAATTGAATAGGAACTTGAGGGGCAACCTTTCCACTCAGAGGGTGGCAGGTATATGTAATGAACTGCCAGAGGAGTAGCTGAGGCAGATACTATAACTGCAATTAAAAGATTATTTGACAGGTACGTGGATAGGAAATGTTTAGAAAGATATGGGCCAAATATGGGCAAATGGGACTAGCTTAAATGGGGATATCTTGGTCAGCAAGGACCAGTTGGCCAAAGGGCCTTCTTCCATGCTGTATGATACTATGACTAAAAACAACTCCAGACCTGCTGGCTAGGAGGTAAAATGAAAGCCAAATCTTCCTAAATTATTTTAATTTAAAGTTTTTAATTATTTCTAAGTGAATTTAATTAACATCACACTTTATTTTTTCAATAATTCATTTTTTAATACTTACTTTAATTATAACAGTTCTTAAACATCAATGAAGTTCCAAAGTATTAAAGACTGTTCCATCCAATGGTAATATTAATAGAAGGCAAGGATCTGCCCCCCCCCCCCCCCCCCCCACCCCCCCACAGCTCCTTCCAGTCTAGCTCGCCTGAGTGCACCATCTGAAGCACAGTTGGGAACAGCTCCATCCAACACTGCAAGAAATTGGATCGAATTAAGGACGCAACCCAGACCATCGCACAAATCAACTTCCCTTCTATTGAATCCATTTATACCTCATGCTGCCTCAGCAAGGCCACCGGCATAATCAAGGATGGGTCGCACCCTGGCCACTCCCTCGTGGCAAAAGGCATAGAAGTGGGAAAATACACACCTCCAGATTCAGGGACAGTTTCTTCCCAGTTGTTATTAGGTAACTGAACCACCTTATCGCAACTAGAGAGCAGTACTGAGGTACAATCTACCTCATTGATGACCCTCGGACTACCTTTGATCGGACTTTACCTTGGCTAAATGTGATTCCCTCATTGTATCAATGCATTGTAAATGGGCCGATTGTAATCATGTATTGTCTTTCCGCTGACTGGATAGCATGCAACAAAAGCTTTTCACTGTACCTCGGTACACATGCTAATAAACTAAACTGGACTGAACAGCTTGGTCCAACTCCAATAGACCCAGTAATCAAATGCACATAACCTTTGCTGGGATCCCCACAGAACACTTGTAGATAGACTTTGGGTTGCCCAGTGGTGCAGCACTAGAGTTGCTACCTCACAGCGCCAGGGACCCGGGTTCAATCCTGACTATGGGTGCTGTCTGTATGGAATTTGTACGTTCTCCCTGTGACCGCATGGGTTTCTTCTCATATCCCAAAGACCTGCGGGTATCTAGGTTAATTGGTTTCTGTAAATTGCCCCTAGTGTGAAGGATAGAACAAGCATATGGGTGATTGTTGGTCGACACAGACTAGATGGGACGAAGGGCCTGTTTCCACACTGTATCTCTAAACTAAAACTAAACTAAACTTAACTTTGGTTAGGCCGCATCTAGTCTGAAGAATAAACGTCACCTATCCATGTTCTCCACTGCCTGATATGTTGAGTTACTCCAGCACTGTTGATTTTTTCTGGAGCATGTACCTGGTTGCTCCATTACAGGAATGATGTGGAGGCTTTGGAGAGGGTGCAGAAGAGGTTTGTCAGAGTGATGCTTGGATTAAGAGACATGAACAACAACAAGAGGTTAGGCAAACTTAGGATTGTTTTCTATACAATGCCAGATGTTGAGGGGAGACCTGATACAAGTATATACATTTTGAGAAGCATAGTTAGGGTAGATAGTCAGAACCTTTTCCCAAAGGTGAAAATGACAAAGACTAGATGACATTGCTTTAAGGCCAAAGTGTAATGAAGGTATGCGCAGCAAGTTTTTTCACACAGAGGATGGTGGATGCCTGGACCATGCTGCAGGGATACTGGTGGAGGCAGATCCGATTATGGCATTTAAGAGGCTTTTAAATGGGCATATGGACATGTAGAAAATGGAGGAATATCCATCATGTGCAAGAAGATAAGATTAGTTCACCTTGGGATCCTGTTCAGCACAGACATTGTGGGCTGAAGGGCCTGTTCCCATGCTGTACTGTTTACGCTCCATTGAAACCAGCAAAGCAAAGCTTAATCACAGCCGATAAACAGCACACTGCTGCAAAATATTTAATCAGTGCCTTTCTCTTCTCAATTAGGTTAAACTCTGATTTATGAAGTTTTTGTATTTCGCTGAAGGAGATAGTCATTCCAAACATAAATATAATGTTGGTACCTTTTGTAATTTTAAAATTGTATGCACTTGTACAATCAAATTGAAATCCATTTTATTTTTAATGAATTCTCCTGAAATAAATAATTCAAATTGCACATCTAAACGCACGCTCGAAAAGGATTAATTTCATCTGAAAGTTTTACTGCATCTGATTAACAGTTTTTTTTAAATTTTTGTCTTTCCCTTGGATTTATCGTGTAATTCCTCTCATGATCTCAAGACAATCCTAAGCGCTTTATAGCCAATTACTGTTGAAATGTGCTTCTGTTTGCAACAGTGGGATGATAAAGCCCAGGAGATGTCTTTTAGCCTCTTGTGGCCATGTTGGATTAAAGGTCAGAAGGAGGACAACCAACTTAAACACAAGAGGAGAAGAAGGAGCAGCACGGTGGTGCAGTGGTAGAGTTGCTGCCTTACAGCGCCAGAGACACAGGTTCGATCCTGACTATGAGTACTGTCTGTATGAAGTTAGTATGTTCTCCCTGTATCCTGCATGGGTTTTCTCCAGGTGCTCCGGTTTCCTCCCACACTCTAAAGACGTACAGGTTTGTAGCTTAACTGGCTTCTGTAAACTTGTAAATTGTCTCTAGAGTGTGTATGATAGTACTAGTGTACGGGGATCACTGGTCAGCACAGACTAAAAGGGCCTGTTTCCACATTATATCTCGAAACTAAACTACCGGTAAATCAAACTAAAGCTGACAGCAGGGAAGATGCTCGTGATGACTTGCTTGCCCAGACTATCGCACAAACCACCTCCCTTCCATTGACTCCCTCTACACTTCATGCTGCCTCAACAAGGCCACCAGCATAATCGAATGTCAGTTTCACCCCGATCACCCCTTCTTCTCCCCTCTCCCATCAGACACAAGGTACAGCAGTTTAAAAATGCACACCTCCGGATCCAGGCACAGTTTCGTCCCAGCTGTTATCAGTCAACTGAATTGTCCTCTCATCAGCTCGAGTGCAGTTCTAACCGCCCATCTACCTCATTGGAGACCTTTGAACTATCTTTAATCTGACCACATCGGACCTCAATGTTATATCCGGATAAAATTCTGAGAGCGCACTTGAAATCCCCACGAATATGTGGCATCTAGGCCGGGTGAGGCAGCCGATCTCATCTTCATTGGGACTTCCGCTGCTGATCGGCAAGTCAAGTTTGCCCCCTGCGGCCAGGGTTCTGGAACTCCCACCTGGCCGGAGACAGCAGATCTGTTCCCATAGCCGACTTCCAAGGCAGATTTTGCGGTCCAATATCTCAGCTCCTTGGCGGCTAGAGGCGGAACGATCCAGTACCATTGTACGTCTGTCGGCGGCTGTGACCTCTGTATAATCCAGAAAGGCTCTGGAACCAAGGGTGCCGGAAAGTCAGTGGTGGATCTGTAATGCTTCTTCCCTTTTTATTTCTAATTATTTTTAAATGTCAGGGACATGAAAGAAGTAATAAAAAGCTTCCCAAATTTGAAAGACATGAATAAGCTTTACATCACTGACTGAGCAAAACTGGGTGTGTGATTTTGCCTTTAAAGACTTCCTTAGAACGCTCCTATTCTTGGCTTGTTCTGAATCCACCCAGACTCCCCATTATGTTGTTCAAAACTCTGCCTCCACTGAGTGCGTGTCACTGTTTGAATATAGAACATATGATAGTAGAGGCCCTTCGGCCCACAATACCTGTGCTGAATATGATACAAAGACCATCTCGTATCTACCTGGCACAATCCACATACCTCCATTCCCTACACATCCATATGCCTATCCAAAAGCCTCAAATGCCATTCTCGCATTCTCAACCACCAACCCTGGCAGTGCATTCCAGGCACTCATTACGCTCTGTGTAAAAAAAGCTTGTCCCATATATCTCTCCTTTAAAATTTACCCCTCTCACCTTAAACATATGCCCTCTAGTGTTTGATTTTTTCATCCTGGCAAGAAGGTTCTCACTGTCTATCCTATCTATGCCTCTCATTATTTTATGTACTTCTATCAGGCAGCCTCTGGCGTTCCGGAGAAAACAATCCAAATCTGTCCAACCTCTTCCTGTAATTAAAACTGACCAATCCAGGCAACATTCTGGTAAACCTCCTCACCACCCTTTCCAAAGTCACCTCCTTCCTGTAAAGGGACAATCAGAGCTGCACCCAACACTCCAAATGCGGCCTAACTGATGTCCTACAAAGCTGCATGGACTGGTAAAATTAAATTTGGTAGAATAATAAATGTAGGAGGCGACATGCAAGTAAATGCCTTAAGACTTAAGAAAACCTAGACTACCAAAGTTTCAATAACCCTATGAGGATGTTGCCAGGACGCGAGGATCTGAGCTATAGGGAGAGGTTAAGCAGGCCAGGACTTTATTCCTTGGAGCACAAAAGGATGAGGGGTGATCTTATGCAGATGTACAAGATCTTGAGGTGAATAGTTCGGGTAAATGTACACTCACTTACCCAGAGTAAGGGAATCAAGAACCAGAGGATACAGATTTAAGGTGAGGGGGGAAACATTTAATAAGAACCTGAGGGGTAACTTTTTTTACACAAAGGGTGGTGAGTATATGGAACGAGCTGCCAGAGGAGGTAGCTGAGGCAGCTACTGTACTCTCATGTGTAGGAAGGAACTGCAGATGCTGATTTAAACTAAAGATAGATACAAAAAGCTGGAGTAACTTGGCAGGACTGGCAGCATCTCTGGAGAGAAGGAATGGTTGACGTTTCGGGACGAGACCCTTCTTCAGTCTCGACTGAATTACTCCAGCATTTTGTGTCTATCTCCTGTACTATCATATGATTGAAAAGACATTTGGACAGGTTCATGGATAGGAGAGGTTTAGAGGGTTATGGGCAAGCGCGAGGAGGCAGGACTAGCACGTTGGTCAGTGTGGGCAAGTTGGTCGGTGTGGGAAGAGCTGTATGACTGTTGATTTGAGTTTACGTGTAGTCACATGGACCGAGGTACAGTGAAAAGTTTTTGTTGCATGCTAACCAGTCAGCAGAAAGACAATACAAGATTACAATTGAGCCATCCACAGTGCATATATACAATGTACAGATTCCATGACTCTGCAGGAAATAACTGGCCAAAAGGCAGGAGACAAAGACTGAGCATTCGCGTTCTGGTGTAGAATTGTTTTGCACAAGACGCCTTTTGTTATAGAGGGCATTTGTCGCATCTTCAAAGATGTGGAGCGTTTGTAACTGAATACTTCTTGCTAATGAACACTTGTCCAGACACTCAGCCAAACAGCTGAGATACAAAAGCGTAAACCTTTGTAAATACTAATCCCTGCCTGCTTGTCTCCCACTGTCAAAACATATGTACAAGGCAGATTAGCAACGTATTTGAAAAATAACTCCAAAGGCAATCCACTCAAGAATTTCTGATTAGCAGACACTTAGGGTTACACTCAGTACCAATGTGTTCATCCAGAACATTAAACAAAAACGTCAACTCTTCTAAAATTCCAATTAATCTTCCCTTAGAAACAATTAGACTTCAGAAAGGGGAAGGTGGTGAGACCCAGTGCCATTTTTCACTGGTGGGTCAATAGTGGAGAGAGTTAGTGGCTTCAAATTCCAGGGCATTAACATCTCGGATGATCTGTCCTGGGTCTGATACGCAGACTTAATCATGAGCAGGGCACACCAGTACCTCTACTTCCCTAGAGGTTCAGAGTTTCAGCACGTCACTGAATACTCCAACAAACTTCTACAGATGCACTGTAAAAAGAATCTCCTGACCAACCGCGCGGGACGTCAGAAGGTGGTGAAGTAGACACCAGGGTGGTGTCTCTATAAGGACTCTTTAATAACTCTAAATGGGGAACTTACAAATAATTAAAAGGGGAAAAAATGGGACAGCTTTGAAGAAAGAACAAAAAACAAATTGGAGAGGTATTTCAGGGAGCCAAAGTATGGATAGTGCTCTGATTGACCTGTTCATAAGGTCATGAGAAATTGGAGTAGATTTAGGCCATTTGGCCCATCTACTCCATCACGCAATCATGGCTGATCCATCTCTCCCCCCTAACCCTATTCTCCTGCCTTCTCCCCCTAATCTCTGACACCTGTACTAATCAAGACCTGTTGTTGTGTTGGAACATCCTGTAATTCTCTATACACATTTGTACACTTTGCTGTCTTTTACTGGTAGAGTGGAAGGCTCCTACTCTCTCCAAGTTGTCAGGACAGGTGACGAAGTTTACACAACTGTCAAGGCAATTGACCATTCCAGCACCTCAAAGAACCTAATCAAATCAAATCAAAATCAAACAAACTTTATTGTCATTTAGAAATACATCGATATATGCAATTCCAAACTAAATTCCGTTGCATTTGGCTCCCCGTGCAACACGATAATAAACAGAAGGATAAAATGGATAAAAAGATAAAATAGACAATGGTGGCAGCCCATTACATGGCATTCAGGAGTCTGATGGCTCGTGGGAAGAAGCTGTTGCAGAACCTTGACGTTCTGCTCCTTATGCTACAATATCTTTTGCCCGAGGGTGGCAGAGTGAACAGTCCATGATGGAGATGTGTGGGGTCCTTTGTAATACTGCTGGCCTTAGACACGCAACGTTTGGTCGCAATATCCTCGATTGAGGGGAGAGAAGTCCCGATGATTTTTTCAGCCGTCCTCACCACTCTCTGCACAGACTTCCAGTCGGAGGCTTTACAGTCCCCAAACCAGACAGAGATGCAGCGGGTCAGAATACTCTCTATGGTGCCCCTGTAGAAAATGGTGAGGATGGGATGGGGGAGGTGAGCTCTTCTCATCCGGCGCAGAAAGTGCAACCGCTGCTGCGCTCTCTTAACTGTTGATGAGATGTCATTTGACCAGGTCAGACTGTTAGTGATCTGCACCCCCAGGAACTTAGTGCTACTGACCACCTCCACATCGCTGTCATTGTTGTGAAGTGGTGTGGGACTGTGCCGGCTTTTCCTGAAGTCGACGATGACCTCCTTTGTTTTTTCAACATTCAGGATCAGGTTGTTCGTTTTGGAGCAGTCCACCAGTTGTTTCACCTCCTCCCTGTAAGCAAGCTCATTGTCGTCCCGGATGAGGCCCACCACTGTAGTGTCATCTGCGTACTTCACAATGTGGTTTGTACTAAACCTGGCACAACAGTTGTGGGTCATCAGGGTAAACAGCAGTGGACTCAGGACACAGCCCTGAGGGGAGCCGGTGCTCAGAGAGATGATGTTAGAGGTGTTGTGTCCAACCCACACTGACTGGGGTCTGTCAGTGAGGAAATCCAGTAGCCAGTTACACATGGGGGTGCTGAGGCCCAATGGACCCAGTTTGTTTATCAGGTGCTGAGGGATGATTGTGTTGAATCCTGAATTAAAATCCACGAACAGCAAGTGTTCTTCTCCTCTAGATGTTCCAGACTCAGATGGAGTACGGAGGATATAGTGTCCTCTGTGGAGCGGTTTGGCCTGTAAGCAAACTGGTATGGGTCAAGTGTGGAGGGGAGTCTGGAGGTAATATGGTCCCTGACCAGCCTCTCGAAGCACTTCATCATTATGGGAGTGAGCTACAGGGCAGTAATCGTTGCGACATTGTATTTCGGATTTTGTTTGGCACTGGTATGATGGTGGCAGTCTTGAAAAACGATGGGACGACAGCCTGGTTCAGCAAGGTGTTGAAGATGTCCGTAAGGACATGTGCCAGCTGATCAACACATTCCCTGAGCACCCGCCCTGGTATGTTATCAGGGCCTGCCGCCTTCCATGCGTTCACTCCTTTTAGGGTCCTCCGGACATCCACTACATCAAGACTGAGTGCCTGTTCATCACAGTGAGGAATACCTTTTCTCGCAGGTGTGTTATTGAATGCTTCGAACCATCCAAAATAGTTATTGAGTTAATTGAGGAACTCAATGTTGTCATCACAGGGTGGTGGAGCGGTCTTATAGTCTGTGATTGGTCTTGGTAAATCTTGGGAAAAACAGCCGTTTGAAGCCATCCTTTAGTCGAGTCTGCAAAAATCTAATGCACTACACAGCTGGAAGTCTGATTTTGTTTATTTTTTTAAGACACTCATTAGTTGCTTGCAAAGTGGTTAATGGATCATTATTACAGACACATTGTGATTGCTGGCTTTTTTTTTATCATGATAATTAAATGAACATATTGTTGCATTTTAAGACCAACCGCTTTTACAAAACCTGTTAAGGTCTGCAAAAGCTGAGTGAATTCTCAAATTTGAGGGAACTGATACAAACACCCCCCTACCCCACCCCTCCTTGCTCCCCTTTTAGAGTTTGGGGATATAGACTTTTGAGATACAGCGTAGAAACACGGCAATCACCCCGAACATTAGCACCATTCTACACACTAGGGACAATTTACAATTTTACCAAAGCCAATTAACTTACAAACCTGCATGTCTTTGGAGTGTGGGAGGAAACTAGAGCATCTGGAGAAAACCGCGGTCATAGGGAGAACAGGCAAACTCCACGCAGACAGAGTTGGCATGTTCTCCATTAAAAGTCAGTTTAGTTTAGTTTAGTTTAAAGAAACAGAATGAAAACAGGCCCTTCAGCCCACCGAGTCTACGCCGCCCAGCGATCCCTGTACACTAATACTATCCTATACTCTAGGGATCATTTACAATTTACAGAAGCCAATTGACCTACAAACCTGTTCGTCTTTGGAGTGTGGGAAAAAAACGGAGTGTAATTATGCTCTCTAAAGCTTACCCGTTAGTCTAGTTCAGTAAAAACACTGAGTCAAGCACTGGATTAACTAATTCTTTATTCTCACTTCCTTTTACTGGAAGAGTGGAAGGCTCCTTCTACAAACAAACTTCCCATGCAATACCTAAACACACCGCGGGTCCGATCCTTGTCTCTACTCGTCCAAGCCCTTCAGCCTCGTGCGAGTCAGCACGGTCCCAAGTGCACTCCCAGTAGATCGGCCCCGATCCATGTAGTGTCCCCTCTTTTATAGGGCATTGGACCCGTGGCACAAAACTATATGGGGGCGGGGCAGCCCCTACAAGCTAATCACAAATATTGATCATATTATACAGTTATTGACAGTTCCCTAACCCAATGACAAAGTTCCACATCACATTGTTTCCACAGAAGCTTAGACAGTTCACCAAAGTAAAGAAACATTTCCCCAGGTAGCATAAACAATTTGAACAAGGCTTCACACTTTAACCAATCACAAGATAACAACACAAACACTCTGCAACATAATTACCAATACTTTACCACACCCCATCCTATGACCAATCCTAATCATGCATTTGCAAACCTGCTCAGCTCTTCTGTAAAAC
The DNA here is from genome assembly GCA_963514005.1 of Raja brachyura. The sequence goes on from OY740800.1 coordinate 21,154,439, forward strand.
CCTCATACATATTAACAATAAGAAGGACGTCTGGACCTCACCTTATCCTCAACTTCCTCCCAGGGTCCAGACATCGTGGAGTCATGTCCCATAGCTATGCAACTTTCACAGAAAGAGGACAAGCAGGTTTTGCAATTACAGAGATTCTCCAACTTGTGACATCTTTTATTTGGCCAATATTATCAGGAGCACCCAGAGAAAACCCATGCAGGTCACGGGGAGAACGTACAAGCTCCATACAGACAGCGCCCGTAGTCAGAATTGAACCTGGGTGTCTGGTGCTGTGGGTCAGTAGCTCTACTGCTGCGCCACTATGCCACCCTAGATTCCACAGTTAACCAGTTCCACAGTTCATGTATCCCTCTTGGAATCGCACCACCCGAGCCAACAATTGGTCTATCAGGGAACCTCCCAACCTGTTTTGCTTCCAGTTCCACCCCCCACCCCACAATCAATCTGAAGAAGGGTCTTCACCAAAACGTCACCTATCCATTTCCTCCAGAGATGCTGCCTGACCTGTCGAGCTACTCCTGCACTTTGTGTCTATCTTTGGTCCCAGCTTCTGTTCACTGCACTTTTACTGCTGAAGGCAAGCATGTCAAATGCCTTCTTCACTACATTGATTTGTCATTTTTCACAAATGAGATCCTATTGCCTGCAGCAAACTAGCTGATTCTGCAAGAGTGTTAGTCACTAGCAAATAAGTTGCTCCTCACCTTTCATTTTATGTATATTCTTCCGGAGATATACTTTATTCATAAATCTGCTTATACAAATGAGACTTGACATTGTCTTCATTCATTATTCCAAGCAGAACGACATCCACTTATAATTTTTATAATGTTGTCAACGTAACTAATGTTTCACCACAGATCGTCACAAAGTGCTGAAAATACGGGTCGAGACACGTGATGCTGCTGGTCAAGACACTTTAGACTGAGAGAAGAAAGAGAAAGAAACTAGAGGTGCAAAAGATACAGAACAAATCAGAGCCAGCACTGATAGCCAAGGAGCCCACAATGGTCCCTTGTTGGCTGTGGTGGCGGTGATAATGAAGGGATATGAACAGTGAAACTAGCAGGATGATTAAAGTAGGCAATGGATGGAGAGAGAGGGAATGCAAGGGTTATTTGAAATTAGAGAAGTCAATATTCATATTGCTGGATTGTAAATTGTACAAGCAAAATATGAGGAGCTGTTCCTCCAATTTGCACGTACCTCACTCTGACAGTGGAAGAGGCGCAGGATAGAAAGGACATTATTGGAATGGGAAGGGGAGTTAAAATGTTTGGCAACCAGGAGATCGCATAGACCAAGGCGGACTCAGCGTAGGTGTTCAGCGAGAAGATCGCCCAGTCTGCACTTGGACTGGATGATCTGCTGAGAGTCCATAAGGACCACCAAGCATTCACTGAGCAATAATTTGGGAGGTTATGACACCAAGCCAAGGCTGTCGGTGATGGGTGAACCATAGACTGTGCTCCCTCCACACAGGGCTATTGCAGTGACTGCACCAAGCTTCAGTGCAGCCCCCAACAAGGAGGCCTGCACCATGGAATGCAACAGTCTGCAGTGTTCCGTTGTGGACAATTCCTGGAAAGTGCTTCGAACACCGAGTTGATGATCTCCCAGCATCATTCAATGGTTGTCTCAGTGTGTGTCCCTGGGAAAAGTCTGTAGCACCTACAGTCCTGTGATATACAAATGTAGAGATACAGCACTAAAACAGGCCCTTTGGACCACCAAATCCTCGCCAACCACCAATCAACCAGTACATTAGCACTATTCTGCACACTAGGGACAATTTACAATTCAAAGAAGCCAATTAACCTATAAACCAGCATTTCTTTGGAGCTTGGGAGGAAAGCGGAGAAAAACCACGTGGAAGAACGTACGAACTCCACACAGACAGTACCCGTAGTCAGGATCGAACCCAGGTCTCTAGTGCTGTAAGGCCGAAACAGTACCACTGTGCCACTGCGCTACTCAGGATGCACCTTGAGTAATTCCACGGCATCACTTTACAAACTGTCATGGCAAACACACAATCTCTGGGGAGTTTGATAAACATGAGGAATATGGTGTCATAGCGACAGAGAAGCAGCAGATAATAAAGAAGGGTAGAAACAAAGAACTGCAGATGCTGCTTTACACCAAAGATAGACACAGAGTGCTGGAGTAACAGCGGGTCAGGAAGAATGGGTGACGTTTTGGGTCGCAACCCTTTTTCAGACTCAGAAGTGCAAGAGCCCAATGAAGTAGATTGGAAGATCGGGACTACATTCTTAGCCTATGGGAGGCTGGTTCAAGAGTTTTATAACAGCAGGGAACAAGCTTTTGTTTCTTCTGCCTGACAGGAGAGGGCAGAAGAGGGAATGCCTGGGGCGTGAATGGTCTGTTATCATGTTGGCTGCTTTCCCAAGACAAGCTGAAGTGTAGGAGTCAATGGAGGGGGGAGGCTGGTGATGGACTGGGCTGCCATCATGACTCTCTGCAATATGTTACAGTCTTGGCCACAGCAGTTGCCGTATCATGCAAAGCAACTCCTCAGTCCTTGCTGAAGAGTGATGTTGATGACTGAGAAGGGGAAGCAGCTGGTTCTCAACAGGAGCAATAGAAAAACACCATTGTTAGTGGCTGCAAGTAACAAACATAAAAACTGCCTGTGCAGTTGAAGTTGTGATTTTCTCAAAAACAAAAAAAAACTTCAAACTTTTGTAAATTATTGCTATAACTAAGAAAACTTGTCACTTTTCCATAAAATTGTTTGTCTAGTTTGCAACTCTGACACAATGTTTTTCAAGATAGACACAAAGTGCTGGAGTAACTCAGCTGTCCCAATCCAAAGATCACCTATCCCTTTTCTCCAGGGATGCTGCCTGACCAGCTGAGTTACGGCAGCACCTTATGTCTATTTTGGCATAAATCAGCATCTGCAGTTCCTTTCTACACACAACGTTTTTGAAGTTCTTTCTGCAATTAGGTAAAACCTTTTGGAGGGATATTCATTATTAAACTCCATTAAGACTTTCTCGTCTATCAAGAGACCAGTTTCCAATTTGTCTCAGTGACTGAGGTTTCTTATTCTCTAGTACTATTCTAGTTAACTTCAAAGGCGACACACGGGTGCAGCGGTAAAGTGCTGATGTACAGAGGCAGAGACCCAGGTTGGATTCTGCTTACGGGTGCTGTCTGCGCGGAGTTTGTACGTTCTCACTGTGACCATGTGGGTTTTCTCTGGGTGCTCTGATTTCCTCTCACATTCCAAAGACACTCGGGTTTGTAGGTTAATTGGTTTCTGTAAATTGTTCCCAGTGTGTAGGATAGAAGTGGTTTACGGGTGATCGCTTGCCGGTGTGGACTTGGTGGGCTGTTGCGCCTGTTTCCACGTTGTATCTCTAAACTAAGTGGTGAAATTTTCCAGAGAAGTTCTCCTGCATTCCCTAAGACAGCATGGTGAACATCTGGTGTTGAGGGCCACATCTTGTCCTGCCCCATGGCCTTGTACATTGGATCCCCAACCTAACTGTCGCTGGACCTACTCTTCTCTATGTCACACAAATCTAAGAAACCACAACAAGAATCATCCACTTGTCCCTTTGTGCCTTATCCACTGTTCACTTACATCATGGCTGATCTTCAATCTCAGTTCTGTTAACCAACACTATCCTCATACCCCTTGATTCTGTAATAGCCACAAATCTGTGTTTTCAATGAGGGTGCCTTTACAGCCATCTGAAATAGAGAATTGGAATGGTGAGAATGGTCAAGATTCTCAGTCTTGAAGAGTCAATCGCTCATTCTGAAATTATTTCACCAGGTCCTAGGCTGCTCACCTGATGGAACCTCTTCCCCACACCTTGCCCTCAAGACTTTTGTTAGCTGAAGTCAAAAATCATACAGCATGGAAACCCACCCTTCAGCCCAACTTTCCCATGTCAACCAATATGCCCCATCTGCACTCGTCCCACCTGCCTGCATTTGGCCCATAACTCTCTAAACCTATCCTGTCCATGTACCTGTCTAAATGTTTCTTGAATGTTGTAATTGTCACTGCCTGAGATCACTTCTCAGTCTTCCAAACTTTAGAAGCTCTCTGACCAGTCTCTATACTCCTGCTGCTGATCTGCATCTCCCACAATGGTAGATCTTAACTCCATTCTCCCTGACTCAATAGTGAAGGTCCACAGCATTTACTCTACTTCCATCCATTGCAGGCAAGGCCTAGATTTTATGCTTTGCTTAGCAAGTTTCCCAGTCCTTCCTTCTGAGCTCCAGGTTTTCCCAAAAATGAGTCACCATTTGTAACGTTTCAGGGGAGAGTTTAGTTTCTTGCCACGTATGCCAAGGTACAGTGAAAAGCTTTTTTGTTGCGTGTTATGCAGTCAGCGAAAAGACTCAGCGTGATTATGATCAAGCCGTCCGCAGTGTACAGAGACAGGATAAAAGGAATAATGTTTAGAACAAGATAAAGTCCAGTATAATCCAATTAAAGATAATCCGAGGGTCTCCAATGAGGTAGATGGTAGGTCAGGACAGCTCTCTTGTTGGTGATAGGATGGTTCAGTTGCCTGATAACAACTGGGATGAAACTGTCCCTGAATCTGGAGGTGTGCGTTTTCACACTTCTGTACCTCTTGCCTGATGGGAGAGTGGAGAAGAGAGAGTGACCAGACTGCTCCTTGATTATGCTGGTGGCCTTGCTGAGGCAGCGTGAAGTGTACATGGAGTCAAGGGGAGGGAGGTTGGCTTGCGTGATGGTCTGGGCTGCGTCAACAACTCTCTGCAATTTTAGTTGCCGTCTTGGATGGAGCTGCTCCCAGCTGTATAGTTAGGATAGTTTGTGCTGTTCCCAGCTTCACATCATTTGGGAAAAGATGCAAGAGATTTTTCAAGCAAGACGTTTTCTTAAAAATGAGTTTCCCTGAAAGGGATGTAGGGGGGTTGGAGAAATGCTAGGAAATTTATGCAGGAATACTGCGATGTAGGAAATGCATTTCTAGTAATTTAAGTTGTGAAATCCTGGAGGATAGATATCATTGTAACCCTCATAGAATATTACATGTGGAGAAATTATCCATTAACAATTTACACTAGAGATGCACCACTGACTGTATCTCTCCAATTTGTCCACAAATTTAATGAAAAGTAGGAAATGAGAATGCTTCAAGGCCTTGCTTGATAATTTATTCAGGTGCACTGCCTTTCAAGAGGATCTATCCATTCTATTTTTGAAAAAGAAAAAATATTTTTCATAATAACTTTGAGGGAAAATGACAAAAGTGCTGGGAATGCAGTATGCATATTAAAAAAAATCTCAGTGACAATTTAAACAAGGTGTATTCAGCAGAATGAAGGAGCCAAGATTTGAGCCGTTAGGCTTTTGGGGGATGTGAGTGGGTTGATCATTACACCAATGACATTTTGATTTTGATGTTCATCTCCCAATAACACTTTGCATCGCTGCTGTGATTTGCCGAGAGTGGAATTGTTTTCCGAGATAAGTAATTACTTTGTAGAATGTTCTTCACCATGGGAAGCATTCCTTAGGTTTACGTAGGATTACATTGGATTGGCAACAAAGCCAAGTAATAGGGAATAAGAAGATACAAGCCTAACTAGTCCATGGCATTTATTCAGTAACTGGAGCTTCCTCTCACCTCTCCTTCTGTCCATGTTCATCATCTCTCTATCCCTTTACCCTAGTATACTTGAACTGTCTCTCCTTTAATCTATCTGTTTCAGATGCTCCTTAAAATCCTAAGTTCCACATAGAAAATCAATTTCTTCTGAATTCTCGGTTACATTTATTTTATCCAAGATTGGAAGGCAATTGATGAGGATAGGGTAGTGGATGGTGATTTTAGTAAGGCATTTGCTAAAGTTCCTCATGGTAGGCTGATCCAGAGGATTAAGGATTCACAGCGACTTGGTCATTTGGATGCAGAAGGGTTGTGATGGAAGGGTGTTATTCTGGCTGTAGGTCCGTGACCAGTAGTGTTTTGCAGGGATCTGTTCTGGGACCTCCACATATTATAAATGAGCTGGGTGTAAAGGTAGACGGGTTGGTTAGTAAGTTTGCACATGAATCCAAGATTGCTGGGGTCACAGACTGTGAGGAAGGCAAGTTCTACTGCGGGATATAGATCAGTTACAGAAATGGACGGAGAAATGGCAAAGTTGGGGTTTAATCCAAACATGTGTGAGGTGCTGCACTGTAGGAGGTCAGATGTAAGGGGAAGGTACATAGTTGATAGCAAGGCCCTTAGCTGCATTGATGTTCAAAGGGATCTTGGAGGCCAGATCCTATCTCCCTGAAAGTGGCAACACAAGTAGATGGGGTGGCAAAGAAGGCATATGGTATGTTCGTCTTCAATGGGCTAATTTTGAAATGCATTGCTATTCCTTCACTGTTGCTGGATCTAAATCGTGGAACTCACCGCCCGACAACACCACTGCCTCAGCAGAAGCACTCCAGTGATTCATAAAACCAACTCATTGCAATGTTCACAAGGAGGGCCAATAGAGTGGACAATAACTCCTGGCCTTGCCAACAAAACCCACATCCGAAAACATTATCCACATGTAAAAATTCTCCATTTGGAATAATTTGTCTGAATAACAGTGTGAGGAAGGGGCCCGATCCAAGGCCCAACTCCAATGTTCAGTCTTGCAATGTTGATTGAGAGATAAGTCACAATTCCTTTGGTAAGGTGTCATCAAATTCTTTTCATCTGTCTGAGAAGAGACTTGGTTCAACATTTTTGGAAAAATAGAACCGATAATGTAAATGCACACATCCAGGGGATCAAAGTCAGGATCTGACTGATCATGCTGTTAACTGGATGAAGTTATTAGGATGTCTGGGAATAGGTTTAACCTCACTCTCCCATGGGGAATGTACAGAAACCATCCAAGCACAGATTTCCGCCCAGTACAATTTAGTTCTCTGACAGCAAACGTGGCTTAACGTTGCATAGTTCACCTTATTCCGGCCTACAGGCAGAAACTAACAGCTGCTAAGCCTGTGGGTTACACAAAAAAATGGAGAAACTCAGCGGGTGCAGCAGCATCTAAGGAGCGAAGGAGATAGGCAACGTTTCGGGTCGAGACCCTTCTTCCGAAGGGTCTCGACCTGAAACGTCGCCTATCTCCTTCGCTCCTTAGATGCTGCTGCACCCACTGAGTTTCTCCAGTTTTTTGTGTAACCCTCGATTCTCCAGCATCTGCAGTTCCTTCTTTAACACAGCTGCTAAGCCTGTGGTCAGAACAACGAAAAGGTGGACAAATGAGGGCATTAAGAACCTATAATCCTGCTTTGACAACACGGATTGGAATGTGTTCAGGGAAGCAACCACAAGCCTCGATGAGTATACGGGCACTGTATCACCATATGTCAGCTTTTGCGAGGACAGTTGCATTCCAACTAAGACCCGGACATGGTTCAACAATAACAAGCCCTGGTTCACTGCAGAACTCGGACAGCTCCGACGGTCTAAAGAGGAGGCCTACAGGACCGGGGATGCAGACCTCTACAGGCACGCCAAGTACAAGCTGAGAAGAGGAATCAGAGCTGCCAAGGAAAGGTACTCTGAGAAGTTGAGGAGCAAGTTCTCAGCTAGTGACTCTTCTTCAGTTTGGAAGCGCTTGCAAGAAATCACCAGCGACAAGAGGAAAGGCCCCCGCTCTTTGGACAATCGTCAGCTGACCAACGACCTGAATGAGTTTTACTGAAGGTTTGAAAATCAGAAACGTAAACCTGGTACCCCCTCCCTCCCTCCCCAACCAACACAGCCAGACCCCAGTCTACAAAGAATGGACCCTGTACCCTCTCCTTCCCATTCACCACTTCACAACCTACTCAAGGCAAGACTCCAGTATGAAAAGACTGGACCATTTCCCACCCCAACGAACACATCACACCCACTCACAGCCTGACCTCAGTCTGCAAAGACTGTGCCCTTCTACACCCAGCCCCCTCGAATCACCACTTCACACCCAATCATCCACACCGTCTGCGCTGCACAACTTAACTTATCCAATATCGACAATAAAAATAGAGGAGGTGGAGAGGCTTTTCAGAGGACAAAAGAGCTGGAAATCTCCAGGACTTGACAATGTTTCCCCCTCTACTCTTAAGTTCTGTGCCAAACAGCTGGCGCCAGACTATGCAGACATTTTTAACCAGTCCCTGCAAACATGTACTGTCCCTGCCTGCTTCAAAGTCTCCACTATTGTCCCTGTGCCCAAAAAGATAAGGATTACTTGTCTTAATGACTACAGGCCTGTCGCGTTGACCTCTGTAGTCATGAAGACACTCAAAAGGCATGTGCTGGCCAAGCTGAAAATTATCACAAACTCCCTGCTGGACCCTCTGCAGTTTGCATATCGGGCCAATAGACCTGTGGATGATGCAGTCAACCTGAGCCTGCACTTCATCCTACAGCACCTGGACCGCCAGGGGACCTATGCGAGGATCCTGTTTGTTGATTTTATCTCTGCATTCAACACCATTGTGCCAGAGCTACTAAACTCCAAACATTCTGACAGACAGGAAGCAGCATGTGAGGCTGGGAAAGCACATCTCGGACGCGCAAACGCTCCGCATAGGAGTACCGCATGGCTGCGTACTCTCTCCTCTCCTCTACTCTCTCTACATCAACTACTTCACCTCCACAGACACCTCTGTCAAGCTTCTCAAGTTTGTGGATGACACAACCCTGATTATGGGTCCAGGATCCAGGATGGGGAGGAATCTGCCTACAGACAGGAAGTGTCACAGCTGGCGTCCTGGTGCCATCGCAACAATCTGGAACTCAATGCTCTTAAGACAGTGGAATTCATTGTAGACTTTAGGAGAGCTCCCCCTCCCCTCACCCCACTCACCACCAACAACACCACAGTCTCATCTGTGGAGTATTTTAAGTTCCTGGGAACCATCATCTCCAAGGACCTTAAGTGGGGGGCTACCATCGACTCCACCGTCAAAAAGGCACAACAGAGGATGTACGTCCTGCAGCAGCTGAGGAAGCACAATCTGCCACAGGCAATGATGGTCCAATTCTACACGGCCATCGTAGAGTCTGTTCTCACCTTCTCCATCATGGTCTGGTTTGGCTCAGCCACCAAGAACGACACCTGGAGGCTGCAGCGAATCGTCCGATCAGCAGAGAAGGTTATTGGCTGGAACCTTCCCGCCATTGATGAACTGTACACTGCAAGGGCCAGGAAGCGAGCGGGCAAGATCATCTCTGACCGCTCTCACCCTGGAATTCAAACTCTTTGAATCACTTCCCTCTGGAAGGCGACTCCGGACTGTCAAAGCTGCCACAGCCAGACATAAAAACAGTTTTTATCCACGAGTAGTTGCTCTACTCAACAGCCAAAAATCTGTAGCCTCCCTTTGATCTGGTATTTTGTTGGTTCACATGCTTGATCATTGGTGTTTTATCATTAATGTTTTATTATTATTAATGTTTAGTGTTTTCTGAGTCATTCGTAACTGTCACTATATGTCATGTTGTTACTTGTGGGCGGAGCACCAAGGCAAATTCCTTGTATGTGAATACTTGGCCAATAAACTTACTTACAACTTTTCCCAATGGCTTTCCTGACCAGCGAACAAAGTTTCAATTATTCACAAAGGCAAACAAACTATTAATAATACATTATCACCTTCCCACTTACGTTCCCATGGCATGTCATTTTGAGTTAGAGCCTTGTAATTCTTTTTCAGTATTTGTACTTCATTTTTAAAGAAAACGAAATCACCGTGGAAGGGAGGAATCACCACTATCCATTATAGTTGTCCACTGGCCACGACGCAAAAAAAAGGAAAATAACTAATCAAGTTCTGCTTAATTGCAGCATCATACATATGCCGATCGGCACTGGTTTTTATGACAACACAAATGTAGAAGCGTTTAAAAAAATATATATTCCTTCCTCTGGAACAGCAGACACTTTACATCAAGACACTTTTGCATTCACCCTTCATGTGTGATATTTAATCAGCTTACAAATTGCATTATAATGTTTGCAAATTAACCTCATGGAGCTGTAAACATGCCAATTCAAGGTTGGGGTCCATGCTATGAGATACAGTAAAATTAAACCAAGTGGAGAGAACACTTACAGCTACCATGACACCAAACCCAAACACCAAAGGAATGTTTTAATTTTTAGTTTAGTTAGTGATACAGTGCGGAAACAGGCCCTTCGGCCCACAGAGTCCACGCCGACCAGCGATCCCCTCACACTAGCACTATCACACTAAGGACAATTTACACTCTTTATCGAAGCCAATTAACCTACAAACCTGTATGTCTTTGGAGTGTGGGAGGAAACCGGAGCACCCGGGGAAAACCCACGCAGTCACAGGGAGAACGTACAAACTTCGCACAGACAGCACCCAGAGTCAAGATCGAACCCGGGTCTATGGTGCTGTAAGGCAGCAACACTACCGCTGCACCACCGTGACGCCCTTAATGACATGAGATCACACTTACCTCATACTAAATGAGCATTTTTGACAGTTAAATACCTTTGGTCTACCAGGACCCAGCTCTCTTGACAAGTGACACTTTAAAGTTTCATGAAGAAGCAAGGAATTGCAGGTTTTCAGAAGGCCTTTGATAGTGCTGCATACAAGTAGATGAGAGCCCATAGTATTAGAGGGTAGATACTAGCATGGATAGAAGATTGGCTGAATAGCAAAGTACACGGTTTAGGAATAAAGGGGCTTTTTCTGGTTGGTTGCCAGTGATGAGTGGTGTTCCGCTGGGCTGGTGTTGGGTCTGCCACTTTTCACATTGTATATTTATGATTTGGATGATAGAGGCAATGACTTTGTGGCAACGTTTGCAGATGATATGAGGTTAGGTGGAGGAGCAGGTAGTGTCGAGGAAGCAGGGAATCTGCATTAGGACTTGGATAGGCTGGGAGAGTGAGCAAAGCAGTGACAGATGGAATACAACATTGCAAAGTGTGCCGTTATGCACTTTGATAATAACCATATAACCATATATAACAATTACAGCACAGAAACAGGCCTTCTCGGCCCTTCCAGTCCGTGCCGACCATTTATTTTCCCCTAGTCCCATCTACCTGCACTCAGACCATACCCCTCCATTCCCTTCCCGTCCATAATGGACATAAAGGCATAGATTCTTGTCTAAATGGGGAGAGGATTCAGAAATCGGAGGTGCAAAGGGACTTGGGATTGCTGGTACAGGATTTCCAAAAGGCTAATTTGCAAGTTGATTAATTGGTAGTAAGGAAGGCAGATGCAATGTTAGCATTCATTACAAGAGGACTAGAATATAAAGGCAGAGATGTAATGCTGACCTCAGGTGTTAGCTGCGTGGAGTTTGCACGTTTATCTTGTGCCCGCGTGTTTTCCTCTGGTTTCCACCTACATCCCAAAGATGTGAATGTTTGTAGGTTAATTGGCCTCAGTAAAACTGCCTCTAATGTGTAGGGAGTAGATGAGGAAAAGAGATAACATAGAACCTGTGTGAATGGGTGATGACGGTCAGCATGGACTCAATGGGCCTGTTTCCTTGCTGTGTCACTAAACTAAACAAAACTCGCTTTTATAATTGTGCCATTTTGTTTGTCTTGCCTTGTCTCATTCTCCAAAAGCAATACAGAAACTCCGCAGGTTACAAATGAGCTGACTTGCGAAAATCGTCTTTATGCAAATTCTCCCGTAGATTTTTTGTTATTAATGATAATAATTAAATGCTTCATGATATTCACTAATGCCTGGAATACAGTATATATTCCTATTGTTTAATTATGGGTAATGCTGGGGTGAATATTCATTGAAAGGGAAGAATTCTAGCAAGTAAATGTGGAGCGATAGGGAACGAGCAGCTATAGAAAGCAGACATTTCCAAAGTGAAGAAATCAGCTGACAGACAGTTCTCAGGAGAAGATCCCTTACATAACCCAGGGACCACTTGTACTCTGAATTTCTCAGTGTTAAATGCCAATTGCCACTTATCCACCTATTTCACCATCCAGTCTGAACCTTCCTGAAGTCTATTTCTATCCACCTCACAGGTCACAAAGCTTCCCGGTTTTGTGTCATTTGCAAATTCCAAAATTGCGCCCTGTATATCCAAGTATCTTTCATTCATTCATTCTATGTACCTTCTATATCTTTCATGTCCCTCTCCTCTGACTCTCAGTCCTGAAGAAATGTCTCGACCTGAAACATCACCTCTTCCTCTTCTCAAGAGATGCTGCCTGAGCTGCTGAGTTGCTCCATTTTTTTGTGCCTACCCAAATCCAAGTTACTAACAGAACCAATGGTCCTGATTCCATTCCCCACATCTCCCTCCAACTAGAGAAATAACTTTTTACCACTGCTGGACACAAAGTGCTAGAGTAACTCAGCAGGTCAGGCAGCATCTCTGGAGAACATGGATGGGTGATGTTGAGACCCTTCTTTGGACTGATTATGGGGCTACGGGTGGGAGGAGAGGAAAGCTGGAAAAGGGCAGATGCAGGACAAAGCATGGCAAGTAATAGGTTGACATTGGCGAGGGTGGGCCTTGGTAAGCAGATGGTTGGAACAAAGGTCAGGGATAAGAACAGGTGGTGTGTGATAGGTTTGAAGAGTTGTGGATTGTGAGGCCAGTGGAAGGAAAGTAGCAGGGGGAGGGGGGGTGGTTGGAGGGGAGAAATAAATGGTAGTCCAGGTAGAGCACAGGAGAATGAAGGGGGGAACGAAAGGGGGCGATATGGGGGACAAAGGAGGGATTGAGAGGGTTTGTTGGAGGATACTTAAAATTGGAGCATTGAATAGTCATAAGTTACCCAAGCGGAATACGAGATGCTTTAAACTTTAGACTTTAGAGATACAGTGCTGGAAAAGGCCCTTTGGCCCACTATGTCCATGCTGACCAGCGATCACCCCATACACCTGCACTTTCTTACACACAATGTACAATTTACAGTTTATAGAAGCCAATTAACCTACAAACCTATACGTGTTTGGAGTGTAGGAGGAAATCAGAGCACCTGAAAAAAACCCATGCAGTCACGGTGAGAACGTGCATACAGACAGCACCCGTAGTCAGGATCAAGCCAGGGTCTGTTCCCCAAGTTTGCATCTGGCCTCATTCTGACAGTGAGGAGGCCCACGACAGAATGGTTAGCAACCAGGAGATCGCATAGGCAAACCTCTACACTTTATCTTGTTGTTCAGCCAATTTTTTGCCCTTACTGTTGACGTCCATTTATATTTCTTGACCATTGGTGTTGATGACGCCAATTATTTGGTGTCTTATCAGATGCTATTTCCAAAGCCTGTATACAATTAGAAACAGCGTTTCCCTCATTGACCCTCTCTTTAATTTCATCAAGAAACTCTATCAAGTAAACATGATTTGCCTTTAACATGTTCCTGCTGACTGCGTCTAATTAAACCACATTTATTTGAGTGATCGCAGTCACTATCACTGTTTATTAACAAGGAACATAGAACAATAAAATACATGAATATGCCCTTAAGCCAACAACTTCAATGCAGAACATAATGCCCAGATCAACTCTTACCTGCCTGCTCAGAAACCATGTATCTCCACCCCTTGCATGTACGTGCCTATCCATAAGTCACTTAGTTTAAAGATACAATGCGGAAACAGGCTCTTCGGCCCACCAGGTCCGTGCCGACCTACATCACCTGTACCCTTGTTCCTATCGTAAACACTAGACAATTTACAGAAGCCAATTAACCTACAAACCGGATGTCTTTCGAATGTGGGTTGAAACTGGAGCACCCGGAGAAAAACCCATGCGGTCACAGACAGAACCAGTAGTTAGGATCAAACCCGGGTCTCTGGCACTGTAAGGCAGCAACTCTACCACTGTGCCGTCATATCATATTGTAAATGCCCCTATCTTAAATGTTGCTATCATATTTGCCTCCACCACTACCCCCGACAATGCATTCCAGGCACCCACCAGAATACTCTGCACTGTCACATTTGAACTGACACTATGGTATTTATTGGGTTTTTGATCAAGAACTCAATGTCACAGTCCTCCGGCACCACTACTGAATTGGCAGTTGTTTGAGAAAAATATAGCCTCTTTATTGTTCCCTCTCCTCTTCCAAAATTTACTGCAGTCACACATTAAGATCCTTAACCCAGTAACTGGAAGGTAAAACTCCTGCTGCAACCATGTCAGTAACCATAGAAACAGCTGTCTGCTCCTCTGACTAGAGAAACTCCTTTAACTACTGCTCTTGATATTTCTCTTCCACTCTTGTGCAGATCTGTCGGCAATGGGGAGTTCTCTCTCCCATCGGTATTCAGAATCGAATACTCGTTAGAGATGCCCTCCAGGGTTTCTTCCAAGTGCTCTATTTTTTTCCACATCCCTAAAATGCGCAGGTTGGTGCATTAACTAGCCACTGTAAATTGGCTCTGCCTCTCAGGTAAAAATGAATGGTGGAATCTGGGGGAAGCTGATAGGAATGGCACATTTTGGCAGGAAAGATTAATTTAACTTGGCATTATGATTGGCATGGACATTCTGGGCCAAAGGGCTTATTCCAGGAACAACTGCAGTGTTCTATGAATGTGGAGAGAATAAAATGGGTTTAGAGTGGGATTTGTTTAAATGGGTGGTTAAAGGGTCTCTGATCATGCTGTACCTCTCTATGACTCTACTTATCCGCTCTCGTTTCAACTGGGCGGCACAATGGTGCAACGGTGGAGTTGCTGCATTACAGCACCAGAGACACGGGTCCGATCCCCACTACAGGCGCTTGTCTGTACAGAGTTTGTACATTTCATTTCGGAGTCACGTGAGTGACTTCGTGAAGAGCCCGCCGGCACGCATGCGCGACATATCGTCGCATCGCATTGCTGCCGACGGCTGGTCGGGAGCGCGGCTCCTGACCAGCCCTTCAGAGGGCCGACTCAGGTAAGGCTAAGCCCCCTAGAGTTGGTGTTTCCTGTTGGGGGGGGGGGGGGAGCAGTGTGTTCTCTCCCTACAGGAACGTGGATTTGGAGTCGCCGCCACTTATCCCGGAGCCTTTCTCAGCGGCTCACCTGCGAGTCGGGCCGGGAAACAGGCGTGGTAGTCGGGGAGCCCTGTTGGTACAGGGCCCGACCCGCCGATACACCGGAGCTCCAGTGTGAGTTGGTGTCTTGTTGTGGCGGGTGTATATTATGTTCTCTCCCTGCAGGTACGTGGGGAAATAGACGTGGATGTCGGGGAGCCCTGTTGTTACCGGGCCCGACCCGCCGCTATGCAGGAGCTCCAGTGCCGATTCAAGGAGCAGGTGCTCCAGTGTTGATTTGAGGAGCAGGAGCTCCAGTGCTGGTTCAGGAGCAGGAGCTCCAGTGCTGGATTAAGGAGCAGGAGCTCCAGTGCTGATTCGAGGAGCAGGAGCTCCAGTGCTGATTCAAGGAGCAGGAGCTCCAGTGCTGATTTAAGGAGCAGGAGCTCCAGTGCTGATTCGAGGAGCAGGAGCTCCAGTGCTGATTCAAGGAGCAGGAGCTCCAGTGCTGGTTCCAGGAGCAGGAGCTCCAGTGCTGATTCAAGGAGCAGGAGCTCCTGTGCTGATTCGAGGAGCAGCAGCTCCAATGCTGATTCCAGGAGCCGAGAACGGGGTGCCTCTCGAAAGGGGGGACCCTGCCACAAGTTCGCCATTGGCGACCACGGGGAAGGGGTCGTGCTGCGGCCCGACCCCCCTCCGCTAGCCCTTCGTTGAAGGGCAGGGGAGGAGCCCGTAAGCCTAAACCCGGTTCGGGCCAAGGCTCCACCAGCCGCCATGGTGCGGTCTGGTGCAACGGCGGGACCTGGGTCTGTGAGATCTGCTATCCAACTCCCAAACCCCGCCGCTGGGACGGGGGGCTTGGGTACGGTCCCGCCTCGGTCGCCGAGTCCCCTGTCGATGGGGGGGACGAGACCGTGCGTCGGCAAGGTCCACGATGTGGACAGCCGGCAAGCCCGCGCGGGCGTCGCTCCATGCTTCTGCTGGAGTCGACCCCAAGCCGCCAGGGCCCTTTGTGGCAACGGCTTCCGCTCCCGTTAAACGGAGACGGTTGAACACCTTTCCCGCGCGGGAATCGCGCGGTTCGCTGCGGCGGCCGATAGCGACAACTTCCGGCACTGAGATCACTTCTCAGAGGTGCGGGCCGATGAAAGGAGCCCCGGCAATCTTTCTGAGCCGGAGGTCTCCGACCACCCCAGTGTTCAGGGTGAAGGGCGTATGGCCGCATGACGCGGCTACTGGAGAGGAGCCATCCAGCTCCAGTAGGCACAGGGAGGTTAACCGCCGTCAGCAGAAGTTGAGAACCGTCAGCAGACACTAAGCCCAGCGAACTGCTCCTCCCTTCAACGAGCCCATACGCCACGGTCGCCGAGTCCCCCATGGATGGGAGGACGAGACTATGCGTCGGCTAGGTCCATGATATGGGCAGCCGGCAAGCCCGCGCGGGCGTCGGATCTCCATGCTAAGTCAGGTGCCGACTTCCCATCGCATTTGCCCTCCGAGGCAGCGAGACCAAGCTCCGCCGAGGAGGCGTTTGAGAGTACCTCCCGCGCGGGAATCGCTCAGCTTCGCTGCAGCGGCTACCGGCGACAACTTTCCGGCACCAGGTTCACCTCGATGAGGTGTGGGCCGATGGACGAAGCCCCAGCAGTTCAGCAGAACATGAGGACTTCGGCCGCCCGAGTTTTAGCTCAAGGGGCGTATTGGCCAGGATGGAGCGGATATTGGAGCCCCTCCTGCAGCAGAATCAAAAAATTTCGGGGAAGACTTCTCCAAGAGGGAAGGATATTCGGGGTCCTCCATCCCAGCATATGCCTCAACGGAAGTTTACGCTGTCTGCCGTTGAGCAGGCAGCAGGCACGGCTGAAATTTTTCGTCGGAACAAAAGGCGTGATAGAGAAAACTATTCACGAGCCCATTGAATTCGTCTCCCATATTTTTACTAGGCCAAAAAAGGATGGAGGTTGTCGGGTGATTATTGACTTGACCAGTTGAATACCTTTGTAACATATACACATTTTAAAATGGACACCTTTTGAGACAGCCAAATCACTGCTTTCGCATGGTTGCTTTATGGCATGTATTGATTTGAAAGATGCATGCTATTCAGTGTCCATCCGGAAACATCACCGGAAATTTTTGAAATTTGTCTGGATGGATCAGCTCTGGCAATATCGGGCCTTACCAAATGGGCTTACTACCGCCCTAGGCTTTACTAAATTACTCAAACCTATTATGGCCAAATTACGTATACAACATCATATTGTAATGGCTTATTTAGATGATATTCTGATTATTGGCAACACTCTGGAAGCAGCTGAAAGCGCTGTTTCAGCAACTGTTACTATATTTCAGCAGCTGGGGTTTATAGTCCATCCAGAAAAATCGAAGTTTCACCCATCCCAGGTTATGGATTATTTGGGTTTCACGGTAGACTCTATTCTAATGAGGGCCAACATTCCATTTCACAAGGTGGAGGATGTTTCCCTTGCATGTCAGGATCTCGCATCCGCCAGTATACCATCTATTCGGCATACAGCTAAGATGATTGGGAAAATCGTAGCTTTATTTCCGGCAGCCCGGTTTAGACCTTTGCATTATCAAAATCTGCAAAGGGCCAAGATTGCTGCGTTAAAAAAGAACGCTGGTCATTTTGACAGACCTATGGGGCTGCCTTCCGATGCTAAGGTTGAGCTACAATGGTGGGTGTCCAATATTGGCAAGGCATTCAAACCCATTGTTGTGCCCAATCCGGTGGTATATTTGCAAACTGACGCAAGCTCTCTAGGCTGGGGAGCTGCGGACAGCTCTTCTAGTTGTGGAGGCAGGTGGGATCCCCTTGAAGCTAGCATGTTGCTAATACAAGGGATTAACTATTTGAAGCTGCTTGCAGCATTTCACGGACTGCGGGCATATTGTGCTAATCTTAGTGGTACTCATGTCCGTCTCCAAATAGACAACACTACAGCGGTGGCATATTTAAACCATATGGGCGGTACCAGGTCAGTCTCTTGTGACAAATTGGCTAATACTATTTGGTGCTGGTGTATTGATCGAGATATTTGGATTTCAGCTACCTATTTGCCAGGTAGGCTTAATACTGTGGCAGACACCAGGTCACGCAAATTCAATGATAGTTTGAGTGGATGCTGCATCCTCAAATATTTGCCCAAATTACAGCCAAATTTGGCCAACCGGATATCGACCTTTTTGCGTCCCAGTTGAACCATCAGGTACCGACATATGTTTCATGGGAACCAGACCCTGGGGCATTAGCGATTGATGCATTCTCGCTAGACTGGGGGAAGTGGTTTTTCTATGCATTCCCCCCGTTTTGCCTCATCAGTCGGGTATTACAAAAAAATCAGGATGGATTCTGCCAGAGGCATTCTTGTCATACCCGACTGGCCTACACAGCCTTAGTATCCGGTGGTCTCTGACATGATTAGTCAACCTTGGGTCCCTCTAGAGGGTTGCCCACATTTGGTTTCTCACCCTGTCTCAGGGGAGTTACACCCCTGCCATGCCTATCTAAAATTACTGGCTTGCAGGTTCTGACCAGGCCATGGATGCAGTATGGCCTTACCACCCGGACCATGAACACCATTGGAGCATCATGTCGAGAGTCAACCAGGCGGAGATATCTCTCCCACATCACCAAGTGGGAAGCCTACTGCAGTCGCTCTCACATCACCTGTGATGATTTCTCCATAGCCGACGTCCTGGAATTCCTCGCGGGGTTGCACCATGATGAGCACTTGAGTTATAGTGCCATCAACAGCGCCAGGAGTGCGCTATCATTCTACCTCAACATCGAGGTAGGATCGAACAGGCTAGTGTCCAGGCTTATGCGGGGAATATTCAATCTGAATCCGCCTACACCACGCTACAACATCACCTGGGATGTCAGGGATGTACTTACCCTGCTCAGGTCGTGGTCACCCATGGAAGGGTTACAGCTGGACCAACTCACTATGAAATTGGTGATGTTACTAGCGCTAACTTCAGCACAGCGGGTTCAGACGCTCCACAAACTACGTATTGACAGGATGACGTCGACCCCTGGAGAAGTAGTCTTTTTCATCGATGAGCTGCTTAAGCAGCATAGACCTGGGTGCACAGGGCTGCAGCTGAAGTTCCCGGCATACCCTGCAGATGCTCGGCTATGTTTAGCCACTCACATCCGTTACTACATCAAGGTGACGAGGAGCATCAGAGGAATGGAGTTGTACCTGCTTGTCACTCACAAAAGACCTCACCATCGAGTGACAGTCCAGACGATATCCAGGTGGCTCCGGATCGTCCTGAATAAGGCAGGTATTGCCACTAATGTGTTTACATCCCACTCCACCAGGGCTGCATCTACGTCGGCGGCGAGAGTCATGGAGGTACCCATGGACCATATCCTCGCCACAGCAGGATGGGCGAATGAAGCTGTGTTCCAGCGATTCTATAAGCCTGTTGCTGCTCCCCTTCAGTTCGCAGAGGCCGTGCTGAACGCCGGGTGTGAACGTGGGGATGTCCCTGATTAAAAGGGTGTTATTTGTTGTGTTATTAACAAATCTTCTTTTTGTTTCAGTATAACCTCGTTTCGTCAACTTGTTTACTCCAATCCATCCTTGCTAGTGGTGTGTCCGCATGGACGTTGTCCAGGGCGTGTAATCACAGAAGCTTTGAAGTCTTCACGAAGTCACTCACGTGACTCCGAAATGAAATAGTAAGATTGAACGAGAACTTACCAAGTTTGAAGGTTGATCTTTATTTCATGAGGAGTTGCGGTGAGGGATTTCGTGCCCTC
The DNA here is from genome assembly GCA_963514005.1 of Raja brachyura. The sequence continues at coordinate 21,174,256 of OY740800.1, forward strand.
CGCTCCCAACCCTCGATCATCTTCAGCTGGTAATCAGAGTCTCTTTAAATCTTACTATGCCAAGTCATTTCTGTTGTTGTTTCTGTGATTCCACACCGCTGCTTTGAAGAATGTCGCGCATGCGTGCCGGCGGGCTCTTCACGAAATCCCTCACCGCAACTCCTCATGAAATAAAGATCAACCTTCAAACTTGGTAAGTTCTCGTTCAATCTTACTATTCTCCCTGTGACCACGTGGGTTTTCTCTAGGTGCTCTGGTTTCCACCCACATTCCAAAGACATAGAGGTTTGTAGGTTAATTGGCTTTGGTAAAATTTGTAAATTGTCCCTAAGTGTGTAGGACAGTGCTAATGTCGGCACAAACTCAGTGGGCCAAAGGGCGTTTCCACGTTGTATCTCTAAAATCTCTCTGCCTGCACTCTCTTGAAATGCAGGATTTTAAAAAACCCTGAATTGTTTGTTCCATGAAATATGGTCTCAAGGCCCTGTCTCACAGTGCGAGTCATCCCACGAGTGACCCCAAGTGAAAGAAAAAAAACAGACTCGTGGTTGTGTACGAGATTTCAAGTTTATGATCAAGTGTTTAACCGAGTTCCCACGGGTATGTCATTGCTGCGATGTTCCAACTTACTCTCCCGAGTTAACAAGTTCCACTCCCGTTACTCTTGAGCCACCCGTGAATGAAGGTAAGTGTGTGAGGGTGTGAGAATTCCATGCCGGGTGGCAGCCGGCCGGCCGCAGCCGCTGTTCAGATTGTTGGGAGACGGAGCTCAGGGTTCGCCTCTTGAGCTGCTTTGGTGCCCAGGCGTAAGTTGAGGTGGAAGGTGGTTGGGGGTGGGGGGGGGGGGGGGTGGGGGCTCGTCTTCTGAATTACTCCAGCAGTGTTAAAGAAGGAACTGCAGATGCAGGAAAATCGAGGGTACACAAAATTCTGGAGAAACTCAGCGGGTGCAGCAGCATCTATAGAGCGAAGGGATGGGTGACAGAAGGGTCTCGACCTGCTGAAATTCTCCAGCATTTGGATCTAAACATCACCCATTCCTTCCCTCCAGAGGTGCGGCCTGTCCCGCTGAGTTACTACAGCTTGTGTGTGTCTATCGTTGAATGGGTGACGTTTCGGGTCGAGACCCTTCTTCGGACTGAAAATAAAACTTGCCTCGCGTGAAGCGGCTTGTAAATTAAAACATAAAAACAAGAAATGCTAGACTCATTTATGTGCTGCTATTCATTTACCTGGCCTGTTGCTGTCCTCCCTCGTCCACCGTGAGCGCTGGACAACTCACAGGGTGCAAAACTCCGCTGCATTCCGGGCGGAGGGCGATGATCACCCGACTGACCGGCAAGTAGAGGCGGCGGGTCGGCCAAGCCCAGCTCCCCGCCACCGGGATAGACACCAACTACTGGAGTAAACTCAGCGGGATCTCTGGAGAAGTCTGAAGTAGGGTCTCGACCCGAAATCTGACCCATCCCATCTCTCCAGAGATGCTGCCTGTCCCTCGGAGTTACACCAGCATTGTGTGTGTCTATGGGTTACACAAAAAGCTGGAGAAACTCAGCGGGTGCAGCAGCATCTAAGGAGCGAAGGAGATAGGCGACGTTTCGGGTCGAGACCCTTCTTGTGTGTGTCCATCTTCGGTGTAAACCAGCATCTGCAGTTCCTTCCCAATCCCTCACTCTCGGCCCCGGGGGGTGGATGGAGCATCACACGTGGACACAACTCACCCACCGCCCCAGACTTGCCCCTCCGGCAGGTCTTTAACTGCGTCCTAAAGCCGTTCGTGTTAAAGAAGGAACTGCAGATGCTGGAGAATCGAGGGTTACACAAGAAGCTGGAGAAACTCAGCGGGTGCAGCAGTATGAAGAAGGTCAGCAGGTCTAAAGAAGGGTCTCGACCCGAAATGTCGCCTATCTCCTGCGCTCCTTAGATGCTGCTGCACCCGCTGAGTTTCTCCAGCTTTTGTGTAATCCTACAGCCGTTCATTGAGACGAATACGAAGCCACGGGGCAGGTGCCTCAGTAATAAAGGACAAGTTGCAGATCATCGCAGAAAGGCCGAAGATAGACACAAATTGCTGGAGTGGGACAGGCCGCATCTCTGGAGAGAAGGAATGGGTGGCGTTTCGGGTAAGTCTGAAGAAGGGTCTCGACTCCTTTCCTTCTCTCCAGAGATGCTGCCTGGTCCGCTGAGTTTCTATCTTTGGGTCAGTCTTAGGGTTAGTTAGGGTTAGGGTTAGGGTTAGGGCTTGAGCGAACGAACAGATTATAAGAAAGTTCCCACGGTAGACTTACGAGTCACTAAGGTAAACGCACAGGCCACTACGTTACTACAACGAGTTTAAATGTTTCCATTTTTAACTTGAAGAGTTAATTTGACTCGTGGAAAAAATCAAACATGTTTGATATTTTTCCACGAGTTAACAAGTTTCCCGAGTACCTGCCGTTAGCGCCACGAGTCGATAAGTTGCTCGTGCGAGTTCCTACGTTCCCACGACGTGATCACCACGAGTGAAAACTCGGGGTCACTCGTGGGCCAACTCGCACCGTGAGACAGGGGTTTCAGGGGTGAAGCAGTAGCATTAGCTATTTGCTCACGGTTCGAAAATCCAGAGTATGCTCCTGCTGTGGTTTTTGAGAACAGAGGAAGAGTCCACCTACACTTCAAACAATATCAGGAAAGTAACCAACATAATCAAAGACCTTTCCCACCCCGGTTATTCCTTCTCCCCGCACTGTTGGACAGAAGTTTCAAAGAGCATAACATCAGACTCAGGAACAGATTCTTCCCCTCTATTGACAGGTTTCTGGATGATCCTTAATTGAGCTGGAATACCGTCCGACCTTTCACAACCTCATTGTAGACATTCGCCTCTGGAACCAGTGCACACAAATCCCGAGAACTATATTCTGAATTCTGTACCTTTCCCTTTACTTGCCTATTGCACGTTTGGCTTGTTTGTATTTATATATCATACTAGACTTATTGAGACCCGTTGGGCTGGTCCCCCAACGCAATGTTCCACCTCTGCACCAATTCCAATATTGGTGGCCAGTGGGGGGGGGGGGGGCTTTCTGGAGCGCTAGTATGAGTGTCGTGGGCCAAATGGACTGGTTTCCAGAGGAGTAGTATGGACATTGTGGGCCGAATGGATTCTTGGGGTGGCAGCTCAGTTAATCAGGGCTGGTGGGCTGGCAGATCAATCACTCAGGGCTGGTGGGCTGGCAGTTCACTCACGGCTATTCCTTGAAATTCCATTTGAAGCAGAATGCAGGCCACCAAATTCAATTTCAAAGCATTTCAAGCAGAGTGCGGGCCACCAAATTCAGTTTCATAATATTTCAAGCAGAGTGCAGGCCACCAAATTCAATTTTGTAGCATTTCAAGCAGAGTGCAGACCACCAAATTGCCAAACAGCTCATTGCATTGTCATTAAGGGCTAACAAATCATTTAATGCAAGTACTTTGCAGACTCACAGTTCATTTGATTCACATCTTAGAATCACAGCTGTGGACTCTTCCTCGTGATCTTCCAGAGTAACTGACTCACGTCCAGGCATCTGGACGTAAATTGGAGGTCGAAAGAAGGGTCTCACCCCAAAACATCAACTAGCCATGTTCTTCAGCGATGCTACCTGACCCATTGAGTTACTCCAGCACTTTATGTCCTTTTCAATAATAAACCGAACCTCCTGGAGTTCACACAATGTATATTCAGCAGATTTACAGTGCCCTGCTATGCCTCGAGGTATTAGATGATTTCAACTAACAGAAAAAATATTGTCGTAGAGGGATAAATTGCAAAACAGGCCCTTTGGCCCTCAGAGGTACATGCCAACCATTAACCACTTTCCTAGTTTAATCCTACATATACTTGAAATACTAGTATTATTACATTAAATTAGGGCGGCACAGTGGTGCAGCAGTAAAGTTGCTGCCTTACAGCGCCAGAGACCCGGGTTCAATCCTGACTATGGGTGCTGTCTGTATGGATTTTGTACGCTCTGCCCATGACCTGTGTGGATTTTCTCCCGGATCTCCGGTTTTCTCCCACAATCCATACAGGTTTGTAGGTTAATTGACTTGGTATAATTGTAAATTGTTCTCAGTGTGTGTAGGGTGGTGTTAGTGTGCGGGGATCGTTGGGCGGCGCGTACTCTGTGGGCTGAAAGGCCTGTTTCCGCCATGTATCTCTAAACTAAACTAGATTACTACTTGTTCTTATACCCATTACCCAAGTCTTTGTGAAAACCAAATGCTTGTTTAAACTGTTTGTGTGGGTCTCACATGTCTCACACTGCTTTCAAATCGCCCGTGTCTGTTTCCCGCACTCCTTTCAGGAAGCGAGGAAGTATTTATTTTTGCAGAGAAGATGTGATACTTTCCAGAGGGGATGTTTCAAAAAAATTACTTGGACTATACAGGATAAACTATCCAATAGTTTGATCTTACTAGAGGTGCTTTCCCTGAAACCACCCATTCCCTTCTTGGTTTCATGGAACACCCATTATGAATAGTAACAGCGACAAGAAGAGTTCTGAGGATAACTGCAGTATTCATCTTTTCACACTTCAGGGTCTGTATAGACTGCAGAAGAAAATTAAATGGCTATTTTACGGTCCACATTATCCTATTATACGCTTGAGTTGATAGATCTTCTCTTGCAACCAGGATTCTTCCAATTCCCTTAATCCTCAAAGTGCTCTCTCACCACTGACAATATTCATCTGCTTTTTTTATTTAGGTTGAGAATGGCAGAGTCGGTGCCCTACAGCGCCAGAGACGCGAGTTTGATCCTGACCATGAGTGGTGTCTGTGTGGAGTTTGTACATTCTCCTTGTGACCATGTGGGTTTTCTCCGTGTGCTCCAGTTTCGTCCAACACTCCAATTATGTGGGGGTTTGTATGATAATTGACTTCTGTAAATTGCCCCTAGGTGTGTAGGGGGTAGATGTGAAGGTTACATAGAACTGGTGTGAATAGGCGATTGATAGTTGAGGACTTGGTGGGCTGAAGGTCCTGTTTCCCTGATTTTATTTTCAATCAAAACTAAAATGTTTCTAATTGCTTGTTGTTGGGTTTCAGTGACTTGTGCGCACGGTCCCTTTGAACTGCAACATCAGTCTCACAAAGGAATGTGACTGTAACACAGTATCTTGTGGACAGATACTGAATCATGAAGTATATTCAAGGATGAGTTGGAGTTTTGAAGTCTAGGAGAATCAAAGGTTTTAGGCATGCCCTACATTGGCAACTACAAAGGCACTCTGTATCTTCGCCTTTGCTCCACCCACTGTATTTGAGCTTGAACTGATTTTATCTAAGTGTGGTTTATCTGATCTATTTGGATAGCACACAATACAAAGCTTTTCACTGTACCTTGTTACACGTGACAACAGTAAACCTAAACCCCAAACTAAGAATCAGATCAATCATCAGTGAATAGCAGAATAAGAGTCAAGAGTATTTCATTGTCATATGTCCCAAACAGAACAATTAAATTCTTAATTTACAACGGAATGTGTAAACAATATAATAAACGAGATGGAATAGTCATATATATACAGAGCACAGACTGAAAGCTTGCAGGAAATGACAGATGGTAAATTTGGAATTTCTTTTCAACGAGCATCCAAGGAAATTTCCAACTCATTGTTAGGTTCACAGAGGAATTTTCTATAATTATCATTTCTATAAAATGTAAGGGGCGGTACGGTGGCACAGCGGTAAAGTCGCTGCCAGAGACCCGCTGATTAGGTTTGATTCTAACTACGTGTGCTTTTCATCATGGAGTTTGTATGTTTTCCCTGTGACTGCATGGGTTTTCTCCAGGATCTCCAATTGCCTCCCACATTCTAAAGACGTGCAGGTTTGTTGGCTAATTGACTTGGTATAATTGTAAAATTGTCCCTAGTGTGTGTAGACAATAGACACAATAGGTACAGGAGTAGGCCATTCGACCCACCGAGCCAGCACCGCCATTCACTGTGATCATGGCTGATCATCCACAATCAGTACCCCATTCCTGCCTTCTCTCCATATCCCTTGACTCCGCTATCTTTAAGAGCTCTATCTAACTATCTCTTGAAAGCATCCAGAGAATTGGCCTCCACTGCCGTCTGAGGCAGAGAATTCCACAGATTCACAACTCTCTGGGTGAAAAGGTTTTTCCTCATCTCTGTTCAAAATGGCTTACCCCTTATTCTTAAACTGTGGCCCCGGTTCTGAACTGCCCCAACATCAGGAACGTGTTTCCTGCCTCTAGCATGTCCAATCCTTTAATAATCTTATATGTTTCAATAAGATCCCCTTTCATCCTTCTAAATTCCAGTGTATACAAGCCCAGTCACTATATTCTATCAACATATGACTGTCCCGCCATTCCGGGAATTAATCTCATGAACCTACGCTGCACTCCGTCAATAACAAGAATGTCCTTCCTCAAATTTGAAGAACAAAACTGCCCACAATACTCCAGGTGTGGGGCCCTCTCACTAGGGCCCTGTACAACTGCAGAGGAACCACTTTGCTCCTATACTTAACTCCACTTGTTTGTAGGATAGGGTTAGTGTGTGGGGATCGCTAGTCGGAGCGGACGCAGTGGATGGATGGGACTGTACCTCCAAACTAAACTAAACTAACAAATAGGAGAATATAAGAGAATATAAAGGGGAAAGGAGGTTTCTGAGAATATTGGGAATGATTGGGTTAACATATGATGAGCATTTGATTACACTGGGCCTGTACTCACTGGAGTTTAGAAGGATGAAGGAACACCTCATTAAAACTTACTGATAGTGAAAGACCTGGATAGAGTGAATACGAAGAGGATGTTTCTACTAGTGGGAGAGTCTAGGACCCGAGAGCATAGCCTCAGAATAAAAGGACGTACCATAGAAAGAAGATGAGGAGGAATTTCATTATCAGAGGATGGTGAATCTGTGGAATTCATTGCCACAGACGGCTGTGGAGGCCGTTAATGGATGTCTGAAGAAGGGTCGCGACCCAAAACATCATTCATTCCTTTGTTCCATAGAAGCTACCTGTCCCGCTGAGTTACTCCAGCAATTTGTGTCTATCTTCGGTGTAAACTGGCATCTTCAGTTCCTTTCTACCCAAGTCAACGGACATTTTTAAGGCGGAGATTGACAGATTCTTGATTAGTAAAGAGGTTATGGGGAGAAGGCAGGAGAATGAGGTTGAGAGAGAATGATAGGTCAGCCATGATTTAAAGGCGGAGTAGACTCGATGGGTTGAATGATCTAATTCTGCTCCTATGAATTATGAATATCAGCGAGCAGAAGATTACAGAGAGTAGTAGAAACTGCCTGGTCCATCACAGGTACTGACCTCCCCACCATCAAAGGGAGCTATAGGAAATGCTACCTCATAAAGGCAGCCAACACCATCAAAGACCCACACCACACTGGCCATGCTCTCGTCTTGCTGTTGCGAGCGGAAAGGTGGTACAGGAATCTGAAAATCATGACTACCAGGTTCAAGACCAGCGTCTTCCTAACAACTATCAGGCTCTTGATCCCCACACAACACTAACCTCAGCAACCATAAACTTCCCTGGACTGTCTTTGGTTTCACTATGGAGTTAGTTTATTTTTGCAGTAGCATTACAGAATAATTTATTGAATTAAAAAAATATTTATATTATAAATCAAAAAATATATATACAACTATATGCAATTATAATAATTGTATAATATTAGAATATATTATATATATTATCTGTGTGTTTTGCATTTACGGGCCTGTTAAGTTACTGCACGTAAAAATATGGGGTAAGCCATTTAGAACTGAAACGTGGAAACACTTTTTCTCACAGAGAGTTGTGAGTGTGGAATTATCTGTCTCAGAGGGTGGTGGAGGCCGATTCTCTGGATACTTTCAAGAGAGAGCTGGATAATGCTCTTAAAGATAGCAGAGTCAGGGGAGAAGGCAGGAACAGGGTACTTATTGGGGATGATCAGCCATGATCACATTGAATGGCGGCGCTGGCTTGAAGCGCCGAATGGCCTACTCCTGCACCTATTGTCTATTGTCTCATTTCATAGTTTCTTTGCCAGTACTTATGACAATAAACATTCTTAACTCTCGGCACCTGAAGCACTGCTAAAGGTGTGCCTTAATATCCGAAGCAAATAAATCCTCATCTGCTTTTTATGTTCCATTAAATCATTTATCATAGTATGTCATTCCAAAGAACAGTATCTATATTTTACTTCACGGCACCACCTCCAACAATAACCTCCACCATATGTTTTGGAGATCGTTTATGGTAGTAGTATTAAGATCCATAATTTTACCCCTTTACTACTATAGGTCAGCATCCATAATTATTGGCAAGGTTTCTGAATGAGGTACAAAATCTAATTTTGCAAATTAACTATCATTTTAAGAACAATGCAATCTGTTTTTCTTGCTTCCGTGTAAGTCAATTACTCCCACAAATGTGCCGCAATACAGATGCACCAAGCTTGTATAAATATTTTAATCACTAGTTTAAATTGTATTTTAATAAAAAACAGACTTTCAGCTGATTGAGTGACAGAGCCAAGCAAACCTTCTTCAATTTTAATTAAACTTTGATTGTATTCCCGCTCCCTTCTGCAGCGGCCTTTATAGAGTTGAATTGCCTCATCAAACATTGCACAAAACCTAAAGAAATTAGTTGTTTGATCGCCAAATGCACTAACTTTTCTCAGAAATTTGGCATTAAAACCATTGTGATCTTGGATTCATAGAGTAATATAATGTGGAGAGAGGCCATTTGGCCCATTTTATTTATGCTGACTAAGGTGCCTGAGCTAGTTCAATTTGCCTAAATATGGCCCATATCCCTCCAAACCCTTCTTAGCCATTTGTTTAAAATCCATAATTGTGTCCGTTTCCAGAGCTTCCTCCAACAACTCATTCCAGACACAGAATAACATTGAACATCAAAACATAGGAAATGGATAGGAAGGAACTGCAGATGCTGGTTTACACCAAAGATAGACAAAAAAAATGCTGGAGTAACTCAGCGGGTCAAGCAGCATCTCTGGAGAAAAGGAATAGGTGATGTTTCGGGTAAGAACCTTTCTTCAGACTGAAAAAGAGTACAAAGGCCAGAACAAAGGGCTGGAAGCAGATAACCTCAGGAAGGGTTGAGCCCATAATGGCCCAAATGGGAACTGGAATAGCACATGAAGCTGCTCAAACCAATTAAATCATGGTCTCTGCTATGACTTGAGTTCCCTTAGATCAATCATGATCTTAAATATATTTAATGTTTCAGCCACCAATGTACATTGAGGTAGAGGGAACCAAAGATTCAGGACTCAGTAAGATAAAAGTTCCTCCTCATTTCAGTTTCTAATGGTGACCCCTTATTCTGGATTATGATCTGGATTCTTGGGGGCAATGTGGGCCTCTGCGGCAACGGGAGCCTCGGCAGCGGTGATGACCCGGCGTGAGGGGACCACCGTGAAGAACAATGTAGGAGCTGGTGTGGGGGACTGCTGTGAGGGACGCTGGGACAACAAAGGGGATCCCGGTGTGGGGGAGGGGGGGGAAACTCTAGCTTAGAATCCTCTGCCCAGGGGATATGTCTGCGTTTGTTTGTTTGTTCAGTGAAGGTGATGTGCACACAGCAGCCAGCCCACAGTCGCTTGTCTTTTTCTTTTTGTTATCACTTTTAATTTCAAGTTTTTGTGTACCTTGTGTGTTATGACTGTCGGGAGACCAATTTCCCTCTGGGGATGAATAGAGTTTTATCGTATCGTATTCAACAGTGAAAGAAAATGTTGTTTTTATCCTCTGAGTGCAAATATTGTCCCTAAGGTTATTCTTACACATCTCCCCTCTTTAGGTTTAGGTTGATTATTGTCATGTCACGGATGGCACAGTGGTGCAGTCGCTACCTTACAGAGCCAGAGACGCGGGTTCGATCCTGACTATGGGTGCTGTCTTTGTTTGTGACCGTATGGGTTTTCTCCAGGTGCTCTAGTTTCCTCCCACACTCTAAATAAAGGTATACAGGTTTGGAGGTTAACTGGCTTCAGTAAAAAATTGTAAATTGTACCAGGTGTGTAGGATAGTGCTACTATACGGCGTAATCGCTGGTCGGCACGAACTCGGCGGGTCGAAGGGCCTGTTTCCATGCTGTATCTCTACAGTAAACTAAAGTAAAGTGTACTGAGATACATTGAAAAGTGTTTTTTTTGCATATAATCCAAACAGATCAGATGTACTATACATGAATACAGTCAGTTCAAACTCAAGTATAATAGATAGAGCAAAGGGGAAGATAGAGAATGCAGAATATAATTCTCATCAATGTAGCTCATCACTCATTTTATGTCTGAGACTAGTACCCTTTTAAAATATTAGCCCTAAACGCCACTGAACCCTTGCTGCTACCATGTGGCAATGTATTTTTTTTCTTTTCTTGCAAAGAAAAATTTGCAAAAAATGCAAAATTTATACACATTACTGAGAGTAATTTGACATCAACTGAGAGTTGATGTTAAATGAGATTCTATCGAATCCCCTATCAACAGACATTCCAGATCTTAACAACTCGGACTTAAAAGTAACATTTTCCTTATCTCTCCTTGGTTCTTCTCATTAAAGAGACTGGCATGAAAATATAATTCCAATAAATGCTTAGAATTAATATATATTAATAATTATTAATGATGCATTATTAATCCAATAATATACTGTGCTACCTTGGGCTTTTAGTACAGCAAAATATGCTGTAGGTGAGAAATATTTTGAAGGATCTTTATTATATTTAATCCTGATGCTCACAAGTAGATCTTTGGAATGGATGTGTCTGCTGATGGACTATTCAAGCTATGAATCCAGAGGCAAGAACACAGGCCAAAAAATTGTTTGATGAATTCCTGCTGGCTTGAATTAAGAAATCTATTTGGCAATCCAACAAATCAATGTTCCGTAATGTAATAACAGAGAAGGTGCAATGCTGACTGTCGCAATTCCTCATCCAGATTTTCTACCTTCTGGCCCCTGTCATGTAATATAATTGCAGTGTTTGTAATTTGCAAACCCTTCATATACTGTACATACCCGAGTAATTTGCAAATTTATTTGCCGTATTTATCAAAAGTGGAAATAAACTCAGAGGAATCTAGACTCAGAGTCAAGAGTCAGACATCGTGGAACCAGGCCATTTGGCCCAACTTTCCCACGCCGACCAACGTGCTCCATCTACACTCGTCCCACCTGCCTGCTTTTAGCCCATATCCCTCTAAACCTACCCTCTCCATGTACCTCCATAGTACAGTGCATTCAGAAAGTATTCAGACCCCTTCACTTTTTCCACATTTTGTTACGTTACAGCCTTATTTTAAAATTGATTACATTTAGTTTTTGTTATCATCAATCTACACACAATACCCCAGAATGAAGAAGTGTAAACTGGTGTTTAGAAATTTTTGCGAAGTAACGGGCCTGTCCCACTTAAGCAATTATTTTGGCGACTGCCGGCGACTGTTTTACTCGTAGCAAGTCGCCGAGAAAACGGCGACTGGACCCCCCTACGACAATGTCTAGAACAATGTCTACAACAACCTACCACCTAGTCGACGTCAAGCTACGGCAAGCTACCGACAACCGGCGACCCATTAGGACGTCCACACCTACGACAACCTACGTCCACCCGCGACGAGCTACGACAAGGTATGACCCTGTCAGCGACAGCTGAAGACAACTTAAGACAATTCAGTCACCGGTACCCATCGCCGGTTGACGTAGGTTGACATAGGTGGTCGCCAATGGAATTCACGGAAGTCAGCACCGGCGACAACCTACGTCATCCTGGTGACAACCTACGACAAGCCAACTGTCGCCGAAAAGTTTTTAACATTTCAAAATCCAGCGGCGACCAAAAAAAGGTACGACTCTTTAGGCGACTGAGGAGACCATGCAGGCAACGCCCCAGTGACAGCCTAGTCGCCTGTAGTCACCTAAAAAATCGCCTGTGGGACAGGGGCATAATTCTTCAGAAATGCTGCTTGACCCGCTGAGTTTCTCCATCAATTTGTGTCTCGCTTTTCCCATCCTGGTCATTCTTATCACCCAAGCAACTCTGTGAGAGATATTCCCTTTGTCCGCTCCACTCCACTTCACCCTCCCTGCAACTTAAAACCAACCTGCTTCCTCTCTTTTAGAAACAAGGGACAGCAGATGCTGGTTTAAAAGGACACAAAGTGCTGGAGTAACTCAGCGGGTCAGGCAGCTTCTCTGGAGAACATGGATAGGTGACATTTAAGATTGGGTATGGAGTATGGATCATGTGCAGGCAGAGGAGTTTAGTTTATCTTGGCATCACGTTCGGTACAGACATTCCAGGCTGAAGGGCCAGTTTCTGTTCTGCATTTTACTATGGAGTCACAAGTGACCACCGATGCTGGTTTACAAAAAAAGGCACAAAGTGCTGGGGTAACTCAGATGATGGGTCCCAATACGAAACGTCATCTATCCATGTTTCCGAATGCTGCCTGACCCACTGAGTTACTCTAGCACTTTGTGCCTTTACCTTCCTCTCTATCCTTGTATTAGTGAAGGTTCTTCAACCCAAAATGTTTCTTTCCAGAGATGCTGCCTAACCTTCTGAGTTTTTCCAGGATTCCTTGTTCTTATTTTACATTTCCAGCATCTGCAATTTTTTCCAATAGTATTTTTCCATCGATAGATACTTGTCAGGAGAGGGTGCTTCACCCTTCAGAGACAGTTTCTTCCCAGTTGCTATCAGGCAACTGAACAATCCAATCACCAACTAGAGAGCTGACCTACCATCTACATCATGGGAGATCTTCGGACTATCTTTAATTGGACTTTACTAGACAATTGTCTTGTACTAAACATTAGTCCCTTTATCCCGTATCTGTACACTGTGGACGGATTGATTGTAATCATATATAGTCTTTTCGCTGACTGGATATCATGCAACAAAAAAGCTTTTCACGGTACCTTGGTACACAAGATAATAATGATATAGACTAAACTAAAATTAATGAATGGTGATATATTGCCAAGTCAGTATGGTGTGAGATTTGGAGGGAGCTCTGCAAGTGGAGCTTTGTTTATTTTAAATCAAGATCACCAAAAGGAATGCAGCTTATTCAGTGTTGCATCTTCTAGATAATTTTACGGTAATCTTCCACTGCTTATATTATTAAAATAGTGACTATACTCAGTAAAGTACTGCATTGGCTGTGCAGCGCGATGGAGATATCCTAGGTCATAAAAGTGAAGACATAAATGCAAGTTCTTTCCTGTTATTAGTTATATAAATTGAAAGCTATGTTACCAGTTCTCTTCAAAGGTATTAAAACATGACAAAAGTGATCTTCAATTTATTGAGTGTTTCAACCAAAGGACATTTAGTTCTTGCCCAGTAAAATTAAAATCAAAATGCACGAGTTACATCTCATTTTTAAATTGGTTCAAATGTACCTGACGTTTCTATTTGTCAAAGTGAAATAAATTAATATTTGTACATGAGCAAGAAAGAAGATCCTATGAGATTCTAATAATACATAACAGGATCAAGCACCTTTAATATTTAAGGTAGATACAAAGTGCTGGAGTAACTCAACGGGTCAGGCAGCATCTCTGGAGAAAAAGGATGGATGATATTTTGGGTCAGGACCTTTCTTCAGACTTTAATCCGACCATCAGCTGCAACTGAATAAGGGAGAGGAAATCCTTAACCAACTCTTGCATTGGGCAGGGTCTAAATATTTACTGTTGATCAGATTTTCCATGAATCATGTCTACTCTCTGTTAGCAAGGCTAATGAAGTGAAGGTAGTTTCCCCTTCAGTGCTCAATATTGATTTAGATGTCTAGGAATAGGGGTGACATTGACTGAGTCACATTCAATGGCCAACCTGAGAAAGTGGATGACAACCTACCTCCTATAACAGTTTACTTAAACACCATGCAGAGTCAAAGTGTCATGCAGCACAGAAACAGGCTTTTCGGCCCATCATGTCCATGCTGGGCTATTTGCCAATCTACACTAATCCTATTTGCCTGCATTTTGTCGATGCCCTTCTATTTCATTTCGGAGTCACGTGAGTGACTTCGTGAAGAGCCCGCCGGCGCGCATGCTCGACATATCGTCGTAACGCGTTGCTGCGACGGCTGGCGGTGGAGCGCGCTCCTCGCCAGCCCTTCATAAGGGGCCACGGAGGTGAGTATTCCACCTTTAGTTGGTGGTCCTTGTTGTCTGATTATGTCTTGCAGCAAGGACATGGATGGGAGTTCGAAGGGCCGGAGGACGTCAGGACGAGTTCGCCGGTCAACAGTTCCGGGGCCTTTACCATCGGCAGTACCTGCAGCGCAGGCCGGGACTCAGGCGGAGATGTGGGTAAGCCCTGTGTTCACAGGTCCAGATCCGCCAGCACACCACAGCTCGGAGGAGTTCGACGAGGAGGAGTGTGGTGTGCCGCCAGAGCCGGGGGACCCTGCCATGGCAGTCAGGTTGTCAGCGGGCTCGCTGGCGACCTCGAGCAGGGCGCGTGCCGTTGCACGGCCTGTTCCACTCAGCCCTCCGAGAAGGGGGAGGGGAGGAGCCCAGAAGCCTAACCCTGTTAGGGCTAAGGCATTGCCTGTCGCGGAGGAGCGGTCAGGTTCCAGGGCGAGACCCGGGGCGGCTGTGAGGTCCAGCCGGCACACCCCGACTCTCGACGCCGGGACGGGTCGGTTGAGTCGGGTCTCGTCGCGGTCGCCGAGCCCCCCATGGATGGGTGGGCGGCACCATGCGTCGGCAACGTCCACGATGTGGGCAGCCGGCAAGACTGCGCGGGCCCCAGGCAGCCATGCTTCGGCTGGTGCCGACACCTCGCCGCATGTGCCCTTAGTGGCAGCGGCTTCAGCTCTCGCTAAACGGAGGCGATTGAACACGCCCGCGCAGGAATCGCGCAGTTTCGCCTCGGCGGCTGTTAGCGACAACTACCGGCACCGGCAGGGCCTCGACGAGGTGCGGGCCGATGACAGGAGCCCGGTTTTCTTTTCAGAGCCGGAGGACTCCGACCACCTGAGTGTTCAGGGTGAAGGGCGTATTGACCGTATGGAGCGGCTGCTGGAGCTCCTGCTTCAACGTCAACAACAGCAGGGCAGCAACAGGCACAGGGCGTCTTCACCAACATCTACTATCAGCCTGGAGCAGCATGAGGAGGAGGTTCTGGTGGATCCCGTACCACCTCCGGTGGAGGTGCCAGCGGAGGAACTTTTGGATGTGGCGACCAAATTCGCGGCCCCACATACGGCTGGTCTTCCTCTCAATTCAAAGCTGGCAGCCACAGTGGACTTTCTTAATAATCAGGTGCTGCAGGAAGAAGTCCTCATCCAGGCTATGAGCCGTCACAAGGCTCCATCAAACTGCAACTCCCTCAACGTGCCTGTGGTCAATACGCCAATATGGGGCAACATCAGTGCGGCTATCCGTCAACAAGAGCTACAATTGCAGCGGATCCTGAAACTCCTCACGGCCGGTATTACCGCCTTTGCGCGGTCGGTGGACGAGGACGAGCTGAATTTGGACCAGGAAGATGCTCTGGCCTTATTGTGCGCGACCCAGCACGAAATCAACGGGTTTCGCAAAAACAGCATCCGCCCAGCACTCAACCCGAAGTTTGCAGGATTGTGCAAACCACCGCCGCCGCCGCCGCCCCGTCAGCTCTTTGGTGAGGACCTCTCGAAGAGAGTCAAAGAGCTTGACGAACAAGCCAAAACGGTGGGGATCATGCGCTCTAAGAGTGCCCCCACACCGTCCGGCTCAAAAGCTCCATACATTCGCTCACGAGGGTCGGCCAGTGCCTCGACGAGGACTCACCCTCTAGCTCCACAACGACAACAACACCAGAACCAGCACCAAGGGTCTTTTTTAGGACAGGGTCGGCAGAGACCTTTTTGGAAATCGAAGACGCCGCGCCCTCAAGCCAACCCAGCACCTCCACGGCCACCCACATGTGTCAAGGACCGCCGGTAACCACGGAGGTGAGGGGGTCTGGTTCTCTTTTTTCTCTCTGTTTAACTTCCCATGTTGGTGGTCGTTTACGGTTGTTTTTGGATGCATGGGGTAATTTTACTGGTGATGAGTATGTGTTGCGGAATATTCGGGGGCATAAAATTGAGTTTATTAATGGCGACATTCCTCCATCCCAGCACATGCCTGGTCGTACGTTCAAATTGTCTGCTGCAGAACAGGCAGCAGGTTACAAGGAAATTTTAAGTTTGGAACAGAAGGGTGTGATTAAGAAAACAGTGCATGAGCCAATTGAATTTGTTTCGAACATATTTACTAGACCTAAGAAGGATGGAGGCTGTCGTGTCATTATTGATCTAACCCGTTTGAATACGTTTGTAACATATACTCATTTTAAAATGGATACGTTTGAAACAGCCAAATCATTGATTTCTCATGGCTGCTTTATGGCATGCATTGATTTGAGGGATGCATATTATTCAGTATCCATCCAGAAAGATGATAGAAGGTTTTTGAAATTTATCTGGATGGGGCAACTTTGGCAGTATAAGGCTTTGCCTAATGGGCTTACTACAGCCCCTAGATTGTTCACTAAATTGGTGAAGCCAATCATGGCTTATTTGAGACAACGACATCATATAGTTATGGCCTATTTAGATGATGTCTTTATTGTGGGCCACACCCTGCAATGGGCTGAACAGGGTGTTGCAGCTGCTGTCAATATATTTCAACAATTAGGATTCATTGTCCATCCAGAGAAATCAAAGTTCTGCCCTGCCCAGGTAATTAATTACCTAGGGTTCACGGTGAACTCAATGAGCATGAGGATAACTATACCAATTAACAAAATTGAGGAAGTCACTAAGGTGTGCAGAGATTTAATTGGCACCAATATACCATCGATTCGGCATACAGCCACAGTAATTGGCAAGTTAGTGGCTTTGTTTCCGGCAGCACGATATGGACCTTTGCATTATCAGAATTTGCAAAGAGCTAAAATTACTGCGTTAAAATGGAACGCTGGTCATTACGATCGATCTATGCAGCTGCCGTCCGAAGCGATAACTGAGTTGCAATGGTGGGTGTGTCACATTAGCAACTCATTTAAGCCTGTCAGGGAGGCTAATCCGGTGGTATATTTACAGACTGATGCAAGCTCCAATGGCTGGGGAGCTACTGATAATTGCTCTAGTTGTGGGGGTAGATGGGACACCCTTGAGGCATCGATGTTGTTGACTCAAGGGATTAACTATTTGGAGTTGCTGGCAGCATTCCACGGACTTCGTGCATATTGTTCCAAGCTTGTTGGAGCACACGTCCGTCTCCAAATAGACAACACCACAGCTGTGGCATATTTAAACCATATGGGTGGTACCAGGTCAGTTTCGTGTGACAAATTGGCTAACTCAATTTGGCTCTGGTGTATTCAAAGAGACATTTGGATTTCAGCTACCTATTTGCCAGGTGAGCTTAATACTGTGGCGGACACCAGGTCACGCAAATTTAATGACAACATTGAATGGATGTTGCATCCTGAGATTTTTGCTAAAGTCACAGCCAAATTTGGTAAACCGGACATTGACCTTTTTGCGTCACGGTTGAACCATCAGGTACCAGCCTACGTTTCATGGGAACCAGATCCTGGGGCAATAGCGCTAGATGCATTCTCGCTGGACTGGGGGAATTGGGTTTTCTATGCCTTCCCTCCGTTTTGCCTCATCAGTCGGGTATTGCGAAAGATTCAGGCAGATGCTGCCAGGGGCATCCTTATTATACCCGACTGGCCCACACAGCCTTGGTATCCGGTGGTCTTTGACATGCTCAACGAACCTTGGGTCCTTTTGAAGGGTTGCCCACAATTGGTTACTCACCCTGTGTCAGGGGAGCCACATCCCTGCCATGGCTATTTAAATTTGTTGGCTTGCAGGTTCTGAACAGGCCGTTAGTCCAATACGGCCTCTCGGCTCGGACCATGGATACCATCGGGGCGTCGTGTCGAGAGTCCACAAGGCGAAGATACCGCTCGCATATTAAGAAGTGGGAAGCCTACTGCAGCCGCTCTCGCATCACGTACGATGACGTGACAATAACCGACGTCCTGGAATTCCTCGCGGGGTTGCACCATGATGAACACTTAAGTTACAGTGCCATCAACAGCGCCAGAAGTGCGCTATCATTCTACCTCAAGATTGCGGTAGGATCCAACAGGCTAGTGTCCAGACTCATGCGGGGTATATTCAATATGAATCCGCCTACACCACGCTATAATATCACCTGGGATGTCAGGGACGTATTAACCCTGCTCAGGACGTGGTCTCCCATGGAAGGGCTCCAACTGGACCAACTCACCATGAAGCTGGTGATGTTACTAGCGCTGACTTCAGCTCAGAGGGTACAGACACTACACAAACTGCGTGTCGACAGAATGACATCTACCCCTACAGAAGTAGTCTTTTTCGTTGACGAGCTACTAAAGCAGCATAGACCTGGGTGCACAGGGCTGCAGCTGAAGTTCCCGGCATACCCCGCAGATGCTAGGCTATGTTTAGCCTCACATATCCGCCACTATGTCAAGGTGACGGCACGCATCAGAGGAATGGAGAGATACCTGCTTGTCACTCATAAGAGACCTCATCATCGAGTGACAGTCCAGACGATATCCAGGTGGCTTCGAGTCGTCTTGGGTAAGTCAGGTATCGACACTAATGTGTTCAAGTCTCATTCCACCAGGGCTGCATCGACGTCAGCGGCGAGGGTCATGGAGGTGCCCATGGACCAAATTCTCGCCACAGCAGGATGGGCGAATGAAGCTGTGTTCCAGCGTTTTTATAACAAGCCTGTTGCTGCTCCTCTACAGTTCGCAGAAGCCGTGCTGAATGCAGGTCAAGAACGTGGAGATGTCCCCGCATGAGGGGTTTTTGATTTGTTATTAATAAATATGCTTTTGTTTTGCAGTATGAGCTATTGAGCCAGTTTGTTCCTCCCATCCATCCCTGGTAGTGGTGTGTCAGCATGGACGTGGTCCAGGGCGTGTAATCACAGAAGCTTTGAAGTCTTCACGAAGTCACTCACGTGACTCCGAAATGAAATAGTAAGATTGAACGAGAACTTACCAGTTCGAAGGTTGATCGTTATTTCATGAGGAGTCGAAGTGAGGGATTTCGTGCCCTCCTCGCCCAACCCTCAATCACCTTCATCTGGTAATCTTAGTCAATTCAATCATACTATGCGAAGTCATTTCTATTGTTGGTTCTGTGATTCCACGCCGCTACTTTGAAGTATGTCGAGCATGCGCGCCGGCGGGCTCTTCACGAAATCCCTCACTTCGACTCCTCATGAAATAACGATCAACCTTCGAACTGGTAAGTTCTCGTTCAATCTTACTATTCCTTGCCTATTTAACTGTTGGAGTCAGTACCTCGTAAACACAGCAATTCTATCTGATTCCACCTCCTCTACTTCCATTTGGAGTCACAAATAAGTCACCCTTTTTTACACAAAGGTGGTAGGTGTATGGAACAAGCTGCCAGAGGAGGTTGTTGAGGTAGGTACTAGCACATTTAAAATACGTTTGGACAGGGTCAAGGATAGGAAAAAAAGGGGGCTATGGGCCATACATGGCCAACTGGGACTAGTGTAGATGGGACATCTTGGTTAGCATGGGCAAGTTGGGCTGAAGGGCCTGTTTCCATGCTGTATAACTCTATGACCTGCTTTGGCAGTGATTTCCAGATATCAGTAAGTTCTTTGTAAAAAAAAATCCTCTCATATCAGCTTTAAAATTTATGCCTCTCACAATCCTGTGTTTTTAATACCCCTGCCATGGGATAGAGGCAATAACTATTTCTGCCTCATATTACTTCTGCCAGGTCATCCCTCAATCTCCATTGCTCCAGGGAAAACAAGCCCAGTCTATCCAATCTCTCCCCATCACTAAAGTCCTTCATTCCAAACACCATCCTGGTGAATCTCCACTGCACTCTCCCCAACAAGTGACAAAGGAAACAGTGATCAACATCAGGAAGCAAATTCATTGATGGTGCCGAAGGGGAGATGATTGAAAGCTTCAAGTTTCTAGGAGTCAATATCAGCAGCAACTTGTCCAGGACCGCTTATTTTGAAGCAAAGGTCAAGAAAATCCATCCATGCCTCAAATTCGTTTGAAGGCTCAGGAAGTTCCCATGTTCCCAACAACTATCACCAAGTTCTACAGATGCACCGTGGAGACCATTTTATCAGAATGCATCACGCCATGGCTTGGGAACAGCTCCATCCACGATCGAAGAAATTGCAGAAAATTGTGGATGCAGCCCAGACCATCACACAAATCAACCTCCCCACAATGAACTAAATTTTTCACTGCACACTGCCTCGGTAAGACCATCAGCATAATCAAAGTCTCACCCGAAGTCGGTGGGGGCGCTGCAAGCCGGCTGCCCTGCCAGCAGCATGCCAGTTTTTTCTACTTTTTTTGTTTTTTTAGTGTGTTTAAATGTTTGTTTTTGATGTTCCTCTGTGTGTCTTGTGTGGGGGGTGGTGTGGGGGGGGGGGGTAAGGGGGAAACCACCTCGGTTGCCTCCTCCACGGAGAGGCGACTTTTTCCATGTCGCCTGCCCCGTGGCCTACCAGCAAGGATCGGTGCGGCCTTTCCCGGAGACGTGCCCGGGGCTTCAGCGGCGGGCGCAGCGTGGACTTTCGCCGTCGAGCAGGCGAGCCCTCGCCGGGGCGAGCCGGAGGGGAGCGCTCCATTCGCTGGCCCACGGCAGCCTGAAGCCGGGGTCTGCAGAGCTCCAGCCAGCGCGCGTCCTGGGCCTAGGATCCCTCATTGGGGACCCGGGAGGAGAAGAAGCTCCGACTGCCGGCCCGCGGCCAACGTCTACCGCGGGCATGGCGTGGACTTACCATCAGGAGCGGGGTCCCTCGCCGGGGTCCCCTGGAGGGGAACTTCGACCGTCGGCCCTGCCGTCTGCGGTGCTTCTGGCTGCGGCGCGTCAGGAACTTTAAATCTTCGACCGCCGGCCTGCGGCCTACACCAACCTGAAGCCGCGGTCTCCGGTAGGGAAGCAACGATTCAGGACTTACCTGGACTTTTTACCTTGTCTGCACATCTGGACGCCCGCGGCGGCGGCTGCGGAGGGTTGCGGTCCCAACCACGGGGGAACATGGAGGAGGACTGGCCAAATTTTGTGCCTTCCACCACAGTGATGAATGCTGTGGTGGATGTTTGTGTTAAACTTTTAGTGTGTTTTTGTGTGTTGTTTTTCATTGTACCGCGGCTGGCAAATTCATTTCACTTGCACTTTGTGTGCAAGTGACGAATAAAACTGATTGATTGATTGACCCCGGTCACTACCTCTTCTCCCCACTTCCATCAGGCAAGAAGTACAGAAGTGGGAAAAAGCACACCTCCAGATGCAGTGACAGGTTCTTTCCAGCTGTTATCAGGCAACTGAACCATCCGATCAGAAACTAGAGAGTGGTCCTGATGTACTATTTACCTCATTGGAGACCCTCAGATTATTTTTAAATTGGACTTTACTGGACTTTATTTTGCACCAAACATTATTCATTTTAACATGTATCTTAACATTGTGGATGGCTCGATTGTAATCATGTAAAGTCTTTCCACTGACTGGTTCGCATGCAACCAAAACTTTTTGCAGTACCTCGATACATGTGACAATAAACTAAACTAAAAATAATCAAATTCTTCCTGAAGTGTGATGACCAGAACAGCACAACATTTTTCAGATGTGGTCTAATGAGTGTTTTGTTAAGTTGTTAATTAACACCATAATTTTTTATATTTTTAGTGACATGCCACATGTCTTCTTTGCCATCCTACCTATTTCAGTTTCCACTTTCAGAGAGCGATGGATTTGAACGCCAAGGTGTCTTCATTCATCACCATTTCTTGGCGCCCTACCATTTATACAATATATCCTACTCCTATTTGCCTTCCCAAAACACATCACCTCACACTGTCTGGATTAAATTCCATCTGTCTATCCTAAATATTACAAGTTCCTAGGAGTAAATATCACCAGCAACTTGCCCGGGACTGGCCAGACGCCTCTACTTCCTTAGAAGGTTTAGGAAGTTCAGCATGCCCCCAACAACTCTCACCAACTTCTACAGATGCGCCGCAGAAAGGATTTTATTGGGTATGCATCACAGTATGGTTTGGGAACAGCTCCATCCAAGACCGCAAGAAGTTGCTGAAAATTGTAGATGCAGCCCAGACCATCATGCAAGCCAACCTCCCTTCCATTGATTCAATGGTTCACTTCATTCTGCCACGGCAAAGCCACGAGCATAATATCAAGCATGAGTCTCACCCCGGTAACTCCCTCTTCTCCCCTCTCCCATCAGGCAAGAGGGACAGATGTGTGCACAATATGTCCAACTCCTATTTGACTTTCCAGAACACATCACCTCACACTGTCAGGATTAAATTCCATCTGCCTATCCAAAATATCTTGGGAAAACACGAAAAGAGATAGCTCTGTAGTGTGTATCCGGAATCACACATAGAACTAACTGACTAGGAGCCAGGTTCAGATCCCTGAAATTGTGTATTCATAACAATTCAACGGTTGCCATGGATATTTTTTCTGGTGCTGGAAGAGAGGAAACTAATTTAAGGAACACCATGAGGAGAAGCAGCATTTCAGAGATAAAATAATAGTCAGGATGCAAAAAATAATAAGAGGAAGGTAGCAGGAAAGCATTCAGTAGTGGACTGGAGTCACTGGCCAGGAACCATTCATTCCCAAGATCTGACACAGGTTAGAGGCTATTAACTCCAGAAGCATTGTGATGATTGGATCAGTCGTATGAATGGTAAAAGAGGCATTTCAAATTCTAGTGCCAACAAATTTCGCTAATCTATTCATACTAGCTCTGCAGACTTAGTATAAACTCAGATCCATAGCACCATAAAATTAAATCCACAAAAAAAGTGAATTATTCCCAGGTACATTTACAGTAACTATACTGGGGCAGCACAGTGGCTCAGCAGTAGAGGTGGTGCTTCACAGCGCCAGATTCGATCCTGACTACGGGTGCTGTCTGTCAGGAGTTTGTACCTTCTCCCCGTTACCTCATAGGTTTTCTACAGGTGTTTTAATTTCCTCCCACATTCCAAAGACGTGCAGGTATGTAGGTTAATTGGCTTCTGTAAAAAATATTTGTCCCTAGAGTGTAGAATAGAACTGGTGTACAGGTGGTCACTGGTTAGATGGGCCAAATGGCCTGTTTCCAAGCTGTATCTCTAAACAAAACTAAACTTCAAAAGTAAAATCCTGCTCAATCCTGACCTCTCTGCTATGTGCACAGAGACCAGGAGCGTGTAGGTGAGTCAGCGAATCAGTAGGAGTTGATGTGAATGAGGGGAGTGTAAAGTGGGATAGATACTTTGTCACCAGGTCAATGTAGCTACCATATATGAACCAAAATTAATGAAAATTATGTCATTGAATGAGCACCATATGCCTTTGTGTGTCAAACTGAGAAACAGTGGGAAAAAATCTATTTTGGTCTTACACAGAGAAGTGAGATTGATTTCAAGCACATTAAAAACTACACAAATTATACTTATGTACACATTTCAAAACTACTAAAGGTGCTTCATGAAAACATTATCAAGCAAAGTTGATGCACAGCCACATGAGGAGATATTACGGTTGGCCAAATGATCAGATTTTAAGGAGTATTTTAAGAGGAAAGAGAGGATGGGATTAGGAAAGGAATTCCAAAGGTTAAATCCAGCACAGTTTAAGCTTGCCCACCAATAATTCAGTGAATAATGTGGGGTAAGAATAAGGTCAGAATTGTAGGAATGTTTGCAGTAGATTACAGAAAAAATGAAGGAGGGGAAAACCATGAATGAGAATATTTAGAGTGAGGTATTCGTAGAAACATAGAAAATAGGTGCAGGAGTAGGCTATTCGGCCCTTCGAGCCTGCACCGCCATTCAATATGATCATGGCTGACCATCCAACTCAGTATCCTGTACCTGCCTTCTCTCCATACCCCCTGATTCCTTTAGCCACAAGGGCCACATCTAATTCCTTACCAAACTGCCAGTGTCCATGGGAATAATGGTGAATGGTGTGAGTTAGGCAGTCGTATGGACGGAGATTTGAATCAATTCAGGTGTACAGACAAGGAAGAGAGCCAGCCAAATTTGGGATGGAAGTATGAAGTCAAGAAGACATTGATAAAACTTTTTAGTTCTGTTGACAAACAGTTGCTTTTTTTTTGTCTCGTCTGAAATTTCCTGGTCATTCCTTTAATTCCCCAGCCGCTCACACTAAACTGCTACAGAGTTGTCCTGCGCCTTGATGGAAGGAAGAAGTTTTCATGAAGTCATTAAGACCTCTTGTCAGGCCTTCCTCCCAGAATGCCCTGATGACTTTGTGACAACTTCCACCTGTGGAAGACCTCTGAACTGTTTTTAAAGGCTCAGAAAAATCTGAGGCTGTTAAATTCCATTCAAATAGGCTTACATACTTTAAAATCATTAAATAGGCTTATATCAAGATACTTCAAAGTCTTAGATAATTTATGAGAAAAAATAACAAACTATTTACTTGCATTTATCTCCATGGAGTTTAAGTCTATAACTTCCAGAAAATGGCCACAAAAGCAGATTCAGTGGTTACAAAAAAGGCATATGGTAGACTTCCCTTCATCATTTGAGGCATTGAGTAAAAGAGTCAGGAAATCATGTTGCAGTTTGATTACAATGAACTACGCCGCATTTGGAGAAGGTGCAGTTGAGATCTCCGGAATGTTGCCTGGATTAGAGGGTTTTAGCTATAAAGAGAGGTTGGACAAACTTGGATTATTTTTTCTGGATCGTTGAAGGTAGATAGAAGACCGTGATAGAATTTATTAAATGATGAGAGACATGGATAGGGTAGACAGTCAGAACATTTACCCAGGGTGGAATTGGTTAAGACTAGAGGGCATAGATTTAAGGTCAGAGGGTGAAAGTTTTAAGGAGATGAACGGGGCAAGAGTGTTGTGAGTGCCTGGAATGCATTGCCAGGAGTGGTGATGGAGACAGATACTATGGTGGCATTTAAGAGGCTTTGAGATAGACACATGGGTATGCAGGGAATGGATATTATTCACACGCAGGCAGAAGAGATTAGTTTAACTTGGCATCGTGTTTGGCACCGACATTGTGGGCCGAAAGGCTGGGTCCTGTGCTGTACGTTTCTATGTTCTATGTTCTTAAGTTGGAGACCAAATTCAGATGAAAGTGCCATTCTTCTGTCTCCAGTCTGCACTGATGTGATGTTGAGGTGTTCCACTTCCCAAGACACCAGTTCTCCACCACCAGGTCCTGATTCTGCTGGACCTCCAAGCTCGCCTCTGTCTACCACTTTGGAAGGAACAGGTGTAGAGGTCCAAGGGCAGTTGACCCATGAGGAGGACGCCAGAGGCACTTCTCGATAGAATCTGCTGCCAGGGTTGAACAGGACGTAATATACCGTCTGTGGGTTCCTTTCAATCATTAAAGCTAGGGATGTGAATGTGGGTTATAGGGTTAGAGCCAGAAAGATTTTCAACTGGCCACTGGGCATGAGTTTGTCATTTTGGGCAGCACGTTGGTAGAGTTGTTGCTTTACAGTGATAGAGACGCTGTTTCGATCCGTGCTGTCTGTACGGAGTTTGTACATTCTCCCTGCAACCACGTCAGTTTCCTCCAGGTGCTCTGGTTTCCTGCCACATTCTAAAGAAATGCATAGATAGAAACATAGAAACATAGAAAAATAGGTGCATGAGTAGGCCATTCGGCCCTTCGAGCCTGCACCACCATTCAATGTGATCATGGCTGATCATCCAACTCAGTATCCCGTACCTGCCTTCTCTCCATACCCCCTGATCCCTTTAGCCACAAGTGCCACATCTAACGCCCTCTTAAATATAGCCAATGAACTGGCCTCAACTACCTTCTGTGGCAGAGAATTCCAGAGACGTATTTTTACGTTAATTGGCTTCTGTAAAATGGCCCCCTGTGTGTAAGATAGAACGACATAAAATCTAGAAAACGGCATTCCTAGAATGGGATGATCGCTGGTTAGCACTGGGTGATCATTGGTTGGCACATACCTGGTAGGCTGAAGGGCCTGTTTCAACACTGTATCTAAAAAATTTAAAAACTACAAACTAAACTATTAAATCACATTAGAACTTTACATGCTGTTTTGGAATTCATAAATTAAAAAAATAAGAAATAGTTTACGTCCTCCCTGTGACCCCGTGGGTTTTCTCTGGGTGCTCTGGTTTCCTCCCACATTCCAAAGACTTACAGGTTTGTGGGTTAATTAGCTTCTGTAAATTGTAAATTGTGCCTCGTGTACGAGATAGTATTAGTTCCTTCTCTCCAGAAATGCTGCCTGTCCCGCTGACGTACTCCAGCATTTTGTGTCTACCTCAGATAATATTAGTGTATGGGGTGATTGCTAGTTGGTGGGCTGAAGAACCTGTTTCCGCGCTGTACAGCTAAAGTCTAATTAAACTACAAACCTGCCCGTCTTGGGAATGTTGGAGGAAACCAGAGCACTGGGACAAAACCCACACGGCCACAGAGAGAATGTATAAACTCCACACATCAGAACCCAAGGTCAGGATTGAACTCGGGTCTCCGGTGCTGTAAGGCAGCAGCTCTACCGCTGCGCCACTGTGCCGCTCCCAAATTTTCAAGACCATGTCCACTAATCAAGCAGCTAATAAAACAGAATATTTTTTTCATTAGAAAGCAAGTTTTAAATTCTTATTGGGAGCTATATTGTCATTAATGATCAAAATGAACAATATCTTTGCTACTTGTATTTTATTTACTGCTTACACTGAAAGCAAAGATTTACACAATTCCAAAAACAAAACCAAATGTAAAAAAAGTTTCAGAAACTGTGCTACATGTTACAGCATCACTGAGTTTAACACCTGCTCCACATCTTCATCATCTGGGTGGTCAATCTCTTCATTTTGCAAAGTACACTGTAATCCTCATCATTAAATAAGATCTTTTAAGGATTTTGTCACATCAAATCATAACGCAGAATATTCCAAATAAAGATGAGGGTGCAATGATAAACATAATTGCTAACTAACTGTATACAAGCAGAACTGATGTTACAACAAGCATGATTTGGGTTGTCAATATTATGTTGACAATGTAAAAAGTCTTTTAACTGTTTCAGAATGGTACCTCCATTTAACAACTTAAACCAAATTAAAAGATGTACTTTAGTGACAGAGCACATGTTTCAGTACACTGACATTATTAAAATAGTTTGGAACTGTATTTGTTCATTTGCCAGAGAACAGCTGTAGTGCAGTTGCATTAGAAGTTGTTGGAATATCTGTTTTGTACAATTCATGTATATGGAAAAGCATTTACTCTCAATAGCAGACTGCAGTTTATACACATTTACCATAATGTAATTGCCTCTATAACAAAAGAAAAATCCGAACCGTCAAAGCCTAAAGCTTCCCTGCGATTCTAAGTTTTTAAAAGTCTGGCAGATTGTCCCAACTTGAATCTGGAGGCTGCAACAAAGTCGTGGGAAGTGTGGGGGCGTACAGTCAGATAGCAGGGAAACTTAGGACATCACTGTGTTGCCCCGTTTGTCCACTTGCTTGCTCCTACACCAAAATACGAGCCTTCTGTTCAGATGTGTCAAAGTCTGAGGCGGCCACACTATTAAAACCGAGTGAGAGAGGCCCGCTTGTTATGAGCGACATTTCGGAACATGGCAACAAAGCTCAACAGATCTGGAGTAGTGAGTCCTCCTCCGTAGTGTGTCCCATCAAGAAACAGAAGACTGGGGAAAATCTGTCCGTCAGATTCCACATCCCAGGAGATTTCTTAATGGATTGAGTTTCTCTCTCCAAAGTTTGAGGGCTCTGCATACCACACTGTCTTTGCTCATGGGAGTGACTCCCTGGTCAACCTCCCTGGGAACCTTGAACAGGGTGATGAACGAAGAACAGGACTCAACAATCGAGAAAAGGTATCTTCAAAAAGCAGCTGGCCTTCCTCGTCAACTATCGTGTCACCTGAGAACAAAAAACAACGGAAGGTTAGAATCCATCGGAAGAACCCGTCAACTTGCAGAACAAATCCCTAAAATGTATTTCTTAAATCCAATTTCGGGTTGTTAACGTATATTTGAAACATGATGGTCGCTATAGAGAGAGGGTTTATTGAGGGAGAACCAAAAGATCAGCAATGATCAGTGATTAATTTTATTCAACAGGTACAGCTAAAAAAAGACATTAAATGCTAGAGTAACTCAACAGATTGGGCAGCATCTCTGGAGAACATGGCTAGGTGATGTTTCTGGTTGGGACCCTTCTTCAGAATATGTCACCTATCCCTATACTCCAGGGATGCTGCCTGATCAGCTGTGTTACTGCAGCACTTTGTGTCTTTCTTTGCAAATCAGCATCTGCAGTTCCTTGTTTCTAGAGTGAAAGATAAGCTGTGTATTTACCAATTTTGTGCCATTCTTGAGTTTGAGTTTGTTTAGTAAATTGGCGCGTGTACCAAGGTAGAGTGAAAAGCTTTTGTTGTGTGATAACCAGTCAGCAGAAAGACAGTACATGATTACATTCGAGCCAATACATACTTATTTGATATGTACCTGTTTGGTCTCCATGATGACTGAATCACGGGATGACTAAGCTGTTTTCAATTTCCAATGAATAAGGCAAGAAGACTACTGCTAGCAGAAGGACTTGCATTAATGACCTGTGGATTTGTGCGCAGACAGAAGAATATCAGACACTCATTATGTCTCTTTATTTGTAGGAAAGGTTTGCAGATGCTGGTTTAAATCAAAAGTGGACACAAATTGTTGGAGTAACTCAGCGGGACAGGCAGCATCTCGGGAGAGATGCTACCTGTCCCGCTGAGTTACTCCAGCATTTTGTGTCTACCATGTCTCTTTATTTGCTCTCTTTAGATTGACATGCCCAAAGTGGGACTTAGATCTGCATAAAATTACTTCGGGGCATTTGAGTGTGTGTTATAAATTCTCACTCCCCGTTGGATTGCAACCTTGTCGTGCTGGACAGGTCAAAGGGTAGAGGCGAGATGAAGAACGATCCACTGGTCCTCCAGGTTGAGCACAGGGCTAATAACCCTGTCTCGTAAAACAAATATGTTATGGAAACAGCAACTGAAGGAATCACCACTACTGGGCGTGATGGACTTCCATGGCTATCGACCTGACCAGGAGCTAGCCCAGAACAGACAGGAGTGGAGGAGCTTCGTTGCTGCCAGGAGGCATAATAGGCAGTAAGTAAGTAAGTATAAATTTTCAGAGGCATGAGGTAATGGCCGTCAACATTCCTATCAATTTGTCAATGCATATTTTTGTTAATAAGCTGACAAAATGTTTGCAAAATTAAAGATCCACACTTAACGAGAAAGACCATGAACTTATTTTCCAATTGTGTATTTTAATGCTGTCTTTTCTTTTCACTATCTTGTAGCATTTACGGTCAAAAGATGTATTATCTATAATTTATGTTTTTGTGTGTTTTCTGACTGTGATGTTGCTGCAAGCAAGATTTTCCTTGTAACCGTACCGAACGGAACATGTGCAGATCATGATAAACATAATTGGACTAAAATCTAAGCATTACTAGCAGAAATATAGCCTGCTATGGCCAGGAACTTCCATTATTACAATAATCCTCCAGAGCATGTAACATTAAAGCCAATTCACGGCGTACAACTGAAGTCACATACAGCAAAAGCCAGACCAATAGTTGCTGCCATTATCAAAAAGGAAGCTAATAAAACATTGAGGTTTTGCAACATTTTAATAGTTTAGCTTCCCTTAGTTTAGTTTAGCTTAGTTTAGTTTAGTGTAATATTGCCACGCGTACCGAGGTACAGTGAAAAGCTTTTTTTGTTGTGTGCTAACCAGTCAATAGAAAGACTATACATGATTACAATCAAGCCATCCAAAGTGTACAGATACAGTATAAAGGGAATAATATTTAGTGCAAGATAAAGTCCAGAAAAGTCTGATTAGAGATAGTCTGATAGTCTCCAATGAGATAGATACAGGGCCGGACTTTCACCTGCTGAGGCCCTAAGCTGTATGAAATTTGAGGCCCTTCTCTAAAAAAATTTGGCTTAAAAATGATAAAATTAAAATATATTTCAAAAAATGAGGCCCCCGAGGGTGTGTGGCCCTAAGCTATAGCTTATTTAGCTTATAGGTAAGTCCAGCACTGGATAGATAGTGTGTCACCATCACTCTCCAGTTGGTGAGAGGACGGTTCAGTTTTTACTTGGGTATTAGACCACAGTTGACTGGATCTACTGAATCCATAAGCTGCATTGGTCAGGCTGAAGTCCTTGGAAGCTTTTTAAATAATTTAATAGCCAATAACAAAGCAAATATAATTCCAATATATTTTGTCCCTGACAGCAATGTTTTGTTTTCAAGCAAGTTTACCTGTGCATGAAGGAATTATCAGTGTGAATATTTTCCATTTACTGAGGGCAACCATTTACAGCTTAGGAAAGACCAGCAGCTGCCTTTGTCACCCTATGATGATGTCACACTACTGGTTAAAATACACTGGGAAACTATTAAAAAAACTTTTAATTAGAAGTTTTTTTTTTTTTTAAATGCCCTTTTTATTTTTGATCAAATCAATAGGTTTTTGTTCATCTCCATAAATAACTATTCTGCCTCTGGTATCAGGCAATTAATCCATATTGAGGTTTCCAATCTAATATAGATTCATGTTCATAAATTATAGGAGCAGAATTAAGCCATTTGGCTCATCGAGTCTGCTATGCCATTCAATCATGGCTGATCTATCTTTCCCTCTTGACCCCATTCTTCTCG
The DNA here is from genome assembly GCA_963514005.1 of Raja brachyura. The sequence continues at coordinate 21,205,158 of OY740800.1, forward strand.
TAACCTTTGACATCCTTATTAATCAAGAATCTGACAACCCTTAAAATGATCCATTGCCTTGAACTCCACAGACATTTGTGGCAATGAATCCCACAGATTCATCACCCTCCAACTAAAGAAATTCCTTCTTTCCCTCATTTCCTTTCCAAAGGTGCATCCTTTTATTCTGAAGCTATTCTAGTACCTCTGGTACTAGACTCCCTCACTAGACAGTAGATGATAGGTGCAAGAGTAGGCCATTCAGCCCTTCGAGCCAGCACCGTCATGCACTGTGAACATGGCTAATCATCCATTCAGTACCCCGTTCCTGCCTTTCACCATATTTCCTGATCCCCTTATCTTTAAGAGCTCTATCTAAGTCTCTCTAGAAAGTTCTCTCTTGAAATGCTTTACTGAACCCTCTCAGAGAATTGGCATCCACTGCCTTCTGAGGCAGAGAATTCCACAGATTCACAACACTCTGGGTAAAAATGTTTTTCCTCATCTCCGTTCTAAATGTCCAACCCCTTATTCTTAAACTGTGGCCCCTGGTTCTGGACTCCCCCAACATCGGGAACATGTTTCCTGCCTCTAACATGTCCAATCCCTTAATAATCTTAAATATTTCAATAAGATCCCTTCTCATCTTCTAAATTCCAGAGTTTACAAGCCCAGCCGCTCCATTCTCTCAACATATGACAGTCCCGCCAGACAACTGCAGAAGGACCTCTTTGCTCCTGTACTCAACTCCTCTTGTTATGAAGCCCAACATGCCATTAGCTTTATTCGGAACTGGCGGCGCTGCCTTAGCAGCTGCGGCTCGCCTGCAGTCCGTCTGTTTTTTTCTTTTTTTGTGTTCTTGTCCTGTTTTAGCTAGTTAATTTGAGTTATTAGGTTGTGTATGTGTGTAGGGGGTGGGAGAAACTTGTTTTAGTCTCTTCCTTCAGGGGGATGCAACATTTCTTGTTGTGTTCCCCTTCTCCGTCTGCGCTGAGGCATAATGGCAGAGCTGGCAGCCTCCAACTGCAACCGATCTCGAGGCTCCGGAGGCAGAGCCAGCCAGGACTTACCAGCGAGAGGCTGGCCGACTTTGGGGCTGAGGATGTGTCCCGGCGGCAGTGGCCCGACTCGGGGCTGAGGCTGTGTCCCGGCGGTGACGGCCCGACTCGGGCATGGGGAGGTGTCCCGGCGGTGACGGCCCGATTCGAGGTTGAGGAGGTGTACCAGTGCCGATGGTGGCCTGACCTCGAAGGTTTGGCCACGGGCCCAGTAGACGACATCGTCGGGAGGTCACATGTCACAGGTTGGTAACCTGCTTTTCCGGAGAACCACGGCAACAGCTGAGTCCGCTGGACTGGAGGGCGGCAGCTTCGGCAGCTTCGACCACCCCGGGCTGCGGAGTTTGAACCGGCCCATTCGCGGAGCTCGGTTTGAGCCGCGGGACTTACTTACCATCACCCGGTGGGGTCACAACATCGGAAGCCTGGATCGCCTCAGCGCAGAGGGAGAGCAAGGAGGGAAGAGACAAAGACTTAAGACTTTTGCCTTCCATCACAGTGAGGAGGTGCCTGGTGAACTCACTGTGGTGGATGTTAAATTTGTGTTTATTGTGTGTTTTGTTATTTTATTGAATGTATGACCGCAAGGCAACGAAATTCCGTTCAGACCGAAATTTCTGAATGGCAATAAAGGATACTTTACTTTACATTTCTTTATTCACTGCCTGCTACACCTGCATGCTTACTTTCAATGAGTGATGAACAAGATCTCTTTGTACTTCCCCTGCTCCCAACTTGACACCATTCAGATCATAATCTGCCTTCCTGTTTTTGGCACCAAAGTGAATAACCTCACATTTATCCATATTAAACTGCATCTGCCATGCATCCACCCACTCACCCAACCTGTCCAAGTCACCATGCATCCTCATAGCATCCTCCACGCAGTTCATACTGCCACCCAGCTATGTGTCATCTGCAAATTTGCTGATGGCACAAAGCTGATGACACATTTGCTGACATCCCCTCCACATCCACTCTATCCAGGTCTTTCCTATTCAGTATTTCAAGTCTGCCCAACAATGGCAGCAGAGGTTACTAATGGAAAGAGTTACCAACTCTGAATGGGCATTTCCCTGAAGGATTCCCTCCTTCCAAATATCAAGTTCCTTCCTCCACATTTTGTGTCTAACAAATGGCTGCAATGTGTCTTTATGGCCAGCTGCAGCTTGGACTTTGAAAGTGGCCGCAAGTCTGGCGTCTCTTGTATAAGCTGTCGATGGGCTGTTTCTATACACCTTGTACTTAATCTTGGATTGTGTTAATGTATAGTAATGCTTTACTGAACTGTTTGCAAAAAATAATTTCACTGTACCTCTTTTGAGATACAGCACGGAAGCAGGCCCTTCAGCCCACCAAGTACACGCCGACCTGCGATCCCCATACACTAGCACTATCCTACACACTAGGGACAATGTACAATCTTTACCTAAACCAATTTACAATCTTTACCTAAGACTATTAACGTACAAACCTGTACATCTTTGGAATGTGGGAGGAAACTGGAGCACCCGGGGAGAATGTACAAACTCTATACAGACAGCAGCCATAGTCAGAATCAAACCTGGGTCTCTGGCACTGTGAGGCAGCAACTCTACTGCTGCGCCACCATGTCGCACCAGGATAATAAAGAACCATTGAACCACAATGCTCCCAAGTATGCTCAAGCATGTTTTACATTACTGCAAAGGTGGATTTCTAGCCATTGCTGTAAAGACATTGCTTTGACCACGGCTCACATGGAGACCACAGAGATGAACATATCTCATGCATTGCCTCAAACAGCCTCCTGCACCAACACATCATGAAACAAATACGTAACTATCTGTGGACAGGACTGGACAAAACCTTTATTTTTATGGGGGGGTTGGGAAGGGAAAGTCATTGGCCAATTGGAAAGTTAACTGTGCACAGGAAGGAACTGCAGGTGCTGGTTTATACCGAAGATAGACACAAAGTACTGGAGTAACTCAGCGGATCAGGCAGCATCTCTGGAGAAAAGGAATAGGTGACATTTCGTTTCGAGGCATTTTCTTCAGACATCACTTGTTCCTTTTCTCTAGAGATGCTGCCTGACCAGCTGAGTATCTCCAGCACTCTGTGTCAATCCTTGGAAAGTTCAAAGGCCTCTCAAATGCCGATGGGGCGTAACTACAAGAAAATCTAACCATTGTAGAAACCACCCTAGACTGCATCACTAAATGTCAGCAATGGTTGTGATAAAGGTTCTTGTTCCAAATCATTAATCTGTAAATCCTCTTGCAAATAACAACTGATCAGGTTTCCCCATATTCAATGTTTTCTTTTCCAAATTATCTCACAATAAACACATTGCTTTCAACTGCAGTAGAAATGGGAGCTGACTTTTAGAGACTCACTTGGGGATGCTGTAATCTGCAGTAAATGTGCTGTTATAACTCGGCATAGTTTCAAGCAACTACACGCAGTGTAACAACATGTTCTGGTGACAAAAACAAACAGCTAACGATCTCTCCAGTCATTGCTGTCTGCTTTCAGTAAGACGGTGCATATTAATGGCACTTTATGCATAGCAATGCACCATAGCAACCAATCTGAAAAGAAGGTCCACCAACTCTTGGAGTTCCATCAATGACAAAGGAATGTTAGCCCCTTCCATAGAATCAACCACATTGGAGACAAATGTCCAGCAGTTTGATCACAAAGCATTGGTTTCAGAGTCATAGAGTTGTACAGCATAAAACAAGCCGTTCTGACCATATGTCCACGTTGTCCATTTTGCCCACCTATGCTAACTCCATTTGCCAGCAAAAGAACTGCATTCAGAGCAAACTGTTTTCAGAACTATTCAATGGAAAACCATTTTGACCCAGAGTTCATCCATATTTGTAACCATTCCTCTGTGAAATAGAGAAATTTACAGAAGCCAATTAACTTACAAACGTGTATGTCTGTGGAATGTGAGAGATAACTGGAGCACCCGGAGAAATCCTATGCGAGCACAGGGAGAATGGACAAATGCCACACAAACGGCCCCCAAAGTCAGGATTGAGCCTGAATCTCTGGTGCCGTGAGGCAGCAGCTCTACCACTGCACCACTGTGCCGCCCTGCAGATAAGTTAAAATATGGGGGGATTTATTGAGTATATGGGGAGAATCAAATTAGATTAATATAGGTTTAGTGCAAATGGTTGCTTGGTGTGCAGCACACACTCATTGGGCTGATGGACCTTTATCCATTCTTTGTGACCCTGTGATTTTAATGCAGATTGGAAATCTGGAATAAAATGTGGGGCAGGTTCAGGTGAAAGTTCATGCTACCGAGAGCTGCAGATAAATTAGCAATAACTTGAAAAACCAATAAACTCAATAATCCACACGTTCTGAAAACCGCCCCACTTGTTATACTGCTGTATAAAGGCATTAAAAAAAAACAATATTACTTATTGATTATTTCAGCCATGATTAAAGATTACTCTCTAGATTCACAAATATTTGAAGTAATGTGATGAATTAACATGTGACATGAGTTTCAATGAGACTGAAAAATGATGACACATAAACTGTCAGGATCCAAGAACTAAAAACAGAACAACTGGAAGAACTCAATGGGAAAGCAGCATCTGTGGATGTAAAAGTTATGTCGGTTTTGGGTCAAGACCTGCAACAGGATTGATTTACACCTTTCTGCCTCTACAGATAGGATAGCACAGTAGTGGAGCGGCAGAGCCACTGCCTCACAGCACCAGACACCCGGGTTTGATAATGACTAGGGATACTGTCTGTGTGGAGTTTGTACCTTCTACCTTAGACCGCGTGGATTTTCTCCAGGTGTTCCAATTTCCTTCCACACTCCAAAGACGTATAGGTTTGTAGGTTAATTGGCTTCGGTAAAAATTGTAAATTGTCCCTGGTGTGTAAGATAATGCTAGTGTGCGGGTGATGGCTTGTTGGCACAGACTCGGTGGGCCGAAGGGCCTGCTTCCCAGCTGTGCCTTTAACTCCCCGAGATCCAACCTGTGCAATGATCAATGGATCCTTCTTAACCATTTCCTGACTGGTGATTGTTCTGTGCAGTCAACCAACACCTTTGGGAATGGCACATGATCCTCATTAACCATGTCCCAACTCACAAAGCCTCTGTGCAGCCAAGTATGTTTTGGAACAATCTAGAGTTGACGCAAAGGGACCCAATCACCTGCATGTTCTGCTGTCAAGCTAAAAGCAATCTTGACTCGGACCTTCACTATTGCATATTGTAGCCATCAACCCAACTGTGCTCTGGACACAGTCATTCAAATACTGGTCCACCATCAATTTTCCGGCACCTTTGTTCCAGAGTCTTGCCAGATTATCAGTTTTGCCATTCCAACAGAGGTCACATAATAATAATCAACAATACACCACTGACCCACTAATTAGACCCCACCCATGTGTCTAAAGCACCATGGACTGAGAGAAACTTAAATAAAGAATTAACATAGAAGTAAACAATTAACTATTTCAGGATGGAGGCACGTGTCCCAAATAACGTGCGCCACACGCAACGCTGTCGTAATTTTGTCCAGATTATAGGAGGTGCCGAACCATCAGTAGCCGGAAAATTGTTGGTGTGCCTTTGGTAAGCCACCCATCTTTTCACGGGCAGTTAGGGTTGGGCAGTAAGTGCTGGGCTTGCAAACAACAGGTGTACTGTAATTGAATAAATTGAACAAAAATTCTGAGAGTGCGATAACTAGTCATGCAGCTGTCTAGTAACCCAACCTATGGCACAAATTGTGGATGAATCCCCACCAGCCAAATTCAATGTTACTCCATGAGCTACAGCAGCTTAGCTTTGGATATATGCAAGTGATAAATAATATAAATATTCATTGCTTCGAACCGTAGTACACTTGGCTAGGATTGTGCTGAATGGCATCGCTTGAGGTGAGACAACCTTCTGAATTCTCCAACTTATCTCCATCTTATTCTCCTTCCTATTGTTAGAAGTAGACACAACACTGAAATAGTGCTTATAATCTAGTAGGTGCTCTAGCAGCACCTATTGGTAAAAAGCTTCTGTACAAGTAGATGTGGATATAAAACAGGATGTAAGTAGGCACAGCACTAACATTTTTCAAGTTATACCTGGACAGCTTCCGAAAGATATATTCAATGAGGCTTTAAGCTAAGTGAGGGTCATGTTGCACATGAAATGTAAGTTATTATGCCTGCAATTAATGGATCATTGCAAGTTTATACAGCAGTTGCCATCTGGGAACCAACCTGCAGAAAGCTAAATTAAATCCATTTGAATGACAAAGCATTCTCGTACTTGAAGGGTAGAGATTCATCCCAGCTGTGGAGCATGGTTGGTGGAAAGGTTTTATATTATTTATATTTTTGGCCTTTGTGTTCTTCCATAATAAAAGGGCAGCACAGTGGCACAGCGGTAGAGCCACTGCCTTGCAGCGCCAGAGACCCGGATTCAATACTGACTATGGATGCTGTCACCCAATGGCACGAACATTGAATGCCCCAATTTCAGATAACACTTGGGTCCTCTATCGCTTTCTCTGTCCTATCTACAGCGGCACAGCGGTGGAGTTGCTGCCTTACAATGCCAGAAGCATGCATTCAATCCTGACCATGGGTTCTGTTTGTACGAAGTTTGTACGTTCTCCCTGTGTCCACGCAGGTTGCCTCCGGGTGCTCTGGTTTCCTCCCACATCCCAAGAAGGTGTGGGTTAATTGGCTTCTGTAAATTGTTCCTAGTGTGTAGTGTATAGAGTCATACAGCGAAGAAACAGGTCCTTCAGACCAACCCGCCCACACGGACCAACATGTCCCAGCGCTGTACCTCGAAACTAAAACTAAAGTAAAAAAAGGATACAGAGAATTGAAAGCAACATTTCTGGTGTGAAGACTTTCTTTACAAGTCTGTGGTGAGACATTAAAACACCAGTACATGATATCTTAACTGAAAGAACTCAACAGCCTATAACTGATGGGCTAACGTGTCTTCAATTACATGACCACTGATGTAACGTATTTGAACTGTCATATAGGCTATTGATTTAACAGAGTGTTTTGAAAGGTACACAGTACAGAGTGCAAGTGGGGTTGTAGCTTGAGTTCTGGTCAATAATTATTTACACTACAGGGTTAGAAGTCGGGTTTCTAATGCTGCAAACGCAAAAATGAGCATGTCATGTCATCTAAGCAGTTCTCACCTCCGTAGTCAGGATAACAAGGAGCTGTGCACCAGAATCGAAGCCGATTCCCCAGGGGAATACAATGGACGAACAAGGGGATGGGAAATGTTGAAGCTGGGAGATCACTATCAAAAAGTGAACATCGAGACTACCTTTCCTCTACACTGCCTCTCCACAACTCCTAACTATCCTAAATGCTTGTAACCCACAGATAATCACCTGTAAACAATACAATTGGGCCTGGTATGAGTAGGCCGTGAGCAACATTACCATTATGTCCCACTGCTGATAAACTGACGTAACAGAGGACAAATGGTTAGAAAGACTGAAGTAGATAAGTAGGGCGGCACGGTGGCGCAGCAGTAGAGTTGCTGCCTTATAGCGCCAGAGACTGGGGTTCGATCCTGACGATGGGTGCTGCCTGTACGGAGTTTGTAGGTTCTTCCTGTGACCTCATGGGTTTTCTCCGGGTGCTCCGTTTTCCTCCCATGGACGGGACCCTTCTTCAGACTGATTTACTACACATGTTGTACGTCATCAGAGTTTTTGTGTAAGAGTTAAAAATTAGAAAAGTTAGAATTGATTAGAAATGGCCTGCTCTATTATGTGTACGGGTGGCCTGCTCTATGTCACGGATTTTGTACTTTCTCCCCGTGACCTGCAAGGGTTTTCCCCAGATGCTACGGTTTCCTGCTACACTCCAAAGATGTACAGGTTTGTAGGTTAATTGGCCAGTAAAAATTGTAAATTGTCCCTAGTGTGGAGGGTAGTGCTAGTGTACGGGTTGATCGCTGGACGGCACAGACTCGGTGGGTCAAAGGGCCTGTTTCCACACTGTATCTTGAAAACTGAAAAACTAAGATTATAACTAAACAATTGGAAGGGAGATCATTTTAGAATAATGGGATTTTAATGGGTCTGTAAAGTCCCTTTCATCTCAATGACTTACAATATTAATTTACTTTTAGTTATTAATTAAGTGAATTGTCAGTGCATAGTCAAAATGAATAGAATTAATTGAAAGGGTGGCACAGTGGTGCAACAGTAGAGTTGTTGCATTACAGCTCCAGAGACCAGGGTTCGATCCTGACTACGGGTGCTGCCTGTACGGAGTTTGTACGTTCTTCCCGTGACCCTCATGGGTTTTCTCCGGGTGCTCCGCTTTCCTCCCATGGACGGGACCCTTCTTCAGACTGATTTACTACACACGTTGTACGTCATCAGAGTTTTTGTGTAAGAGTTAAAAATGATTTGAGTTAGAAAAGTTAGAATTGATTAGAAATGGCCTGCTCTATTATGTGAAGGTACTCTTCCTCAAGATCAACATAACATAAACACTATTTTTAATGTCTCCCTACTTATCTTGGCTTTTAAAGCTTATGTAATTCCTTTAGTTAAAAGGGATGTGCAGGAGTACAGTGGGTTGTAATTAGCTATCCCGTCCTTCACTCATTCCATCTGTTCTCCGTAATATTTACCCTAAATACCAGGTATTTATTATTGTTATTCAATTCTATTTCATTGAGTAGGATGACATTCAATGGAATTTGCAGAATAATTCCTGTGTTACATGGTTCTTCATAAGTTTATAAGTTCCTACGATAGGAGCAGAATTAGGCCATTCGGCCCATCGAGTCTACTCCGCCATTCATTCATGGCTGATTTATCTTTCCCTCTGAACCCCATTCTCCTTCCTTCTCCTCCTATCCTTTGACACCCTTATTAATGAGGAATCTGTCAATCTCCACTTTACAAATACCCAATGACTTGGCAATGAATTCCACAGATTCACCACCCTCTGACTAAAGAAATTCCTCCTCATCTCCTTTCCAGAGGTACGTCCTTTTATGCTGAGGCTGTGCTCTCTGGAGTGGAAACATCCTCTCCACATCCACTCTCCAGAGGCCTTTCACTATTCAGTAAGATTCAATGAGGTCCCTCTCCCCTCATCCTTCTAAACTCCAGCGAGTGGAAGCCGTGCCTTCAAATGCACATCATATGTTATTATAGTGGAAACATCCTCACCACATCCACTCTATCCATGCCTTTCAATGATTCTCCAATGAGTATTGAACCAATACTGTTTCATTGGACAATAAATGGACAGCAAAAATGTGGAAGTTTGTACCCAATATATACCAATGCTGTGATGTTTAGAGTTTGGAGCAGTTAGTTGTTAGGTAAGTGTACTGATGGATATGCGGTTACGTAGCCCCATTAGTTAACAAAGGAGGCAGAATGAAACAGACATTAGTAATGTAAAATAAATATGTGAGTATAGGAATGTTATTATTTTTAGGAGATATGCATACATTATGATTCCATATTGTGCAAATGTATCATTCTATGAATTGCACTTTTAATTTCCATTTTAAGTACATTGCTTTACATACTTGTATAAAATTACACTGATCTGTTTAACCAAAAGGTTAATTTGCAGGTTGAATTGGTAGTAAGATAGACAAATGCCATGTTAGCATTCATTTCGACGAGACAAGGATATAAAAATAAGAATGTAACACTGAGGCTTTATAAGGTGCTGGTCAAACCGCATTTTGAGTATTGTGAGCAGTTTTGTGCCTCATGTCTGAGGAGGGATGACATTGGAGACAGTCCAGAGGAGGTTTACGAGAATTAGCCCGGGGATGATTGGGTTAACGTATGACGAGCCCGACATTGCAATGGGCATTTTGCAGTAAGGAAGCCAGGCATAAGAAAATGAGAATTTAACAAATGAAAGCAGGACCATGGAAAACCTGCTCCGCCACACAATAAACTCATGGCTGACTTGATCTTAACCTCAACTCCACCTTCCTGTGTGCCATTGAACACAGAACAGTACTACTCAGGAACAAGCCATTCAGCCCATCGTCTCTGTGCTGGCCATGATGCCAATCCCATTTACCTGTACATATTCCTCTATTCTCTGAAGATAGACAAAATGCGGGAGTAACTCAATGGGTCAGGCGGCATCTCTGGAGAAATGGAATAGGTGATGTTTCGGGTCAAGACACTTCATCAGACTTCTTCTTAGTCTGATGCAGGGTCTCGACCTGAAGCATCAAGAGATTTTCTCCAGAGATGTATGCCTGACCCACGGAGTTACTGAGTGTAAACCAGCGTCCACAGTTCCTTCTTACACATTCCCTCTATTCTCTGCCTGGTCATGCATCTGCCTACAAGTCTCTTAAACATTGCTGTTCTACCTACTTCTCCATGTGATATATATTGATAGCAAATGATTATTTACAGTTAATAAAAATATGGTATTTTAGGATTTAGCTCCGTATAAAATCCACATGCAGTTGGCTGTACTGAAATGGGCTTTGTGAATAAGGGATTGTTCGGTGAGCTATTAATTACTCTGGAATCCCACTGAGGACAGATCCTGACTGGTGAGAGAGCCTTCCACGTGAAAGCAGGGTCATTTATCAAACGCCATGAAACGTAGCCTGCCTGACTGCTCGAGTGCTGAGGTAACGCATTTGGCTGAAGTGAGAATAGCAACATTGCATAATAGAAATCAACTGCATCAGCTGCCCTGTTCAAGCACTGAGGTGGTCTGTGTGAGCTGGGGCACAGAGGTGATTGCATCGTGCACACTCCCGTGAAAAATATAACTGGACAGTCCCTTCGGTCCAATCCAAAGATTGCATCCACTGAGAAAACAGACATTGCAAAACAGACACTCCAAAGAGGTACAGGTTTGTAGGTTAATTGTATAAATGTAAAAAGAATTGAACAAATAGAAGCAGGACTACGGAAAATCGCGCCTCAAACCTGCTCCGCCACTCAATAAGGTCATTGCTGACCTGATTTTAACCTCAACTGTACTTTCCCCCTATGTGTGCCATTGAACACAGAATGGTATAGCTTAGGAACAGGCCCTTCGGCCCACTGTGACTGCGCTGACCATGATGCCCATCTCATTTACCTGTACAAATCCCTCAATTCTCTGCCCGGTCATGTATTTTAGACTTTAGAGATGCAGCGTGGAAACAGGCCCTTCAGCCCACCGAGTCCGTGCCGACCTTCGATCATTCGTACACTAACACTATTCTACACGCTAGGGACAATTTCCAATTTTTACCCAAGCCAATTAACTTGCAAAACCGTACGTCTTAGCAGTGTGGAGGGAATTTAGAGCACCCGGCCAAAACCGTGGTCACTGGGAGAATGTACAAACTCAATATAGACAGTAGCTGTAGTCAGGATCGATGCTGTGGATGAACGCTTATTTCTCAAAGTTAAGCCTATTTCGGGAAAGTACTCTACATTTTAAGCATCCTGAGAGGCATGGATTTTGAGAAGAGATTTTGATGTGATAAGTATCTCTTTTGTTCTAGTCTGTTTTCTGATCAATGTTTCCTTATGGGATTATGCAGTATATCTTTGAGACTGTAGGCAAAGCATTAAGTTATCAGCGCAGCACTACTTACTTCACTGGCTGTAGGCCTAGTGTGGATGGGTCTTCCTTGCATACTGGGTATGTTGTCACTGGGTATCAAACTGGTTCTGTTTATACAGACCTCCATAAGTCAGAAATTGCACAAAAATTATTCAATATGGTAACTGCATCTCGACAGTATTGTAATAAGTGGCATCTAAAGACCATAGTTTTAGTTTTTTAGTTTTTTTTTGTTTTAGAGATACAGCGGGGAAACGGACCCTTCGGCCCATCGAGGCCATGCCGACCATCAATCAATCATGCACTAGTTTTACCCTACACACCAGGGACAATGTACAGAAGACAATTAACCTACAAACCTGCACGTCTTTGGAGTGTGGATGGAAACGGGAGCACCCGGAGAAAATCCAGGCGGTCCCAGGGAGAACATCCAAACTCCATGCAGACAGCACCAGTGATCAGGATCGAATCCGGGTTTCTGCCGCTGTAATGCAGCAACTCTACCGCTGCGCCAACGTGCCGTACTTGTCCGAATTGAACTCCATCTGCCATTTCTGCACCAATATTTCCATCTGATCTGTATCTTGCTCTATCTCTGACAACCACACCTCCAGCAATTTTCACGTGATCTACAAGCTTACTAATCAGACCACCTAATCGTAGAGTTATCAAGTCACCAAGAGACGCAGCACAGAGTAGGCGCTTCAGTCCACTGAGTCTGTGCGGAACATCATGCCATCATCTTTACTTCGATCCCATGCTAACTCATTTTATTCTTCCTTATATTCCCATCTACTCCCCCACCCTCCAACAGCCTAGATTCTAATACTCAACAACATATGACGGGCAATCTACAGTTGTCAATCAATCTACCATCCCAAAGATTTTACTTTTATGATGTTGGAGGAGACTGGAGCGCCTGGAAGAAGCCCACACTGGGAGAACATGCAAACTCCACACAGAAAGCACTGGAGGTCATGATTGAACCAGGGGCTCTTCAGTTGCTGGGTAGCAGCTCTACTAGCTGCAATAAGGTGCCTATTTGTTATCTCCTCAAAGAATTGAATCAAGCTAGTCAAATATAATGTTTCCTTAACAGCTCTTTCACGGTCAATATTACTTTGGAAGTGCCATTACTATTGTATTTACAAAGGAGAAGCTAACAGCTGTACAGCAAATGTGATAACTGACAAGTTAATCTGCTCAGGTGCTGTTCGCTCGGAGAGATGTGGGCCTGGATATCCATATCTTATCTTATTCATCTTCAAATATAAAGAGCAACAAAGATCTTTACATCCTCTAGGACCTGGACTCAAACATTACAGAAATAAAAAACTGCAGGTGCTGGTGTATACCATAAATAGACACAAAGTGCTGGTGCTGGCAGCATCAGCGGGTCAGGCAGCATCTCTGGAAAAAAAGGATGGGTGACCTTTCGGGTCATGGCCCTTCTTCAGAAGAAGAAAATGAAGGTTCCTGGCCTGAAGCATCACCCATCCTTTTTCTCCAGAATGTGTAGGAAGGAATAGAAGCTGGTTTACACTGTGGGTAGACACAAAATACTGGAGTAACTCAGTACTCAGTCAGGCAATATCTGTGGAGAAAAGGGTTAGGTGACGTTTTGGGTCAAAACCCTTCTTCCCAGTCTGAGGAAGGGTTTCGAACCGAATCGTCACCCATCCTTTTTCGCCAGAGACGCTGCCTGACCCGCTGACTTACTCAAGCATTTTGCATCTATCATTTTCTCCAGAAGTCTGATGAAGGGTCCTGACTCAAAACATCACCCATCCTTTTTCTCCAGAGATGCTGCCCGACTCGCTGAGTTCCCCCAGCACTTTGTGTCTATCTTTCAAACAGTGCAAGCTATTTCCAAGTGCCCATGAGGACAGAGGAAGCTTGCAACCCATCCCTTTCGACATGGCTTTGAACCCAGGACACAAGAGGCAAAAAACCAATAGCAACCGCAATTACAATGCACCACCTCATTGATCGCAGACACTTTGCAAACCTACCTGGAGTTCACTTAGTTCAGATAGTTGTCCGAACTGCCACCTGCGGAGGTCTTCCCTGGGCAGGAGAATCGGAGTTCCAGCGAGGTGGTGTAAATGGAGCATTACCTGGCTGGAACCCCTACCAATCTCCAACCAGCAGCTGTGGTATAAAGGCAGTTCAGGTTAAAGTTCAGTTGTACAGTGAAACAGGCAATCCTAAAATATCACCTTTTACGACAGCCACACACCAAAATTGAAATGTTTTCTAGTTGGAAAGGAAGCAGAGGTTTGTCTTACCTTGGTTGTCTTTACTTTATTTCCAGAGGCACAACTCCATCCAGTACGATCTGGCAGTACTTTGCATTCCTCTCCATCAAGGCATGGCTGCATTTGGCACCACCATTTCTGTAAAACTATTGAGGCTAGTTCAACAGTAAACAAAATGACAAGTAAAAGTTTATTAACTTCTTTTCCCCCTTGAGAGTCAAGCAAACATCTACCCCATATTGTGTAGGAAGGAACTGTGGATGCTGGTTTAAACTGAAGATAGACACAAAATGCTGGAGTTACTCAGGTAACTCAGAAGAAGGTCTCGACTGGAAATGTCATCTATTCCTATTCTCCAGAGATGTTGCCTGGCCCGCTGAGTTACTCCAGCATTTTGTGTCTATCTGCACTGCATTATTAAGTTAAATTTATTTCCCTTCCAATCATCTTCCTTTTTTTTTTGGTGCCCCCCAAGAATTAACTTGAAATGAATTCAGCAAAGGTTCATTAGATTTATACGTGGAAGGAAGGACTGATCCCTAATGAGAGGTTGGGTAGAATGGCCTGGCATTCGATGTTTTTTTTTAAGAATGAGAGATGATCTCATTTGAAAATTCAATTCTGAAGGATTTTGTGGAGTGAAAGCTTGCTGACTTGGCAAATAAGTCAAAAACCGTGGAATTAGAATGCAGGCTTGGCCATTTAGGAGTGAATTCAGAGGCAGTTTCTCCACTTAGAGAGCCATGTATTCAAGATTGAGATATTTTAGTCACTGAATCAAGGTTCAGTTGGGTTAATGTGAACATTCAGACACGATATTATTACAAGGTGAAACGGACATAGCCTAACCCCACTATGTCCTTGATGTGTTATATCATGCCTCCAATCTGTGGAGGTTAAGGTGTGATCTGAGAACTGTTTTAGATGATTAAAGGAAATCGCAAATCAGATCATGTGGAAATATTTTCACTGCCGTATGTGACGAGAGTACCCACGCTGAAATTGGAGTTGGGTTGTTGGGGACTGATGATAGGGAGCAGCCATTTCACACAAACGCTAGTGCAAAGTTCAGCGCTCTCTGCCTTAACAGTACTGAGACTGGACAGTGGGTTGTTAGTTTTATGGGACGAGGAGATTATGGGTCAAGGCACCAACATGGGTAAATGGACAAGGGGTGCTGACTGCTCATTTATGTAAATGAACAGTGCAAAACAACAATCAGCTATTGTGCTATTGATTCAATTCATGCTGAGAATCAATGTTAAGATTCCAGAATCTTAAAAAGATAAGGGAATCACTTCTTTGATCGATGGGGATTCTATCTGAAAGTTAGTTTAGGATTCAGTTTCATTATATGTCTTACACGGCACAATTAATTATCCTGATGAGTGCAATTGATGATTCCAATCCAACTAATTGTGCAGGAATGCAAGATAATAAAATAGTGGAATACAGTTTAAAGTCTATTCCAAGGGAACACAGCCACAGGGGATGCAAACATTTCCCCTGATCTTATCCAAGAGGTTAGATGTTAACAAGACATTCGACTTTAGAGATACAGCGTGGAAACAGGCTCTTCAGCCCACCGAGCCCGCGCCGACCAGCGATCACCCCGTACACTAACTTACACACACTTGGGATAATTTTTACAACTTACTAAAGCCAATTACCCTATAGACCTGCCCTTCTTTGGAGCGTGGGAAGAAACCAGAGCACCCCGAGAAAACCCACAAGGTCACAGGGAGAATGTACAAATCCTGTACAGACAGCGCCCATGGTCAGGATCAAACCCGGGTCTCCAGCGCTGTAAGGCAGCAACTTTACCACTGCGCCACTGTGCATCCCCCGCGCTACTTTGCAGCCCGTACCCCAACAAGACAGAAGTAGAACCTACCATCTACACAAGAAGGAGCGGCGCGTGTTGTTCCTGCCACTTGTCCCGGTAAACAGGAGCACTTCACTGTCTGCGACCGCTCCTCGATTTTGTTTTTATTGCAGCATCGGTGTAGGGCTACTACCTCACAGGTGCCGCTCTTAACATGGTGAGCTGTGCAATGATAATGAGAGCAGGTCAGTTGAGAGAACCATGTAGACACAGCAGGAACTCTGCAATCTCTACCACACAGACATGGGGAGAATTTGACCTACACCGCTGTCAGAGCACACTGAAAGAAACTGGGTCTTCCTATTGTGATTGTTCACCATATTCCATCAGGCCCCTTCATAACACCATTCAGTTTTAGCTTTAGTTTTTAGAGGTACAACATGGAAACAGGCCCTTCGGCCCACCGAGTCTGCGCCGACCAATGATCACCCATACACAAGTTCTACCCTACACACGAGGGATATTTTACAGAAGCCAATTAACCTACAAACTTATACGACTTTGGAATGTGAGAGGAAATCAAAGATCCAGGAGAAAACCCACATGGTCACAGGGAGAACGTGCAAACACCATACAGACAGCACCCGTAGTCAGGATCGAACCCGGGTGTCTGGCGCTGTAAGGCACCCACTGTACCACTGCGCCACTGTGCTATTCCATTCAACGCCGCACAGGTGCACCTCACTATTGCAGCAACCTGGCTGGTTACCTGACGGGTTTAGAAAGGACATTTACAACATCGTGGTGCACTAATTTAAAATGATACAGCGAAAGATGCAAAGTGGATGTGAGGAAAAGATTTTTACACGGAAGGATAGTTCTGGAGAAATTGCAGGGCCACTGGCAGAGATACTAGCATCATTGATAGCCATGGGTGAGGTGCTGGAAGACTGGAGGGTGGCTAATGTTGTGTCTCTATTGAAGAAAGGCAGCAAGAGAAAGAGGTGGGAGCTACAGACCAGTGAGCCTGCTAGTAGTGGCGGGTAAGTTTTGGAGGGGATACTGAGAGATACGATCTACATGCATGTATAAAGGCCAGGAGGGATAAGGGATCGTCAGCATCGCTTCGTGCTATCTAATACAGGAGAGTAAAAGAAAGATTACAATTTTATGGAGCCTTGAGTTGTCCACGTTCTTCTCAATCAAAGAGATATCATTGTTGCAACGTGGAAACTTCAAGGTGAGATGAGAAAAGTTTAAGGCTTACGTGTGGGATACGTTTTTTTTTAGACGGAGAGTGAAGGGTGCCTGGAATGTGTTGCCAGGGGTGGGGATGGAGGCAGGTACAATATTGGCATTTGAGGCTTTTAGATAAGACATAGATATGCATGGAATGGTGTGATATGGTCAATGTACATGCAAAGGAGATTAGTTTAACTTAGTATCATGTTCAGCATGGATATAGTGGGCCGATGGGTTAGTTCCATGTCTATACAGAGCATCTATTGAACAACTCAGGTGAAAGGCAACACCTTTGACATTGTAATGCTCCCTTAGTACGATTTAAATATCCATAAAAGTAGTCAGGTAAGCGTACATGTCTTAATATTACACCGGCTATTATTGGTGTGGCCTCCTAGACTGAAATCCACTTAGAAAATTAAAATTGTAGAAACAAAGAACTACAGATGGTGGTTTATACCAAAGATAGACACCAAGTGCTGAAGTAACTCAGCGGGTCATGCAGCATCTGTGGGAAAAAATGAATGAGTAACGTTTCAATAGTACTAAAGGAGAGAAGGCAGGTACGGGATACTGAGTTGGATGATCAGCCATGATCACATTGAATGGCGGTGCAGGCTCGAAGGGCCGAATGGCCTACTCCTGCACCTATTTTCTATGTTTCTATGTTTCTAAGTCCTGATCTGCAAGTCATCCATATCACTCCGTTTCCTGCAGGTATCCAGGTGTTTATCTAAAATGCTCTTAAATGCCACCATTCCAAGCACCCAGCACTCTCTGTGTAACAAAAACTTGCTCCACACATTTCCCTTAAATATTCATTTCAGAAAAAGGGAAAGATTGATGTGTTTCCATTCGTCAATGTTAAAGGAGGAATGTAAAACTCTGGATGTAGAAATCACTTTGCTAGAATATTCAATAATATTTATCTCGGAAGTTGAATATTGAGTAGAAAAATTCCCAGCACCAGCTATGTTACTTCAGTCACTGAAGTTGACCTGTAAACCTCGTGCCTGACTTTATTCAGATTGTGTTTATTATTATTATGTTAATAAAACAATCCTCTAACAATCATGAAGTCTTTGGCGAAGTGGAATTGTGATTATCAACTAGTGTGGGCATGTGTGCAGACTGATAATCAGATTTGACCTGTGTGTTCAGTTTAACCAAGGAACGTTTGCCGAGGGCTCAGAAAACAAATGGAAATCGCTGGCTTGGTTTTTATATGCAGCAGCTCACACACGGAGATGAACACCCTGAATCTAAATGTTGTTAATATTTCAATATTTCAAGAATGGAATAATTCTTTAATGAGATTCATGAAATAAATCTGAACAAGACCAACAGCCGCCAGGACGAGACCTAATCCAATGTTTGAATAAGGTCTGATTTCAGCATTTGACCAATATTTGCTGCAGCACATAAATGTCTTTGACTTTTATCCCAGTTCCCAGTCTGACATGCTGCCGAAACAAAACACAGAGAAGATGACGAAGAAGTTTTAAAAAAGGATGTCTAGAATGACCAGTGAGGAGGTGTATATATTTGGGAAGTTGCTCTCTGATCTTAGGATTTCATGTGATTTTAATAATTCAATCTTGGTTACTTTTTCATAGTCACACAGTCATATAGCATGGAAACACTCTCTGCATATGGAAATGATGTACAGGTCAGGATCTGGATGAGATTTACCAGGGAGTTGCTCGGTATGAATTATTGCAACTCTGACGAGAGACTGGATAGACTAGTTTCATTTTCTTCAAAATGGAAGAAGCAGATGGGGAACCTAAAGGGGAGCAAGTGACCCAAACAACTACATAGAATCATAGAGTCATACAGCGTGGAGACAGGCCCTTCGGCCCAACTTGCCCATGCCAACCAACATACCCCATCAACCCCAGTCCCACTTGCCTGCATTTGGCCCACATCCCTCTAAACCTATTCTATCCATGTATTTGTCCAAATGTTTTTTAAATGTTGTGATAGCACCTCCCTCAACTACCTCCTCTGGCAGCTCATTCCATACACCTACCACCCTTTGTGTAAAAGGGTGACTGATTTGTGACATAATGCCATGGAGTATCCCTTGGCCCAATTAACATGCACCCATCTATTCCTTCCACTGCATAATTGATAATGTAGCATACATAATAATATAGAACATAGAAGAGTGCAACACAGGAAGAGGCCCTTTGGCCCATAATGTCTGTGCTAATCATGATGCCAAGTTAAACCGATCTCTTTTTATTTTATAGAGATACAACATGGAAACAGACCCTTCGGCCCCGATCCCGTACCGACCTTCGATCACTATATACACTCGCACTATCCCACACACAAGGGCCAATTTACAATGTTTTACCTACACCTACATGTCTTTGGGATGTGGGAGGCACTGGAGCACCCGGAGGAAACACACTCGGTCACAGGGAAAACGTGCAAGCTCCAAACAGACAGCACCCGAGTTCAGGATGGAACCTGGGTCTCTGGTGCTCTGAGGTAGCAACTCTACAGCTAGCATATGTTCCATATCCCTCTATTGCCTGCATATCCATGCGCCTCTTAAGCTTCTTAAACACTACTATCATGTGTGCTTCCACCACCACCTCTGGCAGTGCACTCCCAGTGTAATAAACTTGCTCTGAACATCTCCTTTAAACATTGTCACTCTCACCTTAAACCTATGCACTTTCATATTTGATATTTCCACCTTGGAAAGGGTGGAAAGATACTTCTATATACCTTTATATACTTCTATGAGTGAAAGGTGTTTTAGAAACACATAACAGCCATTTCCCTTTCTTCCTCTCTCCCGACATCACATCACAAACCGAGGCTGGTAAAGCAAAACCACACCAGCAAGAACGTGCCTACGTTTGGCGTAGTGTCGCAGTGGTGGAGCGGCTGTCTTACAGAGCCAGAGGCTCAGGTTCGATCCTGGCCTTGGGTGCTGTCTGTAAGGAGCTTGTACGTTCTCCCTGTGACCGCGTGGGTTTTCTCTGGCTGCTCCAGTTACCTCCCACACTCCAAAGACGTACAGGTTTGTAGGTTAATTGTCTAGTTTAGTTTAGACATACTGCACGGAAACAGGCCCTTCGGCCCACCGAGTCCGCGCTGACCGGCGATCCCCGAACACTAGCACTATTCTGCATTCAAGGGACGATATACAATCTTTACCAAAGGCAATTAACCTACAAACCTGCACGTCTTTGTGATTAGGAGTCTTTGGAGTGTGGAAGAAAACCGGAGCACCCAGAGAAAACCCATGTGGTCATGGTGAGAACGTACAAACTCCACACAGACAAGACCCATAGTCAACATCGAACACGGGTCTCTGGTGCTGTGGCAGTAACTCTACCACTGCGCCACCCTAGGTTATTTGGCTTCAGGAAAAATTGTAAATTATCCCTAGTATGTCGGCAGTCGGCATGGACTCGATGGGCTGAAGGGCCTGTTTCCTCACTGTATCTCTAAACTAAACCTGCTGTGGTGTTCCCCCTATGTAGCCACTCCATTCATAGGAACATTTCCAATACAGCTGTGATAATATGTGGAAGATATACAGAGATTCATAGAAAAGTACATAATCAATATGATTTTTTTCCAACTCAAGCAGCCTGTTGTAAATTATTTAACAAGCGATTCTGCAATAACAAGTGTTGTCCCTGTCAGACAATTAAATTTTACCACTGCATTGCCATCCTTAACCTGGTAGTTTTTTTCAGATACTTGTTAAAACTTACTAAAGCAGGCAAAGCAAATCCAAAATAAATGGCAACATGCTAAACAACATGAAGCTGTGAAAGATTCCCGGCTGAAGGCCTTTCGTACAGGAATGAATCACTTTAATTCCATGCAGTAGAATGGAGCCTAGGTATTTTTATTAATATCCTGGGCTCGCATTCTATGATGCACTTCATTTTACTGTGGGAATTAAAATGCAAAGACCTCAGATGCAAGGAAAGGCCGTTGGACATCACATCATTACATTAGCAGGTTAATCGGTATCTACTTTATTTAGAGATATGGTGTGGAAATAGGCCCTTCGGCCCACCATGCCAACCATCAATTACTAGTAACCTAGTTCTATCCTACACACCAGGGACAGTTTACAGGCGCCAATTAACCTACAAGCCTGCACGTCTTTGGAATGTGGGTGGAAACCAGGGCACCCTGAGAAAACCCATGCGGTCATAGAGAGAACATACGAACAATGTACAGACAGCACCCATATTCAGGATCGAACCCGGGTCCCTCGTGCTGTCAGGCAGCAGCTCTACAGCTGCGCCTCTGTGCTGCCCTGTTAGAAGAAGAAGGACACGGCACAATATTTGCTGTGGTACTTTAGACAGTATTAAGAAGGTGTGAAAAATTGATTGGAATGTTTAAGGGATTAGTTGCAATGACACGGTGGTAGTGTTGGCACCTCAGAACACCAGAAACACAGGTTCAATCCTGACTTCAGGTGCTGTCTGTGTGAAATTTGCACATTTTCCCTGTGACCACGTGGGTTTCCTTCGGGTTTTCCGGCTTCCCCCACATCCCAAAGACTTGTGGGTTTGTAGGTTAATTGGCTTCTGTAAATTGTCCCCAATGTGCAGGATAGACCTAGTGTATGAGTGATCACCGGTCAGCGTCGACTCGGTGAGCCGATGGGCCTGTTTCCATGTTGTACCTCTTAACTAAAACAAAAACTAAAAAAGGATACAGAGATTTGAAGGCAACTTTTCTGGTCTGAATATTGAAGAAGAAACGGCAGATGCTGGTTTACACTGATGATAGACAGTGATAGGAGTAACTCAGCATCTCTGGGGAAAAGGAAAAGGTGACATTTTGACCCTTCATCAAACTCAGGTGTGAGATTTTTTTTATTGGTCTGTGGGACATCCTTGCTTTCTTTGGAGTGTTGCAGGAGAACCATTGAAGCTGTGGAAAGCATTTTATCAGGATGCATCCCACAGCATGGTTTGTGAATAGCTCCAACCAAGACAGGAAGAAGTTGCAGAGAATTGTGGACGCTGTCCAGACCATCACACAGACCAACCTCCATTCCAATCATGGGTACACAAAATGTTGGAGAAACTCAGCGGGTGCAGCAGCATCTATGGAGCAAAGGAGATAGGCAACGTTTCGGGCCGAAACCCTTCCAATCATTCCATGTACACATCACGCTGCCTCTGCAAGGTCAACAGCATAATCAACAACAATCTCACCCCTGACACTCTCTCTACTCCCCTCTCCCATCAAGCAAGAGGTACAGAAGTGTGAAAACGCACACCTCCAGATTCAGGGACAGTTTCTTATCCAACTGTTATCAGGCAATTGCACCATCCAATCACCAACTAGAGAGTGGGCCTGAGCTACTATCTACCTCACCGGAGATCCTCGTACATTATTTAACCGGACTTTACTGGACCTTATCTTGCACTCAACACTATCCCCTCTGAACACCAGGGACGGCTTGATTGTACAGTCTTTCCACTGACAGGTTGAATGATGCCAGATTGATGGTCTTGCTCTTAACATGAGCGAAACCCAGGAGCCGATTGTTGATGCCTAGGAACCATGTATCCTGTTTTCATTGGTGGGACGGTGGTGGAGAAAGTAAACAGCTTCAAGTTCCTAGTCGTACACAGATCTAATCTGATGATCTGTGCTGAGACCAACTTGTTGATGCAATTCCAAAGATTGTTCACCAACACCTCTACTTCCTCACAGATTTGAGGAGATTCAACAAGTCTATCGAATAACTATCAGTAGAGTATACGGTTTAGAAATTCAAATTCTCAAGAACAAAGTGGTGGACAATGGCCCGTCCATCGCAGGTACTAACCTCCCCATGATCAAAGTGATCCGCAGGAACGCAGCTAAGATCATCAAAGACCTACACCACCCGAGCAACTAATGCTGCTACCATCGGGAACAAGGCACAGGAGCCCAAGAATTGGCACCTCCAGGTTCAAGAACAGATTCTTCCCTTCAACCATCAGAATATTGAACCATCTGCACAACCCTAAACATAACCCTACCTCAGCATCTAACCATGACAAACTTTGCACAGCAAAGACTGCACTATAAAGTTTGGTCTTTTTGTTCTGTCGTGATCTAGTTTATTTTTGGAATAACAAAGTTTATTGTATATTTATTGTTATTGCGTCTAATGTGCCTATAAAGCTACAGCAAGTAATAATTTCATTGTTCCAGTTTATATCCAGTGCATCTGACAAATAAATACTCTTGACTCTTGAAAACATATAACATGAGATGGTGTATCAATCGCTGGATGACAGAATGAGTGGTTGCCTTGAGGTCTTCACTGAATTACATACGTTAGCTTAGAGAAGCAGCAAAAACAGGATCACAAGAAAATAGTAGGACTAGATCACCAGGCTGGTCAGGCCTCTCCCACCATTCAACACACGATTAGTGTATGTGGGCAACATTTTCAGCATGGACACGATGGGTCAAAGGGCCCACTTCTGTGCTGTACAACTCCATGACTTAATCTCAGGAAAGAATCGATGAGGGGTGGCACAGTGGCTCAGCAGTATAGTTGCTGTCTTAGAGCATCAGTGACCCAGGTTTGATCCTGACTACCGGACTGACTCTATCCTTGCAGAGAAGGAAGGTAAGAGGTGATCTTACAAAGGTGTACAAAATCATGAGAGGAATAGATCGGGTAAATACACAGAGTAGGTGAATTGAGAACCAGAATTGAGAACCTGCTGTACCAGATGACCAAACACCCTCGATCACTGCTACTCCACAATCAAGGATGCCTATCGCTCTATCCCTCGCCCTCACTTTGGTAAATCCGACCATACCACGGTGCTGCTTCTTCCTGCCTACAGGCAGCAATTGAAGAGCGCACCCCCCCCGAGGTGAGGACTGCACAGAACTGGTCGGGGGGGGGGGGGGGGGGGGGGCAGAGGAACAACTACAGGACTGTTTGGAGTCTGTAGACTGGGCAATGTTCAGGGAGTCGGCATCTTACCTGAACGAATACGCCACAGTCGTTACAGACTTCATAAAAAAATGTGTGGAGGACTGCATCCCAACAAAAACCTTCCAAGTGTTTCCCAATCAGAAGCCTTGGATGAACAATGAGATCCGCACTCTTCTGAAGACCAGACACCGGGCATTCATGTCTGATGATACAGTGGTCTACAAGAAGTCCAGATACGACCTTGGTAAGGCCCTCAAAAAGGCCAAAAGGGACTTCTGCTCCAAACTGGAGGATGAGACAGGTGTTCGGCAGCTGTGGCGGGGCTTAAATGCAATCACCTTCTACAAGGCGAGATCAGGAGGCAGCTCGAATGTCGACGAAACATCGCTCTCTGACGAGCTCAATGCGTTTTATGCACGCTTTGATAGGGAGAACACTGATGTGCCTTCTCAAGCCCCCATTCGCTGTGATGGTATTTAAGTCACAGTCACAGAGGCCAATGTCAGAAAATCCTTCAGAGGGGTAAACCCTCGAAAAGTGCCTGGACCTGATGGTATACCCGGTATTGTTCTAAACAACTGTGCGGACCAACTGGCTGGAGATTTTACGGACATTTTCATCCTCTCACTTCTGAGGTCTGAGGTTCCCACCTGCTTTAAAAGGGCATCAATTATACCGGTGCCCAAGAAGAGCAAGGTGACGTGCCTCAATGACTATCAACCAGTGGCACTAACGTCAGTGGCAATGAAGTGCTTTGAGAGGTTGATTATGCCCAAATCAACTCCCACCTCGACAAAAACCTTGACCCTCTGCAGTTCGCTTACCGCCACACCAGATCAACGGCGGATGCGATCTCGCTGGCTCTCCACTCTGCTCTGGACCACTTGGACAACAAAAACTAATATGTCAGGCTGTTATTCATTGATTACAGCTCATCATTTAATACAATCATCACCTCCAAGCTGGTTACCAAATTGCAGAACTGGGTCTCTGCACATCCCTTTGCAATTGAATCCTCAACTTCCTCATTCACAGACCACAGTCAGTTCGTATTGGTGGAAATGTGTCAGAATCAATAACAATCAGCATGGGAGCACCTCAAGGCTGCATGCTTTGCCCCCTGCTGTACTCACTCTATACTCATGACTGCGTAGCCGGTCATAGTGCGAACTCCATCATCAAGTTCGCTGACGACACTACTGTTGTGGGACATATGGGGAGTATAGAAGTGAGATCGACCGACTGACCAAATGGTGCCAGCACAATAATCTGGCCCTCAACACCACAAAACCAAGGAACTGATTGTGGACTTTGGAAGGGGTAGGATGGGGACCCACAGTCCCATTTATATCAACGGGTCGATGGTGGAAAAGGTCAAGAGTTTCAAATTCCTGGGCATACATACCTCTGAAGATCTTTCCTGGTCCGAGAATACTGATACAATCATAAAGAAAGCACATCAGCACCTCTACTTCCTGAGAAGATTACGGAGAGTTGGTATGTCAAGGAGGATTCTCTCTAACTTCTACAGGTGCACAGTAGAGAGTTTGCTGACTGGTTGCATCGTGCCTTGGTTCTGAAACATGAGCGCCCTGGAGCGGAAAGGACTACAAAAAGTGGTAAACACCGCCCAGTCCATCATCGGCTCTGACCTCCCGTCCATCGAGGGGATCTATCACAGTCGCTGCCTCAAAAAGGCTGGCAGCATCATCAAGGACCCACACCATCCGGGCCGTACAGTCATCTCCCCACTACCTTCAGGTAGAAGGTACAGAAGCCTGAAGACTGCAACGATCAGGTTCAGGAACAGCTTCTTCCCCACAACCATCAGGCTATTAAACTCGGCTCTGACAAACCTCTGAACATTAATAGCCAATAATCCGTTTATTTGCACTCTATCAGTTTAATTATTCATGTGTGTATATATTTATGCAATGGTATATGGACACACTGATCTGTTCAGTATTCGTGCTTACTATGTTCTGGTGTGCTAAAGCAAAGCAAAAATGTATTGTCCTATCAGGGACACATGACAATAAACTCTCTTCAACTCATGAACTCAAAGCGCACAGGTTTAAGGTGAGGGGGGAAAGATTTAATAGGAACCTGAGGGGTAACATTTATACACAAAGGATGGTGGGTGTATGGAACAAGCTGCCAGATGAGATAGTTGAGGCAGATAGTATTGCAATGTTTAAGAACATTTACGCAGGTATGTGGAAAGGATAGGTTTAGATGGATACGAGGCCAAACAGAGGGAGGTAGGACTAGTGTGGTTGGGACACATTGGTCGGTGTGGGCAAGTTAGGCTGAAGAGCCTGTTTCCACGCTGTATGATTCGATGACATGATGGGCTGAAGAGCCCATTTCTGTGCTGTAAAACTCTATGACAATATGAGCCCCATATGAGCCCCAATGAGCTCATGAAAGTATCGATGTGGGGCAGCACAGTGGGACAGGGGTGGAGTTGCTGCCTTACAGCATCAGAGACCCGGGTTCAATCCTGACTACGGATACTGTCTGCATGGAGTTTGTACGTTCTCCCTGTGACTGCGTGGGTTTTCTCTGGATGCTCCAGTTTCCTACCATACTGCCAAAGAAGTGCAGGTTTGTAGGTTAATTGGCTTTGGTAAACTTGTAAATTGTCCCTAGTGCGAAGGGCCTGTTTCCACGCTGTATCTCTAAAATACAAAGTCTAAAGATTCAAAACGGTAAATGCAGAAAAATTATTTCTTGTTTTCAGGAGATGGATGAGCCAAAACAAAACAGAAATGCCAAATTATAGATGGGTCAGTCAGCAATGAACTCAATAAACATTTTTTCACATGAAAATTAGAGATTTGGAATTCTGTAGGTGGATCATTGAAATGTTTATATTGAACAGATTTTGCATCAAAGGACTGTGAAAATGAATTTATGATGCCAACCAACAAACATCTCACTGAATGGCACTCAGATTTGAAGGGCTGCGAGATCCCACTCCCTCTTTTGTATTTTCGAGGAGAAAATACAAATACAAAGAAACATAACAAAATCAATGACACAGAGGGTGGTGGGTGTATGGAACGAGCTGCCAGAGGAGGTAGTTGAGGCAGGTACTATGACAACGTTTAAAAGACAATTTGACAGGTACATGGTTAGGCGAGGTTTACAGGCCTAACGTGGGCAGATGGGACACTTGTAGGTGGGGCATCTAGTCAGCATGGGCAAGTTAGGCCGAACAGCCTGTTTCCATGCTGTATGACACTATGACAAGTGCGAAAGATTCAACATTTTTAATTCAACCTGTCACTTTCCACTCAATTCATATACTCACTTCCTCTCCCCTCTAAATCGCACCATCTGACTTCTCCTTTCTTGTTCCCTAATGTACCGCTCGCGAAAGATTCAGCCCTCTTGTTTTTATCCCTAATTTGAGGAAGGACATTCTTGCTATTGAGGGAGTGCAGCGTAGGTTTACAAGGTTAATTCCCAGGATCGCGAGACTGTCATATGCTGAGGGAAAGGAGCAGCTGGGCTTGTACACTCTGTTTGTAGAAGGATGAGAGTAGATCTCATTGAAACATATAAGATTGTTAAGGGTTTGGACATGCTAGAGGCAGGAAACGTGCTCCCGATGTTGGGGGAGTCCGGAACCAGGGGCCACAGTTTAAGAATAAGGAGTAAGCCATTTAGAACGGAGACGAGGAAACACTTTTTCTCGCAGAGAGTGGTGAGTCTGTGGAATTTCATTTCGGAGTCACGTGAGTGACTTCGTGAAGAGCCCGCCGGCACGCATGCGCGACATATCGTCGCATCGCATTGCTGCCGACGGCTGGTCGGGAGCGCGGCTCCTGACCAGCCCTTCAGAGGGCCGACTCAGGTAAGGCTAAGCCCCCTAGAGTTGGTGTTTCCTGTGGGGGGGGGGGGGGGAGCAGTGTGTTCTCTCCCTACAGGAACGTGGATTTGGAGTCGCCGGCACTTATCCCGGAGCCTTTCTCAGCGGCTCACCTGCGAGTCGGGCCGGGAAACAGGCGTGGTAGTCGGGGAGCCCTGTTGGTACAGGGCCCGACCCGCCGATACACCGGAGCTCCAGTGTGAGTTGGTGTCTTGTTGTGGCGGGTGTATGTTATGTTCTCTCCCTGCAGGTACGTGGGGAAATAGGCGTGGATGTTGGGGAGCCCTGTTGTTACCGGGCCCGACCCGCCGCTATGCAGGAGCTCCAGTGCCGATTCAAGGAGCAGGTGCTCCAGTGTTGATTTGAGGAGCAGGAGCTCCAGTGCAGGTTCAAGGAGCAGGAGCTCCAGTGCTGGATTAAGGAGCAGGAGCTCCAGTGCTGATTCGAGGAGCAGGAGCTCCAGTGCTGATTTAAGGAGCAGGAGCTCCAGTGCTGATTTAAGGAGCAGCAGCTCCAGTGCTGATTTAAGGAGCAGGAGCTCCAGTGCTGATTTAAGGAGCAGCAGCTCCAGTGCTGATTTAAGGAGCAGGAGCTCCAGTGCTGATTCGAGGAGCAGGAGCTCCAGTGCTGATTCAAGGAGCAGGAGTTCCAGTGCTGGTTCCAGGAGCAGGAGCTCCAGTGCTGATTCAAGGAGCAGGAGCTCCTGTGCTGATTCGAGGAGCAGCAGCTCCAATGCTGATTCCAGGAGCCGAGAACGGGGTGCCTCTCGAAAGGGGGGACCCTGCCACAAGTTCGCCATTGGCGACCACGGGGAAGGGGTCGTGCTGCGGCCCGACCCCCCTCCGCTAGCCCTTCGTTGAAGGGCAGGGGAGGAGCCCGTAAGCCTAAACCCGGTTCGGGCCAAGGCTCCACCAGCCGCCATGGTGCGGTCTGGTGCAACGGCGGGACCTGGGTCTGTGAGATCTGCTATCCAACTCCCAAACCCCGCCGCTGGGACGGGGGGCTTGGGTACGGTCCCGCCTCGGTCGCCGAGTCCCCTGTCGATGGGGGGGACGAGACCGTGCGTCGGCAAGGTCCACGATGTGGACAGCCGGCAAGCCCGCGCGGGCGTCGCTCCATGCTTCTGCTGGAGTCGACCCCAAGCCGTCAGGGCCCTTTGTGGCAACGGCTTCCGCTCCCGTTAAACGGAGACGGTTGAACACCTTTCCCACGCGGGAATCGCGCGGTTCGCTGCGGCGGCCGATAGCGACAACTTCCGGCACCGAGATCACTTCTCAGAGGTGCGGGCCGATGAAAGGAGCCCCGGCAATCTTTCTGAGCCGGAGGTCTCCGACCACCCCAGTGTTCAGGGTGAAGGGCGTATGGCCGAATGACGCGGCTACTGGAGAGGAGCCATCCAGCTCCAGTAGGCACAGGGAGGTTAACCGCCGTCAGCAGAAGTTGAGAACCGTCAGCAGACACTAAGCCCAGCGAACTGCTCCTCCCTTCAACGAGCCCATACGCCACGGTCGCCGAGTCCCCCATGGATGGGAGGACGAGACTATGCGTCGGCTAGGTCCATGATATGGGCAGCCGGCAAGCCCGCGCGGGCGTCGGATCTCCATGCTAAGTCAGGTGCCGACTTCCCATCGCATTTGCCCTCCGAGGCAGCGAGACCAAGCTCCGCCGAGGAGGCGTTTGAGAGTACCTCCCGCGCGGGAATCGTTCAGCTTCGCTGCAGCGGCTACCGGCGACAACTTTCCGGCACCAGGTTCACCTCGATGAGGTGTGGGCCGATGGACGAAGCCCCAGCAGTTCAGCAGAACATGAGGACTTCGGCCGCCCGAGTTTTAGCTCAAGGGGCGTATTGGCCAGGATGGAGCGGATATTGGAGCCCCTCCTGCAGCAGAATCAAAAAATTTTGGGGAAGACTTCTCCAAGAGGGAAGGATATTCGGGGTCCTCCATCCCAGCATATGCCTCAACGGAAGTTTACGCTGTCTGCCGTTGAGCAGGTAGCAGGCACGGCTGAAATTTTTCGTCGGAACAAAAGGCGTGATAGGGAAAACTATTCACGAGCCCATTGAATTCGTCTCCCATATTTTTACTAGGCCAAAAAAGGATGGAGGTTGTCGGGTGATTATTGACTTGACCAGTTGAATACCTTTGTAACATATACACATTTTAAAATGGACACCTTTTGAGACAGCCAAATCACTGCTTTCGCATGGTTGCTTTATGGCATGTATTGATTTGAAAGATGCATGCTATTCAGTGTCCATCCGGAAACATCACCGGAAATTTTTGAAATTTGTCTGGATGGATCAGCTCTGGCAATATCGGGCCTTACCAAATGGGCTTACTACCGCCCCAGGCTTTACTAAATTACTCAAACCTATTATGGCCAAATTACGTATACAACATCATATTGTAATGGCTTATTTAATGATATTCTGATTATTGGCAACACTCTGGAAGCAGCTGAAAGCGCTGTTTCAGCAACTGTTACTATATTTCAGCAGCTGGGGTTTATAGTCCATCCAGAAAAATCGAAGTTTCACCCATCCCAGGTTATGGATTATTTGGGTTTCACGGTGGACTCTATTCTAATGAGGGCCAACATTCCATTTCACAAGGTGGAGGATGTTTCCCTTGCATGTCAGGATCTCGCATCCGCCAGTATACCATCTATTCGGCATACAGCTAAGATGATTGGGAAAATCGTAGCTTTATTTCCGGCAGCCCGGTTTAGACCTTTGCATTATCAAAATCTGCAAAGGGCCAAGATTGCTGCGTTAAAAAAGAACACTGGTCATTTTGACAGACCTATGGGGCTGCCTTCCGATGCTAAGGTTGAGCTACAATGGTGGGTGTCCAATATTGGCAAGGCATTCAAACCCATTGTTGTGCCCAATCCGGTGGTATATTTGCAAACTGACGCAAGCTCTCTAGGCTGGGGAGCTGCGGACAGCTCTTCTAGTTGTGGAGGCAGGTGGGATCCCCTTGAAGCTAGCATGTTGCTAATACAAGGGATTAACTATTTGAAGCTGCTTGCAGCATTTCACGGACTGCGGGCATATTGTGCTAATCTTAGTGGTACTCATGTCCGTCTCCAAATAGACAACACTACAGCGGTGGCATATTTAAACCATATGGGCGGTACCAGGTCAGTCTCTTGTGACAAATTGGCTAATACTATTTGGTGCTGGTGTATTGATCGAGATATTTGGATTTCAGCTACCTATGTGCCAGGTAGGCTTAATACTGTGGCAGACACCAGGTCACGCAAATTCAATGATAGTTTGAGTGGATGCTGCATCCTCAAATATTTGCCCAAATTACAGCCAAATTTGGCCAACCGGATATCGACCTTTTTGCGTCCCGGTTGAACCATCAGGTACCGACATATGTTTCATGGGAACCAGACCCTGGGGCATTAGCGATTGATGCATTCTCGCTAGACTGGGGGAAGTGGTTTTTCTATGCATTCCCCCCGTTTTGCCTCATCAGTCGGGTATTACAAAAAAAAAAAATCAGGATGGATTCTGCCAGAGGCATTCTTGTCATACCCGACTGGCCTACACAGCCTTAGTATCCGGTGGTCTCTGACATGATTAGTCAACCTTGGGTCCCTCTAGAGGGTTGCCCACATTTGGTTTCTCACCCTGTTTCACGGGAGTTACACCCCTGCCATGCCTATCTAAAATTACTGGCTTGCAGGTTCTGACCAGGCCATGGATGCAGTATGGCCTTACCACCCGGACCATGAACACCATTGGAGCATCATGTCGAGAGTCAACCAGGCGGAGATATCTCTCCCACATCACCAAGTGGGAAGCCTACTGCAGTCGCTCTCACATCACCTGTGATGATGTCTCCATATCCGACGTCCTGGAATTCCTCGCGGGGTTGCACCATGATGAGCACTTGAGTTATAGTGCCATCAACAGCGCCAGGAGTGCGCTATCATTCTACCTCAACATCGAGGTAGGATTGAACAGGCTAGTGTCCAGGCTTATGCGGGGAATATTCAATCTGAATCCGCCTACACCACGCTACAACATCACCTGGGATGTCAGGGATGTACTTACCCTGCTCAGGTCGTGGTCACCCATGGAAGGGTTACAGCTGGACCAACTCACTATGAAATTGGTGATGTTACTAGCGCTGACTTCAGCACAGCGGGTTCAGACGCTCCACAAACTACGTATTGACAGGATGACGTCGACCCCTGGAGAAGTAGTCTTTTTCATCGATGAGCTGCTTAAGCAGCATAGACCTGGATGCACAGGGCTGCAGCTGAAGTTCCCGGCATACCCTGCAGATGCTCGGCTATGTTTAGCCACTCACATCCGTTACTACATCAAGGTGACGAGGAGCATCAGAGGAATGGAGTTGTACCTGCTTGTCACTCACAAAAGACCTCACCATCGAGTGACAGTCCAGACGATATCCAGGTGGCTCCGGATCGTCCTGAATAAGGCAGGTATTGACACTAATGTGTTTACATCCCACTCCACCAGGGCTGCATCTACGTCGGCGGCGAGAGTCATGGAGGTACCCATGGACCATATCCTCGCCACAGCAGGATGGGCGAATGAAGCTGTGTTCCAGCGATTCTATAATAAGCCTGTTGCTGCTCCCCTTCAGTTCGCAGAGGCCGTGCTGAACGCCGGGTGTGAACGTGGGGATGTCCCTGATTAAAAGGGTGTTATTTGTTGTGTTATTAACAAATCTTCTTTTTGTTTCAGTATAACCTCGTTTCGTCAACTTGTTTACTCCAATCCATCCTTGCTAGTGGTGTGTCCGCATGGACGTTGTCCAGGGCGTGTAATCACAGAAGCTTTGAAGTCTTCACGAAGTCACTCACGTGACTCCGAAATGAAATAGTAAGATTGAACGAGAACTTACCAAGTTTGAAGGTTGATCTTTATTTCATGAGGAGTTGCGGTGAGGGATTTCGTGCCCTCCGCTCCCAACCCTCGATCATCTTCAGCTGGTAATCAGAGTCTCTTTAAATCTTACTATGCCAAGTCATTTCTGTTGTTGTTTCTGTGATTCCACACCGCTGCTTTGAAGAATGTCGCGCATGCGTGCCGGCGGGCTCTTCACGAAATCCCTCACCGCAACTCCTCATGAAATAAAGATCAACCTTCAAACTTGGTAAGTTCTCGTTCAATCTTACTATTCTCTGCCTCAGAGGGCAGTGGAGGCAGGTTTTCTGGATGCTTTCAAGAGAGAGCTAAATAGGGTTTTTAAAAATAGCGGAGTCAGGGGATATGGGGAGAAGGCAGGAATGGGGACTGATTGGGGATGATCAGCCATGATCACATTGAATGGCGGTGCTGGCTCGAGGGGCCGATTGTCCTACTCCTGCACCTATTGTCATGTTGTAACCACCTCCCCAAAAAGCATTCCACTCCCTGCACCCGCTGGCTCCTCCCCACCGGTCCTGTCTTATCCCTGGCAGTGATAGAAAGGTTGTGTGCCAATTACTGCCGGTGCTTCATAGCTGCAGGGACTGAGATCCAACCTGACCTCAGGTGCCGTCTGTGTGGAATTTGCACGTTCTCCAAATTCATGTTCATAAGTCATAAACAGAATTAGGCCACTCGGCCCATCGAGTTTACTCCGCCATTCAACCATGGCTGATCTAAGCCCATTCTCCTGCCTTCTCCCCAAAACCTTTGAGACCTTTACTAATCAAGTATCTGCCAATCCCTTCTTTAACAATACCCAGTGACCTGGCCGCCATTGCTGTCTCCAGGCAACAAATTCCATGGAATCACCACCTTCTGACTGAAGAAGTGACAGTGTGAGGTTTCCTCCGGGTACTTCCATTTCCACCCACATCTCAAAAGGCACGCTGGTACATTAACTGGAAACTGCAAATTATTGTCAGTACAAATAAGGTAGAAGGGTTCCGACCCGAAACGTCACCTATTCCTTTTCTCCAGAGATGACCCGCTGAGTTACTCCAGCATTTTGTGTCAATCTTTAGTCCTGTTATCTGTTGCTCACTACTTTGCCATTAAGTCTGAAAAAGGTAGTACAGAGGAAGTTCGGAATAACATTAACAAGACTGCATTATTTACGTACAAGATTTATGCCGGTCAGTCTTACAGCTTGTAGTCCCAGCATAAACAGGATTTGAGTTATCTATGTTTGATTTCATTAAAATCAATATCATGCTTTATTTTATACCTCATCACTTCCTAAGTGATTAATCACATGAGAATTTGTTGTTTTTTAGTCGAAAAAAAATCAATAAATAAAGTATTCCAAAGATAGCCATTCCTCAGGCACTATATTTCTGCCCAAACTACTTACTCTGAAAAATGTACCTTACAGAAATGCATCTAGAGTTACAGCAGTAAACTCTTTGGCAATATGTAGAACAAGTTAACGCAGTTAAATATGACGAAAAGTCCAAACACGAAATGTCGCCAAGCCATTTTCTCCAGAGTTGTTGCCTGACCCACTGAGTTACTCCAGCACTTTGTATCTTTTTCAAAATGTATATTCAGCAAAGTTTACTGGGTGGTCCAGAATCTGGGCTCAGCTGGGAGTGGGTTCACAGTCTCAAATAGAAGGGTGAACCTTTCAGAACTTAGATTGAGTATTGAACATAGAACAAGGAACAGAACAGCACAGGGCCCTTTGGCCCACAAAGTTTGTGCCGAACACGATGGCAGGTTAAACTGATCCCATCTGCCTATACATGATGCCTCCATTCTGTGCCCTTGCACTTCCATGTGTCTATTTAAAAGCCTTTTAAATGCCACAATCATATCTGCCTCCACCACCACCCCTGGCAATGCGTTCCAGGCACCCACTACTCTATGTAAAAAGCCTCCCCCGCACATTTCCATTAAACCTTCCGTCACACCAGCACAAGAGGGCTGTTGAAGCCAAGTCATTGGGTATTTTTAAGGCGGAGAATGGCAGATTCTTAATTAGTACGGGTGTCAGAGGTTATGGGGAGAAGGCAGGAAAATGGGGTTGAGAGGGAACCCTCTCAAAAGACAGGTGGGGGAAAGAAGGAGAAAGCCTGATAAGTTATGGGGGATACAGATTAGGTGTTGGGTGAGTGGCTGATGGGTGAAGTAAGTGGCAAAGGCCAGCAGTGAACCAGACTACACTGTACAAATACCATTTTAATTTTCCCACATGCCCATCGACTTGCCCCCAATTCTACCAATCACTGACAAACTAGGGGGAATTTACAGCAGCCAGATAACCAACTCACCTGCATATCTTTAGGTGATGGGATGAAACAAGAGCATCAAGGGGTCACTGTGCAAACTCCCTACAGGGAGCACCAGAGGTCAGGATTGTACCTGAATCTCCATAGTTGTAAGGCAGTAACTTTAGTTTCATTTAGTTTAGAGATACAGCGCGGAAGCCGGCCCTTCGGCCCACCGAGTCTGCAACCAGCGACCAGCTATCCTGTGCACTAGCACTATCCTATGTGCTGGGGTAATTTACCAAAGCCACTTATCCTATAAAGCCGTATGATTTGGAATGTGGGAGGGCCAGGGGAAAACCCACGCAGTCATGGGGAGAACGTACAAACTCCAGACAGACAGCACCCGCAGTCAGGATCGAACCCGGGCCTCTGGCGCTGTGAAGCAGCAACCCTACCTTTGCACCACCGTACAGCCCTCTAAAAACTGTGCCACTGTGCCACACTACAAAGGTTCCTTTTTTTATGACAGCACTTTCCAACTGTCAAAGCCCTGTCCCACGGTACGAGTTCATTCCAAGAGCCCTCCCGAGTTTGCCCTGATTCGTACTCGGAGATTTATGGTAATGGCCACTCGTCAGTACTCGGGGCTCTCGGAGAAACATAGAAACATAGTAAATAGGTGCAGGAGGAAGCCATTTGGCCCTTTGAGCCAGCACCGCCATTCATTGTGATCATGGCTGATCGTACCCTATCAATAACCCGTGCCTGCCTTCTCCCCATATCCCTTGACACCACTAGCCCCTAGAGCTCTATCTAACTCTCTCTTAAATCCATCCAGTGATTTGGCCTCCACTGCCCTCTGTGGCAGGGAATTCCATAAATTTACAACTCTCTGGGAGAAAAAGTTTAAATGACCTCCCCTTTATTCTAAGACTGCGGCCCCTTGTTCTGGACTCGCCCAACATTGGGAACATTTTTCCTGCATCTAGCTTGTCCAGTCCTTTTATAATTTTATATGTTTCTATAAGTTCCCCCCTCATCCTTCTAAACTCCAGTGAATACAAGCCTAGTCTTTTCAATCTTTCCCCATATGACAGTCCCGCCGTCCCAGGGATCAATCTCGTGAACCTACACTGCACTGCCTCAATCACAAGGATGTCCTTCCTCAAATTAGGAGATCAAAACTGTACACAATACTCCAGATGTGGTCTCACCAGAGCCCTATACAACTGCAGAAGAACCTTTCTACTCCTATACTGAAATCCTCTTGTTAGAAGGCCAACATTCCATTAGCTTTCTTCACTGACATTTTTCAACGTTGAAAAATCTTCACGAGTCTCCCCGTGCTACCTGCCATTAGCGAGTCTTCCCGAGTACCTGCCGTTAGCGTTACGAGCCGCTAAGAGACGTCCCCGAGCTCCGACGTACCCGCTACGTTCATTCTCCGTGCTTACCACGAGTTTGATTTTTTTTTAACTCGGGAGAGCTCTTGGAATGAACTCGTACCGTGGGACAGGACTATCAAAGTGTTACATTCAGCTCCATTGACCACCGTAATCACAACTTCACCTTGATCAGGAACAGAAAGAGCAGTGAAAACAATTTCAATAGAAACTTTCAAAGAGGAATTGTAAGTATAATTTAATTTTCGTTGATGACCAGGGGGAAGGAGTTACTAAAGATGTCTATTCACATCATATTTTTAGGAAGTTGAGACAGAAGTGATAGGCCTCAGTCTTTGCAATCAAAGCCCGTGGCCAAGAATTAATTAAACACATGGAAAATTCATTGGCATACCATTTAATCAGGAATAAGCAAAGCCATTCTTTGATTGCAATTCCCTGTTTGAAGTTGAAAGCAATTTAATAAACTGTGTAGATGCTATAATGTACAGACAGAGCAAGCAGGACAAAACTTCCTGCCCATACCTATTCATCTTTAGAACCTTCAATTAAAAGTTGACTCAATTGGCAGCCCTCTCTTCCCTGAGTAACCCGCCCCCTGTTTGTAATGAAAGAAGCATAGGAAAGAACTGGAGATGCTCATTTACACCAAAGACAGACACAAAAAGCTGGAATGACTCAGCGGGTCAGGCAGCATCTCTGGAGAAAACAAATCAGTGACGTTTTGGTTCAAGACCCATCTTCAAACTTTGAATCAGGGGAGATATGAAAATTACAAAGATAATTTGTAATACATGAAATATGATATGAAGATATGAAAATTACAAAGAGCAAATGAATTAAAGGTTTTTCTTTGCTGCCTTTAATTCATCCTTTTGCATACCTTTCTTTTTTTTAAATTTAGTTTAGTTTAGTTTAGAGTTACAGCGCGGAAACAGGCCTTTCGGCCCACCAAGTCCGCACCAACAAGCGATCCCTGTGCACTAACACCTTATCAAACATCTAGTTACCCGCTCCCCCATTGACTCTTAGTCTGAAGAAGCGTCTCAACCCGAAAAGTCACCGATTCCCTTTCTCCAGAGATGCGACATGACCCACTGAGATGCTCCAGTTTTTTGTGTCTTTCTTCGAGTTCTCTTGGTTTTCCGGACAACAGGTATCCTTCAATCTCTGTCAATGCAGCCTGTGCCGCCTAACTTCACACAAATCACCTCCAGACCAATTCAGAACAGCGTAGGCAGCTGCCTTTAAAAATGTAATTCGTTTTATTTAAAGCCCTTTGAGACATTGCAAAATCCTGATATGAGAGAATTAATAAATAATGCAAAATTGGTGAGGTCATTAAAAGCCAAGAATCAAAAATAAACTATTGTTTGTTATCTTAATCACATCCTACAAGCAGCTGTACAAAATCATAAGAGGAATAGATCAGATAGATGTACAGAATCTCTTGCCCAGAGTAGGGGAATCGAGAACCATAGGCTTAAGGTGAAGGGGGAAGGATTTAAAAGGAACCTGAGGGGTAACTTTTTCATACAGAGGGTTGTGGGTGTATGGAACGAGCTGCCGGAGGAGGTTGTTGAGGCAGGTACTATCGCAACGTTTAAGAAACATTTGGACAGGTACATGGATAGGACAGTTTTAGAGGGGCATGGGCCCAACACAGGCAGGCAGGACTAGTGTAGATGAGACATGTTGGTCAGTGTTGGCAAGTTGGGCCGATGGCCATGATTCCTCGCTGGAACATGGACTTTATGTCTCTAACCGCAATGAAGTATAGTTAATACATGGTCACTCACTGTCTGTGCTACTTATGCCACGGAACTGAGCAACAAATGGTGTATTTTAAGAAAGGTATAGGGAACATTCCTGACATTCACTCGGCAATGACAAATTTAACGCCCAGCAAAACGAGGTCAGGTGAAAAACACTTTTGCATGTGTGGTGAATTTTCGGAGTCCTTGGCTTGACTGATGCCCCGGTATTTTCATGCTGACAACCCAGCCTCAGCAGCTTTGGGGCCTCGAGCTAACTATTTTGTTTCAGACCAATTGGCAAGCTGCACCTCTTCTGGTTAACATAGAAATTGCACAATCAGCTCCCTGTCAACGGAGCAATTCAACATGGAACTAAACTTAAAATGAAGGAGTGTCAAAACAGAACTGCAGACGCTGGTTAATGCACGAAAGGATGCGTATTCCTCACATTTTGATTTGGCTGGTTAAAACCCAATGGTATGAATGTAGAATTCTCCAATTTTAGGTAACCTCTAAGTAAACACTCCCCTCCTGGCTTTTTCTTCCACTCAATAGACAATATACAATAGACAATAGACAATAGGTGCAGGAGTAGGCCATTTGGCCCTTCGAGCCAGCACCGCCATTCAATGTGATCATAGCTGGTCATCCCCAATCAGTACCCTGTTCCTGCCTTCTCCTCATATCCCCTGACTCCACTATTTTTAAGAGCCCTATCTAGCTCTCTCTTGAAAGCATCCAGAAAACCTGCCCTCTGAGGCAGAGAATTCCACAGACTCACCACTATTTGTGAGAAAAAGTGTTTGCACCGTGTCTCCGTTCTAAATGGCTTACTCCGTATTCTTAAACTGTGGCCCCTGGTTCTGGACTCCCCCAACATCGGGAACATGTTTCCTGCCTCTAAAGTGTCCGAGCCCTTAGCAATCTTAACACTCACCCATCCCTCCCCCCCCCCCCCCCCACCCCCACCACACCCCCGTTACTTTCTTCCCTCTTGATTCACAGTCCGCAACTCTTCAAAATTATCTCCAACCATCTGCCTATCAAAACAACCCCCTCGCCTGTGTCGACCTGTTCATCTATTACCTGCCACTCTTTGTACTGCCTGTCCCCTTTCCCAGCTTTTTTTCTCTCACCTCCTAGAATCAGACTGAGGGAGGGGCCTGACCCAAAACATCACCTATCCCTGTTCTCCAGAGATGCTGCCTGACCATCTGAGTTACTCCAGCACTTTGTGTCCTTCTAAACGTAAAGTGACCTCCGCACCCATAGGTGAAAATTGAGAAATCTTTTCGTGTTCGAAGTTTTCTTCATTTTTAATGTGATCTCCACTGGTTGTGTACAAAACAATGTTCTGTGGAACTCCTAAGCTAATATGGGTCTAAACTCCTAAAGGGTCAGAACAGTGGCACAGAGGTAGAGTTGCTGCCTTACAGTGCCAGAGACACGGGTTCCATCCTGACAACGGGTGCTGTCTGTAGGGAGTTTGTATGTTCTCACTTTGGCTGTGTGGGTTTTCTCCGGGAGTTCTAGACGCGCCCATATTCCAAAGACGTGCATGTTTGTAGGTTAATTGGCTGCTGTAAATTGCCCCTAGTGTGTAAGATAGAGCTAGTGTATGGATGATTGCTGGTCGGCGCGAACGCAGTGGGCCGAAGGGCCTGTTTGCATGCTGCATCTCTAAGATTAAAAAACTATAATCAAAACTAATAAATGACACTCAAATGTTACATGTTTTGGAATTCATTAGCAAAAAAAGAAATAGTTTTTAAGAAAGTGCTGATATCAACTAATAAACTCAGGTAAAGAGATGACTTTTCATTTAGCAAAGATGCATTTCCGCAACACTGATTACAACCTTGATACCATTACAAATCTGGCATTGCTACATAATTGTCTGGCAACTTTAATTGCATCATTCTTCCCCACAGCATGTCAACAGTATTAGCTCACTCTGCCCGAGCAATTTAAAGCAAGGAGAAACACAGAGGGTGGTAGGTGTGTGGATTGAGCTGCCAGAAGGTGATAGAGAAGCTTATGGATAGGAAAGGTTCAGAGGGATACCAGGATAACGGAATCAAATGAGACGAGCTTAGATGAGCATCTTGGTCAGCTCG
This sequence comes from Raja brachyura, assembly GCA_963514005.1. The sequence continues at coordinate 21,245,371 of OY740800.1, forward strand.
GATGAATTGGGCTGAAGGGCCTCGTCCACACTCTGTGATTCTATGAGATGTCAAGAGAAGGGGCGGCGGTAAAGTTGCTGCCTTACAGCGCCAGAGACCTGGGTTCAATCCTGACTACGGGTGGTGTCTCTATGGAGTTTGTAGGTTTTCCCTGTGACTGCGTGGGTTTTCTCAGAGTGCTCTGATTTTCTCCTACATTCTAAAGATGTACAGGCTTGTAGGTTAATTAGCTTTAGTAAAATTTGTAAATTGTCCCTAGTGTGTAGGATAGATCTAGCGTACGGAGTGATTGCTGGTTGGCGTGGACTTGGTGGGTCAAAGTGCCTGTTTCCATGCTGTATCTCTAAAGTCTAAAGTCTAAAGTAAACATAGAGTTTAAGCATTCAATGGAGAATTCACCGCCTTCATCTGGGAGTCGGGCTTCTTGCCTGAGCATGGGGCCAGCATTGGACCCATAGAATGGCACAGCATAAGAACAAGCCCTTCCGCCCACAGTGTCTGTGACCAACATGATGCCAAAACAAACGAGCTCAAGGCTGTTCCACCATTCACCTGCATCGTGGCCTCACTTTCATTTACCCATCATTTCTCTGTATGCTTTGATAATCAAATTAAAGAAAAAATACAACCAAATCTGTAGTTGAAAATTTCTATTTACACTGCAACCAAAGACATTTTGTAGAAAAACATACACGTCCTTCTGGATATCACTACCAAATGGATTCTGTGTAGTTTAGAGTGAATCCTCCTTGTTCCGATATTCCTTCCAAAGGATATAGATTCCCTGTATTTATCCCATTGAAACACTCCATCCTGCATGTTTGCAATTGTCTCAATTGGCCAATCAGTGATACCAGGTGATTTTGCAACATCTGTGTAGATTGGTTATTGCATGTGAACCAATCAGAGTAATGTACTAACACCAACTCCACCTTACTGTACACTTTATATTAACACTCATTTCCCATATCACGTAGTTACACTGGTGGTAGAGATGAACGAACAACGCATTGTACTGCACCACCGTGACTGATGATTAAAGCTGACTTTGAACACCAGACTGTGTCTGTACAGTTCTCTACATGGTCTACAATCTGAATCCATGATCTTGGATGTTTCTGTTTCTCTGCAACACTATCCAATGAGGACCACCATAAGTAGCTTCCAAATTTACACAGCATACGAATATGTAATCATTTCTCGCCTATGCCACGAAAAGGTACAAGATTATGAGATGGATTGACAAAGTCAACTAAGGTACAATTGAGGAGACGTTTTTATTTCATTCCAAATGTCAGGAATTGTTCCTGCATAAATTTTAAAAAAAAATCAAAATAAACATAATTCAGAGTAAAAAATATGTATACAAAACTATAACTGTGCAAAAATTCTTCTGACATTCTCAGTGGCTACACATACATTCATTAGTGTTGTATTTGGCTGTGTTCACAGGAATATTATTATACCCAGCATCCTTGCCACTCACGTGGGCCCCTGGTGTAATATCCCTTCCCTAGTTTGAGGGGTGTCTCCACCACACTCTGTCCCCCGATGTCCGGCTACAGAAGGACCCTAGACTGAGGTCCTTCCCCACAGAGCCTTGGCGTTGGCAGCACCAAGCAACAGTGTGTCCCTCAGCATGTACTCCTGCAGTCTTGGGCACGCCACTCAGACATCTCATTCTGCTGGGAGACCAACAAGTTTTGGCCAGGCCAAAGAGCATCTTTCACAGAGTTGGTGACCTTCCAGCAGCATTTGATGTCCATCTCCGAATGTGTCCCTGGGAACAGTCAGTAAATCAGAGTCCTCTGTTACGGAGCTGTTCAGTATAAATCATGACAAGGGTCCTTGCATCTTCTCCAGACGCTCTTTGCTCCTTAACTATTCCTTATTGTCACTCCTTAAATATCCTTGAATTAAGGAGAAATTCAAGAATCAACCACATTGACATTGTAGAAGTCACGAAGAGTTTAGGCTCAGTTAGGACTACAAATTTTCTGTTCAGTTGGTGAAGCAGGCAGCTTTTTTACAAATGTCAATTCCCTGGCAGAATTCAAACTCATATCTTTTTACAGCTGGGATTCTCTGCTCTGGAAGATTGATGCATTCACAAGGAAAGCCCAGCAATGCCTTGACTTCCTTTGAAGATTGAGGAGATTCGGTATGTTGGTAAATACTTTTTTGACCCTCCACAGGTGTACGGTAAAGAGTATACTTATTTGTTGCATCGCGGACTTGTTCAGCAACTCAAAGGCCCAAGAATGAAGAGGGTTACAGAGAGGAGTAGACTTTGTCTGGTCCATACTGACCTCCCCAATATCAAAGGGATCTATGGAAGCAGCTGCCTCAAAAGGGCAGCCAAGAACATCAAAGACCCACATCATCTTGGCCGTGTTCTCATTGAACTGCTACCGTTAGGAAAAAAGGTGTAGGGGTTTGAAAACTGTGACCTCAATGTTCAAGAATAGCTTCTTCCCAACAACCATCAGGCTCTTGAACACAACACAACACTAACCTCAAATATGAGCTGATATCAACTGTCTTTGATTGCACTAAGAAATTGGGTACGTTGCACTAGCCTTGCACAAGTGAAAGAGTCTAGGACCAGGGGCCATAGCCTCAGAATTTAAGGACGTACCTTTTGACTGGAGATGAGGAGGAATTTCTTTGTCCAGAGGGTGATGAATCTGTGGAATTCATTGCCAAGTCAGTGGATATTGTTAAGGCGGAGATTGCCAGATTCTTGATTACGTAGATGCATAGACAATAGGTGCAGGAGTAGGCCATTCGGCCCTTCAAGCCAGCACCACCATTCAATGTCATCATGGCTGACCATCCAGGCCAGATCAAGGCTGATCATAGCGGCCTTGATTCCACTAACCCTAAGAGCTCTATCTAGCTTGCTTTTGAATGCATCCAGTGAATCAGCCTTCACTGCCTTCTGAGGCACAGAATTGCACAAATTCAACTCTCTGTATGAAAACATTTTTCCTCGTCTCAGTTCTAAATGGCCTATCCGTTATTCTTAAACTATGGCCCCTGGCTTTGCACTTCGTCTAAATTCCAGTGAATACAAGCCCAGACGCTCCATTCTTTCATGATATGGCAGCCCTGCCATCCTGGGAATGAACCTCGTGAACCTACACTGCACTCCCTCAATAGCAAGAATATATTTCCTCAAATTAGTAGACCAAAACTGCACACAATACTCCAGGTGTGGTCTCACCAGGGCCCAGTGCTACTGCAGAAGGACCTCTTTGCTCCTATACTGAACTCCTCTCTTTATGAAGGCCAACATGCCATTAGTTTTCTTCATTGCCTGTTGTAATTGTATGCTTACTTTCAGTGACTGATGTACTAGGACACCCAGGTCTCGTTGTACTTCCCCTTTTCCTAACCTGACACCAGTCAGATAATAATCTGCCTTCCCGTTCTTGCCTCCAAAGTGGATAACATCACATTTATCCACATTATTCAGCATCTGCCATGCATCTGCCCACTCACCCAACCTGTCCAAGTCACTCTGCACCCTTATAGCATCTTCTTCACAGTTCACTGATTAGTAAGGGTGTCAGTGGTTATGGGGAGAAGGCAGATGAATGGGGTTGAGAGGGAAAGATAGGTCAGCCATGACTGAATGGCGGAGTAGACGATTGTTTGAATGGTCTAATTTTTCTCCTATAACATGAACTAGTTAATTTATTTAATCTTTGTTATTATCTATTATCCATGTTCATTGCATTTGCAGGCCTGTTAAACAGCTGCAAGTAAGAATTTCTTTGTTCCATTGTCAGTACATTTGACTATTAAACACTCTTGACTCTGTTCATACGGAAGGTGGACTGATCTTTGAATTCAGAGGGAATCAATAGATGCAGAAATCAAGTGGGATACTTGACAAGGTATTGGAGCAACTATGATCTCTGATGGCAGAGCAGACTCAAGAACCAAATAACCTATTCCAGCTCTTTCTTATTATGCTTTCTGCCATTGAGTTATCCACTTGCAAATAGTTAGATTTCAGGAAAATATTAGGGTCTATAAAAGATAAGAGCATTGAGACAATGGACAGAGTTGTGGACGTAGCCCAGACCACCACGCAAAGCAGTCTCCATTCCATGGAGTGCATCTACACTTCATGCCGTCTGGGCAAGACCACCAGCATTATCAAGGAGGAGTCTCACCCCGGTCACTTTCTCTTCTCCCCTCCCACGTCAGAGAAGAGGTACAGAGTTTGAAAATACATACCTCCGCATTAAGGAATAGTTTCTTCCCAGCTGTTATCAGGCAACTGAGCCGTCCTCTCATTAGCTAAAGTGCCGTCCTGAGCTCCCATCTACCTGTGTAGGAAGGAACTGCAGATGCTGGTTTAAACGGAAGATAGACACAAAAAGCTGGAGTAACTCAGCGGGAGAGAAGGAATGGGTGACGTTTCGAGTCGAGACCCTTCTTCAGTCTAGTTAGGGAAAAGGGAAACAAGAGATCCCTTCCCCACTCAAGTCGCACCAGCTTCTCGTTTTCACCCAACAAACAGCTAACAATGTGTTTCCCTTATCATCATAACTTTTTTGCATATCTTTCATTCATCGTTCATTATCGCTCAACATCATCATCTATATCTCTAGTGTCCCTTTTCCCTAACTAGTCTGAAGAAGGGTCTCGACCCGAAACGTTACCCATTCCTTCTCTCCAGAGATGCTGCCTGTCCCGCTGAGTTACGCCACCTTTTAGTGTCTATCTCCCATCTACTGCATTGAAGACCTTTGAATTTCAATAGGATTTTGTGGGATTTCTTTGTTTATATCTATGCACTAAATGTTGAGCCCTTTATCCTGTGCACAGTGGACGACTTGATTGTATTCATGACGTCCTTTCTTTGACCGGATAGCATGCAAACAATAGCTTTCCACTGTATCTCAGTGCATGCGACAATAACAAACTAAACAAAACTAAACTAATGTTTCCATTTGTAATTTCTCAACTGGGCATCCCAGATGAAAGCTGACACCAGTTCATACATACAAACTGATAGACACAAAGTGCTGGAATAACTCAACGGGTCAGACAGCATCTCTGGAGAAAAAAGATGGGTGACATTTCTTCAGACATCCGTTTTCTCCAGAGATGCTGCCTGACCCACTGAGTTACTTTGTGTCTATCTTCGGTATAAACCAGCATCCGCAGTTCCTGTCTACATACATACATGAATATGGGTTAAACACACTACTTCATATGTTAAAACCTCCCCATGACTCCAAAATAATGTTATTCACCATCTTTGACCTTGTTTGCTTCACAATCTTAGATTTGAAAAGCTTTAGTCAATATCTTCTTTTCAGCAGCGCTTTAGGCAAAACATTTCAAAATTCATTTGCATTTGTATTTATGTATTCATCTGCGTTGCAGACGAGTGTTGGATTATTGTGTCTTGAAGTTTGGATACTGATAGACATAAGAGTGGACACTTCACACCACAGCGTGCAAGTCACAATGATAGATGTTAACAGTAATGTTGATGAAATGGCTTTGTCATCAGTTTCTATCACAGCAGCACCTATGCTGTCAACCAAGTACGTTTATTGAAGGATTGGGCTGGGGCAGTGCGATTGCTACACTTTGTGAATTCATCTTCCTACGATTTCACAACCTCAAGCACTAGCTGAGGGACGAAGGTTTTATTGGGAATTCATATCATTGAATTTCGACCCATCACCACTAAAATAGAATGGAGATGAGGAGGAATTTCTCGAGCCACAGAGTGGTGAATCAGTTGCCACAGCCAGCTGTGGAGACCCAGTCAGTGGGTATTTTTATACCTGAGGAAAGATGTGCTGCCGTTAGAGAGGGTCCAGAGGAGATTTACCAGAATGATCCCGGGGATGATTGGGTTAACAAATGAAGAACGTTTGAAGTCTCTGGACCTGTACTCACTGGAGTTTAGAAGAATGAGAGGGGATCTCATTGAAACCTGCCAAATAATGCAAGGCCTAGATCAAATGGATGAGGAGAGAATGTTTCCAGTAGTGGGAGAGTCTAGGACCAGAGGGCACAGCCTCAGAATTAAAGGATGTACCATTCGAATGTAGAAGGAAGAATCTCTTTAGCCAGAGGGAATTCATTGCGACAGATAGTGGACCAAGTCATTGGGTATTTTTAAAGCGGGAATGACAGGTTCTTGATTATTAAAAGCGTCAAAGGTTGTGGGGAGAAGGCAGGAGAATGGGGTTGAGAGGGAAATATAGAACACTTATGATGGAATGGCGGAGCAGACTCGATAGGCCTAATGGCCTCATTCAGCTCCTATGTCTTCTGGTCTTATGGTCCAATACCAGTTAGATTTTGTCCAACAGACTCCAGTCAACTGTGTCAACTCTTTTGGGCATCTGTGTCAAACAGAAAGGCAGGCCCAGACATAGGGTTGTTTAGTTTAGTTTAGAGATACAGCACGGAAACAGTTCCTTTGGCCCACCGAGTCTACACCGACCAGTGATTACCACACATTAACACCACCCTACACACACTAGGGATAATGTTTACATTTTACAGCAAGCCAATTAACCTACAAACCTGTACGTCTTTGGAGTGTGGGAGGAAACCGAAGATCTCAGAGGAAACCCACAAAGGTCACAGGGAGAATGTACAAACTCTATACAGAAAAGCACCCCTAGTCAGGATTGAACCCAGGTCTCTGGTGCTGTGAGGCAGTAGTTCTACTGCAACATCACCATGCCGCCATTGGTTAGTGCCAATGTTTAAAATCCAGCAGCCTCCACACACCACTTGCCACCTTGGGGGGCTTTCTGTCTGAAACAGAAGGGATCCAAGAGAAGGGAAGGTGGCCACTAGACCTGGACCCATTGCCCCAGTAGCCTGATGACTCTGGAAATTAAATTGGCTTGGTAAATGTAAAAATTGTCCCAAGTGGGTGTAGGATAGTATTAATGTGCGGGGAATGCTGGTCGGCGCGGACCCGGTGGGCCAAAGGCTCCGTTTCATCGCTGTATCTTAAAACTAAACTAAACTACATTTGAAGACTGAGACAAGATCATCCAATGTCTTTTAAGATGAGTTGGACCTTCAGCCTGAACTAATGTTCCATTCACACAAATTCATGACATTTTATTCTACGCATGTACTGAAAAGATATTCCCAAAACTTCAAGTGTTTTGCCATTCAGAAGCAGAATTCTATGAACAAGGATAGAAGCACAATGCGGGAGTAACTCAACGGGGCAGGTAGCATCTCTGGGGAGAAGGAATGGGTGATGGTTTGGGCTGACCCTTCTTCAGACTTCACTCATTCCACTACATCCATTCCATCTCTCCAGAGATGCTGGCTGGCCCGCTGAGTTACTCCAGCATTGTGCGTTTGTGTTTGGTGTAAACCAGCATCTGCAGTTGCTTCCTACACATTTCTAGGCACCTGTAAAGGTTTAGACTTTAAGAAGGGAGACACAATGGCGCAGCTGGTACTGCTGATGCATCACAACACCCGTGACCCGAGCTCGATCGTGATCTCAGGGTGCTGTCATAATTTCAAGATAGGAGCAGAATTAAGCCATTCGGCCCATCAAGACTACTTTACCATTCAATCATGACTGATCCATCTTTCCCTCTTAACCCCATTCTCCTGCCTTCTCCCCATAATCCCCGACACCCTTACAAATCAAAAATCTATCTCTGCCTTAAAAATATCCATTCATTTGGCCTCCACAGTGAATGCTACAGATTCACAACCCTCTGACTAAAGAAATTGCTCCTCATCTCCTTCCAAAAGGAACGGCCTTTAATTCTGAGATTATGACCTCTGGTCCTAGACTCTCCCACTAGTGGAAATATCTTCTCCACATCCACTCTATCCAGGCCTGTCTGTGTGGAGTTTGTATGTTCTCGCTGTGATCACGTGGGTTTCCCCGTGTGCTCTGGTTTCCTCCATATCCCAAAGACATGCAAGATTGCAGGTTAATTGACCCATAGTATCTAGACAGTGAATGTGAAAATGGGATACATAGAATTTCCGAGTGGCACAGTGGCACAGCGTAAAGTTGCTGCCTTACAGCGCCGGAGGCCCGGGTTCGATTCTTGCTACAGATGTCGTCTGTACAGGGTTGACCAGGGCATCGGAAATGTCCTCATTCTTTAGGGAACCGTGGTTCCCCTCTTCGACTATAGATGGGGCTCTAACCAGGGTCTCTTCTATACCCCGTAACTCTGCTCTCACTCCCCATCCCCCCACTCGTAACAAAGGCAAAGTCCCCCTTGTCCTCACCTTCCACCCTACCAGCCATCACATACGACAGATAATCCTCCGACATTTTCGCCACCTCCAACGGGATTCCACCACTGGCCACATCTTCCCATCTCCTCCCCTTTCAGCCTTCCGTAGAGACCGCTCCCTCCATAACTCCCTGGTCAATTCATCCCTTCCCACCCAAACCACTCCCTCCCCTGGTACTTTTCTTACAACCACAGGAAATGCTACACTTTATCGCTTTACCTCCCTCCATCCAAGGGCCTAAGCAGTCTTTCCAGGTGCGGCAGAGGTTCACCTGCACTGTCTCCAACCTCATCTATTACATCCGCTGCTCTAGGTGTCAGCTGTTCTACATCGGTGAGACCAAGCGTAGACTTGGTGATTGCTTCGCCCAACACCTTCGCTCAATTCGCAATTTTTTAAATATTTAAAAATAGACTTTATTCGAGAAATAAATATATACAATACATGATGCTTACAAAACTCCATCCGACATTCTCGAAAGGCTATACATACATACAGTACAGTTTCCCCAAATCACAATGTTACCCCACACCCTTGCCACTCATGTGGCCCACTGCCGTGGAATCCCTTCCCTTATTTTAAGGTCTCCACCACACCCTGCCTCCCCATGTTCAGCAGCGGAAGGACCCTAGACTGTGGCCCTCCCCTACAGAGCCTTGGCGTTGGCTGCACCGAGCTTCAGTGCGTCCCTCAGCATGTCCTCCTGCAGTCTGGAGCGGGCCAGTCGGTAACATCTCCGACGGACATCTCGCTCTGCTGGGTGTTAAACAACGCTCGGGTAGACCAAAGGGCGTCTTTCACCAAGCTGATGACCTTCCAGCAGCACTCGATGTCAGTCTCTGAATGCGTCCCTGGGAACAGTCCGTAAATCACAGAGTCCTCTGTGACGGAGCTGTTCGGAATAAACCGTGACAGGGACCCTGGCAGACCTCTCCAGACTCTCTTTGCGAATCCACACTCTGTAAAGAGGTGGGCAACCGTCTCCGCTCCGTAGCAGCCGTCCCGAGGGCAGCGTGCGCTCAGTTCGCAATAACCAACCTGATGTCCCGGTGGCTCAGCACTTCAACTCCCCCTCCCATTCCGAATCCGACCTTTCTGTCCTGGGCCTCCTCCATGGCCAGAGTGAGTCCCATCGGAAAATGGAGGAGCAGGACCTCATATTTCGCTTGGATAGTTTACACCTCAGCGGAATGAACATTGACTTCTCCAATTTCAGGTAGTCCTTGCTTTCTCCCTCTTTCCCCTCCCCTTCCCAGCTCCCCCACAGCCCACTATCTCGACCTCTTCCTTTCTTCTTCCTGCCCCCACCACCCCCACATCTGTCTGAAGAAGGGTCTTGGCCCGAAACGTCACCTATTCATTCGCTTCATAGATGCTGCCTCAGCTGCTGAGTTTCTCCAGCATTTTTATCTACCTTCGATTTTTCCAGCATCTGCAGGTCCTTCTTAAACGTACAAAAAAACCAAGTGGGTTTTCTCCAGATGTTCCGGTTTCTTCAAAAAAAGTTGCAGGTTTGTTGGTTCATTGGCTTCAGTAAAGATTGCAAATTGTCCCTAGTGTGTAGGATTCTGCGAGTGTACGGGGTGATCGTTGGTTGGCATGGGGCCTGTTTTCACACTGTATCTCGAAAATAAAGTAAAGTGATTAGTGTGATTGTGTGATCAATAGTCAGTGTGGAATCTGTGGGCAGAATAACCTGTTTCCATATTGTATAAGAAGGAACTGCAGATGCTGGTTTACACTGAAGATAGACACGAAGATAGAGTAACTCAGTGGATCAGGCAGCATCTCAAGAGAAAAGGAATAGGTGACTTTTCGGGTCGAGACCCTTCACCAGTCTTCATCTGTCTTATGAAGGGTATTGACCTGAAACGTCACCTATTCCTTCTCTCCAGAGATGCTGGCTGACTGGCTGCGTTCCTCCAGCATATTTTGTCTATCTTTGGTATTTCCACACTGTATGTTTCAATCAATCAAGAGAGCAGCTCCATTTTAAACGACTACTTTGTTCTCACTAGAATCAAATATATTCCACTGACCAGTTTCTCTAATGAAGTTGGCCTTGCAAGGAAAGCACTGAAATTCAGTCTCATCTCTTACCTGACGTGAGAAGTTGCAACATAGTCGTTCCGAAAGAATCATCACCAAACTGTCTGCCAAATTCTAATTTATCTTCTTCATCCAACAATATATCTGTCACTAACCTGCCGCCCTCCTTCATATTTCAACTTTCTGACATTCTCCAGAACAAGGCCATCGTAAATTTTGAGAATTCATTTGTCGAGTTGTACTGTGGAGGTTGATGTCCCAGTCCCGTTACCAGGCTCTCCAGAGAGGCTCACTTCAGACCTTATACCAGAACCTATCTACACCAAATTGTGCAGTCCACTCCCAACAGGAGTTACAGGGAAGAATTGAATTACAGTGCAGGGCCCAGCAGCATCGATTTCTCTAACATTGTCTTTTGACTTTCAATGGGACTCGTGATTCATTTGCTGTTTGTGACAGATTCACACAATTGTCTGCATTTTAAGCCTGACACGGGCTTGGGATAGGGATTTTAAGAAAGAGATTAGTTTAGTTTAGTTTAATTTTGTTTAGATATAGAGTGGGAACAGGCCCTCTGGCCCACCGAGTCCGCACTGACCACAATCACCCCTTACCCTAGCACCATCCTACACACTAGGGACAATTTAAAAAAGCCATTTCCATTGATACATTGTCAGAAGCTGAGGGGAGACCTGATAAAAGTTTATAACATTTAAATTAGTTTAGTTTAATGTTATTTAGTTTAGTTTAGTTTGCTTAGCATGCAAACGGGTCCTTTAGCCCACAAGTCCACGTCAACCATTTTGATCACCAATCCTACTAATTCAATGCTATCCCACTTTCGCATCCACTTTTAACACTCTAGGGGCAATTTACAGAGGACAATTAACCTACAAACACGTATGTCGTGATTAGCTAAAGCTAATGTGGGCTCCACATACTGAGATAAAGGAAAGGCAGCAAGATCAAGACAATATTTTGGGACTGTCTTCATTGAAAACCTTGCAGGAATAGTGGAGCACTGAAGCCAAAAGGAGCTGAGAGGAATTAACATCGCTAATTAAGAGCACTGGAGAAAATATTGGACTGAAAAGTCTATGAAGCTCCACAACCTGATGCCCGCATCTGGGAGTTCTCAAGGAGCTGGCTCTGGGGAGAATTGCCACATTCAGGATCATCTTCTAAAATTCCACATATTTCAGACTGGTTGCCTCAGGTTGGAAGGTGGCAAATGCGTTACTTAAGAAAAGGACAGAATTTGGGAACAGATGCCCAGTTGCCTGACATCCATTGAAGGCAAAATCTTGAATCTATTATGAAGGAAGTGTTTATTTTAGTTTTGTTTAGTTTAGAGATGCAGCGTAGAAACAGCTTAGTTCAGCCCACAGAAAACAGCATTCACCCGCACACTAGTTCAATGCTACACACTTGGGACAATTTACAGAAGCCAATTAATCTACTAACCTGCACGTATTTAGAATGTGGGAGAAAACCGGAGCACCCAGAATAAACCTACGCAGTCACAGGGGGAGCGTACAAACTCCGTACAGACAGCACCCATAGTCAGGATCAAACCCGGGCCTCTGATGCTGTCTGCTCTACCACTGCACCACTGTGCCATCTGAAATTTATTGCCCAGTAAATATCCAAGGACATAAATTATGTTCATTTGCATGATTGAGTTAATTGTATTATTGTGCATATCAACACCCTCCTGTCAGCAGAAACACCACCATGGCATGAATTGACAAGTCTTTGCCTGCTAAGTGTGGAAATAATTAATTGAGAGGGTTAATTGACAAAATAAATCATGGTTATGATTGGCCCATTACCTTTCGCCAAATATAAATTTACTGTTGACAGCGAGACCAGAGATTGATACAAATTAACAAAATTAGTTTAGGATTACAATGATGCAGCCGTAAAATTGCTGCCTTATAGCGCCCGAGATCCAGGTTCAATCCCTACTATGCCCACTGTCCACAATTAGTTTGAACGTTCTCCCTGTGACCGCGTGGGTTTCCTCCAGCAGCTCCGATTTCCTCCCACATTCCAAAGACATACATGTTTGTGGGTTAATTGGCTACTGTAAAAATTGTCCCTGAGTATGTAGGATAGTGCTAGTGTGCGGGTATTCACTGGTTGACGAGGACTCAGTGGGCCAAAGGGCCTGTTCCTACGTTGTATTATAAATAGCTTGTTCTAAGATCTCCCCCCATCTAGTTTCAGTCAATAAAATACTGAATCAAGCACTTGAGCAACTAAACTTTATTTTGGAAAATACAACAACAGTTCCCCCTATACAATACCTAACCACCACGGGCGGGGTCAATTATCAGTCTTAATTGAGTCAGCTACTGTAGTGGGGAGACAATTCAACAAGATAGCACAATACTGTGGGGAACTTGCTCCATTTTGATAGTTTAAGTCACCTGATTGGTCCATGTATAATTTTGAGAATCGTTCTAAAAATTCACCTGCGCCTTCTCCCTTTTCTGGTTTTATCTCCAGAATTCGTGTTAGATCACTTGGTTTTTGAAAAGTGTTTGCGAGGGCCGTTATAACAGCCTCTTCTCTTACACTATCATCCACTATTGTGTTTGCCAAGGCTTCATATGTTGGGTGTCCTAGGGCTACTAGAAATGTTGTGTTTTCAGCTGGAGTAATTATTTGTTGTGTGGTCTCCCATAGGTCTCAGGAATCTGCATGATATACACGCATTGTGGTTCTTAAATAGTCTATAAAAGGCAGCAGGTGACATTTTCCTATCAGGGATTTTGTTGAGTACTGCTATTATTTCATGGGGCTTCCACGGAGTATGGACATCTGTGGCACGGGGATTGTTTATACCTACTGCGCTGGTCGAATCAAAGGTTGTACTCAGCACTGTCTATGGGATATCTGGTCAATTTGTAAACGTTCCGTTACATCAAAATCTATCTCGGTATCTTCAATTACTGTATCACCCTCGTTCCCAATACTGTCCAAATAATTTGTTCCTCTTTCTCGCTGCTTGTATAACCTGTTTAGGTTGTGGCTCACAGAAATATTCTGGCGGTTGCACTATATCTATCATACCTTCCTTTTCTTTAAACACCGGGGCTAACCTCTTCGTTCTACTCCAGTAAGCTACTGGACGATCTATTAATGGTGAAGTAGATAAAGTCAAAGAATCTGGCACCCCAGTCTCTGCTATCGGTAGAGTATGCTCAGATGTAGAATTTGTAGAAGTTGTTATAGGTTCTGCAGACCTGGAGAATTTATTACGGACACAAGTCATACAAGGTGCAGGTGAAACGAGGGAAATGCAAGAGGAACATGGTGGGAGCTGTGAACTCCCACTAGCGTTAACATTTGTCCATCCTTCCAAATATTCATCTCCTTCCCCCTCGAAGTCAGCACTAACCATTGGATCCCTAAACTTTAAACTTACAGGGACTAGTTTCCTTCCAGGAGATCTACCTCTTCCCTGTTCCGTGTGTTTTCCTTCATCTTCACTCCTGTCCTTCCTACTGCCTGGAGGTCGATCTACTTCACCTCCTTTCAGTTCTATTCCAAGTTTAGAAATCGCTTTTTCCCAACTCGCCATCCTCCTAACCTCTTTATTCGCCTTTCGTTCATCATAATATTTCTTCCATAATCATATTAATTCATTTGCACTCTCATTATTACAATTCTGCCAAATGATATGTTATATGTACTTTATCCCTTTCACCATTCTAATGCCCCTTAGCAGCCATAGCTTGTTTCCTAATTTCTTATTTAGCGCTCCCGTCAAATCTCTTAATTTCTCTGCCTTGTGAGGGAACTCATCACATATTATTTGCAATGGGCTCCTAGCATTTTCTGTCATATCTCTCTCTAGGCTGTTCCCCATGCCTCCGAACAACCGAAGCAGAATTCCTTAGCCCTTCATTCCGTCCTTTCAATCCCTAAAGCTTTCCAGCTTGCTCTTGAACAGTGGCTCATGGTTCTGAAGCGTTCACAGCCTCGCACTTCTTTACTCCTTTGCTGAACCTAATAATTTCCACAATCCTCAGTCATCTAAAAATCAGAGTACTCCAGGGTACAATCAAACACATTCAAGCACAATCAAACAATTTCCCGCAGCTCGTTTAACCCTCAATCAAAACATATAAAAATGAGCTCCAAACACACAAGCAACACGGTACACAGATAAGAAATCACACCGCTTATTATTACCATGCACAACCACACTCCTACATAGACCACAAACATTCGTCTAATATCACATTCAGTAACTGTACAGTTCCAAAACCAAATCAATCCCGCGTCGCGCTGTTATCAACCAGTGAGCTTCTGCCTCAGATACCAAAGACTTTCCCCTTCCTAGGGTAATCTTTGCTGAGGGGTACTACTTCTTAATTGACTACTTTTCCCTTTCAGGTACTTATCCTCCTCTTCCTAGGGTACTTTTTCCCGTCCGGTTACTTTTCACCAAGAAAAAACAGGTTCCCTTCCCTCAGTTACTCTTCGCTATCAGGTACTAATCAACAATCAATCAGAGAGGGTACAAACTCCTGATTGATCAGCCGCGATTTGGACTCCAATTACAATAGCAGTCTTAATAAACTATTTATCTCTACAGCGGATTTGAACCGATATCACAATACTGTTTCTAACATGCTAAATTTAAATCAAAAACAATACAATCTAAAACAAAGACAATTCTCCATCATGGTCTGGTTTGGCTCAGCCACCTAGCACGACACCTGGAGGCTGCAGCGAATCATCCGATCAGCAGATTAGATTATTGGCTGCAACCTTCCCTCTATTGATGAACTGTACACTGCAAGGGCCAAGAAGTGAGCGGGCAAGATCATCTCTGACCCCTCTCACCCTGGCCACAAACTCTTTGAATCACTTCCCTCTGGAAGGCGACTCCGGACTGTCAAAGCTGCCACAGCCAGACATAAAAACAGTTTTTATCCACGAGTAGTTGCTCTACTCAACAGCCAAAACTCTGTAGCCTCCCTTTGATCTGGTATTTTGTGGGTTCACATGCTTGATCAATAGTGTTTTATCATTAATGTTTTATTATGATTAATGTTTAGTGTTTTCTGAGTCATCCATAACTGTCACTGTGTGTCATGTGGTTACTTGTGGGCGGAGCACCAAGGCAAATTCCTTGTATGTGAATACTTAGCCAATAAATGTACTTACTTAAACAGTACACAGTAAATACAATGCAATACCGGCAATTGTAATACACTATAACTACTACTTTAAAGCTTTATTATGCCCAGATAAATCTGGAGAGAAATATATACACTTCAAATCAAATTTTTTTTAAATATATATATTTTTTAAATATATACCTCTGAAAGGTATCTTTACAGTTTTTACAAGGGATTTGAACACAAGATAACCTGGAAGGAAATATATATACACTAGGAATTAACCAGCACCACAATGTGAGATACTGAATATTATTTGAATTTGATTTGAATTCAAAATTTGCACGGAACGTCTCTAGGAATTTTCAGATTGATTAAAGTACGTTTGACCAATTATACTTTAACCACTGATTTCCCAATACTGTTCGAGATTCGTTCCTCCGTTTTACAGGGATCCAGATATCTCACGCCGGCGGGAATTTTAACCCACCTAGGTACACCTCAGCAAAGTGTTTCCCTTTTTACTTCTAAGTATCGGGAGTCAGCGCGTAGCCTCTTCACGCTGGCAGTCTATGCCGATTTTCTGAGCGTGCCTTTCCAATCTGCACCGCCAGCAACGACGGAGTACTTTGCCGCTTGGCACCGCCTAAACCCAGTTTGTCTTTAAATATCCTGCCAATCGGATATCCAGCTCTGGGCTTGGCCTTTGGCCTGAGTTTTGCAAGCCTCTAACCCAAAGGAGAGGGCCTCTAACCCAACCCCACTTTTATGGGCTCTAACCCAACGGAGGGGGCTTTTAACCCAACCCCAAATTGGTCCAGCAGCAGCTGCAGCTACCAGCTTCAACCAAGAGTTTCAGGCCTCTAACCCAGGAACAGGCCTCTAACCCAACCCCAGCAGGGCCTCTAACCCCACCCTGGTTTTATGGGCCTCTAACCCAAAGGATGGCTATCACACCACACCACACCCCCTCCCCCCCCCCCACCGCCACCCCCACCCCGTGCTTGCTAGACTCTGTTCTACGATCTCGTTTGGACCCTTTCCCAAGCCCGCGAATTATCGATCTGTTCTGACTGCCGAAAATCAATGCGAAAACCGCACTGTGGCGCCGATTTCGGCACTCGCGATCGGGAACAGCTGAACACCCTTAATCGCAAACTTGTGTTTGGGGGTCTGTTGAGATCCCGGACGAGCCCCCAATGTAAATAGCTCGTTCTAAGCTCCCCCCAGTTTAGTTTCAGTCAATTAAATACTGAATCAAGCACTTGAGCAACTAAACTTTATTTTGGATAACACAACAACAGTTCCCCTATACAATACCTAACCACCGCGGGTTCGATCCTTGTAGCTGCTTGGCCAAGCCCTTCTAACCTCATGCAAGCAGAGACACTCCAAAAGGTCACGCAGTCCCAAGCGTTCTTCCAGAAGATCGACATCGGACCTCATGGGAGCTACCTTTTATAGGTCCCCGAAACTTGAGGGGCCGACCCACATGGGGGTGGTCTCTATACAGTCCAATAACACATATCGATTAACACAGCACATGATGGCTAGTTCCCCAACACAATAACACAGTAACTAATTCGTGTTAAAGAAGGAACTGCAGATGCTGGAGAATCGAGGGTTGCACAAAAAGCTGGAGAAACTCAGCGGGTGCAGCAGTATCTAAGGAGCGAAGGAAGGGTCTCGACCCGAAACGTCGAAAGTGTCTGAAGAAGGGTCTCGACCCGAAACGTCGCCTATCTCCTTCGCTCCTTAGATGCTGCTGCACCCGCTGAGTTTCTCCAGCTTTTTGTGTAACCCTCGATTCTCCAGCATCTGCAGTTCCTTCTTCAACAATTAACAAAGTAAGGCTTTGCAACATTATTTACACTATGTATATGGTTTGCATTGACCCAATTCTCTTCATGCATTTTACACCTCATTGTAAAACTTCTACAGATGTCCCATTCTTTCTCCGCAGCTCTTATCTGGGCCACAGACACACTGGCACCATTCAGCAGCTTGTCTCAGTTCTGCTAAGGCCCAGCAGTACAGAAGCCCTTACTCAATTTTAATACCATGGCTGCTCCAATTTAGCCAGGATTAACAGTATCTCAAAACTAAACTAAACTGCATTAGGCTCTTTAGATCGCTGGAGTAAAGAAGATGACAAAGCCAATTCACAGCCAATTATCCATAAGGTGGAAAGTGCTATATCCTTTGCAGGGTATTAGGGTAAAAGAAAAACGCAATGCTCTCAAATTGAGCAATAGGATAGTTTCTGCCCAACTGGTGTGCTCGTTGGCTTACTGTTGCATTTAACAAAAGCCTTTAATCAGGGATCAGAAGCAGCTGCCTAATGCAGGCACTGGGATTGAATTAGCTCAAGTCTGGAACCTCATACCCATTGAAAGATTTCACTGTTGATCGAAAGTGAGAAGCAAACCTTGACGGTAAATGCCCCAAATTTATCAGCAGCTTTAACCAAAGCGTGGAGACAAATTGCAACATTCTGTGAACCTAAGAGAGGCAGAATGTCCCTCTTTAGAAGGACGTACCTTTAGAAAGGAGATGAGGAAGAATTTCATCAGTCAGAGGTTGGTGAATACGTGGAATTCATTGCCACAGACGGCTGTGGAGGCCAAGGCATTTGGTATTCTTAAAGCGGAGATTGATGGATTCTTGATTAGTGGGGGTGTCAAAGGTTATGGGAGAAGGCAGAAGAATGGGATAGAGAGGGAAGGGTAGATCAGCCATGATTGAATGGCGGAGTAGATTTGATGGACCAAATGGCCTAATTTTGCTCCCATGTCTTATGTTTAGTTTAGTTTAATTTAATTTAAATACACAGCATGGAAGCAGGCCCTTCGGCCCACGAGTCCAGGCCGACCATAAACTAGTACTATCCGACACCCTAGGGACAATTTACAATTTACATGTCTTTGGAATGTAGGAGGAAACTGGAGCACCCAGAGAAAACTCACGCAGTTACGGGGAGAATGTACAGCATTCGTAGTCAGGATCGAACCTGGATCTCTGGCGCTGTAAGGCAGAAACTCTACTGCTGCGCCACTGTGCCATCCTAACATGCTGGTCTTAACATGGCACAGATTCCGCAGACAGTTCTCACACATTGAAAGATGGAAGATCTGAGTGAGTTACCACTGCCCATGTAAGATTCCAGTGTGGAATCTGCCGGTGTATTACGGGCATTGTCCGCTGAATGGGAACCTGCCCTCCCACCTCCACCCAGAAATAACCCACCTACAGACATTGACAAAAGATCAGGAGCGGCACAGAGCCGCAGCGGTAGAGTTGCTGCCTTACAGAGCCAAAGACTCGGGTTCAATCCTGACTACGGGTGCTGTTTGTCCGGAGTGTGTACGTTCTCCCTGTGACCACGTGGGTTTCCTTCGGGTGCTCCGGTTTCCTCCCACATACCAAACATGTACACGTCTGTAGGCTAATTGGCTTCTGTAAATTGGTCATAGTGTGTAGGATAGAACTAGTGTACGGGGTTTGTTGGTTGGTGTGGACTCGGTGGGCTAAAGGTGGCCATGATTGAATGCCGGAGTGGACTCAATAGGCTGAATGGCCTAATTCTGCTCCAATTACGTGAACTTATGAACATGAAATACCAACAGGATGTATACAGAAGCATTGATGTACCAAGGGACTTTGAGCTGAAAATGGCAGTAGTGATAGATAGGGTAGTGAATAGGACATTCTGCATGCCAAGGCACTGAGTTCAGGCAGTCCCTAGGTTATGGAGGTAGATTTGGTAACATGATAACATATTGGCATTGGATGGACCAGCGAGTCAAAGTAACAGGGTACACAAAATGCTGGAGAAACTCAGCAGGTGCAGCAGCATCTATGGAGCGAAGGAGATAGGTAACATTTTGGGCCGAAACCCTTCAAGTAACAATTCAGTGGCTAAAACAGAATTTTGCAACTGAAGAAGACTTCACATTTTTCCCCCTTCTAATCGGGTGAATGGAGTTGGGTTTAAGTTAGGAGGATCCAGATGGGTGGCATGGATGTGATGGACCGAAGGGTCTATTTTTTTACTTTAGTTTAGCGATACAGCATGGAAACAGGCCATGCGGCCCATCGAGAGGTCTGTAAAAGACTTTATCTTTGCACAAAATAAGAGACGGGAGAGAGTAAGATGATTCAAGAGTATTCTACAAAATGGTAATTTATAATCTTCGCTGCCTCGCAAATGTAATAAAATCCCAAGTCGAGGTTTAGTTTAGTAATTGGAGTGATTTCTTTGGAAATGTTGTGCAAAGCCTTCATAGGCTTTAGGACAGGATTAGTGGCAGAAATATTCGCATCTGAAGCAATGTTAATCTCAAATGTTTAATTATACCGCCCGGACATATCTCCACACACGCAGTCCCTTCTTTTGAAATTCCCACAGCAAAGTGAGTGACAGGATTACCCATTACAGGATATGTGGGGGTTGAAGACAGTGGATTGATAAGTTTATTAATGCTCTCAGCCTGTTAAACTTCCAAGAGGCGTTTCCCTAGCAGAGGACGTCACAGTCGTTCTTAGTCATTTGTGACCACCATAACCTTTCGCTGCCCAGGACCTCTCTTCCACACATATCAAAGCGACATATCAGATGTTAATAATTTGCTGGAATATATTTGAATCACCTTTAAGAAAGTGGCGCGTTCTCAGTTCACAATAATACATTCACATTCATCCGCCAGCTTATTATTGAGGACAGGTACCGTGATTGATGGACTAGAACAGCAATCTCATCCATCAATCAGGCTCATTCTGCTCAGCTTCACTGCAGCGTTCTTGCACCGATCATAATATAATAAACAAGTGAGATATGCTTAGAACTGCAGCGCAATCTCAGGGTAATTAAACAGCCAGTAAAGGTTTATTAACATCAAGTAAATCGCTCTGCTACAGATACCAGTACGTGTCTACATCCAGCTTAATATCATACAATTTATTCCCTTTCCTCTCACGTTCCTGAACCTCTGAGGATGCACAAGTGGCAGCGGTCATCTTCACAAACACCATTAATTATTTCAACGTTTCGAAAAACAATACGTCCTGCCAATGTTATGGACAATTGCATATATTTTAGGGCGGCACAGTGGCGCAGCGGTAGAGTTGCTGCTTTACTGCGCCAGAGACCCCGGTTCCATCCTGACTATGGGTGCTGTCTTTACTGAGTTTGTACGTTCTTCCCGTGACCGTGTTGGTTTTCTTCAGGTGCTCTGGCTTCCTCCCACACTCCAAAGACATGCAGGTTTGTCGGTTAATTGGCTTCAGTAAAATTGTAAATTGTCCCTAGAATGTAGGATAGTGCTAGTGTATGTGAATCGTTGGTCGGCGCAGGCTCGGTGGGCTGAAAGTCCTGTTTCCACGCCGTATCTCTAAGCTAAACTAAACTAAATATTCACTTCTCAATCTACCTTCCATCAAGTAAAACAAGCTATTTGATGGGTCTCTCTGGCACTATAAGGCAGCAACTCCACCGCTGCCCCACAGCGCTGCCCCTTAAAACGAATGAAGAAGATGCTTTTCCATACTTCTATTATGAGTTGGTGGCAAGTTTACCGATTGCCTGAGCTCTCTTGCAAAATTGCCTGCAAAATCAAGAATCCCACAAATCCATTTGAAGTCCCAAATATCCTGGCAGCTGTTTGCTGCAGCGTCTCTGGTTGCATAGGCTGAAGTATTAAGATGATTTGCATTTCACTTTGAAGTATTTGAGGTTTGTGCTTTTCCTTGGAATGTCTGCAAAGTGCAACCAGATTCTTGGCATCTTCCTCACCCTCTGGGGTATGTGGTGAGTGAGAACAATAAACTGGCCTCAGGTCTTCACAGTTGCAAAATTATATTTTTGCTTCACGATCCAGTTGTTCACTCGCTCTTCAAATGTGCACAATAATAAAATAATTACAATTTTCAAATAATTGAACATCTCTTTGACAATTTAACTCTTGAGACATACAGTCTAAAATGGTTAAGACAGTTTCCTCCTGTCATGTTTACGTTATATTATGTACACATTTTTCAGAAGTTGCTTTCAATATCCCCTTGTCTTCACCTAAGTGTTTTGTTGCTTTTCATCCTTGACCATTCATGCCAGTTGATTGATTGAGAATTACAGCATGGAGACAGGCCCTTCGGCCCACCAAGTCCGCCCGGACCACCGATCACCCGTTCACGCTAATTCTGTTATTCCACTTTCTCACCCACTTCTTACACGCTAGGGGTAATTTTACAGAGGCCAATTAACCTACAAACTTGCATGTCGTTGGGTTGTGGGAGGAAATTGGGGCAACCGGAGGAAATCCACTTGAAGACTCCACACAGACAGCACCCATGGTTAGCTTCGAACCAGGGTTTCCGGTGCTGTGAGGTAGCAGCTCTACCAGCTGCACTACAGTGCCGTACTGTTTAATTATGTTGGTAATTTACAATTAACATCGTTCAGATAGACAAATAATGCCCCAAAATATCCCATGCGTTTTTCCATGGCAAGGAGTTCTCACCCCCAAGTGATGGCCACTTCTCCCATCTCCAACGGACCCCCTCCCCTTGGACTCCCCCTCATGGCCATCTACCTGCTTTAGACCTTTTCATTTTAAACTGCCAGCGGGACATCAACCGTCTTAGCTTTTCCACTCCCCTTTCTCACTCTAACCACTCCACCCCGAACGTACAATCTTCCACTCAATCTGCAACAACCCAGACTGGGTGATCAAACTCACTGACAAGGGAGGTGCTGTGGCAGGCTGGCGCGCTGACCTTTACTGGTCCGAGGCCAGGCGCCAACACTCGGACACCTCCTCCTACTTATCCTTGGACCATGACCCCACAGACGAGCACATGGCCATTATTTCAAACACCATCACTGGCTTCATCACTTCTGGCTCCCTGCCCTCCCAAGCCTCCAACCTCATCATTCCCCAGTCCCGCACGGCCTGATTTTACCTTCTCCCAAAATCCACAAACCTGACTGTCCTGGCAGATCCATTGTTTCTGCTTGTTCTTGTCCCACCAAACTTATTTCCACATACCTCGACTCCACCCTATTCCCCCTGGTCAAATCCCTCCCTACATATGTTCAAGACACCTCATACGCTCCATGTCTCCTCCATGACCAGTTTTACAGGCCCCCATTCCCTCATCTTCACCATGGACATCCAGTCACTCTACACCTCCATCCCCCACCAGGAGGGTCTTAAAGCCCTCCGTTTCTTCCTCGATTTCAGAACCAACCAATCTCCGTCTACTAATACTCTCCTGCGCCTAGCAGAGCTGGTCCTTACCCTCAACAACTTTTCCTTTGACTCCTCCCATTTCCTCCAAATCCAAGGCGTAGCTATGGGCATGCGCATGGGCCCCAGCTATGCCTGCCTCTTTGTAGGGTACGTCGAACAATCCTTGCTTGAGGCGTACTGTGGCCCTCCCCGAACTCTACATCTGCTACATTGACTACTGCATTGGTGCCACCTCCTGCACCCATGCACAACTCACTGACTTCATCCATTTCACGACTAACATCCATCCGGCACTCAAATTCACCTGGACCATATCCGATATTTCCCTACCGTTTCTAGATTTCACTATCTCCATCGCAGGTAACAGACTACTGGCAAACATCTACGACAAACCCACTGACTCCCATAGCTATCTGGACAACACTTTTTCCCACCCTGCTTTCTGTAAGGACTCAATCACCTAATTCCTCCGGCTATGCCGCATCTGCACCTAGGATGAGGTGTTCCAAACCAGGGTATCAGAGATATCCTCATTCTTTAGGGAACGGATGTTCCCCTTTTTGATAATAGATGAGGCTCTCACCAGGGTCTCCTCTATGTCCCGTAGCTCCGCTCTCACTCCCCATCCCCCAACTCGTAACAAGGACAGAATTCCCCTTGTCCTCACCTTCCACCCTGCCAGCCGTCACATACAACAGATAATCCTCCGACATTTTCACCACCTACAACAGGATTCCACCACTGGCCACATCTTCCCATCTCCTCCCCTTTTTGGCTTTTCGCGGAGACCGCTCCCTCCTAACTCCTTGGTCAATTCATCCCTTCCCCCCCCCAAACCACATACTCCCCCTGGTACTTTCCCTTGCAACCGCAGGAAGTGCTACACTTGTCGCTTTACCTCCCCCCTCGACTCCATCCAAGGACCCAAGCAGTCTTTCCAGGTGAGGCAGAGGTTCACCTGCACCTCCTCCAACCTCTTCTATTGCATCACTGTTCTAGGTGTCAACTGCTCTACATTGATGAGACCAAGCGTAGGCTTGGCGATCGCTTCGCTTAACACCTCCGCTCAGTTCTCATTAACCAACCTGATCTCCCGATGGCTCAGCACTTCAACTACTCCTCCCATTCCGAATCTGACCTTGCCTGGGCCTCCTCCATGACTAGAGTGAGTCTCACCGCAAATTGGAGAAGCAGCACCTCATATTTCGCTTGGGTAGTTTACACCCCAGCGGTATGAACATTGACTTCTCCAATTTCAGGTATTTCTTGCTTTCCCCCTCATTTCCCCTCCCCTTCCCAGCTCTCCCACAGCCTACTGTCTCCGCCTCTTCCTTTCTTCCTTCACCCCCCCTCCCCCACCCCCACATCAGTCTGAAGAAGGGTTCCGACCTGAATTTTCACCCATCCATTTTCTCCAGAGATGCTGCCTGACCCGTTGAGTTGCTCAAGAACTTTGTGTCTATCTTCGGTACAGACCGGCATCTGCAGTCCTGTTCTACACATACTAGGAAGAGACAGTCTCTATTTGGTGTCACCACATTATCTACATTGCTTCCAAGCCAATCCACTCTATTTCATGTTGGTAAACACAGTATTGATCTCTCTGGCCACACTCACCATTCCCATTCACGCTGTCATTGGAGCAGATATTGATTGACCCATTAAAACTCTGTAAAATATCTGCCTCCGATATCTTAGATATTTATAACTGTAGACGGTTCCTTTCACAACATTTGGAATTGAGTTACAAGGATAGAATTTCCCTGGAAGCAGGAAATTATCCTTCACCACTATCTTCATAACCTAAATACGTCTTTCAAAAGTTCAGCAATTTAATCACACTGGTCTTGATACAGAAGCATATTGTGGCACGATAGTGCGGCTAATGCAACTGCTGTCTCGCAATACCAATGATCGAGTTCAGTCCTGATCTCCAGTGCTGTGCAAACTCTCCCTGTGACCCCATGGGTTTCCTCCCACATCCCTAAGACGTACCAAATGTTGTGTATTGACCTCTTTTTCGGCACATTGGCCTACATCAGTCAGATTATTGAGTATAGAGGTTGGGAGGTCATGTTACAGTTATATAAGACATTGGTGAGGCCACATATCGAGTATTGTGTTCAATTTTGGTCACGATGTTACAGGAAGGGTCAAGCTGGAAAGGATTCAGAGAAGATTTACTTGGATGTTGCCAGAACTCGAGGTCCTGAGCAATAGGGAGAGGTTGACCAGGCTAGGGCTTTATTCATTGGCGCACAGGAGGATAAGGGGCGATCTTATAGAGGTGTACAAAATCATGAGGGGAATAGATTGGCTAACTTAGGACATGGGTTTCAGATGGGGAGGGGGGTGGAAAGTAGCCATGGGAACCTGAGGGGTAACTTTTTTACGCAAAGGGTGGTGCGTGTATGGAACGATCTGCCAGAGGAGGTGTAGTTGAGGCAGATGCTATCGCAACGTTTAACAAACATTTAGACAGGTACAAGGATAGGAAAGGTCGAGAGGGATATGGGCCAAAAGCAGGTGGGGAATCATTGTCAGCATGGGAAAGTTTGTTCGAAGGGCCTGTTTTCATGCTCCCTGACCTCAGGTGCTGTCTATCAGGAGTTTGCACATTGTCCTTGTAACCGCCTGGGTTTCTTCCAGGAGCTCCAGTTTCCTACCATATCTCAAAGATGTGCAGGGCTGTGTTAATTGGCCTCTGTAAATTGCCTCTAATGTGTCAGGAGTGGACGGAAAGTGAGATAACTTCGGACTGAGATAACTTCGAAAGTGAGATAACTTCGATTGATGGCTGGTGTGGACTCGTTGGGCCAAAGGGCCTGTTTCCATGCTGTACCTTTAATAGGCTGGGGGGAAAATTAGGGGGGAAAGAGATTGCTCTGAGAGCTGGCATAGGTTCAATGAGAAAAATGGCCTCCTTCTATGCCATAAGGAACTGTGGAAAATCTCAGATAAGTGGAGATAACTTGTCTTATTTTGTCTTCATTCTACAGATACATATCACCTATGCTTTAGAAAGGTCTATTTTCAATATTGTGTAATGTTCTCCACTCCGTTAGGTTCTGTTCCAACATAGCAACTCCACTTAGGGGGATTTTGCAAGATCACCGTGAAATATCAATGTATCTCATTAAAGATTCAAACAACATTCAAAGGCAACACGCAAACCAAACCACACACTTCATAAAAGATATACGCGCCCATCACACAGGTAGAAAGAATCGCAATAACTCCTAATAGGATTTTTGCGGCTCCTTTCTTTTCAAGGGAAAGTGTGCCAGCCTTTTTGTGTTGGAGAACTACAGCAAGGCAATCAATGGTTTAATTGTAACTGTAGAAACCACAGTGTATGCTTTTTGCGAAGAGAGTTTAGTGGCTTCAGCTGCGGCCCAGATGATAACACTAATCTCAGTCAGAAAGATGTGGGTTGTGCATGAATATCTGAGATCTCCCTCCAGTCTGGGAATACTACACTGTCAAAGGTGTTATCTTTTAGGAGAAATGTTATAACCAACTCCTGACTACCTGCTCCCTGTTTGCCACAGGCATGTGTGTTGGGTTCACTGCTGTTTGTCATCTACATTAACAACTTGGATGGCATTGTAGTTTAGTTTAGTTCAGTTTAGAGATACAGCAAGGAAACAGGACCTTTGGGCCACTGAATCCATGCTGGCCATCGATCACCCGCTCACACTAGTTCTATGTTATCCCAATCTCTCATCCTGCACACAATGGTTAATTTACAGAGGCTAATTGAGCTGCATCCCTGTTTGTGTTTAGGATGGGGGAGGAAACTGGAGCACCCGGAGGTAACCCATGTGGTCACAGGGAGGATGTACAAACTCCACACAGACAGCATCCAAGGTCAGAATCAAATCCGGGTGTCTGGCGCTGTGGGGCAACAGCTCTACCACTGCACCACCCTGCCGGCCCGACCTCTGACCCAGACCTCTATACATTGGTCTGGTAACTAAATCACAAAGACACTGTAATCACATGTGTCCACAAACATTGTGAATCTATCCACTACATACAAAAGTAAACCAGACTTGTGTGTATATCTCACAAAAAGGCACAAAGTGCTAGAGTAACTCAACGAATCAGGCAGTTACTCTGGAGAACATGGGTAGGTGACATTTCAGATCAGGACCCGAATCGTCACCTATCCATGTTCTCCAGAGATGCTGCCTGACCTGCTGGGTTCAAGGAACGAGCTGCTGGTGGAGGTCGTTGATAGGTACTATAACAACATTTAAAATACATTTGGATAGGTACATGGATAGGAATGGATTAGAGGGATGTGGACCTAGTATAGATGGTGCACCTTGGTCAGTATGGGAAAGTTGGGCTGAAGGGCCTGTTTCCATACTTATGACTATGACTCGATATGATTGCCTCTTCAGCTATATTTCCCATTGTTTCTGTTATTCTTTTTAAATGTGCATATTTCCATCAGCTGTCTGTTGATAGATCGCTGATCCCAATGCTTTTCACATAACACCAGCTTTTATTGTCTTGGAGTCATAGCGTCATATGGTGTGGAAACAGGCCTCTCAGTCCAACTTGCCCATGCCGACCAAGGTTCAAGGTTCAAGGTTCACATTTATTTGTCACATGCATCAAATTAAGGTACAGTGAAATGAGTTACCATGCAGACATACAATTAAAAAGAACACAATACTCAATAGAATTTAACATAAACATCCACCACAGCATTCTTCACTGTGATGGAAGGCAAACATGTCCCATCTACACTGGTCCCACCTGACTGCGTTTGGCCAATATCCCTCTCAACCTATTCTATCCATGTACCTGTCTAAATGTTTCTTAAACATTGCAATAGTGCCTGCCTCTCTACCTCCTCCGGTAGCTCGTTCCATACACCCACCATCCTTTATGTAAAAAAGGTACCCCTCATGTTACTATTAAATCTTTCCCCCACAGTTTAAACCTATGACCTCTGGTTCTCGATGCCCCTACTCTGGCCAAGACTCTGTGCGTTTACCCGATCTCTTCCTCTTATGATTTTGTGACCCTATTCTCTGCTCTTTATTTTCCCCTGCTTATTGAACCAGCTCTTTGCTCTCTCCTTCTCAGCTTTTCCTGAACAGTTGATCAATGTACAGCAGAAGATGGTTCCTAAAGCTCAAGAGCACTTTAGCCTCTGAGAAGTACAAATTAGGGGAGGTTACTATGAAAAGCTACATCTTCACAGCGTATAGGATGTCTAAGGCTCAATATCAAGACTGTCACAGTGTTATCATCAGCCCTGCATGACAAACAAAAAATTGACAAGCTGGCAACACAAATTTGAGGCGCAAATAATAGTTCAATAATTATACAATTACTGTCATGGAAAAGTATAGGTCAGTTTGTAGTGGCACCAATATATAATTGTGTAGCATTTTTAGCACAGAAACAAGCCATTGATTCCATAACAGTCCCAATCAGTTGCAAAGCCTGCATTAGGCATATCAGCCTTCCTGCAGAAACAAAGAACTACAGGTGTTGATTCACACCAAGGATTGGCACTAAGTGCTGGAGTAACTCATCAGTTCATAAGTTCCAGGAACAGAATTAGGCCATTTGGCCCATCAGGTCAATCTCCACTTTAAAACTATCCATTGGCTTGGCTTCCACAGTCGTCTGTTGCAATGAATTCCACTGGTTCAACACCCTCTGAATAAAGAAATTCCTCTACAGTGGGTCAGGCAGCATCACTGGAGGAAAATAATGGGTGACGTTTTGGGTTGGGACACAAAGCAGGGTTTGTGTAACCTGCTGAGTAACTCCAGCACTTTGTCATAGAGTCATAGTCATAGAGAGATACTGTGTGGAAACAGGCCCTTCGGGTCAACTCACCCACACCGCCAACAATGTCCCAGCTACACTAGTCCACTTGCCTGTGCTTGGTCCATATCCCTCTAAACCTGTTCTATCCATGTACCTGTCGAACTGTTTCTTAAACGATGGGATAGTCCCATCCATACACCCACCACCCTTTGTGTGAAAAAGTTACCACTCGGATCCCTACTAAATCTTTTCCCCTTCACCTTGAACCTATGTCCTCTGAGGGTCCTCGATTCCCCTACTCTGGCCAAAAGAGTGCATCTAACCAATCTATTCCTCTCATGATTTTGTACACCTTTATAAGATCTCCTCTCATCCTCCTGCGCTCCATGGAATAGAGACCCAGCCTACCCAACCTCTCCCTATAGCTCACATCCTCTAGTCCTGGCAACATCCTCGTAAATCTTTTCTGAACCTTTTCAAGCTTGACAATATCTTTCCTATAACATGGTGTCCAGAACTGAACACAATATTCTAGCTGTTGTCTCAACAACATCTTATAAAACTACAACATGATCTCCCAATTTCTATACTCAATACTCTGACTGATGAAGGCCAAAGTGCCCAAAGCCTTTTTGACCACCTTATCCATCTGCAACTCGTCTTTCTCTGTCCTTCTTATTGCTTTGAGATGTCCTTCCAATCCCAACCACTACACGTACTGACCAGCTTCTTTGAAAAACCAAGCATGGTGTTCACCTCACCTCAACTACTCCACATGCAGTGGGTTCCACAAAACTAAACACTCTCTGAGTAAAGAGAGAGAGGTAGAAACAAAGAATTTCAGATGATGGTTAATACACAAAAGGGCACAAGGTGCTGGAGTGGGTCGGGCAGCATCTCTGGGGAACCTGGATAGAAAACGTTTCGGGTCTGGAGATGGGGTCCCGACCTGAAGCGTGACCTATTCATGTTCTCAAGGGATTATGCCTAACCTGCTGAGTTACTCCAGCACCTTGTATCCTTTTGCTCCTCTGAGTTAAGGGAATTTTCCCAAATGTTTACCTGGATTTAATCATAACTTTCTTATGTTGATAGAATCTAAATTACGGTTCGAGAGATACAGCGTGGAAACAGGCCCTTCGGCCCATCGAGTCTGCACCGGCCAGCAATCACCCCGTACACTAGCACTATCCCACACACTAGGGATTTCTTGATGTTTTGAGGTCAGATTTCCTGTATCTTTCTATTGATCTGCTCTTTCCTTATTTAACACATGTTCCAAGATGCAAAATCAGCATGTAATTATATCTCACATTATGAACCTTAGAATTGAAATCCTTAAAGTTACACAAATTAAGGAAGTAAAAAGGGATTCACTATCAATCATTCCGTTAAATTGAAGTCATTAAAACATTAATAAAATTGTGGATGAAAAACAGCATGGCACTATTAATCACCAAAATGGACTATTATAAAGTCTAAAATGGAAGAAATTAAAGGTAATAGAAATTGAGACCATGAAATTACAATTTCCTCTTCATTTATCCTTTTCATTTCCCCCGATGCAATCACTGCAAAATAATTTTGTTTTGGTCACTGCAGCAGCTTCACAAACAGAAGCAGCAATTGGAAAAGGAATGGTGCAGAGTGGAGAATTTTAAAGGAATTGTACTGGTGTCTGTTTTATCGGCCATTCCTAGCTGATCCATAGTTTAGTTTAGAGATACAACATAGAGAGAAGGTATTTGAAGTTTGAAGTGCAATAGTTTTACTTTTAGAGATGCAGTGTGGAAACTGTACCTTCGGCCCGCCGAGTCTAGGCCGACCAGCCATCACTCATACACTAGTTCTATTCTACACACAAGGGACAATTTACAGAAGCCGATTAATCTACAAACCCGCACATCTTAGGAATGTGGGAGGATACCGGAGCACCCAGAGAAAACCCATGCAGTCACAGTGTGAACATGGAGGGTGGCCTTACAGCGCCAGAAACCCGGGTTTGATCCTGATCTCGGGTGCTGTCTGTACCGAGTTTGTACAATCTCCCTGCGACCACATGGATTTTTTTAAAGATGCCTTGGTTTCCTCCCATGTCTTGCAGATTTGTACTTTAATTGACTTCTGTAAATTGTCCCTAGTGTCTAGGATAGAACTAGTTGTGCAGGTGATTGTTGGTTGGTGTGGACTCGGTGGGTCGAAGGGCCTGTTTCCACGTTGTATCTCTAAGCTAAACTAAACAATGGCCGCAGATGCTGCTTGAGTTCCTCCAGCTGTTTTCTTTTCTTACAGAAGAGGTGGCACAATGACACAGCAGTAGAGTGGCTGCCTCACCGTGCCAGAGACCCAGGTTCGACCCTGACTACCGGTGCTGTCCGTACGGTGTGTGTATGTTCTCCACATGACTACGTGGGTTTTCTCCCAGTGCTCTGGTTTCCTCCCACACCCCATAGACCTGCAGGTTTGTAGATTAATTGGCTTTGGTAAATTGTTCCAAGTGTGCAGAATATAACTAGCGTATGGGTGATTGCAGTTCGGCGCGGACTTGGTAGGTCGATGGGCCTGTTTCCGTGATGTATCTCTAAACTAAACTAAACTAGAATTTGCACTGAGAACTTTTGCTGTAATAAAATGAATCCAAAGGACAAACCCCATGCAAAATTTAAACACAGATATAATTGTGAAATGAAAATGATTTTTCAAACTGTGGTCCAATCCCAGGGGTTAAGTGACCCAGATTACATTTTTCCAGCGTTACCGCATTTGGCGCATTTACACGGCTGTTTTGTGATACAGTACAATCAGTTTTCTTTCAGGCCAAGGATAAGCAAATTGTTTTCCGAACCTGCCCTCTGAAGCATCAATATTATTGATAATGAAGGAAGTGGATCTGACCATTTAAAATTGGCAAGCTCATAGCTACCACAGAACACTCAACGATTGTACTAAAAATGAAAATACTTCCTGCCATGTTTGACAAAAAAACTAATTACAAGTTGTCTGACAATGTGGCCAGTTCCTCTTTTATATTTAACAACGAGGAGCTGCAGATGCTGATTTATACCAAAGACACAAGCAAAATGCTGGTGTAACGGGTCAGGCAGCATATGGATAGGCGATATTTCATAACATTGACCCGAAACACTGCCTATCCATGTTCTCCAGGGATGCTACCTGATCCACTGAGTTGCTCCAGCTTTTTGTGTCTATCCTGTTTTATATTCTTGTTTATCCCAATTAATTGCAAGGAACAAAGGAACAACAGTGAATAATTGCAGTACAAAAGATTCCTTAGTGACTATTGCAGCTCAGTGGAAAGTATTCTCAACTCTTGTCTTAACAGAGTTATGGATTTACATCGCCTGAACTGTCTTGATTGCACTGCCATAAGAAACCAAACTTAATTTAAAAAGTGTCATTGAAAAAATGTTGGGTGAGCAAAATACAAATTGTTATTGAGGGATACTATCATCAGTAATCAACTATCTATCGCTGCATGATGTCTGACAGCATCAAAAGTAATTAAATAGATTCCTTGTTTAAGAAAGAACTGCAGATGCTGGAAAATCGAAGGTAGACAAAGTGCTGGAGAAACTCAGCGGGTGCAGCAGCATCTATGGAGCGAAGGAAATAGGCAAAATTTCGGCCCAAAACGTTGCCTATTTCCTTTGCTCCATAGATGCTGCCGCACCCGCTCAGTGTCTCCAGCACTTTAGTCTACCTTAAATAGATTCCTTGTTATTTTCAAGGAACGGGTTAGTTTAGTTTAGTTTAGAGATACAGTGTGGAAACAGGCCCTCCGCCAAGTCCGCGCCAATCATTGATCCCTGTATACTAACATTATCCTATACAATAGGAACAATTTACAATTTTACCAAGCCAATTAACCTACAAATCATTACATCATTGGAGTGTGGGAGGAAACCGGAGCTCCCGGGGAAAACCCACACAGGTCATTGGGATGACACCGTACAGACCGCACCAGTAGTCAGGATCAAACTCAGGTCTCTGGCACTGTAAAGTAGCAACTGTGCCACTGTACCAGCTAAGATGATGA